>CM030362.1:169078254-169765754 GCA_017893485.1 Hemerocallis citrina | reverse complement strand
GATTCCTGCCGCAACCTGCAAGAAAGTGCGATACACCGGGGTTGATTCCGGCGACGCACCCTCCGACGCTCTTGTCAATAACCAGTGGTGATTAATAAAGAGCTTAAGGTGGAAAAAGAGTGATTACCTGGTCACAGTGGTAGGGGGAGGTATTTATAGTCGCCATGGGAGTGATTAGGGACCTGATTTCCTGTGTAACTGTCAGGAGTAAAATCCTCACAATCTGTTTAGGAAACTGACCCCTGATCCCCGATGAGAGCAAATCAGGCCCGTTGATTCGGTCAAATCAGTGACCCTGATTTCCTCTTGCTGGTCTGGGTCTGTCTCGGGTCGAGACCCGTACCCAGTTGGAGTGAATCCGTTCGCAGGTTAGTGGATCTGCGGGAAGGAGATCCAGTACCCGTTTCGGACCCATTTGTATGTGAAATTACCGTTTTACCCCTGAGCTTCAAGATTCGTGCCCTAATCTGGATGGTTCCGATTTAACCCCATTTCTAGCCATATCACGAGCCCCCCACTCCTAAAGACTGAGTGTGATCAGCCTTTGAGGAGTAGTTTAACTGTTTTAGTGGCTAGTGGAGTTGTATCGGAGTCCGAATGGAGGATTTTAAATCTCAAAAGGGGGTAGTGAGGTAATTTTTTGATGCCATGTGCTGTTCTGTAGCCATATCGAGTATCTGACGGCTTTTATCTATTTTTTCGAACTATTTATTTAATTTTGCGATGTGTTAGCTAATCGTCCGGGGGCTTTAACAGTACATTCTAGGCAATAATTATTTGTTCAGGGGCTCAAAAATATCTCCCCGAATTTTTAATTATTTTCTAGAATTTTTAGTTAATTTTCCCGAATTTTTAGCAATTTTTTGCAATTTTTAAATAAATAAAATGATTTAAATAAATAAAAATTAACTTTTAAATATTGATTTATGGCGTGGCCTGATCTGGATCGTTGATCGTGGGCGAGCACGAATTTCTGAGAGATCTGACAGTTGCAGTCGCTCGGCAGCCATTTTCTCGCTTTTGACGCTCGGGTGGGCACTTGCTCGGTTAGCTGACCGGAGGGGTGAGGGTTCGGTCGTCCGAGCGACGTGGCGCAATCTGAGCCGTCGGATGGTAGCGCGGATCTCAAGACGGGCGCACTTTCCAAGAAAACACTATCTTGTCGTTTAGTGCACGTGGCAAGATCTGGGCCGTTCATCATTAGGAGCACGAATTTCTGGAAGATCCAACAGTTGTGGTGGTTCGGGTGCTTTTTTCTCCGTTTGCGAGCTCGGAATGGCACTTGCTCGGTCGGCCGACCGGAGGGGTGAGGGTTCGGTCGGCCGAGCAGCTTTCTGGGCCGCCAGATGTGTATTGGCTCGGTTGGCCGACCGGAGCTTTTAGGGTTCGGCTGGTCGAACAACTTTCTGGGCCGTCGGATGTGTATTTGCTCAGTTGGCCGACCGGAGCTCTGAGGGTTCGGCTGGTCGAACAACGTGGCGCAATCTGAGCCATTGGATGGTGTCGCGAATCTCGAGATGAGCGCATTTTCCAATAAAATGCTATCTTGTCGTTTAGCGCCGCCGGCAAGATCTGGGTCGTCTGATCGAGATCTTACACGAATGTTGAGGAGAAAGTGAGTTTTCTCCGTTTTGCCGCTCGGAATGGCACTTGCTCGGTTGGCCGACCGGAGCTCCGACTATTCGGCGATCCGAGTGTGGTATGGCGGTCCGGGCTGTTGACTGGCGGAACGAGTTTCGAGAAGGTTCTGCTCCCATGGGCATTAATGGTGTCCCGGGGTTTGTGCGGCGTTCCAACTTCCCGGGGTCATTAAGGATGGCTACCTCCAATTAATGCGTGGCGTTTCAGTTCCCGAGGGTAATAATGGCTGGTTCTTGGAGGGGAGGTTATAAATACCCCATTCCCCTTGTCATTTCAGTCGCAACAATGTTGAGTTTTAGACCTCGGAGGTGTCTGCCTTGGGCGGATGCCTGCCTCGTGAAATTTTAACCTCGAGAGGTTCGGAGGGGTGGTCACTCTTTTGCCTTGTTCTTCTCCCGATCCTGACGGCCCCGATGTGGGTGTCAGGGTCGAGGGAGAACAGGGCAGAAGTGGTGACGACCGTAGTCCGGACCCGAGGGACGAGTTGCTCCGGAAGGATGAATGGTCGTTCTTCCACCATGATCTTCTCCTGACTCTGACGGCCCCGATGCGGGTGTCAGGGTCAGGGGAGATCATGGTGGAAGAGGTGATGACCAAAGTCCGGATCCGGGGGATAATGTGCTTCGGAAGGATGGGTCTCTTCCGATCTCTGTCTTCCTTCCGGGCTGAGGGCTTCTGATGGTTGTCAGCCCGAAGGGGTTAGAGATGGGAGGTGTGCCGACCTGCTTTTTAACCGGACCCCGTGAGTCGGCGGTTTCTCTCTAATCCCTGAACGATTCATGGCTTCGGCTCCGAGGCCGCAGGCTTTGATTTGCTCACGGGTGAGAGGGATGCCGGCCGGCCGAGACCTGGGGCCTAGGGGGCTCGCCGAGGGCGGTGCCTTAAAACTTTTAATCCAAATTTTCTCTGGCTTCTTCAGACAGAGGTGGAGCATCTGGGTCCGAAGTGCTCCGACCGGGCAATGTAGCACGGTTGTCCGAGCGACATGGCGTAATCTGAGCCGTTGGATGGTGGTGCGAATCTCAAGACGGACTCAGTCCCCAAGAAAATGCTATCTTGTCGTTTAGCGTCGTTGGCAAGATCTGGGCCGTCTGATCGAGATCTTACACGGAAGTTGAGGAGAAAGTGAATTTTCTCCGTTTTGACGCTCGGATGAACATTTGCTCGGTCAGCCGATCGGGCCCTTTGCTGCTGGGTTCGAATCGCACGTAGCTCGGGTTTAGATCCTGCTGTGCCGAGCTACTTGACTTAGTGAAAAGACAAAGTGGTTTTGGGCCTTCGCGACGTTTCGAGAGCGGCCCAAAAGTCGCGCCCTTACGTTTGGAAGTCCAAGGGACTTTTTTTTTTTACTATAAATCTTCACCCCCCCTCAATCCAAGTCTCATTATTCACTTTCACTTTCTCTCTCAAGTTTTTACTTTTAACCATCGAAGTTTTAGCTCCTGGGTGGTGCTGCTAGCTGTCGCGGCAAGGCGTTCTTTTGCTTCGGCAAACTTTTCCGACTGCAACAGTCACTTCAAGGTCAGTCTCTCTCCTTTCTCTTTAGAAAATGGTTAAGATTACTTCCTCAGACGAGACCCCCGCCTCGGACCAAGCCGTCGGCCGAGCAGGTAAAGGAAAGGAGGTGATGGAGCCGACCGAGCAGACCGTTGTTCGGCCGAGCAAGAGTGGCGAAGTCGCCGAGCCACACCAGGAAGTTGTGGCGAAGTCTCAGAAGGGCAAAGGGGTGGTCACAATAATCGAGCAGCCGAAGACGGCAGGGGCGTTCGGTCGGCAGCCTATCACTCTGTCCAGTGTGGGGGGTGTTCGGAGCTACTCCGAAGAGATGTTGGAGAAGGTGACTCAGGGCATCGCCAAGTCCGTAAAGGAGAATGAGCCGAGAGAGTTATCCGAGGTGGATCATACCATCTCGTCTCTTACCGAGGCTGATCTGCACCGGATCCGAGCCGGGTTCCAGATTCCAGCCGAGTACGGGCTACTTCTGCCCGGACCGGGATTCCGAGCCTCCACGTCGTCTTCGGCTGACGCGTGTGTCTTTCTCCTCGACTCCTTGCATGCCGGGCTCCGTTTTCCGCTTCATCCATTTATTGTAGAGGTTCTCGTTTGGTATGGTTTGAGCCCCGCCCAGTTGATGCCGAACACTTGGAGGCATGTCTTGGCATTTTTTCTCCGGTGTCAAGAGATCGAAGCTGAACCGAGCTTGTTCCTCCTTCGGAGCCTCTACCGCCCCTGCCAGCCGAACAGGAATGAGCAGAGGTTCTACCTGTCACCGCGGACGGGCGTGAAGTTGATCGAGAACCCGGACTCGATCAAACATTGGAAGGAGAAGTATTTCATTATCCGAGCTCCTGCACCCTGGGCAATTCCGATAGCTTGGAGGAGGGAAGGCCTGCCTAAGTGAGCAAAGAAGGAGCCGGTATTGAGTGACCAGGAGGCGGAAGTCCTCAAGAAGCTCCTCGCCCTGCCAACGCTAAGTTGGAAAGACATTACCGATGAAGCTTTGTTCCGGGGGGGTCTCAGTCCGATCGACCCTAGTATGATTCTTGTATTTTATTTCTTTGCGTAAAGTTCTTGAAAAATTCATCTAAGTTTTTTCATTCGGCTCGTGCAGAATCTTCCAAGATGGACTACAGGGCTTTGATGGCGAAGGCCAAGGCGAAGGAACAGGAGTCGAGGAAGAAGAGGCCCTCGGCAGGGCCTCAGGGCAGGCCGAGCCCCGAAGATGCCTTCGGTCGCGAAGACCGCCGACCCGCAGAAGGTCATTATCCCGGAGACCGGTCCCGAGCAGGAGAAGGCCGCGGTCCCCGATCCTCCTGTTTCAGATGCACCGGCAGCAACGGCGAAGGGGAATTCTCCCGGTTCGTCGAGCAGTGCGTTCGGCATGAAAGAGGTGCTATCCCTCCAAGTTTCCCCCCTCACTGTCGATGCGGAGAAGATCTTGACCGAGAGGCACAAGCAGATCTTTGTCCCCGACTGGCAGGTGATGAAGGTCGACGGTTTTTTGGGCGACGGCAACATCTGTATGGAAGCGGTGAAGCACTTGCCGACCCCAAAGGATCGAGCGGCCCTTAAGGCCGGGCTGGTTGGGGACGCCACAATGCAGATCGCTCGGAACACAATGTCGGTAAGTGGACCGAACACTTTCCTATTGAAACTTTTTCTGAAATTTTCTAAGTTCCTGGGTTCGGACTCTAACGGTTTGTTCTCTTTTCAGACCCTCTGCCACTTCAACTTCTTGCTCGAGGAGTTTGCAAGCAAGGAACAGGAGTATGACCGGGAGAGGTCAGAGCGTGTCAAAGCTACGAAGCTGCTCGATGCTAAGCAACTCCTCTCGGCCAAGCGTGGGGCCGAAGTGGCGGGATTGGAGGTGCAGCTGGCCGACGTCGTTCAGCGGTTGAAGGACACGGCAGCCAAGCTTGAGGCCTCGGAGAAGGAGAATGCCGAGCTGAAGGAGGAGCTGGCCAATGCTCGGTCGGAGGCGGAGAAGGCTCGGAAGAGGGCGGAGAAGATCATGGCCAGGCACCGGTCTAAGGTGGCAAAGGCGAAGAAGGCCATCCAGGACGAGGCCGAGCATCACATGTTCAAGAACATGGAGGACGCGTACGGCCGAGCCCTACTCCATGTCGCCACTCGGAATCCGGGTTTTGACACGTCCTCCTACCGTTTCTACGACCCCGTGGAGGGGGAGGAGGAGCTTCCCCAGGGGATGCTCGGCCCCGAGGGACAGACTGAAGGTGTCGAAGGCCCGGGTGAGACTGAGGCCGAGGATGAGGAGGAGGACGACTCTGAGGAGGAGAGCGGGAGCGAGGACGAGGACGAGGTCGAGGGCAAGGACAAGGCCGAGGGGTCGACAGACCTGAACGACAAAAAGGTCGACCCCTGACTCGGTTGCCTCTTTTAGTCTTTTGTTGTTTTGTTTCTTTTTTGTAGGCCTAACGGCAGACTGGCCACCGCTCTTGTAAAACTTTTTTCTGAGTTTTGAATGAAAACACTTTGTTTGGCCAAAATTTATCCAAGTGTTAGTCTCCGATTTTTTGTTTGATTAGGCATAAAATTCCCCAAGTGTTGGGCCTCGAATTTATCTCTGCTTTTCAGGTGAAGTTCGGTCCGATCACGGAGGTTGCATACCTTTGTATGGAGCTGGCTAAAACGAAGGGAGAGCTCTCCAATAGTCGAGAGAGGCGGTTTTTCATGTTCTTGAAGCTGGAGGAGACAAAGGCAGCTGTGAGGGGGTACTGTCGCGAGTTGAAGCAACTACGGAAGCAACCCCAAGCTCCTTGTCCCGAAGGTGAGACCGGTCGTCTTCGTAAGGAGCTCTCCCTCGCCGAGCAAAAGAATGACGAGCTTTTGGCCGAGATCCGACACTTGGAGTTAGCGGGGAAAGAACGCTCGGCGGCGAAAGAGAAGCTAACTTCTGAGCTGGAGAAGGTGTCGACCGAGCGCAAAAAGTTGTTGGCCGAGGTCGACAAGCTTCGGAGGATCACGATAGATAGGGGGATCGGGGTCACCCACTACCGACGGCTCGCGACCGATAGCGCCAATGCCTCGGGCTCGTCGAGACCGCCTCGTTTGAAGATGTTGGCGAAGGACGATGCCCTGAGAGACAGGATTATTGAGCTGGAGGAAGAGGTTGCGTCGCTCAAGCCTCTGCCTGAGAGGGCCAACATCCGCAGTATGTTGTGTACTTGCGAAGAGAGTGAGAGAGGGATCACCTTCTACGAACTTGCGACTCGTTTGCCTGTGGCTAGGCGGAGTCCTGCTGACGCTCAGAGTAGTGTAGCCGTCTCGTCTAGCGGTGCCTCGGTCGGCACCACAGTTAGGGTCAGTGGCGAAGGGGGATCACGCTTCGTTGGTTTGGAATCGAGCTCGGAGGTCAGGCCTCGTCGTCCTCGCGTTTCCTTGAACCGAAGTGTACCCCTTCCGAAGAGGCATTAAACATGTCGTCTTATGTTCCTTCTGGCTGTTGTAAAACTCTATTGTAGGGTTGGTCTTGTTGTATGTAGAGCTACTATATCTGAATGCAAATCTGAAAGTTTGTTTGGAAAATTCTTGAAGTGTTGGTCTTCGGCAATGTTTTGAAATTTTGTTATTCGTTTTTCTTCTCTTTTTAGCTCGTGGTGGCAGCTCAAGACGCCGACTCCAATCGTTCGGATGACGACGTTGGGACCAAGGTTGGCTCGGGGGCGACGAGGTCGCGCTCGGCGAGGTGCCGGGAGCGGCTCTATGAAGTCGAGCTGGAATCACGCCGAGCAGCAGGGCCACCTTCAGCTCGTCCTCGATCAGCGAGACGCCGAGATCCAGCGCTTGGAGGGTAGGATCGCCGAGACGACCCCTATAGGAGAGGACGAAGTTTCGCAGACTGCCTTTAGCAACGCCCTTCGGGTCCAGTGTATTCGGCACAATTTGTCAAAAATAATGGCCGAACGGGACGATTTGCTCTCTGAAATCCGTCACTTGCGGACCGTGGAGGCGAAGCTTCGGAAGGAGGCGGAAGAACTAGCGGCCGAAGTTGTCGGACTGGCGACCGAGCGGGACGGTGATGATTTTTCGTTTTAAAAATCAAGTGTAGTTGGTCGACGTTGTACTTTTTATTTTCTAATGCCTTGTAACCATGGAAGGATTGCTTTGTATTATGTCCCGATTATTAATAAAATTTCTTTCAAGAACTAGCATGTCCTTTGTTGCTCCGCGTAGTTGTCTCGCTTGTGACTGTGTTCGTCGTGCCGAGGTCTCCGAGCTGAACCCTCTTTTGTTCGTGGTTCGGCGCCTTGGCGCGTTCTGAGACGTAGGGATTAGGCACGGGTCTCGAGGTGAACCAGCTCCCATGGCAGCGCTATCTTGTCGTTTAGTGACGCTGACAAGATCTGGGTCGTTGGATTCTGGTACGAATCTCGAGATGGCTCAGTTCCCAAGAAAACGCTATCTTGTCGTTTAGCGTCGCGGGCAAGATCTGGGTCGTCTGATCGAGATCCTACACGAAAGTTGAGGAGAAAGTGAGTTTTCTCCGTTTGCGAGCTCGGATGGGCACTTGCTCGGTTAGCCGACCGGGGACAGCATGATCTGACCCTTCTTATTGTTTGCTCTCGTCTCGGCGACAAGAGTGCTCGGCCGGTGACGCCGAGCAGTGCCTCAGTCTCCTTCTTCATGCGAAGTCGAGGGGTGAGTCGAGCCTCTCCCCATGGTGGGGCTCGCCGATCATAGCGAGTGTTCGACGGTTGTGGGAGCAATTCCGAATGGCGATCCACTCCTAGCTCGCCGAGAAGCAAGCTTGGGGAGTGGAATTGAACCAAGTGTTGGACTCAGAAACCATCGCGTAGTTCAACAGGTTGTGGGAGCAGTTCCGAACGGCGATCTACCTCTGGCTCACCCGGGGGCGAACCGAGGAGGTAAAGTCGAGCCGAGTGTTGGACTCCGAACCATCGGTGTAGTTCAACGGTTGTGGGAGCAGTTCCGAACGGCGATCTACCTCTGGCTCGCCCGGGGGCGAACCGAGGAGGTAAAGTCGAGCCAAGTGTTGGACTCCGAACCATCGGTGTGGTTCAACGGTTGTGGGAGCAGTTCCGAACGGCGATCTACCTCTGGCTCGCCCGGGGGCGAACCGAGGAGGTAAAGCCGAGCCGGACATTGGACTCCGAACCATTGGTTGAAAAAATAAAAGAAATAAAAGGTAAAGGCGGAGAGAAGCAAGCAAATTTACAAGTATGAGAGAGCATTCTTTATTGATAATTGATGGCGAACTGTTTTTACATGTAACAAGTTAAAAAATGAATTACAACTGAGAGGAGAGGAATGGCTCGATATCCTGTAATACTTAGAGAGGCGTCGGGGCGCTTTCTTGGTATTTTAGGAGGTGGTCGGCATTCTAGGTCCTCGGAATCTCTCTGCCCTCTAGATCTTCCAGACGATATGCTCCGGGCCGAACTACCCTTGTGATCTTGTAAGGCCCTTCCCAGTTCGGAGCCAGTTTGCTCTTCTGATTGGGGAAGGATATGGCCAGTTTTCTCAGGACCAAGTCCCCTTGCTTGAGATTGGTAGGTCAGACTTTCTTGTTATATGCCAATTCGACCCTCCTTCGGTAGTTCTGTTGTCGAATTGATGCTTTCTCCCTCAGTTCGTCCACCAGATCTAAGTTCGCCCTGAGGTCTCTGGCGTTCTGTTCCTCATTGTAGGCTGCGAGGCGAGGGGAAGGTATTCCGACCTCAAGGGGTATCACCGCCTCGGACCCATAGATGAGGTTGAAAGGGGACTCTCCTGTGGGGGTCCGCTTGTTCGTGCGGTAGTTCCATAGTACGTTGGGGAGTTGGTCAACCCATAAGCCTTTGGAACATTTGTCCAGCCTCTTCTTGATACCTGTGAGGATCTGCCGATTGGCATTTTCTGCTTGGCCGTTCGACTGCGGGTGTGAGACGGAAGAGAAGCGCTGTTGGATAGCAAGGTCCTCACACAGAGCTCGGAACGCAGCACCGGTGAACTGAGTCCCGTTGTCCATTACGAGGACACTGGGGACGCCGAATCTGCAGATGATGCTCTTCCAGAAGAATTGAAGCACTTTGTTCTCGGTGATAGTGGCGAGGGGCTCGGCCTCAATCCACTTCGAGAAGTAGTCGATGGCTATGACCAAGAACTTGAACTGGCCCGGAGCTGGAGGGAAGGGCCCTAGTAAATCCATCCCCCACATTGCGAAGGGGATAGGACTTGATAGGGAGGCGAGGTTGGCTTGAGGGAGGCGACGAACGTTGGAATGTCTTTGACAAGAGCCACATTACCGAACGTGTCGCTCGGCATCTTGGAGGAGAGTCGGCCTGAAGTACCCGTAATTCAGAGCTTTCCGAGCCAAAGATCTAGACCCTGAATGTGCTCCGCCGATGCCTTCGTGTAGCTCTTGCAAGGCGTAGTCGGCCTGTTCTGGGGAGAGGCACCTTAAGTATGGTCGGCCGTCAATTTGCGAGAAGGAGCGCTTGTATAAGATCCCTTCGATCAAGACATACCGCTCGGCCCTGGTTCTGACTCGGCGTGCTTCTTTGGGGTCCTCGGGGAGGAGTCCGTCCCTTAGGAATTCCACTATGGGTTTCATCCAATTATCTTCTAGCAGGACTGGTAAAGACTCCATTGAGTCGAGGGTCTCGTCTTCTATGCTCGGCCTTGAGAGGACCTCGATCAAAACGGTCTGCTCGAGACCCTGAAGGGAGGATGAGGCCAACTTGGAGAGGGCGTCGGCCTGTGAATTCTCCTCTCGAGGGACACGTTGGATGAGTGCCTCTTCAAACCGGCTCATGAGGGCTCGGACCTTGGCGAGGTACTTCGCCATTCGTCGTCTCGCGCTTTGTACTCGCCCAAGACTTGGTTCACAACCAGCTGAGAGTCACTATGGACTCGGAGGCAATGCGCCCCGGCACTTCGGGCAAGTCCGAGGCCTGCGATTAGTGCCTCATACTCAGCCTCGTTGTTTGAGGCCTTGAAGTTCATGCGGAGGGCATACTGGAGGACGAAGTCATCAGGGCCATTCAGGATGATACCGACGCCGCTACCCTCGTTGCAGGAGGATCCGTCCACGAAAACTGTCCAGATGGGGGGTCCGTTCGGGACGTGGCTGACCTCGGGAATAGTGGACTCGACGATGAAGTCGGCGAGGGCCTGAGCTTTGATTGCAGTCCGAGGTTGGTAGGAGATGTCATGTTGGCTCAGCTCTATGGACCACTTCATTAGCCGGCCCGAGGTTTCAGGCTTGTGGAGGATCTGCTTCAGCGGTTGGTCGGTGAGGACCACAACCGAGTGGGACTGAAAGTATGGACGGAGCTTCCTTGCCGCCATGACCAGGGCGTAGGCCATCTTCTCTATCTTCGGATAGCAGAGCTCGGCGTCCCGAAGCACCTTGCTCACATAGTAAATGGGCCTCTAAGCCCGGTCTTCTTTCCTCACCAACACAGCACTTAGGGTCTGCTCGGAAGCAGCTAAGTAGATGAAGAGGGTTTCTCCCGGAACGGGTTTGCTGAGCAGAGGAGGGTTCACCAAGTAGGCCTTCAGTTGGTCGAACGACTCCTGTTATGGTTGGCCCCATTCGAAACCCTTAGCCCCCCTGAGAGCCTTGAAGAAGGGGAGGCACTTTTCCCCAGACTTCGAAAGGAACCGGCCAATAGCGGCGAGCCAACCCGTAAGCTTCTGCACCTCCTTGACGTTCCGGGGCGGGGCCATGTCCAGTATGGCCTTGATCTTCTCGGGATTTGCTTCGATCCCTCGCTGGCTCACCATGAAGCCGAGGAACTTTCCCGATGAGACCCCGAACGCACACTTGTTCGGGTTAAGCCGCATGTTGTGCCTCCTCAATACGTCGAATGACTCCTGGAGGTCGGCCACGTGGTCGGTACCCCGGATGCTCTTGACGAGCATGTCGTCGACGTACACTTCCATGTTGCGGCCTATCTGGCTCTGGAAGACTTTGTTGACGAGGCGCTGGTATGTGGCCTCAGCATTCTTCAATCCGAACGGCATGACTCTATAACAGTAGAGACCCTGGTCGGTAATGAAGGAGTTCTTCGGAATGTCCGGAGGGAACATTCGGATCTGGTTATAGCCGGAGAAGGCATCCATGAAGCTGAGGAGCTCATGACCCGAGGTGGCATCAATGAGGGTGTCGATATTTGGGAGAGGGAATGGATCCTTCGGACACGCCTTATTCAGGTCGGTGAAGTCGATGCATATCCTCCAAGAGTCATTGGACTTCTTAACCATTACAACGTTGGAGAGCCATTCGGGGTAGTTCACCTCCTGGATGAACTGAGCCTTTAAGAGTTTGTCCACCTCCTCCTTGATGGCCTGTTGTCACTCGGGAGCGAATTTACGCCTCTTCTGCTGAACCGGTTTGCACCCCGGTTCGACACTGAGGCGGTGGACTAGCAGCTCCTCGGAAATCCCGGGCATATCTGCGGCGGACCAAGCAAACAGGTCGCGGTTATCTCGGATGCATTGCACCAAGTCAGAACATAGTTCAGTCGGCAAGGACTTGCTGATGAGGAACTTTCGACTCGGGTCCTCGTCCGAAAAGAGTACTTCTTCCAATTCGTCCGCCGGCTCGGACGTGGGTCGGACATTCGGCTCGGGGATCTCTAGAGTTTCGAGGGAGAGCACGGGACCCCCCGTGGAAGTCATGTAGCACTTCCGAGCCATTTCTTGGCTGCCCCTGACTTCTCCCACTCCCGACCGAGTGGGGAACTTCATTTTAAGGTGGTAGGCTGAAGGAACAGCTTCCAGGGCAGCTAGGCCGGGCCGGCCTAAGATGACATTATATGCGGCCGGGACATCGACGACCATAAAGTCCATCGGCTCAGTCCGGGTAGTAGGGGTCTTCCCAGCAGTTACGTCCAGGGTAATAACCCCTTCGACAGTTACTGGTACCCCCGTGAACCCGTGGAGCGTGTAGCCGGCCGGTTTGAGGCGATCCCGGGACAGCTGCAGCCCTCGGAAAACGAGAGGAAGAGGATGTTCACCGAGCTCCCGTTGTCAACCAGGACCCTCTGCACCATAAAGTTTGCCATGCAAAGGTCGATGACAAGTGCGTCGCAGTGGGGAGTTCGAACCCCATCGAGGTCTTCATCGGAGAAAGTCACTGGGACGCCAAGGCCCTTGGGGGAGGGGCGCTGTGAACTGAGTTGACTTCTCGGATGAAGGCCTTCCAAGAGGAGTTGGAGGAGCCTCCCATGGGGCCTCCGTGGATGAGGTGCAGAACTCATTCTTCCTCGAACTCGGGGGTTTCATCGTGCCGCTCGGAACGCTTGCTAGCCCCCCGAGGCGGAGGAGTGTTGCGATCCGCCCGATCGTTCGCCTTTACAAATTTGGCCAACTGCCCCTTCTGGATGAGGGCCTCAATCTCATTTTTCAACGCCCGGCAGTCGTTGGTGTCATGGCCGTGGTCCCGGTGGTAACGGCACCATTTCTCTTTGTTCCTCCTCTTGGCCGGGGTGTTCATTCTCGGAGCCGGAGGTATGACTCCTTCTTTCTCCACTTCCATCAGGATGGTGGAGACATTGGTGGTGAGGGGAGTGAACTTCTCGAACCTGGGGGGAGGACGGCGCTGCCGCTATTGTCCTTCTGCAACTTTTTGGACCCTTCCTCCTCTGCTGTCTTCCTCTTCGAGCCGGAGGTAGATCCTCTGAAACCCGGGAGGCACTCGGCCTCTTCCGCCCGAATGTACTTCTCGCATCTTAGGAGAAGATCGGCGAAGTTGTGCGGGGGCTTCTTGGCGAGGGACGACCGGAGGTTGGAGTTGAGGACATTTGACTGGAACGCAATGGTCGCCACTGACTGGTCTAGGGAGGCGATAGACCTGACCTCTGCGGCGAATCTTCTCACATAGTCCCTCAGCTTTTCTCCCCTCTCCTGTCGGAGGTGGAGTAGGGAGAGGCTCGTCTTCTCGGTTCGCCTGCTACTCACAAAGTGAGTTATGAAGAGTGTTTCGAACTGCTCGAACGAGAAGATGGAAGAGGGAGGGAGCCTGGAGTACCATTCCCGAGCCGACCCCTTGAGGTGGTGGGGAAGGTCTTGCAGAGCATGGCATCGGAAGCTTGATGGATCAGCATTAAGGTCTTGAAGTTTTCGACATGATCAACTGGGTCGGACTCCCCTGAGTACGTTTCAAACTGCAGAGGTTTGAAACCCCTCGGTATGGGGGCCTCCATGATTGTCCTGAGAGAAGGGGGGTCTGCTAGGACGGACGGTCCCTGCTCTCAACTCCTCCTCTTTGTCCATGCGACCGATGCGCCTCTCCACCTCGTGGAGACGACGGTAGAGGGCATCGTCCCTCCGCTGGTAATCAAACGATCCCCTGGACTCTTCTTCATAGGAAGGTGAGTGGGGGCTGCGACGTCGATAATCCTGGGATCGGCGAGGACTATAGGGATGCTGCTGGCGACTGGGAGCCGGGAGAGGACTTCTGGATTGGTGGCGAGGACTTGGAACCCGTGGGGGTGTTGGAACCCTCTGGGTATTATGGTTGTTGGGGTGAAGGTTGAGGGCCTGCAACACAGTCTCCTGGAATTGTAGGAACTCGGCACGAGTGATAAGTGCCTCATTGTTCCTCGGATGATGCCGATCCGCAGGGGAATGTGGCCTCCTCCTACGGCGCTCGGGAGATTCCGCCCGGCCCCTTCGGTCGAAGACCTCCTACCGTCTCAGCGATGAGGAGATCGCTCACCATAATGCTGGCGGGAGGCTCCCTCTCGGGCCCGCCTCTCATCTAGGTGGTTGCGAAGGTCCTCCTCCTTTTGGCGATTCAGGACGGTGTTGCGGAGATCGGAGGCTCGGGGGTGATGGGAAGCCATAGAGTCCAAGGAGGCATTGTGAATTGAGACGTGGTCTGGATGGAGTGGTTGCTTCTGCCTCCGCTGGTTCTGACCAGCAGGACCATTTGGGGGTTGTTGGTTCGGAAGAGGAGGCTGGCCCTGTTGGGCCGGGGGAGGAAGATGTTCAGGCTGCGGAGCATGATGGACAGGGACCTCCTCTGGCTGATCGGCGGGGTTGGGTCCGCGGTTGGACCCCCTAGACCTGACCTTCTTGGGAGGCATGGTTGGAGAAAGGCTAGTTGACGAGGAAGAGGCGGAGGCTGTTCGTGTGGTTGTTCCCACAGACGGCGCCAATCTGTTACCGCTGATTCTGGTGTATGGGTAAACAGATGAGATTTGTGAGTTCGAGAAAAACCTGAACAGCAGATCCAAGTCTTCTGATTCCTGTCGCAACCTGCAAGGAAGTGCGATACACCGGGGTTGATTCCGGCGACGCACCCTCCGACGCTCTTGTCAGTAACCAGTGGTGATTAAGAAAGAGCTTAAGGTGGAAAAAGAGTGATTACCTGGTCACAGTGCTAGGGGGAGGTATCTATTGTCGCCATGGGAGTGATTAGGGACCTGATTTCCTGTGTAACTGTCAGGAGTAAAATCCTCACAATCTGTTTAGGAAACTGACCCCTGATCCCCGATGAGAGCAAATCAGGCCCGTTGATTCGGTCAAATCAGTGACCCGGATTTCCTCTTGCTGGTCTGGGTCTGTCTCGGGTCGGGACCCGTACCCAGTTGGAGTGAATCCGTTCGCGAGTTATTGGATCTGCGGGAAGGAGATCCAGTACCCGTTTCGGACCCGTTTGTATGTGAAATTACCGTTTTACCCCTGAGCTTCAAGATTCGTGCCCTAATCTGGACGGTTCCGATTTAACCCCATTTCTAGCCATATCAACATGCATGTTGGATATTAATAACTAAAAGTAATCAAGCCGGAGTATATGGGACAGATCTAGTAGTGGATAGTGCAGAAATGTGTACTCGGAAGAACCTAGTTTGGTTGGAACATGTTTACATGACATGTGCTGTGTTTGGAGTTGGAGCTTGTTCACATGATATTTGGAGTGTTTGGAGTTGGAGCTTGTTTACATGATACATGGAGCTTGGAGCTCAATTACTTGCTTGTACCTGAGTATACTGCCCTGCATGGTCCCCTACGAAATCTAAAGCGAAACTATTGTGCTGTAGCAACCATGTAGGATGGGTTGCATGTCGTGCTACCTAGATAGTAATCACACAAGACTTGAATTTAATACAAGAACATGATACATGACATGACACCCACTTGACTACATGATATATGAGACATGAATTACCTGAATATGATACATGATACATGACCACATGACACTTGACACTAGACGCATGTTTATAGGATGCTTGATTTCTGTCGTGACACTTGACACTTTTACCATGCTAGTTTGATTAGGTTGACTTTATACAAATACCATGTGCTAGTTAGTTATCCCAATCCATGTGCTTGTATCCTACTCTATTTTGTGACCCGGACTTGCCATTGACGGGTACTTGTGTTTTCTCTTTCCCCTCTTATGCATTCTATGAATTGCAGATTATGGCGGACAGGTTCGCGATGATGCTGGAGATTTGCAGTAGTAGTTGCTTTTGGATAATTATTATCATTTCTGTTTCATGCTAGAACATTATATGTAATTGTGAGACTTGCATTACTTTCGTGCTTGAGACTTGATTATTATTTTGTACTTGGGCGATGTGACCCAAGAGAATTAATTGTTTTCCAGACTCTGTTTATTTGAGAACATGGTATTTAATTTCAAGTAATTTATGTTGGTGAGTTTGATTCAACGTTGCATGTTGGTTCCATTTCTGCTTCCGACTCTGTTAACTCTGATATATATGTCTATATTGCCTGTGATGTGTTGCAAGGATTTCTCGAAACAGCTTAAGGATGATTATAATCATTCGCTGGGCTTTTGTTACGTACTCGTATTCCGTATTTTTGGGAAGCGGGGCGTGACAATAATGCTGACAGGAACTCCATGCAGTCTCACAACTTCCTGTATGTACTTCTCGGCCAAGCTCTCTGTGGACTAATGTAACCCCCTTTCCTGCAATTCCGCAAATACATATTCCGGAGTATTTTCAGTATTTTGATTATTTATAAATTCATTTTGTTTTTAAATTTATTTTGGATCTTCTACTAAAATCTTTTCTAACTGAAAATTTTATTTATTTTGAATAATGGTGTATTTTAACTTTATTTTCTATTTCTAATTGATCGACTATTTATATTTGAGCCCAAATCAAACGTGTTATTACTATTTGGATTATTTTTTTGTTAAAACCAAATCTTATTTTATTCTGTAATTAATGCGAAGCCTAATCTTATTATTATTAGTATTGTTATTATTTCTTTGAATGTTTATTAATTTGTGAAAGCCTACTAATCCTAATCTCTATTTTATTGCAATTGGAGTATAAATTTTTTGTAACTATCTAATTTAATTAATTAATATGTACTACTATATTGCTGTTTATTATATTTTTGCCTAATCTTATTATTATTATTCTTTCTTTAATTGTTTATTAATTTGTGAAGGTCCATAAATCTTAATCCATCTGTATTCTTCCAATTAATTCTATTTTTGTTGAACCCTGAAATTTTTGTACAACCTATTTAAATTTTGTATGCTGAATACTCTAATTTATATAATATATTTCAATTTATTTTTCTATTGGATTTAAACCCAAACCCTAAAACCCATTCTTATTGGATCCTACCCGCTAACCAGTTAACCCCCCTCCCCCCCCCCCCCCCACCCCCCCAACCTAAAACCCCTATATATACTAATCTTTTTCCATTAACCCTAATTATCATTACCCTTCTAATCCCCGCGGCTTAATCTACCCATCTTCCTCCTTTGTTAAAATTTTGAAACCCAATCCCCGTCGAGCAACCCTTCACCTTCTTCCTCCATCATTCTCATCATCCTTTTCCCTGGCATTACCATGCCCTCGTCTTATTCCGCTAACCCTGCTCCCTAGCCCCTACTCTGCCCTACCTTCGGAAGACCCTGACCCCGTTCATCTTCTTCCTCGGGTTTCTCGTCGAACCCATCCCGCTCCTCATCCGCCATTACTACCACTGCTCGTCGATGCCTTGACCTGAGCGCCGCCCTCAATTGCTGCACTCATCCTGCTTGCTCACCTCGACCTCGCGACCATCGAACGGACCTCATCTCACCCAACTGCCATCGCCATTCCCCTCCTTCCTTTGTTTTCTTTCGAAACAGAGCCATCGCTCCTCATTGCCCACAGCACCTCCTCCCTCCTCGTCGCCAGCCAGCCACCACTACCACCCACTGAATCCCTGCTGCCATTCACCCGTCCATCGCAATCGCCAGTCACAGTCGAAGTTGAGCCAAGCCGCAAATCCCCATTGTTTTCTGTTTTGGCTGTTGTTTACTGTTTTGGTCGCTGTTTGCTGATCTTGCTGCCATTTGCTGTTCGTGCTGCTGCCGTCTCTTGCATGCACGTAGCTTGCACGTGCTACAACATCAGGATCCTAATCCCGTTATTCTCTTCATATTCAGACTAATCGTATAAAGGCAAGCCACTTTCCTCTTGAATTGCATATTGTGTCAAGTTCAAGTTTTTATTGAAACTCCGCAAGTAGATCCTGATTGTTTATCGTATCGTTATACTGTTTACCTTTTATTTGCTATATTGAGGGTTTACACGAGCTAACCCAAGATATTCTTGACTTCGTGCCATCATTGACTCTAAAATATCGAATTTTTCATGCATTCATGTAGTATTGATAATAGAAATTATTCATGCAAGACACCGCACAAATAAACTATTGTAGAATTGTTTATTAGGTAGTTGTGTTTGAATGATTGATTGATTGATGTCTCGTTGATGTTAAATTAGTGTATGGATGTATTCTTCATTGTGCTTACCATTTTATTGTGTTTACCATGCTGGATCTAAGATTTTTTTGAGTTCATCATGTTTAGATCGCTTTTTTATGTCGAACCCTGATTTTCACTGTCTGCTTAGAATTTGTGAGACCTTTTTGACCCAGTATTTGACATAAAAAATTATAGCTTTCTAAACAAAAATTTTAGCCCTATGTTTCTAGTTTCCAGAACATCTAAAATATTTGAATTCTGAGTTTTATTGCAAAAGTTATGGTGTTTTTACTACTGCTGCGTTTATACTTCCAGAATTCCTCATTCATGTACTTCTTCATGTTTAAGTTATTAAAAAGCTAAGTTAATGTTAGAATATTGCCCTAATAATTTCCAGATTGTTAGTTAACATGATTAGGAACTTAATGAATGTTTTTGATGAATTTAAAATTGGATTTTTACTGATCTTACAAATATAACAACTCGATGTTGATTTTCATTCAGAACATATAACCTGTAAAGAATGATGTAATTAACATATCTATTGTTATCAGATTTCGTATTTTAAATATGCGTTGGAATCGTTGGGAAGTATGGTTTCTAGAACTTCTGACGAATTTAGTTTTGGGTTTCTGTAGCAGCGATATTCGATTTTGGTACAGTAACCTACTGCAGTCCAAAATTGTGTTTCCATATTTTCTTTATATAATTGTATATATATCGTTATATTGAATGGATTAAAGTGTATAAACTGTATTGCATGATCCTAATATACTATTGTCACCGTTCAAATTGTCTCATTCTAATTGATGTGGGATCTTGTATGCAAGGCAAATAACACTAGGAGAGGGTGAATAGTGTTGTATAAAAGTTAATCAATAAATTGAACTTTTCGCACTGTTAAGTCGACTAAAGTATCAGATAAGAAGAGTAATTTAACTGAAGAGTTACAAGTCTGTTAAGTCGACTTAGAGAGTAAAGCAGTCGACTGACCAGACTCGATTTACACAAGAAACTCAGAGAAATTAAAAATGCAAGTTTAGAGAATACAACCACAAAGAGTCAACACAGCAAACACCACGATGTATCCTGGTTCGGTCCTCCCGACCTACATCCAGTCCCCAAGCAACCCACTTGAGATTTTCCACTATTCTTGAAAAAATACAAGAATACTCGACGGCCTTTGACAACAACTATGTCAAATCCGTATACCTCTCTCACCACTAGAGAGAGCAAAACCCACTCTACAACCTAGAGTGAAACCGACTATAAACCAAGAGTCCTACTCTCCAACCGAGAGGACCACTTTCACAATCCGAGAGTGAAACAACAACAAAAAGTGATTTACAACAACCTAAAGCCTTGTATGTGAAAGTGCTTTTTTATATTGGTTATAGGTCGACTTCTGACTTTAGTCTAGAACGAATTCAATGTTAAACAAGAATGAAAATCAGAGAACCAAGTCTTAAAGAAAGTATATGCTTTTTAAACTTGTTCGTTTTCTTCTCAAAAGAAAGACTTGAATCAAAAGTTAAGCAACCTTTTCCAATTGAAATCTATACTCTATTTATAGAGTTAGCTTCATTGGACGTCGTTTTATGGCAGTTTTTAAACTGCCATAAAACGGCAGTAAGAGTTCAAATTTGAAAAACGAATTTGAAATTCAGAAAACTGTCAAAAACATCTTGAACAGTCGACTAGGTTGAGTCGACTGGTTAGAGCTTGTATGAGTTCAGTCAGTTTCGTAGTATAACAGTCGACTGGTTCCAAGAATAAGTCATTGGTACTCAATCAACTGAACTTATACAAGCTTTGTTTTGACATTTTGAGTTTGTAAAACATTTTCTTTATGTAGGGAATGTGTGAGTGTGTGTGTGACAAGGATTTTACAAGATTCTAAGACTCACAAATAATACAAACAATATTACAAGACATTTGTTCAGTGTAGCTAATCACTTGAAGCACTTGAAAGTATTGAATTGAAAGCTCTTGAAAGTCTTGAACTTGAACTTGAACTTGAGTCGTTGTGGCTTGATCTTGCCTTTGTGGCTTGAGCAAATACTTTTGAAAGCTTCATCAGATTGTATTGGCTTTGAATGCTTCATCATGGTATTGACCTTGAACACTTTTGATACACACTGTAAAAGATATTTAATATAGAACAATTGTGTATTGTGTTGTAGTCATCAAAATCAAGAATCTACATTCTCCCCTTTTTGATGATGAAAACACAATAACTTAAAATAATATAGACATTAAATTAACAGACGTGTAAAGACCTAAGATGAGATCGGTACGATCCATGATATAATTAACAGACGTGTAAAGACCGTCAGAATCAGAAAAACTAGCTCTAGGACGAGAACTTAAGGACGAACTAGAAGCAAACGACCGACGAGGAACAAAAGTAGCTAGAGGAATAGGAGGTGTATTTATTTGAGGAGACCGAGGGGGTAAGTGAAGAATTTTCATACGTGCTAGACTTGCACAATCAAAAGATTCGTAACTCGTAACAACACTCGACTCGGAATCAAGATCAATTTGATAGAAGTTAAAGACATGGGTAAGTAGTGCACCAAAAGGAAGAAAAGAGGAATGAGTCTTATGGAGACGATTAAAAATTACCCGACTCCAATTGATTTGGATGTTGCCAAAGATTGCATACACTGCTTGTTGCAATTCAAACGAAAATTGGTCGTAGCTACCCATTTTTGGGATAATGTTGTACGACAATATTCGTGCAACGAGCTTAGCAAGCGGAGTAATCGATTTATTGGTCAATGGAAGACCACAATTTGGCAAAAAGATTTTAGACAAGATAGATTGATCATCCAACTCAATTTCCCCTAAATCTAACCCTTCATTAGAGATATTCAAAATATTTCCTAATTTTTTAGCAGTTATTTTCGTTCGAACATTTTTCACCGTTGAAGTGAAAAATAGTTCAGTACCATCCTCGGATGTTGCAACCTTTATATTTGTATAAACAAATATATGAGTTGGGGATAGTAATAGGGTTGATTGACTAAGGATAAAAGTTCAAATAAACAACATTGTTCAAACAATGGGGAAATCGGAAATCTATCTAAGTCGAGGAAATTAACAAATCGACCCGGAAAGATCATTATTTGGCAAAAGATAAAATACTTCTCAACAAGAGTAGGGTGCCTTATGTGCTGTAGATAATTGTGAGAAGATTGCTTTTCTTCAACATTAGAACCCCTAGATCTTTTGGGTTTAGGCATAATGAGAAGGAGGAAAATTTTGAAAAGAGAGAGAGATTGAAAGATGATTACCCACAACTAGAGAGAAACAAAAGACTCAAGAAACTGCGAATGGATTCAAATCTGGACTGAGAACTCAACGCCAGGAGTAGCAACGAAGAGATCTTCAAGAACAGCAACCAGAGCAGCCGACTTAGGTTTGGGGAGAAAGAGTAAAAAGTGAAAAGGGGAAGAAGAGTTTAGGGTTTTTACTTGAAGTAAACGGCTATGATTGAAAGAGGGTTTGAATGTAGGGTCGAGATCGAAGGAGGGTAAAAGAAAGAGAGAGATAGAAGCCTCATACTATGACGATTCAGAGTCAGAAAGTCAATTTGATGTCGCGACAGTCGACTGGGTTTTATATCAGTCAACTAAGTCGAGAGCAAATAAAACCAAACAAAAATTAAGTAAAGCTACTATCAGTCGACTGGTCAGAACACAAAATTCAGTCAGAAATATAGGCAACGAAAATATTGTATAAGTCGACTGGAAATCATTTATAAGTCGACTTAAACATAAAAAAAAAATTCAAGAAATGTCATGAAATAAGCAAATGCCTAGTCCTCTTCTAAAGTTGATAAATGTGTCTTCTTTAAGAGGTTTGGTAAATATATCTGCACTTGTTTATCAGTAGAAATAAAATCCAATATGATATCTCCCTTTAACACATGATCACGTAGAAAATGATGTCGAATATCAATATGTTTCGTACATGAATGTTGAACCGGATTTTTAGATAAATTAATAGCACTGGTATTATCACACATTATAGCAGGTCTTGAGAAAGAAATACCATAATCTAATAAAGATTGTTTCATCCATAAATTTTGTGCAAAAGCGAAACTTGCAGCAATATATTCAGCTTTTGTAGTATATAGGGATACCGAATTTTGCTTTTTACTGCACCAAGATACTAGTGAATGTTCCAAAAAGTGACAAGTTCCACTAGTACTTTTATGATCAGTTTTACTACCAGCAAAATCAGCATCACTATACGACAAAAGTTGAAAGTTATTGGTACGTGAATAAAACAAACCATATTCAGATGTGCCTTTAATGTATCTTCAAATACGTTTCACTACTTTTAAGTGAGATTCTTTTGGATTGGACAAATATCTAGCACACAAACATACGCTAAACATAATATCTGGTCTACTAGCAGTTATATATAAGAGTGAGCCAATCATACCTCGATCGAGTTTCTGATCGACACTCTTACCTAATTCATCTTTGTCAAGTGTAGTAGTAGTAGCCATAGGTGTGGTCTTACTATTAGTGCTATCCATACCAAATCGTTTGAGTAATTCCTTAGCATATTTTTCTTGATTAATAAATATGCCATTTCGAAACTGTTTTATTTGTAGTCTAATGAAATAATTAAGTTCACCCATGTGACTCATCTTAAACTCATTTATCATGGTATTAGCAAACTCTTGACATAGAATACTATTAGTAGATCCAAAAATTATGCCATCTACATATATTTGTATGATTAAAATATCGGTCTTTATTTTCCTAATAAACAAGGTAGTATCTACTTTACCAATTTCAAAACTAGTTTCTAAGATAAAAGTTTTTAAGCGATCATACCAAGTACGAGGTACTTGTTTAAGACCATATAAAGCCCTTTTCAATTAAAAATATGGTTTGGGAATTGTTCATGTTCAAAACCGGATGATTGCTTAACATAAACATCTTCCTTAATAAAACCATTCAAAAAAGTACTTTTAACATCCATTTGGAAGAGTAAAATTCATAAAACACGCAAAAGATAATAAAATCCTAATTGATTCTAGTATAGCAACAGGAGCATGTGTTTCATCAAAATCAATTCCTTCTTCTTGATTATATCCTTGAGCAACTAATCTAGCCTTGTTCCTAACAACTTGTCCTGATTCATCTAACTTATTTTTAAATACACATTTGGTACCAATTATAGTATGATCAGGAGGTCGTGGAACTAAATCCCATACATTATTTCTTATAAATTGGTTAAGTTCATCTTGCATGGCATTCAACCAAAATTCATTCTCACATGCTTCTGGTATATTTTTCGGTTCAAAATCTGACAAGAAAGCAGTATGAGAAATCATGTTAAAACGAGATCTTGTTTGAATACCATGTGAAATGTCACCAATTATTAAGTCATGAAGATGATCTCGAACTTCAACAAATGACTTTGGTAAAGTTTGAGTTATCACAACAGGATCAGTCGACTTAACAAGTCCATCAGCGGCTGATTCACATCAGTCGACTTAGGAATCCTATCAGTCGACTTCTCTAGGGTAGTTTGCTCTAGTTATTTAATAACGTTATCTAGTGGTGATGATTCAATTTCATCATCTTTAATAACATTAAACGAAGGTAAAGATTCATCAAATGAAATATGCATAGATTCTTCAATAGTCAAAGTTGACTTTGAAAATTCTATATGCCTTACTCCTATTTGAGTATCCAATGAAGAAACCTTCATTAGATCTAGCATCAAATTTATCTAGATTATCTTTTGTGTTTAATATAAAACACTTACAACCAAATACTTTAAAATATGATACTTTAGGAATTCATTCATAAAAAAATTCATAACAAGTTTTCTTAAGCTTTGGCATAATCAATATTCTATTTAAAACATAGCATGTTGTAGAAACAGCTTCAGCCCAGAAGTATTTAGGCAAATTGTTTTCAACAAGCATAGTACGTGCACATTCTTGCAATGTCCTATTTTTTCTTTTGACCACTCCATTTTGTGCTGAAGCTCTAGGAAATGCAAATGAATGTGTTATACCATTCTTGTTGCAATATTCTGAAAATGTTTCATTCTCAAATTCTCCACCATGATCACTTCTAATAGTGACTATGGTTAGAGATTTATGATTTTGAATACGTTTGCAAAAATTTGCAAATTCTTCAAAGGCTTCATTTTTATGTTTTAAAAAGAATGCCCATGTAAATCTTAAAAAATCATCTACTAAAACAAATACATATCTACTTTTATTTAAAGAAGCGACTCTAGTAGGACCAAATTCATATGGATTAATTCGAGAGGCCTACTAGTAGAAATCATATCTTTTGTCTTAAAAGTAGATTTTACTTGTTTTCCTAGTTGACATGCATCATCCATCTTATCTTTCTTAAAAGATAATTTTGGCAGTCCTTTAACTAGGTTATTCTTAGATAATTTAGCAATGTTTTTCATATTTACATGGCCAAATCTCTTATGCCAAAGCCGAGAATCATTGTTAGAAGCAACTAAACAAAAAACATTTGAAAACTCATTTGTTTTTAAACATAATTCATATATATTATTTTCCCTAAAACCTTGAAAGATTACATTTTTCATGGATAAATCATAGATTAAGCATGCTTCTTTTTCAAAGACTATTTTATAACCCTTATCACAAAGTTGACCAATACTTAACAAATTATGCTTTAAACCACTAACTAAAAATACAACTTCAATAGTAGGAGTAGTGTTCTTACCGACTATGCATCTTCCGATGACTTTTCCTTTGTTATTGTCACCAAATATAACAGTTCCTCCATCTATCTCTTGTATGGAAGAAAGTAAGTTTGCATGGCCAGTCATGTGCTTAGAGCATCTATTGTCAAATATCCATCTTTCTCTTTTAGGTGCCTATAAAATAAGAATTGTGAATATGGTACCCTTTTCATTGGGTCCGAAAGAGATTAATGTTTGGGAAACCAAAACCAAAGTGAGTTTGATTTACCACCAAAAGTAGGCATATAATTTACAGAATTACACACATTAAGAACAAAAGAATTTATATAAGTAATCCTATCATTAAGACTCAAGTTGACTGGAACCCAAATATTTTTAATCTGTCCAGTCGACTGTTCTGTGATTCAGTAGTCTGGGAGGTGAAACAAGTCGACTTATATAAGGTTTTTGTCTTTTTGAATAAGACTCCAAACCTCTCGGCAGACGACCAAATTTTTGGTTCGGTCGACTGGTCTAATCTGAGAGATTACTCTTTTCATGGTTAAAAATAATTTTCGGTTTTTCAAAATAATCATATAACTTCTTTTTCACACTAGAACCAGAATCAATCTTATTACTACTAGTATTATTAGAAGTATGATGTTTTTCAAGAGTTTTTTGAAAACCAAGCCCAAAACAAACTTTTTATTAGATTGAACTTGATTTTGGAGAACTTCATTTAAATTCTCTTTTCCTTTATTAATCCTAGATACATTCTTAGATATATCTTCATAATTTTTCTTAAGAGATACAAGATCTATATCCAAGTTTGAAAGACGAGAATTTAAAGACTTGACTTCAACATTTATGTCAAGATTTTCTTGAAAAAGTGTTTGATTAACTTTCTCTAAATTTTTAACTCTTATCTTCTCCTTTTTTAGTTCTTGAAAACTTCATTAAATGCTTCTAATAAATCATTTGATTCAAAATTGTCACTTGCTTTGAGTAGCCATGAAGCACACATTTGCGACTTCATTTGATTCTTCATTCTCTTCTTCGGATGATGAGTCGCTATCATCCCAAGTTGCTTGATATGCCTTCTTGTTCTTCATGTACTTGTTCTTTATGTACTTGTCCTTCTTGAAGTTAGGAACTTTTCCTTTTGATTTTGCATTTCCTAACGGACAGTCCTTCTTCATGTGACTTGTCTTGTTACACTTGAAACAAGTGGGGAGTTCATTAGTACCTTTAAACTTAGAATTGAATTTACCCTTTCGGAGAAATTTCTTGAATTTTCTAGTGAATTGGACATGGCCTTGAAAGCAAGAGTCTTCTTCTTGTGTTACCCCCGTTATCATAAATAAATATTTTCTGAATATTTTATATAATTAGATTAATTATAATTTACTTTGTGTTAAATTCATTTTGGATTCTCTATTAAAATATTTTATAATCGAAAATTTTATTTATTTCAAATAATGGTATATTTTAACCCCAATTTCTATTTCCATTTGATCTACTTCTTAAAACCGAATTTTCACTTTCGACATATATTATTATTATTATTATTATTATTATTATTATTATTATTATTATTATTATTATTATTATTATATCTAATTTACTATTATTTTTAGTATCATTATTATTATTGTTATTATTATTATTACTTTCGGTTGCTTGTTATAAACTCATTTCTATTTGTTAATCGCAATTGTGGTCATTTCAAAATAAATTCTATATTATAATGCAAATTATATTTCATTATAAATTATATATTTTATTAGTTACTTTTCTCTATTGGATTTTAAACTCAAACCCTTTTGCTTATTGGATCACACCCTATTCAAACCCGTATCCATTAACCCAATACCCATAACCCTACTATATAAACCTTATGCCCTAACCTTAACCCATTACTGTTGCGACCGCCGCCCCCTCTACTGTTCACCCCTCTCCATCTCCCGCTATCTCCCTCTCTGTTTCCCTTTGAACCCACTCTGCCATTCCTCTGCCCTGTGCCGCGCCTGCACCCCCGATGACGACGACAACCCCCTCATCCCCCAGCATCGTCATCTCAACCTCCCCCTTGCTTCCCCATCGTCTCCACTCCATCAGAACCCATCCTTCGCCGTTGATGAACCCATATCACTTCGACCCCGGTGTTCCTCGTCGACGTTTCCCCTACCTCTACTCATCGCCTCGCCATCGCGACCTCCCCGTCGCCTGCTGCCCACGACAACCAAAGCCCCCAAGCTCCCGCCATTGCTATGTTTTTCCCACCAAGAATAGAGCCACACCACCGCCGCCTCCTGCGTCGAACTTCCCTCGACATCGTTGTCGCCTGCCACCAGTCGCCGCCGCGACCGCCCTTCCATTGTCGCCGCTCGCAATCGCCATCGGAACTCTCTCCCTGTCTTTGTCGCTGAAGAAGAGGGAAGGTGAAAGAGCCATTTGAATCTCAGCCATCAGATCACATCAAGATCCGAGCCAGATCTTGATCATCACCATCTGATTGGATCTCAGCCCTCCATCATCAGATCTGATCAAGATCCGATCTGAGCCGTCCATTGGTCTGATCTTGATCGCCATCAAGATCCTTGTCGGGATCCTTTCCCGTTATTCTTCCGTCGGATTCATCGTCTACACCCCAAGGTAAGTATTTTCTTATACATTTCGTTTTCTAGTACAAGCTTTTCCTTGAAAATACTGCAAGTACATTGTAAATGTGACTCCTCTTTGTTTATCGTTGATGATCTCTTGTTTCTCCTAATCTATCACATGATCTAAGAGTCACAACCCTTCGTTGATACACTTGTTCACAACTAGTATAATTTTGATACATGTCATGTAAAAAGTGTCTTATTTGGTTTATGTCCTGTCTTGGCTTGTCGTTTCGACCCCGATAACACCAGAATCTGAACTTGAGTTCTAAATATGAAACTTAGCCCAGATGTCTAGTTTACCATCCTTTCGACGGAATTGAATCCCGAGTTACAGTTTAGGAGATATCGCAGTTTTACTGCTACTGTGTCTGTAATCGTGGATTCATAAAAACTACTGCTCCACTTTGGTTTACAATTATTTTAACTATGGTACCAGTAAGTAAATGAATTGAAATTTTGTATGCTGATACTAGACACCCTAGAGAACATTCCCTAATTTTCTTAGAATTAATTAATGAAGTTTCAAACCTATTTCATATGTATAAACTCAGTTTTACAAATTCTGGCTGAACACAAATCCTGTGTAGTTTGCTGTTTTGACACCTGATTCTATAATTTTTATGTGTCTTAATTATATGTGTTGGAACCGGGCAGGAGTCTAATTTCTAGCCCTCTAACGGATCCACATTTGCTATCTTGTTGCAACGGGAATCACAGTTTTGGTGCAGCAACATTATGCTGTCCAAAATTGCAATTCTCGTAGTTCTTGATAATCTTAATTTGTGTTGACCCACGAATATGCTTTATAATTATCTTAAACTTGTTCCATGTTCTTGATCATGTTTACTTGACCTGTTTCGCACACTTTCATGATTGTTTGATGATAATAATAAATAATAAGCTGGGGTTTAAGGGAAAGACTATAGTAATGGACAATATAGGTAAGTGTACTCGGAAGGGGGCCCATGTTTCCCACTTGATACATGCTTCATGAACTAGTTATATTATTATTCGATTCATGAACTAGTATATTATTGTTCGATTCATGGACTTGTTATTACTCGATTCATGAGCTAGTATATATTTGATTCATGACTTGTCTTGTTATTACCTGACACATAAACTAGTTAAATGATTACTCGATTCATGAACATGGCTTGCTTGATACTTGATACCTGAGCACAACGCCTTATAAAATCCACCACTAGGCCTAAACGTAACTGATTGTATGTAGCAACCATGTAGTAAAAGTATGGATGCATGAAGTGCTGCCTAGATAGAATTAAACATTAGACTTAAGATTAACAAGTCACTTGTACACACTTGATACCCTACTTGAGACTTGTTACTTGAGACTTGTTACTTATTACTTGATACTTGGACGTGATACTTGTTACTTGATGCTTGATACAATTACATATTCACTTATCTCTTGTTCCACTACTAGCACTTGTTACTAAATATTATCACTTGAGTTGTCTTTCTTGCCAGCTAGTTTCTTGAATCCCACTACTTGTTGCATCCCTATTATATCATGTTATACATTCTTGATTCCAGATCGTGTTTCATATTTTCTTGCATTTATTTTCATACCCTTGCTTGTACTACTTGCGGCCCTAACTTGCACTA
The DNA here is from genome assembly GCA_017893485.1 of Hemerocallis citrina. Taxonomy (NCBI): domain Eukaryota; kingdom Viridiplantae; phylum Streptophyta; class Magnoliopsida; order Asparagales; family Asphodelaceae; genus Hemerocallis; species Hemerocallis citrina. The sequence continues at coordinate 169,736,897 of CM030362.1, read as the reverse complement.
AGGGCGTTTGTCTTTGTTTTCTCTATTTTCATTTTTTAATATATATATATACAGACTTTGGAGATGAATTGCCTGCTAGAATTGGTGAGCAGACGTTCTAGGCTTCGCTTGGGAAAAAACTGCTTTAATTATTTTGTAAGTTATTTATATTTGTTGCGACTTAAAACTTGTAACGGGCTTGTAGTCCCGAAGTTTTATCTTTGATCCAGATCTGAAAATTATTTGGAATATTTATATTTTGTTTCAATTATTTTCTGTCGATTAATAAATTATTCATGCATGCGTGGTTGTGTACATTTCGTTATATTCTTGTTATGATGCTGAGTCGATCCTACAGCTCATGAATGATGAAAATCATTTACTGAGCTTTGTCACGTACTCGTATTCCGTATTCCTTTTAGGAAGCGGGGCGTGACATCTTGGCTTGTTGAGGTTCTAGATCCTTCTTTCGTTCTTCTAGTTGTACTTCGTATGCCATTAGATTTTCCACAAGATTCTCAAGAGAGAGTTGCGTTAAATTGTTGGCTTCTTCTATAGCGGTGGTCTTCTTCTCCCATTCGTGGGTTAGGGCATGCAGGACCTTCCTCATCATCTCTGCTTGCGAATATGTCTATCCAAGAGCTGCAAGAGAGTCTGTGATGTCCGTGAACCTTATTATCATGTTCGACACATTTTCGTTCTCCTTCACACGGAACATCTTGAACCAGTGAACAAGAACAGAGATTTTAGATTCTTTGACCTTATTTGTACCTTCATGTGTTACCTCAAGAGTGTGCCAAATTTGATAAGCCGTTGTTGCATTTGACACATGAATGAACTCCTCTTTCGTAAGTGCACAGAAGAGAGCATTCATCGACTTTGCATTGTTCATAGTGTTGCTCTCCATGTCATCGTTCCATTGTGCATAGGGGATTGTAGGTACGGTATATTCTGTCTCAGTCATGTTCCAAATCTCATAGTTGATGGACTGTAGATAGATCTTAATTCTACACTTCCAATAGTTGTAGTTTGTTCCATCAAATAGATGTGACCTTTGTATGCATTGGCCTTCATGGTATTGACATGCATTTAAAGTAGATGCCATTGCACTCAACCAGGCTCTGATACCAAGTGTTGGATCTTGTATGCAAGGCAAATAACACTAGAGGGGGGTGAATAGTATTGTATAAAAATTAATCAATAAATTGAACTTTTTGCACTGTTAAGTCGACTGAAAATAGAAGGCAGTCGACTGAAGCGTCAGATAAGAAGAGTAATTTAACTGAAGAGTTACAAGTCTGTTAAGTCGACTTAGAGAGTAAAGCAGTCGACTGACCAGACTCGATTTACACAAGAAACTCAGAGAAATTAAAAATGCAAGTTTAGAGAATACAACCACAGAGAGTCAACACAGCAAACACCACGATGTATCCTGGTTCGGTCCTCCCGGCCTACATCCAGTCCCCAAGCAACCCATTTGAGATTTTCCACTATTCTTGAAAAAATACAAGAATACTCGACGGCCTTTGACAACAACTATGTCAAATCCGTAGACCTTTCTCACCACTAGAGAGACCAAAACCCACTCTATAACCTAGAGTGAAACCGACTCTAAACCAAGAGTCCTACTCTCCAACCGAGAGGATCACTCTCACAACCCGAGAGTGAAACAACAACAAAAGAGATTTACAACAACCTAAAGCCTTGTATGTGAATTTTTTTTCTGTATATTGGCTATAGGTCGACTTCTGACTTCTCTCTAGAGCGAATTCAATGTTATACAAGACTAAAAATCAGATAACCAAGTCTTAAAGAAAGTATATGCTTTTTAAACTTGTTCTTTTTCTTCTCAAAAGCAAAAGACTTGAATCAAAAGTTAAGGAACCTTTTCCAATTGAAATCTATACTCTATTTATAGAGTTAGCTTCACTGGACGTTGAGAAACATTTCCATAAATTGCCGTAAAACGGCAGTAAGAGTTTAAATTTAAAAAAAGAATTTGAAATTTAGAAAACTGTCAAAAACTGCTTAAACAGTCGACTGGGTTGCCATATGAGTCGACTGGTCAGAGCTTGTATGAGTTCAGTCAGTTTCGTACTATAACAATCGACCAGTTCCAAGAATAATTCGACTGGTACTCAATCAGCTGAACTTATACAAGCTTTGTTTTGACATTTTGAGTTTGTAAAACATTTTCTTTATGTAGGGAATGTGTGAGTGTGTGTGTGACAAGGCTTTTACAAGATTTTAAGAGTCACAAATAATACAAACAATATTACAGGACATTTGTTCAATGTAGCTAATCACTGGAAGCACTTGAAAGTCTTGAATTGAAAGCTATTGAAAGTCTTGAACTTGAACTTGAGTCTTTGTGGCTTGATCTTGCCTTTGTGGCTTGAGCAAATACTTTTGAAAGCTTCATCACATTGTATTGGCTTTGAATACTTCATCATGGTATTGACCTTGAACACTTTTGATACACACTGCAAAAGATATGTAATATTGAACAATTGTGTATTGTGTTGTAGTCATCAAAATTAAGAATCTACAATTGATCGTCCTATTGTTGCTTCTTTTGATATCATCATTATCGAATTTCTCTAAATTGCATAATGTGTTGATTGCATCGTTAAAATATTTAACAAGTTGGAGTTTAAGAGTTGACTTAAGTAGTGGACAATATAGAGACTATCCTTGGGAGAGGAGCCCCGGGTTTCCCCAAAATATTGTGTCGGCTAGTGTTTATCAATCGATTGTTTGATTACTGACCACAGTATCCCAATTCAGCGTGTATCGTTTTAGTGTTATCGTGCAACGAAGTTGCTATCGTTTCAGTGTTATCGTGCCGAGTACATGATCTATAGAATTCACCACTACAGTCTAAACGACATTGATTGTATGCATCAAATCTGTGGAATGGGACACAGTAGTACGTGCATTAGTTAGGCTTAAAATTAATAGACTTAAGAATTGACACAATATTGACATTGCATGTTGAACATCGTCATTGTTATTAATATCGAACATTGTTTATTGATATTTGACATTGGCCATTGAGTGTTGAAATCGAATATTGAAATATCATTTATTGTTATACCTATCGCATTGTTGATGAACTCAAGAATATTCACATTTAGGAGTAATAATCTTATTGCAAATGGACATTTAAATGCTCTATATGTGGTATTTTACTCTTCTTTTCTCTTTTCCATAGGAAACAGCCTAAAAGCAGCAAACGATGCAGATTCAAGACTAATACAGACTGAGAGGATGATACACAGAATACTGCAGAACATCAGTCTACTGTTTTCCCCACACAGGCGACTGGATAGAGAAGTTGATTTTCCACAGCTGCTCGGTAACAGTCGACTTGGCTGATCAAGTGTAAATCTTCAGACAGTCGACTGGTTACAAGACAAGTCGACTGGTATGTGGCGGAGTGAAAAGATAAGATCCATCCGCATCTAAATCCAAATCTATCCAAACCCAGGCTATATGCGAATAACAAATCAGAGCCAGAGACTGGGGATTGGCAAGAGCACGTGGTTAGCAGATAAGGAAGAAAAGAAGAAAAGAGAAAGAAATAAAACGCAGATCAAATAAGGGAGGAAATAAATAAAAGAGGAGGACCTTTCTATAAAAGAAAAGTGCAAACCCTAATTCTCTAGCCGTGTTCTATAAATATCAACCAAGAAAGAAAAAGAGAGGGGATCCATCAACAAGAAAAGCCATCTACAGCAAGCATCAAGAAGGAGAACAAGTCGACTGCTGATTGGGCTCAATTTCAACATCATACAAATCAGTGTTCTTCTGTTCTTCCTTTGAATCTTATTTTTATTGTAGTCATGAACTCTATTTTGTCAATCAATAAAAGTTTTATTATGTGGAACTAACTTTCATAGTTGGGAAGATTGAAATCGTAGTTATGTAATGCTTATATTCTTCTGAATACTGCTCTATTACTTATTGATTAAACCTGAGTGAATTGGAATAGATTTATAATAATCAAACTTGTTCAGAGTCCTAAGGGCAGTCGACTGAGGTGATAGCAAGTCGACTGGTCTGAATCTGAGATTATTAAGTTTGTGTAGTATAGATCTGAATCTGTTATATGAGCATATTGAGACGACCCGTATCTCGTGTTCATATCTTGTAACAAAGGAATCTTTCGGGGTTCTTGGTTTAATTAACTTGGAGGATCTAGATCTGATACCAATTTCTAGAACTTCAAGTGTTTGTTTGTTTCCATTGTTCATATGCTTTCTTCAAGTGCAATTTAGTAGATACCATGCTAAATACTTAAGAAAAGAAACGAATTAGAGTAGATACCATGCCTGATTCTTGGCTTAGGGAAACATTACTTTAAGGAGTAGATACCATGCCCTTAAAGGATCAAACATGAGCAATTGGAGTAGTATACGACTTAGCATTACTGACTATAGGTGGAAATCAATACCCAACTACTTTAATAGACATTCGTGACTCAAATTGTGATGCTATTTAATTTAGATTTTATCCTTTCATTTCCTTAGACTTTTAGATCAACACTTTAAGATTATATTTTCTATTTTATTGATTAGTGAGTTAAGTACTACAATCTCTGTGGGATCGACCCTTGCTCGTCACTACGCTTCTCTAAACGATTCGTACACTTGTGAGGTTTTTATTTGTGTCTAGTTTATCTATTTATTTAGGTAGCTAGATTGCACAACAAGTTTTTGGCGTCGTTGCCGGGGATTGTTTAGTATTTTAACTTACAAATCAGTAAAATTCTTTTTCTTTTTTATTTTATTTTTATTTCTTCGTTTCCTTTTCCTATAATTTTTTTTTTTTTACTCTCTGCACAGACAGGTTCAGACAAGTCGACTGTCCCCACGGATCAGTCGACTGTACAGAGGATTTTCTTTCAAAAGCAACAATGGGTGAGAATGTCTTAAATCGAGTACCAATGCAAGACAAATTCACTCCGAAGAATATTGAGCACCCTTCCTGCATAGCTTTTCAACCTAATGTCACAAGGAATATGCATCTATCACCTCAATTACTCAGCATGGTTCCTCACTTTAGTGGCAGACTAGACGAGGATCCGCATCTACATTTGCAAGATTTCTTTGATCTTTGCAGAACACAAGGCGTCCAATGGCTTACCCCCGAACAAATCAGGTTAATCTTGTTTCCATTTTCATTAAAACTTAATGCTAAATTGTGGTATAATTCTTTGGAACCAGGATCAATTCAATCATGGGAGCAATTGGCAACAAAGTTCTTGAAGGAATTCTTTCCCGCTCAGAAAACCAGACAACTAAAAAGGGAAATTCTACTCTTCCAACAAAAAGATGGCGATTTATTCTTCGAAGCATGGAAGGACTTCAAGAACAAGCTTCTCAAGTGTCCTACACACAACATACCTAAGGATGATCAGGTACAAGCATTTTATGAGGGTTTAAATGACACTAACAAAGCAATTGTAGATTCAACTTGCAATGGAATTTCGATGAGGAAAAGTGGTGAGGAGGCCATCGAGCTATTTGAAGAACTCAGCGAGAACTCACAACAATTCTCAACAAGAAGAGGCATTTCGAAAAAACAGGGAGTCTACGAAATTTCTAGCAATGATAGCATGCAATTACAAATGGAGATTATGAACAAAAAGATTGATATGCTTGTGAATACAATTTCAACGTTGGGTGGTGTAAAAAACCAACCAAAAGAAATTTGTGCAACTTGTTCTCATTCCGATCATACAACTAATACATGTCCCATGTCTTCTTTCACAGATCAGGAGCACGCAAACTACATAGGACAGGAAATGTACCCACCCCAGAACAACACTTTTTCAAACATGTATAACCCAGGGTGGCAAAACCATCAAAAAAATTTTTGGAGCAATAATCAAAACCATCAAGGCAACCAATTTGCACAAGGGCATGCGCAGCAACTCCAGATTGGGAATGAGTTTGATCAGCCAGTGCAAGAACAGAAGAAGTTGGATTTCGAATCCACCATTCTTCAATTACTCCAACAGCAACAATAAACAAGCAACCAACAAGGGCAGGCCATTCAGAAAATGGAAAATCAAATTGGTCAAATTGCTAAGGAGTTAAATGAAAGAAAGGCAGGAGAACTCCCACCAATTACCATACCAAACCCTAGAGGACAAGAACAGCTCCAATCGGTGACAACACTAGAGGACGATATTGAGTTTAAAATGTTTGATGCACCAAAAGTACCACACGATGATCATGAGTGTTGTAATGTTAATGTGGTTCAGGAAGTTTGTGACCAAACATTTCAGGAACATAGTGTTGAACCATTACAAGCAACAATTACACACCCTCTAACATTATCTCATGTTGAACAGGAATACTATGACGGGAGAATTGAAGAGACAGCACATTACCTTGGAACTCCCAAACCATATGCAGTAAGCTTGCACCTGCATTTGAAAATTTTGTGTCTGATAACATTTGTGTTTTCCCAGACCAGTCGACTGGTGCATGGAGCCAGTTGACTGCTACCAGGACCCCAGACGTGGAGCTGAAGCCACTACATGAACACCTGAAGTATGAATATTTGGGGGAAAACCATACATTACCTGTGACAGTTACTAACATAAGGATGCAGGAAGAAGAGAAGCTGCAGGGAGTCTTGCAAGAGCACAATGGTGCATTAAGATGGACCAATGCTGATAAACTGATGTCAAGATGGTACGGTCCATAAATTGTTGCAAAGGTTTCCCCTACATGGAGCATTGGCAAATAATCAAACGTTCAAGGTGAATGGGCAGAGGGGGAAACCTTATAATAAGATGAGTTGTGAGCCGCGAGCCATTCAATACATTGCACAACTCATCGAGTCTAGCTGAAGACAGGAAACACAGCGCTTATTGGGAGGCAACCCAATGTTTCAGGGGAGTACTTACACTCTCTTTCTTTATTCATTTCTTTAGTTATTCCTTTACTTCTTTATTTTATTTTTCCTTCAAACTGGGTGGTAACACATGCCTATTTTAAGTTTTTGCGCGAACATTGAGGACAATGTTCCATCTAAGTTTGGGGGTATTAGTTAGTTACATTTGGAGTCTTTTGATTTTTTTTAGGATAAACAATTTCTTATGAAGTAAGAGTAAGGATACTTATTTACTTTAGGATTGTTGAGTTTCATAATTCCTTACAAAATTATATGAGTCATGCCATTATACATAAAAAAATGTGATGCTTTTTCTAGTGATTATTCCCTTGGATCTAGTCTTAAACAGAGTTTAAGTAAATAGAGTAAAAACAAAAAGAAAATATATATATGAATAAAGTCAATCTACTCCAATGTTTTGAGTGCTTAGTAACTAGGGGTATTCATCACCAATGTTTACCTTTACGTCAAACGGCAACTTGAGATATGAGTATGCAAAGCACTTAAAGTTTGTGACTTGTTGAGTAACCGGGTGGATTCATCACAAATGTCTTGCACTCGCGTAAAAAGGCAAGTGACAACTTAGAGAAGAGACTAAAATAAAAAAAATAAAAATAAAATAAAAAAAACTCTAGTTTGCTACTCGGTTTGTAGTAGAGAAAAGGGATAATCACAGATGAAGTTGTTACATACTATAATTAAATTAATTGCATGACAAATGTGATTGGGTTTAGGGATTATGACTAAACAATTGCAATGGAGAAAGTGGGTATGCTTGTTTTTACTTTATTTGCAATTGTTTGTATTTTTAATTGCAATTTTTTGATGCTTGCATAATGAGACATTTTCTTGGTGTGATGGGTTGAGCACTATTATTTTCCCCTTGTTCATAATTTTACTTTTTGCTTGAGGACAAGCAAAAGCTAAGTTTGGGGGTATTTGATGAACTCAAGAATATTCACATTTAGGAGTAATAATCTTATTGCAAATGGACATTTAAATGCTCTATATGTGGTATTTTACTCTTCTTTTCTCTTTTCCATAGGAAACAGCCTAAAAGCAGCAAACGATGCAGATTCAAGACTAATACAGACTGAGAGGATGATACACAGAATACTGCAGAACATCAGTCTACTGTTTTCCCCACACAGGCGACTGGATAGAGAAGTTGATTTTCCACAGCTGCTCGGTAACAGTCGACTTGGCTGATCAAGTGTAAATCTTCAAACAGTCGACTGGTTACAAGACAAGTCGACTGGTATGCGGCGGAGTGAAAAGATAAGATCCATCCGCATCTAAATCCAAATCTATCCAAACCCAGGCTATATGCGAATAACAAATCAGAGCCAGAGACTGGGGATTGGCAAGAGCACGTGGTTAGCAGATAAGGAAGAAAAGAAGAAAAGAGAAAGAAATAAAACGCAGATCAAATAAGGGAGGAAATAAATAAAAGAAGAGGACCTTTCTATAAAAGAAAAGTGCAAACCCTAATTCTCTAGCCGTGTTCTATAAATATCAACCAAGAAAGAAAAAGGGAGGGGATCCATCAACAAGAAAAGCCATCTACAGCAAGCATCAAGAAGGAGAACAAGTCGACTGCTGATTGGGCTCAATTTCAACATCATACAAATCAGTGTTCTTCTGTTCTTCCTTTGAATCTTATTTTTATTGTAGTCATGAACTCTATTTTGTCAATCAATAAAAGTTTTATTATGTGGAACTAACTTTCATAGTTGGGAAGATTGAAATCGTAGTTATGTAATGCTTATATTCTTCTGAATACTGCTCTATTACTTATTGATTAAACCTGAGTGAATTGGAATAGATTTATAATAATCAAACTTGTTCAGAGTCCTAAGGGCAGTCGACTGAGGTGATAGCAAGTCGACTGGTCTGAATCTGAGATTATTAAGTTTGTGTAGTATAGATCTGAATCTGTTATATGAGCATATTGAGACGACCCGTATCTCGTGTTCATATCTTGTAACAAAGGAATCTTTCGGGGTTCTTGGTTTAATTAACTTGGAGGATCTAGATCTGATACCAATTTCTAGAACTTCAAGTGTTTGTTTGTTTCCATTGTTCATATGCTTTCTTCAAGTGCAATTTAGTAGATACCATGCTAAATACTTAAGAAAGAAACGAATTAGAGTAGATACCATGCCTGATTCTTGGCTTAGGGAAACATTACTTTAAGGAGTAGATACCATGCCCTTAAAGGATCAAACATGAGCAATTGGAGTAGTATACGACTTAGCATTACTGACTATAGGTGGAAATCAATACCCAACTACTTTAATAGACATTCGTGACTCAAATTGTGATGCTATTTAATTTAGATTTTATCCTTTCATTTCCTTAGACTTTTAGATCAACACTTTAAGATTATATTTTCTATTTTATTGATTAGTGAGTTAAGTACTACAATCTCTGTGGGATCGATCCTTGCTCGTCACTACGCTTCTCTAAACGATTCGTACACTTGCGAGGTTTTTAATTTGTGTCTAGTTTATCTATTTATTTAGGTAGCTAGATTGCACAACAAGTTTTTGCCAGTGATATTGATTATTGCTATTGTCCATTGTTATTGATTACTATTATTTTATTGAATTCATTGTTATACCATATTTTCATTATTCACTGCTTTCTCTACTTGTTGTCCATGACTTGCTCTAAGGACAAATTTTCTCATCTTTTTATATGAAATATTCACAGGTGATCAGGGAGAGTTACTTGCAGGACTTGGAGAGGATTTATTGCTTTCTAGATTGATCGTTATTTTATTGGACTTCTTGTATTGAGTTTTATTAAACATTGTATTATGGGATTTTGACCCGGAGATTGTTATTTTATTTTCAGATGTTGGATTATCGTATTTGGTTATTTCATATTTTATTCTAAGTATTGTTATTCATGTGATTGTTCTTATTGCATGCATGGTTGTATCTATCTTGTTATATTGTTGAGCTGAACAATAACAGCTTATGGATGATGCAAGTCATTCGCTGGGCCAATGTCACGCGCTTGTGTTTCGTGTTTTTGGAAGGGGGCGTGACAACTAAACCACTTTGAAAAAGATGAAATGGGCACTCTTGGTCAAGCAGTCTACTATTACCCAAATAGCATTGTGACCTTTGGAACTTCTTGGCAATGCCGTCACGAAATCCAGTGATTTTCTCCCATTTCCACTCCGAGATTGGAAGAGGCTAAAGGAGCCCAGCGGTCCTCTGATACTCTGCCTTCACTTGCTAACAGATCAGATGCTGCGAAAAAAATCTTGCCACTGCTCTCTTCATACCATGCCACAAAAAATGTTCCTTCAAATCTCTGTACATCTTTGTGCCTCCAGGGTGAATAGAATAGGGCAATTGGTGGGCTTCTGCAAGTAGCTTCTATGTTACTTCTCCTCTAGGTACATACAACCTAGCTCCAAAACGAAGCGACCCGTCTGAATGAATGACCAAGTCAGTTCTCAAGCATGCTTCCACTTCGCTTCGGAATTTCTGTAACTGTTGATCACCTGCTTGGGCTTCTTGATCTGTTCCACCAATGAAGACTGCAATTGCAACATCATACACTGCAGTGTTGAACCAGGAAGAATCACTTCCAATTCCAGCCTTCTTATATCCTCTAAAATTTCTTTCTGCTTGGTAAGGAACATAGTAGTAGGTCTTCTGATCAAGGCATCGGGTACCAAATTCACTTTACCAGGATGATACTGTAAGTTGATGTCGCACTCTGCCATTAGCTCCAGCCATCTTCTCTGCCTTAAATTCAGTTCCTTCTATGTGAACACATACTTGAGACTCTTGTGATTGGTGAAAATCTTAACTCTATCCCCAAGCAAATAATGCCTCCATAACTTCGAGGCAAAGATTACGGCTGCAAGTTCAAGATCATGCGCAGGGTAGTTATTCTCATGTGGCCTCAACTACCTGGATGCATAAGCAACGACCCTTCCTCGTTGCATCAGCACTGCGCCCAAACCTCTGCCAGACGCATCACAATGAATCACAGCCTCTCAAATGTCTGGTATAGTCAGCACAGGTGCTGACGTCAACCGATTCTTCAACTCCACGAAGGCTTTATCACAAGCTCCACCCCAAACAAACTTCTGCTCATTCCTCATCAAATTGGTTAGGGGTCCAGCTATCTTCGAGATATCCTGAATTAACTTTCGATAATACCCCGCCAATCTGAGAAACTCCGCACTTCTGATGCTGAGTTCGGTACTGGCCAATCCTTGATTGTAGTAACCTTCGACAGATCAATTGAAACACCATCGCCGGAGATAATATGGCCCAGAAATGCAACTTGGTCGAGCCAAAATTCATACTTACTGAGCTTCCCATAGAGTTGATCTCCCTGAGAGTCTGAAAGACAACCCTCAAATGCTCAGCATGGTCTTCCTTATTCTGAGAATACACCAGGAAATTCCAAGCTTCTTGCATGATGTCGCTTGCCAAGTGGGGCCGAACGACGAAGCGGGAAGAAACAAAGGAGTGGGTAGCACCAGAATCAAACAAAACATGGGTATGAAAAGAATGAATTTATACCCAATAAAGAATCAATGAATGTGGATGAATTGAAGGGATGAAAGAAATAAGAAATGAAGGAACTGAATATGAAGGGATCGAGAAGTGGATCGAATAAGATTAGTACCAACATTATAAATTGGTTATTACATGTTTATGTGATTAACGTGGTGCGCACATTATTGAGTTAACCTGGCTAGAGCCTAACCTGGGCTCTGATACCACTCGGAATGTAACACCCCCGTAGTTTTCAAACTATATCAAATATGTATATAATATACATATGTTGAAAAGGTATAAAATAAGTTGGCTATTTCTAAAATAAAAAGATGGTATGGTTTGAAAATTGAATGGTAATATAATATATGTGTATGGTATGAAGGGGGGGGGGGGCACGTTGAAAGATGAGTGCTGCTTTGATTTGATCAACATACCGTTGGCGTGGCAATTCTCATGGGGCCCACCCGCAGAAGTGATTTCGGGAGAGAGGGTATGGTTTAGATCCCATATCAGTAAAATGATTAAATATAATAATATATAAATAACAAAGCCTATGATCAAGTCACCAATCCAGTTAACCACCTTTTGAGAGGTAGCCTGTGGTGGGCAGTTGTACTTCATAGTATCTAATTTGTCTTATAAATTGTATAAATTGTCTGAGCTAGGGGCAGGGGCATTACAAATGGTATCAGAGCTGACTTTTGACACCGAGTGTGGGGCATGTCTAGATAGTCGGCGGTGGATCTCTGTGGCTATAGACCCAGTCGGCGGTGGATCTCCGTGACTATAGTTGCTTGTTATAATTAGTCTGACGGTAGACTCCGGGACTATATACCCAGTCGGCGGTGGATCTCCGTGATTGTGGTTGCCCAGGGAGGGCAGATAGAAAAAGCAGATGCTCCACATCGGCTAGAAAGGAGATCTTGCACTAGATTGTGCATGCCCATGCTCAGTGAGGACGCTGATTTCTGAAGGGGGGGGGTGTAACACCCTGTAGTTTTCAAAGTATATAAAATATGTATATAATATATATGTTGAAAAGGTATAAAATAAGTTGGCTGTTTCTAAAATAAAAAGGATGGTATGGTTTGAAAATTGAATGGTAATATAATATATGTGTATGGTATGAAAGGGGGGGCACGTTGAAAGATGAGTGCTGCTTTGATTTGGTCAACATACTGTTGACGTGGCAATTCTCATGGGGCCCACTTGCAGAAGTGTTTTCGGGAGAGAGGGTATGGTTTAGATCCCATATCGGTAAAATGATTAAATATAACAATATATAAATAACAAAGCCTATGATCAAGAGTCACCAATCCGGTTAACCACCTTTTGAGAGACAGCCTATGGTAGGCAGTTGTACTTCATAGTATCTAATTTATCTTAGAAATTGTACAAATTGTCTGAGCTAGGGGCAAGGGCGTTACATGAAACCTGTCATGCCACGCTTCCCAAAATACAGGAATACGAGCACGTAACAAAGGCCCAGCGAATGATGTATACATCATCCATAAGTTGCAATATATTAACTCAACAATATGGTTTTGATCACAACCACGCATGAATAAATAATCACAGAAATAAGGAATAAGCTTCAATAATCTATGAAATAAATTCACAAAATAATATCCAACATATGGGAGAAAGATCAACTTCGGGTCATAAAAACATGAAATCCAAAGTACGACAATAAGTAACAATGCGAAAAGGAAATAACATGAATGAAATAATTATAGCAGCCTAATAGTTCAGCTCCATTCTCTAGAAGATTTGCTCACCAAGTCCTTCAGTCAATTCTCTTCGTGTACCAGCAAGCTCATCAACTAGAGATGGGATGGGGGAGTGTCCGTTAGAGCAAGTTACGAACAACAAATAGTAAAAGCAAAGATATATCAAGAAATAATGAACTAGATCAAAATCAAGATCAGTAACAAGGGATGATAATAAAATTCCAAGGTCTAGAATTAACGATTCAACAATCAATGACTATGATCTATAATTCAAGGTCGATGACAATAATCATGATCAAGAATGCAAGTGTCAATCTAAGTCTATTAGTCTTTTATTATCTTATCTAATGCACGTAATGCAATGTTCCCATACCACAGGTTCGGTGCATACAAACAGTGATCATTTAGACTATAGTGGTGAGCTCTACAGATCGTGTACTCGGCATAATAATCAATATTCCACAATCAATAATCCACAATCCATAATAATAATCAATCAAATGATAAGGGACCCTTCCCGAGTAAAGTCTCCGATTGTTCACTACCAAGTCGAACCTTATTACCCAGGCTTATTATTATTTTATTACACTCAAATTTGGACATGCAATGGGTACAAAGGTATCGAGGCGATGTCAAGAAGGAGTGTCAAGACAAATTCCTTTTCACTAGATGCAAAATCAAACATGGTTATACTTAAAACACAAAAACACGCGTTTTGAACAGCAAGACGTTGTACAAAAGTTAACTTTCCCGCTACTATAGGAAAGTAAACCAAGTTCCGTCAGGTTTCTGGAAACTAGACTCCTTGACGGTTCCAACGCATTTTCCCACGACATATTATAACTACAGTAGCTAGGTATATAATTTCACTCTTTACTGGTTTCATGTTCAGGCAGCATATTTTGGTCAAATTCTTATATATAAAAGTTGATTGTAAATTCATTTAAGTATCCTATAAAAATCATAATTTGGTTCCTTACAGTGTTCAGTAACAACCCGAATAATCGTAGATTATAATTCTTAATTTAATCTACTGTTTCAGTTAATTAAACATGGTAACGTATTTTCAGACTGTACTCTGGATTTCATTTGTTACACCACGAGAATCTGAATATCTTATAATCTGTATGTCTGATTACAAAATCGTCAGATGGTCTGGATTCCAGACACACAGGGCAACAACTCTTATTTAGTAAGTTCTAAATTATATTATCAACAGCTAGGTCAAAAGTCTGGTTCTTTCCTGAACTAGTGCTCTGGCAGCAACCTAGGGTCATGTTTCCATACATATAACGGGTCTGGAAAAAAAATATCAATTAATATTATCAAAATTTCACGTGACACCTAATCATGTCTATTTAACAACCTAGCAGTGCTAAAAATATGACAACTTGAAGTTTATAAATCGGAATTTAGATCCGTAAAAAGTTATGGTAAATAGACTCAGTGGGCTACAAATGTCGTTTACAAAGTTCTACTTATAACAGCAACTGAGCCAAAAACTCAACACAACATGGAATAAACAGAAGGCCAACAAGTTGACAATTATTAATTTGAAACAAACGAGATACACAAGCATATGACTTTATGGCAATAATTAACAGAAAATTATACCCAATCATTAGAGTGGAATTCTATTGTTAATAAGACAAGATTATTATTAACATAGCATGAACATCATATCCAATCGAAAAGCATTCAAATCATCATTTTTCTATATAACATGTATCTTGTCTATGTATTCATGTAATGTATGCATATGACGATGTATAACAAGGCTTGGGTTTGAATCAAGAGAATGGAACAAAAAAGAAAACTACAACTTCGTTTCGCCGATGAATTTGTAATAGTTTCTTGAGTGGTATCAAGCAAAATAAAATACGATAAATGGAATAGGGAACTACTTAAGGATATCAAAAGAATTCATGAACAAGAATAATAAACTAGTTCAAGGGAAACTTGCCTTTATACGATGTTTGCACGTGCGGCGAGAACACACAAGCGATGGCGGAAACACAAGCAACAAGGACATGAACACTCGACACGGTAGAGAGCAAGAGATAGCCCGGTTGTGGCGCTTGGTGGTGCTTGCAGTGGCAGCAAGGAAGTTGTAAGGTGGAAGAGAAGGAGCAACGACAACAACGACAATAGCAAGAGACAGCGACACAACAGCGAGGGACATCGGGTTGACGGCGAGGCTGCAATGAGGTGGAGGTCGGCAATGGTGGGGGAAAGAGGCAGCAGCGGCGGGGGTGCAGCAATGGTGGAGTGGAGGACGATGGTGGCGTTCAGTGGAGTAGGAGCGGCTTGAGCGATGGTGGCTTTGGAGTTCGGTGGTGGAGCGTGGCGGGACTATGGAGCGAGGGCGACTGCAGGGGATACAAGTGTAGCACACGAGAGAGGGCGAGGACGACAGCGATGGAGGTAGGTGAAGGGATGCAGCAGCGGCCTGAGGTCGGGATGCAGGCATGAGGCATCGGGGTCGCGATGGGTGCTAGGGCGATGGAGGTCGAGAGGGTTGAAGGTAGTCGAAGAGACGAGGGTAATGGTTGGGGAGGTGTCGGGGGCATCGGGATACTGGGCTTCGGAAGCAGAGACGAGGAAGAAGAAGGGTCGGGTAAGGGGAAGCTGATGAGAGAAGGAGGATTAGGGTTAATTATTAGGGTTTGGGATTAATAAGATAATATATAAGGGATTAAGGTTACGGGCTTCGGGCTTCGGGTTTAGGATTCAATAAGAAAACAATTAAGATATATTATATTAATTAAAATAATCAACCTAAAAAAAATTGAATATGATGTACAAAACTTTCGGGGTTCTACAAAAACATAAAAATGATTGGCTGAAAGAATACACAAGATTGAAGAGGATAGCAAGATTTATTATTAAAAAAATCGGAATACAAGAATTGAGAAGAGAAAAGAATTACAAAAGAAACCCGAAAAATCAGAAACAGGGGTTACAAAAGATCTTCTCATTCTCCAAAAAAAAAACTTTGCCTCCTTGGAAGGATGTACCGCAGGAGGGTTTTTTTGTTGTGTGTGGGAACACGGATTTTGAGGAGGATAAGAGAATAAAATCTATTGGCATACATTTTTATTTGGCTGCATTTTTATTTGTTGGTTATTTTCCACAGATAAACTATTCGAAGCATATTTGGGTCCTACTTGAGTAACTGGGACAAATTAATAAACTAAACTGATACAGGCTAATCATAAAAATTTATTGCAAATATAGGCTACTTGCCAAATTGTTTGCGGAGAAAGGCCAATTAATTTTTTTTTACAAAAGCAACCCTACATTTGTAGATATTTACACAACATTAAAACTAAAAATTTGCATAACTCACTACCTTATTTAAAAACTGGATATTTCACAAAAAATAAAGAAATTAAGATTAAAAATCTTACAAAATTTAAAATAAGATACCTTGATAGTAGACTAATAGAAAGAAAACATATAACTGATAAGGAAATATTAAAATATTTAGTAATTATAACTAAGGTAACTCAAAACCTACCAAAAGAAATATAAAAGGAAATAGCATACAAGGTATTAGATTATGGAAATGAAGAAGCAAGTTGGTATTACTAGCACCTACTAGCATATAGAGAATTAAGGTAAGCATGATTAATAGTCCAAAAGCAGAAACATCAATAAGCAAATTAAATTCAAACATAGAATCAGAAATTTATATGATAAACATTCAAGAGTTGGCAGAAGATTACAATGACCCAGAATTTGTAGGAACTATAAGAAAAGATTTAAAAATCATAAATAAGAACATAAAGAATTAAGTAGATATATAACTGAAGACACAAAAGAAGAATTTGGCATAACAGAAGAGGGTATGAAGGAGTTAGAGGCCATAACAAAACTTAATATAAATATTTTAGACATAGAAGATTTAATGGCAAATCTAAATTCAAAGAAAGTAAAGGAAGCCTTAAAAAATATGGAAATAACAAATGAAGAAATAAAAATGGATCAAGAAAAAGACAAGATTATAACAAAACCTAATGAAAATTCAACTAATGTACGAATATTTAAGACCACCACCTAATAAAAGACCGTATAACCTACCATGGAAATGGCAATGTAAAAAAAAGAAGTAAGGGAAAGAAAAAGAAAAAGAAACACCAAAATATGAACCCACAGAACACTATGAAAAAGGAATAGCAGGAAATGGCAAATGACTAGATCTAAACTATATAAAAGATGTCGATAGAACAATAGAAGAATGGGTAAAAACATCCCTAATAGTAGGAGTTAGACAAAATCTCTCATGAAATACATTTGAGAAATTTATAGAAGCAACTTTTATAGGAGTAGTAGCGAAATGGTGGAATTGACTTAGAGAAGAATAAAGAAGTAATATAAGGAATCCGAAAACAATTGATGATAAAGGAACACAATAAATTTCAGCACAAAGAACCCTATGATTAAAAGAAATAATCACAAATTACGAAAAAACAATAAGAACAGAATTTGGTGTTTACGAAAAAACAGAAGGACATAATATATATAAAATGAACCAAGCAAGTTGGAGACTAAGCAAGTTAGAAATTTATGATATATGTTATTTTGATAACTATGCATGTGAACTCAGAGAATATTTTTAAGATAGTTATTACACAAAAGAAAAAAAATGGTCCAATCCTTGACTCATTTGTCCCTAAAATTACTAGATCCATGGAGTATAAACATATATAGTGCATATGTAAATGAGAAAGTAAAACCAGAAATAGATACTTTAGGGTACAGGACACAGTTTTAAAAAATTTATAGAGATAAAGTATGCCAATAAGCTAAATCAACTATTAAATATTATTGAACATAAAAACAAAATTTTTTTTGTGATGAAGCAAGACCAAATCATTGGGGATGTAATAATAACTATAATTACACAAAGGGATGTAAACACAAATTCCAAAAATATAAACCAAAATATAGAAAAACTTTTAAGAGATATAAAAATCCCTATGAAAGATACTTCAGAAGAATAAATAAAAACAAACAATATTTGAATAACCCAAAGAAATGTAAATGTTGTATATGTGGAGAAGTATGACATATATCACCAAATTGCTCTAAAAGAATGAAAAAAGAAAATGTAAAATACATAGAAGAAATTGAAGAGATGAATAACATAAACTATGAACTTATAGAATATGAGGAAGACAGGTCAGAAATTAGTGAAGATGATAAAATAATGGTAATGGAAGAAGATAGTGGAAGTAGTGAAAATGAAATAGAAGAATGTGAAATAAATATAATGACAAAAATAACAGAAATAGGAGAACAATTAGAAAGGGAAGAAAATAATGAAGAATTAAGGGAAAGAATGAGCTTTGACATACAGAATTACGATAAAATAATATCAACTAAATTAAACATAAACCCAAAAGAGATATTTAAACTTCCAATATTTGAAAGAAAAATGAATACCATCATAATAGCTAGAAATAATGAATAACCTATGTACATTGAGCAAGCCCAAGGAAAAACCATAATTCAATTAATAACAGAAAGAATAATATGACAAGAAATGGAAAAAATAAGTGAGAAAACCAGAAAAACATTAAGATACATACATTTAGGAGCAGTGCAAATAATGATAAAAGCTTATTTTAAGGAATGAATAAATACACCCCTAGAAATATACCTAATGGATCATAGAATAATATTTATTACACAAGATGCCTTAATAGGAATAGTACAAGGAAACCTAATGTATCAAAATATAAAATTTACAATAAAACATAATTTCTCTGTAAGTATGATAGAAGAAAATAAGGGCAAAAGTTTAGTCATGTACCATAGATTATCGGGAATAGAAATGATAGAGAAGAGTAAAGTTATGAGTACAAATAAAAAATATTTATGCTTTCACTAGTAAGCATGAAGTAAAAAAACAGAAATACAGATAATTTTAAGATAGAACCACTATTCAGAGAAATTATAAGATACAAACCAGCTAGAGAATACCATGAAATGACTGCAAATTATATAGAATTTGGCTTTAATAAAGCAAAAGATATTGCAAAAGGAAAAACACCACAAATAATGTTCGGAAATAGATCACTATCAATAAGAAATAAATAACAAGCATTGAAATTAACACCAATAATAAATACATCAGACAATCAAAATAATAATCAATTTAAAATATAAATAAAATATTATGATAGTGGAAAATAGAATAAACAAGTAGCCATTGTAAATACATGAGCTACTAATTCACATATTAAACAAATAAATATAAAAATAACAGAATTAATACCATTAGAGAATCCATATTACTACTTAGACTATTATAATAACAGACATCAATTGTTCATAAAATAATATTGCCATTGAGGATAAATGGTGGAAATGAAATGCTATTGCAGTTACATGTAGATCCAGTGCACAATGTTAATGAAATTTTATTAGAAACTGACTTCCTTACATCAGTACAACCTTACTCAATATAAGAAGAAAAATCACAATAACAGTAAACAATAAAAGTATAGTAATAAATACAATATGGTTTAAATGAATTCATTAAGAGCAACAAAAAATACATTATACATACTAACAAAGTTTGTCTACGAAGGATACAAATCAAGAAACTATTATAGTCTAATAGACACTGAAGCTGGCACTAGTTTATGCCGTGAAAATAAACTACAAAGATGGAAACAATATGGATATAATAAAAAGGCAATAACTGGATTAACTGGACAAACCATCATACTTGCTAGGTATCAACAAAATGTTACCATACAAATAGAAAATTACGTACTAAAAATACCAATAATATACCAGTTTGGTAATATGAATAATAATGTACTATTAGGAAATAACTTTTTCTAGCAATACTATTCTATAACTATATCACATAAATTGGTTATATTTACAACACTTTGTCAACACCAAGCAATAGCAAATAACACATCTTTATTCTAGAACATACTTACCACATATCAGAGTTTCTTCAGCCACAGCATGATGAATGCAATATTTACCAAATAGAACTAGAATACAACAAGTACAAGTGACAATTACACAAGAAATTTTACAACAACAACTAGTAGATCTCTGTGGAGAAGACTATCTAGCAAAATGACACTCAAGTAACCCACAGCTCATATAGAACTAATAGATAAGAACAAAATAATAAAAATTAAACCCATTAGACATGATTTAGAAGAATTTAAAATACATATAAAGGAACTAAGGGAAAGCAGTTACATAAGAAAATCACAAAGCCACATTCATCACCATCATTCATAGTAAGAAAATTTTCCGAAGAAAAAAAGAGAAAAAATCTCGAATGGTAGTAAATTATAAGAAATTAAATAAAAATCCTAAAAGATTTGGGTATCCACTACCGGATATGTAGATGCTACTAAACACAATAAGAATAAGAAAAATATATTCTAAATTCGATTGCAACTCAGGATTTTACTACATAAAACTAACAGAAGAGTCAAAACAGTTAACAACATTTAGTACACCATAAGAATTTTATGAATGCAACGTATTACCATTTGAATATAAAAACATTCCAGGAGTATTTCAAGAATATATGGATAAGATATTTAAGAAGTACAATAATTTTATACTTGTATATGTAGATGATATTCTAATACGATTCAAAAATGAAGAACAACTTAAAGAGCATTTACTAAAATTCATAGAAATAGTAAAAAATGTATGTAATATACTATCAAAAAAGAAAATGTAATTGATCAAAACTGAGATAGGATTTTTAGAAACAAAATTATCACATGAAGGAATAGAACTATAGCCACATATAGCAGAAAAGATAAAGAAATTTTGTAATGTCCTAAAAAAAAAAGAAGTATATGCCATAATTGGACTACTAAATCAAACAAGTTGATACATACCAAACTTATCTGCAAAAACAAATTGGTTACAACAACAACTAAAAAAGTTTAAGAAATGGGAACGAACCTTAAATGATGAAGAAAACTTAAAATATTAAAACAACAAACTTCAGAATTAAATAAGCTAAGATTACATGTTAAAGAATGTTCGTGGATAATAGAAACACATGCATGTTAAGATAATTGGGGAGAAGATTTAAAATTCATTGAAATAGGTTAAAAATATGAAATACTAGCCAGATATACTAGTAGATCGTTCACACAGACCCAACAAAATTACCACATAAATGAAAAAGAACTATTAGCAATCCTAAAATCTATAAAAAGTTTGAATTATTATACATACAGAATTCACTGTAACGACAGATAATACACAAGCAAAAAGTTGGATTAACAAAATAATAGACCCAACTATAGAAAATAAAAGATTGATAAGATGGCAAATAGAACTAGAAAATTATCATTTTTTACAACTGAAAACATAAAAGGAAAAGATAATATTTTAGCTGATTTTCTATCAATAAATTAACTGTTTCATTTATTGCAGAATGAAAACTAGAGTCCAGCAAATAGAAAATGATATAATTTTCCTTAAGGAAACCATGGAGCAAATAAAAGGAGCATTTAATCAATTATAGCTACAAATATGCAGACTCCAAAGTCTGTTCTACCAGCATGTAAGTCAGCATGTGACTACAGAAAATATGGTGGACAATGCTAGCGAAAAAATGAGTGGATGGGCGAACCTACTCATTCATTAAAAGAATATGCAATTACATCCTCAAATAAGACTATATACAAGGAAACACTTCTTATTGAGAAATCTCATACCAAAGTTGTAATGCCCTTTTCTTTCTTTTCTTTTCTTTTTGTATTCAAATAATCTCTAACATACTCTATTACTTATCTACAACATTTATTACTTAGAAAATACTCATAGATTTTTATCAAAAAATTTGGCAGAGTTTCCCCTGAAATTTCTGCTCTGAAACACAAAAACTTACGGAATTCTAGCTCTAAGTTCCGTAGCTCACAACACAGGCAATATTTTCACGGGCTTCCCAAGTCAAAATGAGCAAAATCACACAGGCAATATATATATATAATGCTCTCGGGGCCAAACTCACAACAGAATATCAAATACCAAATAAAAATCATAGATACTTTCAAAAACATATAAGAGTTTTAGAAAAACTTTAGAAAAACCTTTCAAAAACCAACTCCAGACCCCGGTACTCCACAATGAGGTGGGTATTGGCTTTCATACTCCATCACACCACTATATATATAATTATCTCTTACAGTTATACACACAATCTTCTGTAATACAAATTAATACATCAACTATACCCATATTCACATATAATACATACATACATATATATATATATATATATATATATATATATATATATATATATATATATATATATATATATATATATTTATATCAATTACTACGAGCAAAGTATAGCTACCTAACCTCAACAACTATCTCACCTCGCTGCTATCAAAACCTGCAGGAGAATTAGGGTTGTCCACCCTCAGGGAGGGACTCCCCTAACTCCCAGAAAACAACAGGGGTTAGCCATATCTGGTGCGAGTATAATTTACTAGTTTAGCAAATAAATT
Organism: Hemerocallis citrina; assembly: GCA_017893485.1. Classification (NCBI taxonomy): domain Eukaryota; kingdom Viridiplantae; phylum Streptophyta; class Magnoliopsida; order Asparagales; family Asphodelaceae; genus Hemerocallis; species Hemerocallis citrina. Next base: position 169,714,217 of record CM030362.1, on the reverse strand, counting down.
AAATTGTATAAAGAAAATAGATTAAACTTACAAATATCAAGATAATGAAATTCAACCTGAAATCTGAACATAAAAAACATCATAAATGCAACTTTATATTAAAATACTCTTGTAAATCTGCACCCCTCTACATATTCCTCACCACTCTCCCTACCTTGAAGTTGTGCCTCGGCAGGTAGTTCCCACCATTTCCATAGAAATAGCGGGCGGGTAGTTCCTCGGCACAATTCCAAGGCATATGAACTCATATTATAATTTTGTATTTAATTTAATACTCACTCTTATCTCATACTTCATTAATATTCATTCTCATTCTTATTTTATAATACGCTTGACTTGATTTTCCTTCACTTCTCCTTACACAACTTACTTTTCTTTTCATTCATACATGGCATAATATATTCTTTTTGCTTATCATATTCATTTCCAGAATAAATTCCTTCATTTTATTCATATTAATTCACAATGCTACTTCCTTCACTTTTCATACTCATTTACATAACACAAAGTCATCACTTTATGCATCAAACAGATATCACATATAACTTTACTTTACATTCGTATAATATTACATCATACATACACACTTTCTTTACTTCTTGTACTCTTTTCCATATCACATTTTGTTCGGATTATTCACATTAATTTCTCAAACATAATTCATTCATGGTTAATCTCATATACACCACATCATATCAATTCATATAGATAATTTCTTCACTTTATATTCAAAGACATAGCACTATATTAATTCACATATATAATTCGTTTACTTTTCATATTTAATCACAAACACAATATTCCTCTTTTCATGAATATTTTCACATCACCATTTCTTTATTTTAATTTCTAATTATATTATGCAGTTACCTTGTTTTACATACTTAGTTAACCACATACTTTTACTTACCATTTATTTTCATTTACAAACTCATGACTTACATTCCTTCACACTAATTTTTCTGTCATGTTCATTTTCTTTCTCTTTCTCATATTACATAACATCACACTCATCAACCTTACAACATATTGATATTTATTCCTATCATATTTATTCACATCACATAACTTCACATTTATTCAATCATATACTATCACATTCATTCATATCTTATAACACATATCATAATATCTCGTAATACGTTATCTTTCATTCTCATTATATTTTACAAATTATTTTCTCTTCATTCTGATTTCATCTTACAAATTATTTTAATGCCCATTCTTAGTTTATCATATATCTTGTTTTATAATTCATTCGCATCCCATCATACAACTTTAGTTACTTCACATTATTATCAATAGTATATCTTACTTTCATTTTCATTTACATCTCATTTTACAATTTTGCTTTAACTTTTTTCTTGTCCGGTAATACACCGGTAATATAACACCGCACCCCAAAATTGATAGCCTGGATAATAATCAGCGCACCTCAAGTAGAACTTGGGTAATCTAACATCACATCTCAAGCCGATAGCTCGGTTATGATTTTATTTATTTCTTTTCATCTTACAATTTACTTTACTTTTCATTTCCATTAGACAATACCAATATTAGATTAACAACCCACCAACTCACCCTGGGAGTTGTGCCAAGGCAGGTAGTTCCCACCATTTCCATGGAAATAGCGAGCAGGTAGTTCATCGGCACAATTCCAAGGTGCATCAACTCATATCATACCATATTTTACTTTAATAACCATTCTCATAATACAATTTCTTCATGCTATTCATATTAACACATACCTTCTTTACTTTTTCATTTGTATAATACAGCCACATTTTCTTTTACTTTTCCTATTAATTTCAATTCATACACTACTTTACTTTCTCGTTTCCACTTCACATTAAATACTTTATTTACTTTCTCATTCACATTCATATCAATTACTTTCTTTTCTTTCTCATTCATACTTCACTTTCTTTACTTTCTCATTCTCATTTCACATTTATTCATTTTATTAATTTGTCGACCAGTGAGCCACAGTATGCCACTATATTGAAAGCCGATAGCCCATTAAACACGCGGACCTCTGCCCCCCGAAGTCTTACGCATCCGAGGCTACATCTTCCTCCTAGCCTATGCCAGCGAAGGAAATACGCACCCCAAGTAGAACTTGAGTACTTCCTCCTGATCGAAGTCAAAGAGGGAAAACATGCACCCCAAGCAGAACTTGGGTACTTCCTCCCAACCAAAGCCAGCGAGGAAAATACGCACCCTAGATAAACTAGGTACTTCCTCCCAGCCAAAGCCAGCGAGGAAAACACGCACCCGTAGTTTCACTAGGGTACCTCCTCGCGATAGCTGTCATCGAGGGAATAACTGGGCCTCAAGCCGATAGCTTGGGCGATAAAAACACACACCCCAAACATAGCTTGGGCGATAATCACGCACCCCAAGCCGGTCCTTGGATATTAGGAGGTCTAGCCGAAACCCCCTAGGATTTCAGTAGGTACTCGTCAACAAAATATATTTATTATTATCATTTTCATTTCATCTTTGTCTCTCATTTTATAACCACACAACATCTCATTTTTTATTTCAATAAATTGCCACACCTCGACATTTACCATGAGAATTAATATATCATTTTATCATCACATATCATCTCATCTTTTATCTTATATTAACACATATTCGATGCACCATATTAGTTATCTTCTCATTATATCACATATATGCATACACTATGTTATTTAACTTATAAAACCATCACATCATATTATTGCGTATCATGAATGCATCATATTATTTATTTGTTCCAACATCACACATTATGTGTATACCATGCTATTTATTACCTCATTATATCACATATATAAGCATAACTTTAACCGTATAGTATCTTCAATGCATAAATATGTGTGTGTGTGTGTGTGTGTGTGTGTGTGTGTGTGTGTGTGTGTGTGTGTGTTATGGGAGTATATATATATATATATATATATATATATATATATATATATATATATATATATATATATATATATATATATATATATAGGGAAATGCTCAGTTGAAAACGCAAATGTTGTGCAAAACGTGAAAACAAGCCTAGGCCGTTCTTGGAAACAACGGCCTAGGTTATAATGCATTATAACCTCCAACAACGGCCTAAGTGGTTTTCCACATTTTCACAGATATTTGCGTTTTCAACTGAGCATTTTCCATATATATATATATATATATATATATATATATATATATATATGTGTGTGTGTGTGGCAAATGCTCCATTGAAAACGGATCTAGTTTTCACGAGTTGGAAAGCACGAATCTAAGCCATTGGATCGCTCATGATTGCGATCAGCGGCTCAGATCGAGCCCCCCATCACCTGTTTCAATTGATGAGTGGAGGGTTATTTTGGGAATTTCGTCCCAAATAACTCTTCGCCTCACTGATTCTAAAAAAAATGATATAACCTAGGCCGTTGTTGAGAACAACGACCTAGGTTATAAAAAATTGAATCATAGGCCATTGTTCGGAACAACTGCCTTGTTCTCAATTTTTATAACCTAGGCCGTTGTTGGGAATAACGGCCTAGGCTATAAAATTTCATAGAAATTTATAGAAAATTTATAGCCTAGGCCGTTGTTCCCAAGAACGGCCTAGGTTATAAAAATTGAGAACAAGGCCGTTGTTCCAAACAACGGCCTATGATTCAATTTTTTATAATCTAGGCCGTTGTCATTTTTTTCAGAACGAATCATGCGAAGAGTTATTTGGGACGAAATTCCCAAAATAACTGTCCGCCACTTAAGTCATATTGGGTGATAGGCGGAGGCGATCTGAGCCGCCGATCGAGATCATGAGCAATCCAATGGCTCAGATTCGTGTTTTCCAACCCGTGAAAACAAACCCGTTTTCAATGGAACATTTGCCTATATATATATATATATACATCTCCTATAACACACATGTATATATATATAAATTTCAACACACCCACATACACATATATATTAATTCCTTACATTCAATAATTCACTTTATATATATGGTACACTTAACGTATCACACAAAGCAATTCATAATATAATTTTTTTACATAACACAACATACACTACAACACAGGTTCGATTTACCGGTGTATATTTCCCGGCGTTTTACCATTCGCGCCGGGGTAGGGAGTGACCAAGAATGGGGCATCAGATTGGATGGTTATACACCGGCGGCCTCTATAAAACGCCGGGGAATCATGATATTCACCGGCATTTTCTTTAGAAACGCCGGTGAAGGGTATTATTCACCGGCGTTTTAATAAAACACGCCGGTGAATATACAGATACATTCACCGGCGTTTGTAATTTCAAATGCCGGTGAATTAACTGAGATAAATCCCCGCGAACCCTAACATTTCGCTCGCTAATTTCCAAATCCAATATTTGGCCGCCTTCGTTTTCCCTCCTCCCTCTCTCTATTTCGCGCGCTTTGCCTCCATCCCTTCGTCATCTTCGACAGCCCAATTCGATTTCCCTCCTCCTTCTCTCTATTTCGCGGTGAATTTGCGATCGAAAACCACCGCTCGTCGCCCCGCTCTCTCTCTATCTCCTATGCCACCGCTCGTCGCCCCCCTCTCTCTATTCGGTAATTTCTCTTGATTTCTCTCCTTTTCACTGTCAAAGATGCTGAATTCATGCATCTGATTGTCATCTTAGCATGATTTTTTTATCAAAATGGGTTAACTGTCAACTAAGGATGCTAGCTGTATACCAAAATCCTCCAAATCTGTACAAGAATTGGGCTGAACAAACCTTGTGCAGGTTTCTTTTAGAGCCACAAACATCAATGGTTTAGTTGGGATAAAGAATTAATAGAGAAACATATATGCTTAGATACTGGAAATTTTCATTTTCTTTTACTGTTAAAGAAGCTGAATTCATGCATCTGATTGCCATCTTAGCATGATTTTTTACCAAAATTGGTTGACTGTCAACTAAGGATGCTGTATGTATACCAAAATCCTCCAAATCTGTACAAAAATTGGGCTGAACAAACCTTGTGCAGATTTCTTTTGGAGCCACAAACATCATGATTTAGTTGGGATGAAGAATTAATAGAGAAGCATATATGCTTAGAAACTGGAAATTTTCATTTTCTTTTACTATTAAAGAAACTGAATTCATGCATCTGATTGTCATCTTAGCATGCTTTTTTTACCAAAATGGGTTGGCTGTCATCTAAGGATGTTGTATGTATACCAAAATCCTCCAAATCTGTACAAGAATTGGGCTGAACAAACCATGTGCAGGTTTCTTTTGGAGCCACAAACATCAATGATTTAGTTGGGATGAGGAAATTAATAGAGAAACATATATGCTTAGATACTGGAAATTTTCATTTTCTTTTACTGTTAAAGAAGCTGAATTCATGCATCTGATTGTCATCTTAGCATATTTTTTTTAGCAAAATGGGTTAACTGTCAACTAAGGATGCTGTATGTATACCAAAATCCTCCAAATCTGTACAAGAATTGGGCTGAACAAACCTTGTGCAGGTTTCTTTTGGAGCCACAAACATCAATGGTTTAGTTAGGATGAAGAATTAATAGAGAAACATATATGCTTAGATACTGAAAATTTTCATTTTCTTTTACTGTTAAAGATGCTGAATTCATGCATCTGATTGTCATCTTAGCATGATTTTTTGTATACCAAAATCCTCCAAATCTGTACAAGAATTGGGCTGAACAAACCTTGTGCAGGTTTCTTTTGGAGCCACAAACATCAATGGTTTAGTTGGGATGAAGAATTAATAGAGAAACATATTTGCTTAGATACTGAAAATTTTCATTTTCTTTTACTGTTAAAGAAGTTGAATTCATGCATCTGATGTCATCTTAGCATGATTTTTTTACCAAATGGGTTCACTGACAACTAAGGATGCTGTATGTATACCAAAATCCTCCAAATCTGTACAAGAATTGGGCTGAACAAACCTTGTGCAGGTTTCTTTTGGAGCCACAAACATCAATGATTTAGTTGGAATGAAGAATTAATAGACAAACATATATTAGATACTGGAAATTTTTATTTTCTTTTACAGTTAAAGAAGCTGAATTCATGCATCTGAAGATTTAAGATCCAGGATGGCAGATTTTGATTGGGCTGTGATTGGATTATTTAGTGGCTGTCGTCTATGTTCTTAATTGGGCTGTGATTAGAAAGAGAGGGCTCGAGTGGAGATCTGAAAACCCATATAGAGACATCTCGTTTATAATAATTTATTATTATTGTTGTTCTTGTCGCTCTTGCTATTGTTGCTGATGTCTCTTTGTGTGCGTGTGCTGAAGGGAAAGAAAGGATGAGAGAGAGATGAGGAAAATGCCGCTATGTTAGCCTGGTGTATCCTCATTCTCTACCATTTTCTGTTTTCCATTTCTGGCTTTTATATTTGGTTTCCTTCCACGATGACAGTTCCTTAAAACTACACTTGATATGAGCCCCTTCTTATTTTTCTTATTTTTCTTATATTTGGTTTCCTTCCACGATGACAGTTTCATGGATTGTCTGAACAATCCATGAAAGACATGCTTAGATACTGGATTTTCATTTGTTTTACTGTTTTAGATACTGGATATTCCCAATCAGAGGAGAATATAAATGTTTCAAGTTAGATACTTGATTTTCATTTGTTCTGCTGTTTTAGATATATTCAAAAACAAAATTAAGTACTAGCTTTTTAGCACTGCAATATAATTATTTTACCTCTCTATATATCATTAACAATTCCATTTGCAATTGGCACTTTGATCTTAGAATTTATGAATTGGGTAGATCTTTTTGTAAGTTCAAAAAATATGTATATTCTGTATTGTGGTCTACTGTTGAACTAAATTATTATTTTTTTTCATAGAGCGGTCTCCCAGATGAAGGAAATTCTGATGATCAGAACTGAAGCTACTCGAGGGGTATGAATCTTTGGTCGGCCTAGTCTAGTTGTTGCTATGTCCTCCTTGCTGTTGTTATGTCTTGTATTGTTGTTTTAAGTAATTGTTGGGATATTTGGGATGTTCGTTACTATATTTGTTAATTATGACACTGTGTTAATTTTGCGATGAATTTGGACGAGATATAACACGTGTGAAACTTTGTTATCTTTAATTCTTGTGTTTGGTTGTGATTTGCGCATTAATATGCCTGAAATTGGTTGAATCAGTTGTGAATTAGTTTACATGTTTTTTAAATGAAATTGTGAATTGAAATCGAATGGAAAACTGGAGCAGGAAAAACAAACAGGGCATACACCGGCGTTTCATAAAATGCCGGTGTATCTAATTGTTTAGTTGAAAATTTCGTTAGAGAGGCGTTTCCACACACGCCGGTGTACCCATAAGTTGCAACAGTACTAAGAAACATCGGCGTTTTATAAAACGCCGGTGAATATCTCTATAGCGGCGTGTTTACGACACGCCGGTGCTTGTAAGTAGGGAAAGAGGGCGCTCAGAAACAAGCATACACCGTCGTTCTATGACCACCGGTAAATATTACACATACACCGGCGTTTCTACAATCGCCGGTGAAAAGATATATACCGGCGGTATGTGACCGCCGGTGAATGTATATTCGGGGGAAAGAACGACACCCAGAAATTCCCATATGCCGGCGTTGTCTGGCCACCGGTGTATTTTCAAGATATACCGGCGTCCAGTAGAAACGCCGGTGAATACACCTATCTTTCCGCGACGCTCGATTCGGCAGGCATTTGTACCGGCATTTTTATAAACGCCGATGAATGTTTCACCGGCGTAAAAAACCGCCGGTGAAGGTCTAAAAAAATGCCGGCGAATAGCTTCTGTGTTGTAGTGATATACATAAAAAATAAACTAAATCATACTCACCTGGGGAGACGCGAAGACTGACTGTATAAGCTCTCCTCTATTGCTCCTCGAACATGCTTCTTCTCCTATTACCATGTTATAACACTAATTAGAGCTTAAAATATTCAAAACCAATTAATGCTGATTATCTATATCTCCATATCTCCAACCATATCAAATTGCTCCCAACCCAATGCTACAGTCACTCTAATTCCTCACAGGCATTTCATCGAATGCCTGACGTGCATACAATATATGCTCAAATCTCAAATTCTAATAACTAGGTTTCTCATCCATAAAAAACACAAAAAATCACTCGATATTAATCTAAGGGTCTGCTACAATTTCTACAATTATTAGTGAGATAATTTTAACATTATTAACTCCCCTTATAAAAACAAAAAACCCTAATTTTTAAGCAACTTGCAAAATCTCAAATAATTTGCTAATTTCTCGTCTCTGTAATACCCAACTCCTCCTAATCTCCCTACTACAATATTTCTATTCAATAGAAATTGAAAATCACTTAATTCTATACAAATAAAATAAAAATAGGGTATACCTTTTCGTTACTTTTTCTCCAAATTGAAGCCACCATGAGGAAGAGAACCCTTCAATTAGCATACCCCTAATTTTAATTAAAATTTTATGAAGAAAAACCCCAAGATTTCAGGCTTGGAAACACTGGGAAATGGGGTTGCCATTTTCTGTTGGGCACGAGCAAAACCAAGATAAGGGAGAAGAAGGAAAGAGGGGGGGGGGGGGGGGGGGGGTGTTGGAAAAAGAAAAATATATAAATATACTGATTATTAAAGGAATATTTACATATAAGCCCCCCATCATCAAAATATTGCAAATAAACCCCAAACTCTATACTTTAATAATACTAATAATAGAAAATGCATTAAAATATCTCATAATAATCCTCCAAAATTATAAAATAAAAATAAACAATATTTCTTCACATAAAACTCAACTCATAACTCCAATATATCAATAATACCTATCCACCACAAATATCAACACCAATATCAATATTTAAAATAGAAAAATACAAAAAATAATTCTCACCACTCCAGCGATATAAAAATGGGTATTTTCAGTATTTTATGAATTTGAGGTGTTACAAAAGTATCAAAGAAAATATTATTGTTACAATATATGGAAAAATTATGCCAAGTAACCGAGGTGAACCAGTTCATCAAAACCATATCACAACAACATATGAACAAGGCCATCATCTTGCCGGGAGCTAATCTAAAAACAACCAGGGAACTATTCAAAAGATTACTTATTCATTGCATATATCCATCAAGGAAATGTGAAGAACTTATCCACTTGCCAAGAGAAATTTATAAAGCAGCAAAGAGTTATTTTGGCCTTACAAAGGCCTAAAAATATATATGTCAGAATATACACAGTAATTCCTGAGTATCTTGAAGAAAATGAAGAACTTCCAGTAGAACATGTTATAAAAATTGGGATGATTACCCAAGTGATTTATGGAGCATCTAATATCATGCCATACAAAGCTGAGGAATTTGAGAAACTAATCCCAGAAAGACGGACAATAAGATTCAGAAACATGTATTGTGAATTAAAAGACATAAAGTCAATAGATAGAAACATATGGATCTATGATAGTCCAGACAAAGAGAAAATAATAATGTATAGTATAGCAAAAATAAAATAGTCACAGGATAAACGTGGACTGTTTGATAGCTGGTACCAGATATTATCTACAAAAGCAATGACGATGACTAAACAGACAGCTGAATACTATTGTAGCTTGATGAAGACAGAGCATCAACATAGATGTGGAGCATATGAAGATGTCGGCCAGGAGGAATCTCTTTTTCTAGAATAATCCACAATGTAATCAGATCAATTACTAAAAGCTGATGTAAGCATTGACGTATTTGTAACAATTATTGGACATATGATGTAAGCAGTAACGCATGTAAACGTATTATAAGCTGATCCCTTGGTCTATAAAAGGGTAGACTGGGTTGAGAAGATGGCTGAATATCTAAAAATTCCAAATAATCTTGTAAGGAGAGTTTGTTTGTAAAAAAAAGTCTGGAATCAATAAAGACTATCTTTCTTAAGATCTTGCACAATATAATGTATGCATAATTAGTTTCTTATCCTCAGGGAGAATTTTGTAAGGCTCTGCCTGGAGGATCTTGCAAAAAGACTCATTTGTAATCTTCTATAGTTAAACTGTACACCTAGTAGGAGGAAGCAAAGCTAGGTTGTGGTTGCCTGTACCGAAGTGCTAATAGTTATTCCAGACATATCTCTTGGATAAAGCTATCTTGAAGAGCATAGTAGTAATAAGATAGGAGGAACATAAATAGAGCACTGAAATCGAGGTGCATACTAGGGGTATTTTATCCACTGATAGTAACTGGTATAGAGTAGCTCACAAAGTTTTAACTAGGTCGGAAGCATGATGGGCCATTTTATTTTGGTTCTTATGATATTCTTAGAAATCTCTCTCTACTCCCGATTTCATACTTATTGTTTTAAATCACAAAATCTCTAAAAAGAATAATGGATAATAACAGTTTCAATCTTACCTCAGAAATTGATGAATTAATGACTAACTATCAAGAAAGTGGTAGAATGTTAGTTTTTGATGTTTATTATCATCATAGAGTAACAAACATGTATGATTTTTATAAGTTCAAATTATTTTTCTTTAGCGTACAGCGAGTAATAATTATAACTATAAATTAAATTAATCCTGCAGAAACTAGTAATATAAGTGTTCACATAATTAATGACTTAACTTTTTACGAAAGATCTTTACTATTTTATGAAAATGGAGAATTTGGTAGTTATATATGGAGTCCTATAATAGCATATAGACAATTTATAGAAGAAAAAGAATATGTAGAGGAAGAAAACGAACATATTGAGAAAGGACATGAACATATGGAAGAACCCGAAGACCCCCATATGATAGTGGTAGTGAAGTATCAGAGACAAAATCAGAAGCTATGAGAGATCTTGAACTTATGCTTGATTACTTTAATATTTTTGAGAATGATAATGCACAATATTTTTTCAACAATATTATTTTACAGAAAACTATTATCTTTAAAGATTTTGATACTTTTTTATTTCTCTTTACAGGTAATTACTATTATTTCACGCTTCGCATAAAGTTGGTATTGGAGCAATGTTTTTAAGTAACTCTTACCTAAATTTCTCAAAAGATTTAGTCCAATTTAAGTAGTCAACAAAATTAATTAGATAGATTAAAGAGAAAATATTACAAAAAGGTCACGTATCTTATAGAAAATATTATAGAGAAGGAAGTATAGAATTTTATTTGGAAACTAGCCCTCATTCATGAATACTTTAGAAACTAGCCCATTTTTGCAAATAGTTTAAAAAAAAGGCTTAAATCTCTAATTAACTCCAGATTTGGAGGGTCTAAACTGATATTACAGCCTTGCACTCATCGTTCTATTTATCAGAGCCTCAAGGTCCGCAACTCACCCCACGAGCCTGAGCCTGAACATGGCGGCCTCTCCTAGTCTCTCACGCCTCCCCTGCCTCAAAAACCTCTTCTTCCACCTTAATCGCTCCCCATCCATAATTCCTTCTCTCTTACGCCCCCCGACCTCCCTTCTCCTAAAACCAAATTCCCATCTCAGAACCTTAACCTCCACCCCCTCTTCTTGTTGCAATGGCGACCGGACTCGGGAGGACTTGGTCATCCTTGGAATTGAGACCAGCTGCGACGACACGGCCGCAGCAATTGTATCTTATCTTATTTTTTATTTTTATTTTTTTTTTGTTCTCCCTATTTTATTCTATTTTCGCTATTTATTTATATATTTGTATGTTTGTTTGTTTTTGTTGTTCTTGTTGTTTTTGTTACAGGTCAGAGGCAATGGGGAAATCCTCAGTCAGGTTGTGTCTTCCCAAGTAATCTCTCTCTCTCTCTCTCTCTCTCTTCTGTTCTTCACAAAATTGAGGTTTTAGGTAGCTTGCACCTGAATATTATTGCCATTGAGATACATATGCTTTATACACAAATTCTTTATTTAGTTGGAGAGGTGCTTCTATGTTCTTGGGTACTCAACCTTTTCTTGTTAGCTCTTCTTTTGAGAGCCATGCCTAGGGATGCTCTAGAATACGAATTCATCCGATTCGATCCAGAACCGTATCCGAAACTTTTGCAGATTCAGAGCCCATATCCGGCCTCAGGGGCGGATCCACTCACATCATAAGATGGACACACCTTATGATGTAGAAAAATATCAAAACAGTACTAGTACACTTAGATAATTTTAGTTAAGTCCTTTATTTACCCATCTTAGTATGATTATTGTTTAGTCAAATGCAAATTTGCCTTGTCCCTCCAAATAAGAAGGCACAGTTATGAGTAGGATCTACTAACATCCACTAGTCTAAAACATGTCAAACTCAACATCAGAATATAACTTAAAAATTGTGTAACTTGATCTTAAGCTTCTAGTTTCTATTTATACTAATTCCATTCTTTTGTGTTAATTTGTATACTAGTATTATACACGTGCTGTGCACGCGGAGAAAATTTTTGGGGAAAAAATGAAAAGAGCAAAAAAAAAAAAAAATCTACCAGCACGTCCGTTGCACGGGTTGGTAGATGGACAAATTATACTAAGGTCTTCTCCCATTATTGTAGTAGAGAAGAGAATAAATGTGCATTGCACGGGTTGGGATATGGACAAATTACACTAAGGCCATCTCCCATTATAGTAGTAGAGATTTATGAATCATATTATGACGCATATCATGAATTAGCGATTTGTTCTAAACTAATGCATGCATTGCTTAACTTTTTTGTATCTAGTTTTTATATTGAGTCTTCACCATTTAGTTTTTCCACTATCGAACGATAATTATTGCAAGTGCCACTAGGGTTTAGTGGTCAGTGAACGAGAGATTTGAAGGTCAATTTCTGTGTGCATCATTTTCCTTCATGGAGAAAAATGTGTCTGTGTGCGTGCGGTCTAATAAAAAAGGCTAAATTTAAGAAAACCCCACTGAACTTTGGGCCATTTTAAAAAAACCACACTAAGTTTTTTTTTAATTTAAAAAACCGCACAAAACTATAGTTTAAAAAAACTCACTTTAACGGAGTTAGGTTTCCGTTAGGCTAAATTTAAAAAAATCACTTTCCTCTTTCATTTGTATTTAAATAAACCCCGCTGAACTAACCCTAACCCCCTAACCCTAACCCTAATCCTTACCCTAACTCTGTCAGTGTGTGTTTTTTTAAACTATAGTTTTGTGCATTTTTTTTAAAAAAAACTTAGTGCATTTTTTTTAAAATGGCCCAAAGTTCAGTGGGTTTTTGTAAAAAAATTTACCCAATAAAAAAAACATCAATTACATTTATTTTATTTATTTTTTCTTTTAAAAAAATTTTATGGGGAGATATTACAAGAAAAATTCAATAGTACTACAACCGATATTTTCTAACATCTCCAATCACTTTTTTGTATAAGGAATATAAAAAATTATTGTGTACTTTTTCCCACCTTAGCTAATAAATCTGGCTCTGCCATTGCCCGACCGGATACAGATACAGATTCGAATACCCAATTAAAAAAAAAACTCAGATGCAGATATGGATTCGATAAGTATGAACAACGGAAATTAGATACCTGCATCTGCATAATATAATATGTATGTATTTATATTTATATATATCTGTATAATAAAACACAAAGAAAGCTATCAAGTGGCTCTCCTTCAATCCCCCCAAAATCAAAGGCCCAGATCTAACCTCACAAAACACATTTTCCCCCCAAAACTCAAATTCAAATCCCCCCCCCACAAAACAACTCATTTATTTATTTAATTCTCTCTCTCTCTCTCTCTCTCTCTCTCTATATATATATATATATATATAGAAACATGGACTTTTATACCCCAATTTATAATTATTTTTTACCATATACTAATGGAAACATGGACTTTTATTTACAACTAATTATTGTCATACTATTCAAACTTCAACTACATAATTGTTGATTTACTGTTTGCAAGACTTTTCATATGTTGTATCGTTCTGAAAACGTGCCGTAGGCACGTGGCCACGGGAAAATCTAGTAATATAATATATTATAAGCTACATGTTAAGTTATTAACTAAATGTATGTAAGGTACATTAATTAAGTGTGGTTTGCACTATATTAATTAGTATTTACTTAACATTTTGTGAAGTATTCTACTTACTGACTTCTTTAATTATTCTACTTCATTTGATCCCTCAAATCAAAAAAAACCCTAGTTCAACAGTTCTCCCAATTTTCCCAATCTCCAACTCCAAGTCTCCTAGCTACTACTGTACCAGTGCCTCCTCTCAAACCTCCTCTTTAACAGCCTCTCCGACCTTTCTTTCCGACCTCCTCTCCGACATCCTCTCCGACATCCGCAGTCAACTCTCAAGTCTGTAAACTCTCAACACTGCTTCGCCTAACTCTTCAACAACATCACTTCCCCTAACTTTTATAGGAGATTTCATGTATATTAAATACAAGTTTCTTAGCTTCTTTGCTGTGTTGATTTCTTATTCGTAATTAGATGCTATGCAGTTAAGATCAGATTAATTGGCAGATTAATCGCCGATAATCAGTAATTGGCCATAAAGCGATTAATTTTATAGTGATTAATGAAATTGAGCAACCCTGTGAAATAATCGGTCTGTCCGATTACCCGATTAAATTGGTCCAAAAAACTCTTTCTCAACCCAACCCGATCGACCCGACCCAGACCCTCAACAGTCTTCAATCTCAACCTTCCAATCTTCAATCTTACTCCTTATTTTCAATCTTGACCTTCCAATCTCCACTCCCACATCTACTTCCAATCTCAATCTTCAATCTTCTCCTCCCTCCCAAACCCTAACCCCAAGCGGCAACAATACCGACCCAGACCCTCAACAGTCTTCAATCTCAACCTTCCAATCTTCAATCTTACTCCTTATTTTCAATCCTGACCTTCCAATCTCCACTCCCACATCTACTTCCAATCTCAATCTTCAATCTTCTCCTCCCTCCCAAACCCTAACCCCAAGCGGCAACAATAGCTCCCACTTCCAATCTCCACTCCCACACTCAATCTTCAATCTCCTGGGCCTCCTCTTCCCTCTCAACCTCCCTTCCCCAAACCCTAACCCCAATCTCCAACAACAGCTGCGGAAACAACAACGACCAACAACAGTGGCCAATGATACCCCAGTTCAGCGTCTCCCCCTGCCTCCCGACGTTAGCAACCACCCAACGGTCCCCTATCACCCTTTGGTACCCTGTCCCTTTCTCCAATTTTTTTTATTAGTTAATTTTCTATAAAGTAATTTGATGTTGCATAGAGTTATTTAGATGTTAGATAATGAACTGTTGTACCCTTGTACAGTATTTTGAATGTGTTATCTCTGAATTTTAAGGTATGCTTACTTAATTAGTGACATTAAACTTGATATTTCACGTGTTAACTTGTCTTTTAAAACTTAAGATCCTCTTGCTCATATACTTTAGAGAGGACAAATTATATTTTTCATACACACACACACGATTTTTCAAATTTAATAATCGATTATTTTCTGATTAACCGATTAATTATTAATCGCTCCTAGACTAATTAGTTCCGAAAACTGATTTTAATTGCTTAGATTAGATGTGAAAATTGATACTTGTATGTTATCCAAATATGGTTCAGTGATATACGTATTTGTGTTAGTAAAAGAAAAGTTATAGTAAAAGTATATGTTTGATGTCCGAATTAGTAATCGTATTCGATAGACTATACCCGATTTGCCTCTGTATCCAAAATTTGCAAATATGGATGTGGTTTTTTTTCCGAGTCATCTGTATCCGTAATTGAATCTGTCATTGGAATGCGGATACTGATGTTGGTAAGCTAATATCCAATCCGTATCAGATCCGAAAGCATCCCTAGCCATGCCATTGTAGACTGAGACTCCGTTTGGTATTGCGTTTGGAGAGTGCTTTTGGTACTAAAAGTAGTATTAGTCTCAAAATACGTGTTAGGGAAACTTAGTTAATAGTGCGTACAGCACCAAAAGTAATTTTCCAAAATTGCTAATGTTAGCCTTTTCTCCTCCACACCTATTGGACCTATAGTGGTGTTTTTATCTTTTTTTTACAAAAAGTATCACATACCAAGAAAAATTTGAAGTTTAACATATATCTATTTTTTTTTCTTACACCACTTTTGGTAACAACACTTTTTCATCGAATTCACCTTTCATTTATGGAACATACAAACAGAGCCTGTGTCTTTTTTCTGGAAAGGTGGCAGATTGTCGCATGTTAATGACTGATTACTTGGTCAGAAGCTTGGAAATTAAAATAAATTTAGAGGACATGTGGAAGATATTTCTAGGGGAATACCTCATTCGGAATTGATTTTGGAAGATAATTCTAGTAAAAAAATTGTCAAAACTGTTGAATAAAAAAGAAGGCTAATATTAGGCATTCAGGGAAACTGAAATAAGAACATCAGATAGATTAGTTGTTTTGTTGCAACAGCACTAAGACTGAGTGCTTCTATCAGAAGTTTACAGAGTTATGTCTATTGAGGGTAAAATAGGATAGTCATTAGAGATGTTTTGGGCATGTGGAGGTGAAACAAATAAGTATACCAGGGTGAGATAAGCTGTAGTTGATGGAGGAATAAGGATTAGAGTTTAACCTATGCAACATGGATTGAAAAAGTAAATAGGATATGCTAGTTTATCAAAGGAGGTAGATTGTTGACCTTCAGTACAGGTGAAGGTAGATTGATCATGTAGGTAATCTCCAAGATTTAGAATAAACGCTTTGTTGTTGTCAAGCTTTCTTCCTGTAATTGGCAATAAATAATTTTTAATTTAGTTTACATTTAGTTAAGATTATTATATGTTGTTATTCTGTTGACTACAGCTAATAGTTGAATAGTATATTTCTCATTTTATATTCTGGCTTTCATCTGGTTAAGGCAGAGTTGCTTTCGCGCTACGGAGGTGTTGCTCCGAAAATGGCTGAAGAAGCACACTCACTTGTAATTGATCAGGTATGGCATTTGCCTTTCGTCATGTTGTGATTTCCTGTAATTGGTTTCATGCTCCTACTCCCAAAATGTTTTAAATTAAGCCTCATTTTTGCAGGTTGTTCAACAAGCATTAGATAGTGCTGATTTGTCAGAAAAGAATCTTTCTGCAGTTGCTGTTACCATAGGGCCAGGTTTAAGCCTTTGCTTGCGAGGTTAGCATGACAAGATTTTTAACTATAACAATTATTTTTTGTGTTTTTACTTTCTTACTTTCCAAATTTTCTATTATTGCAAGAACAAGATGAGAGTTAAACATTCTACTCCATTTGAATTAGCAGTTTGGGTGAAAGAAATGGGTAAATCGCATTTGTCCCCTTTACCATAGCACTTAGATCACCTATAGTGCTTTATTAGCATTCAGCACTCCAACGCTAGCCTAAGTTACCCCTTACAAGGGTGTCAAATGGTAGCAAGCTAATAGGAGGGGTCTTACATGCTGCAACACCCATAAATGATGGGTGTTATTTGCAGTCTTGAAAAATTTAAATCATAACATAATTGAGGAAGATGTGGCTCTCACAATTTTATTGAAGATTATAGTGTAATGGAAAAGTCATATACCATATATAGGATTGATTTATACCATGTATTTTAGCTCACTTTCTTCCTCTTCCTCTCTTTTCCTAATATTATATAGTATCTCTTGTGCAAGGCTTCTTATTGAGTCATTTAGTAAAAACAGAAGTGATGCGGTTTGTTTTTGGGAGGCATGTGGATGCACCAGGTGTGAGTTCTTACTCGATTTGTATTGATAGAGGAAACTCCTATGCAGACGACCCTCGGCCGGGCGAACGGAACGGAAGTAGGTGGTAGTGAGGTGTAGGCTGGATGCTCGGCTCGGATCGGGGGGCTCGGATCCGAGGTCTCGGGTACCTTGCAGACGGTTTAGGAACACCGAGGTCGGTCCCGGTGGCAGATCCTCCGACGATGTAGTCAGCTACTGAGAGAGAGTAACAGTAACTAGGGTTTTGGTGGGAAAAGATTGATTACCTGGATCAAGGGGTAGGGATTTGGTATTTATAGGAGAACCCAACCGGGTCTGGACCCGTTTGGGGCCGGGTCTGGACCCGGTTGCCCGTAGGGTTGAAGTGGTGGAAACCCGGACGGTATAGGGCTGATGTGGCAAGGGCCCGGGCGGTTTCTAGACTGACGTGGCAGAGGTCCCGGGCAGTTTTCCAGTGCTGACTTGGCAGAGACCCGGGTGGTTTTCCAGTGCTGACGTGGTAGATCTGGATAATCTGGAGGCGCGCGCATTTTGAGGGGATCCTGTGGTCCTAGGAGGGGCCACATCATCCAATCCATATCACAAGCCCCACACTCTTGGAGGACTGGGTGAACCAGCTGTGTAGGAGTGGTTCTTCGCCTCTGTGCGGTGAGAAAGTAGGATCTGCTACTTCCAGAAGAGGCCAGGGGTTAGGAGGGAGGGATCCCTCGTCGGAGTTTGCGCAGGATGCTGTGTAGAGGGGTCGGAGTGATGCTTGTCGAGCCTTAGGGTCGGCAGACGAGCCCTTGGTCGACAGACGAGCCTCGGGGGTCGGCGGACGATCCTCTCGCTAGTTGGAAGAGCGAGGGGACGTCGAGGACCGTTCGATTGAGGCTCGGTTTGCCGAGCATCTAGGGTTGGCGGATGAGCTTCGAGGGTCGGCAGACGACCTCCTCGCTAGTTGGAAGAGCAAGGGGATGCCAACGCCTGTTAGGCTGGAGATCGGCTCGCCGAGTATAGAGGGTCGATAGGCGAGCGTCGAGGGTCGGTGGACGAGCTTCGAGGGTTGGCAGGCGACCCCCTCGCTAGTTGGAAGAGCAAGGGGATGTCCACGCCTGTTGGGTTGGAGATCGGCTCGCTGAGCATAGAGGGTTGGTCGGCGAGCCCCTCGCTTGAGGAGGATTTTTGGGGCTCGCGATTTCATCCGAGCTCCGAGCCTCTTGGGAATAGAGGAGGGCTGTAGGAGCTCGCGGTGTCATCCGAGCTCCGAGCCTCTTGTGAATAGGGGAGTGCTTCTGGGGCTCGTGGTGACATCTGAGGTCCGAGCCCCTACACTTGGTAGTAGCGACTGGATGATTTCATTGTATTTAATGCTTTAGGAGTCCTGATGACTTGCGTTGGTCGGTCATTGTCGAGCGCCTGGGGTCGGTAGAGGAGCTCAGAAGGGTCGACAGACGGTCCTCTCCCTAGTTGGAAGAGCGAGATGACGTCGAGGTTAGGTGAGTTGGGGCTCGGTTTGTCGAGCTCTGGGGGTTGGCAGTCGGGCTCAGAAGGTCGGCAGACGGTCCTCTCGCTAGTTGGAAGAGCGAGATGATGTCGAGGTTAGGTGAGTTGGGGCTCGGTTTGTCGAGCTCTGGGGGTTGGCAGTCGAGCTCAGAAGGTCGGCAGACGGTCCTCTCGCTAGTTGGAAGAGCGAGATGACGTCGAGGTTCGGTGAGTTGGGGCTCGGTTTGTCGAGCTCTGGGGGTTGGCAGTCGAGCCTCCTGCCTGTGGGATAGAGGGAGACACTGGGGCTCGCGGTGTCATCCGAGCTCCGAGCCCCCTGTAAATAGGGAAGGACTTTGGGGCCCGCGGCGCCATCCGAGCTCCGAGCCCCTGTGAATAGGGGATGCTGTTTTGTGGCTCGCGGTGCCATCCGAGTGTCGACCCTTCTGTAAAAATAGAAAAGGAATTGTGGCTCGCGGTGCCATCCGAGCGTCGACCCTTCTGAAAAAATAGAAGAGGAATTGTGGCTCGCGGTGCCATCCGAGCGTCAACCCTTCTGAAAAAATAGGAGAGGAGTTGTGGTCGCGGTGCCATTCGTGCCCCGAGCTTCATTGACTTGTCGAGAAAGTCCACTGTGTGGGGAAGAAAGGCCTGGGGGTAGTTTGGGTAATTCCACGCCCACTGCTGACGTCAGGAGCGCAAGGATCGAAGCGTCTCCAGATCTTAGCGGCCGTTAGATCTTGACGGTCAAGATCCAATGGCCAGATCTTAGTTGCGAAAATCGAGGAGTCGCTTTCTTCTTATAAATCCCCTCCCCCCTCTTCACTTTTTCTTCTTCATTTCTTTACTCTCACTCTCCACTATTTAAAGAACAGGGTTTTACCTGCCGTCGGCGACTTTTTCCGGTGATCATTCGGTAAACTCTTCAGGTTAGTATTCTCTGTTTTGTAATGTCACGCATTCAGTTCGGATCCGAGGCCAGCTCGTCGGGCTGCTCCGCGAAGGAGTCCGAGTCCGAGACGTCCTCGTCTTTTAGCAAATATAAGGTGAAGCAGGAGGTCCTGACAGACCCTGGGTCGGCTAGTAGTGACGACGTAGTCTTCATAGTGTCGCCACTGAGATCCCGAAGGCCGGGAAAGGAGCCTGTAGGCGAGGGCGAAGAGGAGGAAGAGGATGAGGGGGATCAGGAGGATCAGGGCGCTGACGGCGAAGAGGAGGAGGGAGAAGACGAGGAGGACCAGGGCACCGACGGCGAAGAGGAGGGAGAGGATGAGGATTAGGAGGATCCGGATACTGACGATGAGGATGAGGAGGATGAGGGCGCTGTTGATGATGAGGATGAGGGCACTCAAGAGGGTGCTGGCGAAGGCACAGCAGGAAGGTTGGTCGGGGATGACCTTCCACCTCTCCCACCCTTGTCTACGCCGTCTCCCGAGAGGAAGGCTCGTCCTCGCCGGAAGAAGCGGAAGCTAACTATCCCAGACAGTCCTCCTCCGCAAGATGAATATGCACCCAGGCCGGGGCTTGAGTTCCCCCGAGTCTCCTTCAAAAATCCGTGGTCGATCCGGACGTATCCTGATGATATCAAGGACATCGACCCCATCCCTCCCGTGCCAGGTGAAGAGAGCCGGGTGAAGATTCGGATGGACAGCATCCCGTGCATCTTGAGGGCGGACTGTCTCTACATTCTGAGGGCCTCTTATTTCATCCCGCGGGAGTTCGAAGTCTTCATCCCTAGCCCCGGCATTCGGCCCACCGCGGTCCTGGTGCCGGGCTATTGTATGTTTCCTGAGGATGCCTTCGCCTCGGGCCTGAGGCTGCCTCTGCATCTCTTTGTTAAGAGGGTCTTGAATTGGGCGAAGCTATGCCCCATGCAGTACGGCCCGAACTCTTGGAAGCACTTGATCTGTTTTTTTCTGAGGTGCCAAGAGAAGGGGGTGAAGCCGAGGTTGACGTACTTCCGAGCCATCCTAGGGATCAGTTTGCTCGGAGATCGGGAAGGGATTTTCTGCTTCTCACCCAGGCCGCACAAGAAGATCATGCATGACCATCTGGATTCCATCAAATGGTGGAAAGAGAAGTATTTCGTGGTGCGGAGTGAGAAGGCTTGGGGAATACTGACCCAGTGGAGTTTCTTCAAGCTGTACCATAAACCTTCAAAGCGAAGCGATTTGACAGCAAAGGAGTGGAAGAGAGTGGAGAAGATTGAGGGGGGCACAGTATTGCGTGGCCTCGAGTGACCGAGCTACACCTCGCCCGGGCCGGACTGAGTCCGGCCGACCCTAGTATGTTTCGTTCTGGATTTTTCATCTTTCTGCCTTCGTGTTAACTTTAGCCTCCTTTTTCATTCTTGCAGAGATGACTTCCGAACAGGTGGACGAGAGGCGAGCCTTGCTGGCCGTTGCCGCGAAGGCGAGGGCGGATATGCAGAAGAAGAAGGCGGAGCAGGAGAAGCTGGCCGCTCAGGCCGGGGGGTCCACCAAGGGGCCGGCCCCAGTAGCCAAAGGAGCCTTCTCAAGCAAAGAAGGCCAAGAAGCATCACCACCCCCCATGCCGAGGGCGCCCCGGGATGCAGGGGGTAGTTCGGGCAAAACTGTTGATGCCCCGGGAAAGAGGCTTCCCCCACCACGCCCCACCGCCGAGCAGATGGTGGGCCAACAGGGACTTGCGGCCCTTCGCCTCCGATTGGTCGATCGTGCAGGGGGACAGTCTGCTCGACGGATCTGTGGCGGTCGAGTTTGTCACGAAGGCCGGCACCGAGCGTGACTACATGGCGCTGGCGTCGCAGACGGCCGAGCAGGCCTTCATGCGCTGGTCCCAGGCGCATATTTCGGTGAGTTAGTTCGGCACCCTTTTCCTGGTTTTGAACTTGGTGGAATTTTTCTGATCCTTTCTCCCTCGGATAGGCGATGCTCCACGGTCAGCACTTTCAAAAGCGCTTGGAGAAGGAGATCTACATAGAGAGGAGGAACGCGGAGAAGTACCTCCGCGAGCTGAACAAGGCGACCGACGATCTAAAGGAGGCTCAGAGCATGGTTGCCGTCCACAAGGCCCAGATGGCCTCGCTTTGCGACATCCATAAGGCGGATGTGGATCGTCTCAAGGAGAGGATCGAGGAGGAGGCGGAGAAGGGACGGAAGACCCTGAAGAGGATGGAGGCGGCCTCGGCGGAAGCCCTGATTATAGCGCAGGACAAGGTGTATGAGCAGGCCAAGGCGCACTTCAAGCATATCTACCCAGAGCAGAGCGTGGACCACCTCTACTATGGTTGGGAGGCAAACCTTCCGCTGACCCCGGGGGGCGACGAAACGGGGGGCATCCAGGCCGAAGATGAGGTGCCACCCTCCTCAAGAATAGACTAGTTCTTTCTTTTTGTTTTTGATGTAAAATGCCTCGAGCGGACTGGCCACCACGGCTTTTGTATCAATTTTTTGAAAGAAACGAAATATACTTTTTTGGGCCGAGGCTTTGTGACTTGTGCATTTTCTCTCTTTCCTTGTGATTGTTTGGTTCTTCTTGTCCTTGGATAGATGCACGAGACCTTGGGAGCCGGCCCGGTTTCTGCCGAGGTATCCCGGGTCCGAGCAGGGAAGGAGGCATTGGAAGTGGCTCTGGCTCGCCAGCGAAAACATGATCGTGATCGAGTGGCCGCTGTAAATTACTTCACGAATAAGTCTAGGGAGCTCAGTCTGGAGGTGGCTCGTCTGAAGAAAGCTATAGCCGACCGGGACTGGTGGGTAATTGAGACAGACTGGTCCATCTCGGATGCCTCGAGCGGGTGGTCGGCTTCGGAGTCTTTCCTTCGCGAGGCTGTAGTTGAGAAAGAGCTGGAGATCCAAAGGCTGAAGTTGGTGTTGGGCGCGGGTCTGATCGAGGAGGCGAGCAACTCCACGCCGGGGCGGTCTCCGACGTTTTTATTTGAAGCAGCCCAGCCAGATGACGCAGGAAGCTCGGTGGCAGGAGTCTCTACCCAGGTCGGTCCGGCCGAGCGTGAGAGGAGCCCCGAAGGGAGTGCCGAGTTTGAGTTTTCAAGCCGAGTGTGAATGAGCAGCAAGTTGTTCTTTGTATTTGTACCGATTTTCATTGAGTTGTAAGCAATGAGTAATAATAAGAATATTGGATTTTCTAAACTTTGATTGTCTCGGTCGCCGAAGGTGGTTGCCGTGCTTGTTGCGAATGGTCGCCGCCGAGGTGACTTGGCGCAACGGGCGCATATGTTGCGGCTTTTCGTCTTTCGATAAGTCATAAATGGCGACGTTTCGCCTCCCCATGGGCATTTATGGCGACGTTTTGCCTTCCGCCGTTTCGCATTCATAGACGCAATAATTGCACCCCTTAGGGGGCTATATATAATCCCCACTCCCCCTAAGCTGGTTGTTAAGGAGTGAGTGGCTGATCAGTCGGTTGACTTTGGGTGCCTGCCGAGGGCGGGCGCCCCGAACATAATCTTTTTCGAGGTCCCCGGATTGGAGGCATACTAATCACCCTCGAACAATTCGGGGTTCGGGCCTTGAGGGCCGCAGGACCCCGGGTTGTCCGTTGGTGAGTGGTGGGCCAACCGATCGATTCGGAGGTTCGGAGAGAACCAAGGGTCGGTGGCTCTCCTGCCGTCCTCGAACAATTCGGGGTTTTGGCTTGTGAAAGCGGTAAATCCCGAGTTGTTCGAGGGCGAGAGGAGGGTCTACCAATCGACTCAAAGTTCGGGGCGTCCGCGGAAGGCGGACGCCTTAAACCTTAATGAAAAATTTTGTTGAAGTGTTCGCGGGGGTAGGTCGCCGCCGAGCATACAGGTCGAGGTGCTTTGAAGAAAGCACCGGCCTTGTTTGGGGTTGACGTCGAGCTCCCGAACTTGTTCTCAGGAAAGACGGCACGAGTGTAGCTGGCGGTTGCCGCCTCGTGCTATGGTTGATGGGCTTGAAGAAGTCCAAACCATGCGAGGGACAGGTGCCGAGCCCCACACCGGGGAGAAAGCCAGTAACGGGCGTAGCCACGGGTCGTCGCCGAACGTTAAGGTTAGGGGGCCTTGAAGAAAGCCCCCGCCTTGCTCGAGGTCGACGTCGAGCTCCCGCACTTGCTCTCAGGAGAGACGGCACGGGTGTAGCTGGGGGTTGCCGCCTCGTGCTATGGTTGATGGGCTTGAAGAAGCCCAAACCATGCGAGGGACAGGTGCCGAGCCCGCACACCGGGGAGAAAGCCAGTAACGGGTGTAGCCACGGGTCGTCGCCGAGCGTTAAGGTCGGAGGGCTTTGAAGAAAGCCCCCGCCTTGCTCGAGGTCGACGCCGAGCTCCTGCACTTGTTCTCAAGAGAGACGACACGGGTGTAGCTGGCAGTTGCCGCCTCGTGCTATGGTTGATGGGTTTGAAGAAGCCCAAACCATGCGAGGAACAGGTGCCGAGCACCCACACCAGAGAGAAAGCCAGTAACGGGCGTAGCCACGGGTCGTCGCCGAGCGTTAAGGTCGGGGGGCTTTGAAGAAAGCCCCCGCCTTGCTTGAGGTCGACGCCGAGCTCCCGCACTTGTTCTCAGGAGAGACGACATGGGTCTAGCTGGCGGTTGCCGCCTCGTGCTATGGTTGATGGGCTTGAAGAAGCCCAAACCATGCGAGGGACAGGTGCCGAGCCCCCACACCGGGGAGAAAGCCAGTAACGGGCGTAGCTGAGGGTCGGTGCCGAGCGTTAAGGTCCGGGTGCTTTGAAGAAAGCCCCGGCCTTGCTCGGCGTTGACGCCGAGCTCCCGCACTTGTTCTCAGGAAAGACGGCACGGGTGTAGCTGGCGGTTGCCGCCTCGTGCTATGGTTGATAGCCTTAAAGAAGTCCAAACCATGCGAGGGACAGGTGCCGAGCCCCCACACCGGGGAGAAAGCCAGTAACGGGCGTAGTCACGGGTCATCGCTGAGCATTTTCTGGGGGCTTTGAAGAAAGCCCCCTGCCTTGCTCGAAGTCGACGCCGAGCTCCCGCACTTGTTCTCAGGAGAGACGGCACGGGTGTAGCTAGCAGTTGCCGCCTCGAGCTGTGGTTGATGGGCTTGAAGAAGTCCAAACCATGCAAGGGACAGGTGCCGAGCCCCCACATCGGGGAGAAAGCCAGTGACGGGCGTAGCCACGGGTCGTCGCCGAGCGTTAAGGTCGGGGGGCTTTGAAGAAAGCCCCCGCCTTCCTCGAGGTGGACGCCGAGCTCCCGCACTTGTTCTCAGGAGAGACGGCACGGGTGTAGCTGGCAGCTGCCGCCTCGTGCTTGGTTGATGGGCTTGAAGAAGCCCAAACCATGCGAGGGACAGGTGCCGAGCCTCCACACCGGGTAGAAAGCCAGTAACGGGCGTAGCCACGGGTCGTCGTCGAGCGTTAAGGTCGGGGGGTTTTGAAGAAAGCCTTCGCCTTGTTCGAGGTCGACGCCGAGCTCCCGCACTTGTTCTCAGGAGAGACGGCACGGGTCTAGCTGGCGGTTGCCGCCTCGTGCTATGGTTGATGAGCTTGAAGAAGCCCAAACCATGCGAGGGACAGGTGCCGAGCCCCCACACCGGGGAGAAAGCCAGTAACGGGCGTAGCCGACGGTCGGCGCTGAGCATTAAGGTTCGGGTGCTTTGAAGAAAGCCCCGGCCTTGCTCAATGTCGATGCCGAGCTCCCGCACTTGTTCTCTGGAAAGACGGCACGGGTGTAGCCAGCAGTGGTCGCCTCGCGCATAGGTTGATGGGCTTGAAGAAGCCCAGTCCATGCAAGGGACAGGGGCCGAGCCCCCACACTGGTGAGAAAGCCAGTAGCAGGCGTATCCGAGGGTCGGACCGAGCGTTAAGGTGAGGGCGCTTTGAAGAAAGCCCCGGCCTTGCTCGACGTCGACGCCGAGCTCCCGCCCTTGTTCTCAGGAAAGATGTGTAAGAGAAGCTTTTCTGGCTCGCGATGCTATCCTAGCGCCGAGCCCTAAGCTTGTAAAGAAAATCTTTTCTGGCTCGCGATGCTATCCGAGCGCCGGGCCTCAAGCTTGTAAGAGAAGCTTTTCTGGCTCGCGATGCTATCCGAGCGCCGAGCCCTAAGCTTGTAAAGAAAAATTTTTCTGGCTCGCGATGCTATCCGAGCGCCAGGCCTCAAGCTTGTAAGAGAAACTTTTTTAGCTCGCGATGTTATCCGAGCGCCGAGCTCGAGACATTTTTATTGAGAACAAAATACGAAGCCACAAACTTGTTTTAAGAAAGCGGGCATATTTACATCATACTGAATTTTTACAAAAACAAGGCACGATGTGCCGACTACATTCCTGATAATTTACATGATGGAGGCTAATCTCCTCCTAGGAACTTGATGAGGTACTCCGCATTCCAATGCCTCTTGATGGCCTTGCCCTCTGGGTTGGTCAGGCGGTACGTCCCTGGGCGCACGACCTCTGATACTCTGTAAGGGCCCTCCCAGTTGGGGGCTAATTTTCGTTTTTGGCCGGAATTGGATACCACTAGTTTTCGAAGAAAGAGATCTCCGAGTTTGATATCGGTGGGACGCACCTTCTTGTTGTAGAACTTCTCAATCCTTTGTTGGTAGATGCTTCTTCTAATGGCGGACTTTTCTCTGACCTCGTCTATGAGGTCCAGGTCGGCTTGCAGCTGTTTGGTGTTAGTTGCCTCGTCGAAAGCCATGATTCGGGGTGAAGGGATCCCAATCTCCAAGGGAATGACGGCCTCTGTGCCGTATGTCAGATTGAAAGGGGATTCTCCCGTGGGGATTCTCTTTCCTGGGAGGGGCCATGTCTATTATGGCCTGGATCTTTTCAGGGTTCGCCTCAATGCCGCGCTGGCTGACGATGAACGCTAAGAACTTCCCCGAGGAGATGCCGAAGGCACACTTCGCCGGATTGAGCCTCATGTTGTGGGTTCGAAGGACCCCAAAGGCCTCTTCCAGGTCGGCGACGTGGTCCTGTCCCTGCTGACTTTTGACGAGCATTTCGTCGACGTATACCTCCATGTTACGTCCGATTTGATCTTTGAAGACTCGGTTGACGAGCCTCTGGTAGGTGGCACCGGCGTTCTTCAGCCCGAAGGGCATAACCCGGTAGCAGTACAGTCCCCGGTCTGTGACGAAGGACGTCTTGACGATGTCGGGAGGAAACATCTGGATCTGGTTATAGCCCGAGAAGGCATCCATGAAGGATAAGAGCTCGTGGCCCGAGGTGGCATCGATCAGGGCATCAATGATGGGGAGAGGGAACGGATCCTTGGGGCATGCCTTGTTGAGATCGGTGAAATCTATGCAGATCCTCTAACTCCCGCTCGCCTTCTTGACCATGACGACGTTCGCCAGCCACTCAGGGTAGCTGACCTCTTGTACGAAATGCACGGACAAGAGCTTGTCCACTACCGCGTTTACTGCCTACTATCGTTCCGGAGCGAACTTGCGCCGCTTTTGGACAACGGGTTTTGACCTGGGAATCACGCTGAGTTTGTGCATGATGAGATCCTCGGAGATTCCGGGCATGTCAGAGGGCTTCCAGGCGAAGAGGTCGACATTGCGGCGAATGCAGCCGTTCAAGGCGTTCTTGAGGTCGGGCGCGAGGGAGCAGCTTACTCGGAAGTGTTTTGACGCATCCCCTGTCTCGAACGAGACATCGTCTAGCTCGTCCGCCGGCTCTGGTTCTGGCTGGGTCCTTTCGGGCTCTAGCTCGACGGCATCGAGGGGAAATACACCGCTCCCGATCACTGTCATGTAGCACGAACGGGATGCTTCTTGATTTCCTCGGACAACTCCCACACCAGTGGTGGTAGGCTGAGGGAACCGCCTGGAGGGAGCCGAGCCCCGGACGGCCGAGTATGGCATTGTAGGCTGCCTTGGCATTCACAACCATGAAGTCCATGGACTCGGTTCTTCTGTTCGGGGTCGTGCCTGCCGTGACGTCTAGGGTGATGATCCCTTCTATTGCCACGGGGACGCCGGAGAATCCATGTAAGGTGTATCCGGCTGGCTTTAGCTTCTCACGGGAGAGCTTCAAGTTCTCGAATGCTCCCAGGAATAGAATGTTGACCGAGCTCTCGTTGTCCACGAGGATTCGCCGGACCTCAAAGTTCGCCATGCTGAGGCTGATGACAAGTGCGTCACAGTGAGGGAGCCAGACTCCCTCCAGGACCTCCCCCGAGAAAGAAACAGGGAGTTGCTAGATTTGGGGGGAGAGAGGGCCCTGGACGGTGTTGACATCCCGGATGAATGCCTTGCGGGAAGTGTTGGATTCCCCTCCCATGGGCCCTCCATGGACGCAATGTAAGATTCCCTGACCTTCGGGCTCCTTGGGCTCCTCGGGTTCCAAATTCCGCTCGGGGCGCTGTCGGGGTGCTCGAGGAGGAGGGGAATCCCTCCTGTTTCTGGTGTCCCTCTGTTCTAGGGCGCCTTCCCTTTTGAATTCTCGGAGGTACCCTCGTTGAATGAGGGCCTCAATTTCGTCCTTTAGGGCACGGCAATGATCTGTGTCGTGCCCGTTGTCCCGGTGGAAGCGGCAGTAGAACCGCTGGTCCCTCTTCTTGCTGGTATTATTGGACGGTCAAGAGGGGAACTGCACGAGATCCCTGTCTTCGATTGCCAAAAGAATGGTGGATACATTCTGCGTCAGAGGGGTGTACCTCTCGAAGCGAGGGACCGGTGGAATCTTCTTCATGGGGCCCGGGTCTCTTGGAGCATTCTTTTCTGGCTCGGCCCTCTTCGGCCTTCTGTTTTCCCTTCCCGGGAACCTCCCTAGGCTCTTCTGGGTTTAGGGCTTCTTCGGCCCGGATGTACTTCTCGACCCGGTTGAGGAGGTCGGAAAAGTCCTCCGGGGGCTTCTTTTCCAGGGAGGCCTTCAACTGTCCGTGCCAGACGTTGTGTCGGAAGGCGGCTGAGGCAACGCCGGTGTCGAGGGAGGAGACCGACCTTGCCTCAGCGGTGCATCTCCGGACGAACACTCGGAGCGACCCCCCTCCTTCTGCCGGAGGCCAAGTAGGGACGCACTTGTCCTTTCGGCCTTTCGGCTGGTGACAAAGTGGGCAAGGAAGTTGCCCTCTAACTGATCGAAGGAGTAGATGGAACCAGGGGTGAGCTTGGAGAACCATTTCCGGGCCGGACCCTGGAGGGTGGCGGGGAAGGCTCGGCATAGGAGGGGATCCGATGCGCTGTGAATCATCATGAGGGTCTTGAAGCCCTCCATGTGATCAGCAGGATCGTCCTCGCCGTCATAGGTCTCGATCTGGGGAGGACGGAAATTCTGGGGTATCTCCGCCTATAGGATGAGGGCGAAGAAAGGAGGTCGGACGGGCCTGTACCCCTGAGCTGTCCTTGGGCCACCGTCGCCGAAGTTGTCGAGTCGGTCTTCCATTTCTTGGAGGCGCTTCAGGAGGTCAATGTCATACTCCGGCTGGATGGATGGGACGCGAGTCACGCTGGCCTCGGCATCCGACCGGATATGGGAATGGTGGATGTTCTCATCGACAGGGGTCCCCCGGATGGCCTCCAGGATTTCCCTCCGGAAGTCTTGGAACTCCTGGTGAGTGACCGGGGCCCGCTCGGCTCGGTTTGGTTGAGCGGATTGTTGCTGACCGATACGGCTGAGCGCCGGCCCCCGCCCGTGGGACGGAGGTTTTGGACGGTTTGGAGCCGAGTTGGAAGCGGCTCCTCCCCTGCTGCGGCTAGCCTGTCGATTCAGGATTACCCCCCACAGGTCGGGCTAGACCGGACGGGAGGCACTCGGTTGATGTGGGTAACTGACCCCCGGATGGTTGGATCCCTGAGCATCGGTAGTGATGCCCCGTGGAGGGACGTCCTGCCGACGTGCAGAGGTAACAGCTTTCGTGGCTTTAGGCGCCATGTGAGCTCGGATTGACGGTACACCGTTGACGGCGGAGCTCGGGTCGGCATCTGTAATAGAGAGGTTCCCACAGATGGCGCCAACCTGATGCGGTTTGTTTTTGGGAGGCGTGTGGATGCACCAGGTGTTAGTTCTTACTCGATTTGTATTGATAGAGGAATCTCCTATGCAGACGACCCTCGGCTGGGCGAACGGAACATAAGTAGGTGGTAGTGAGGTGTAGGCTGGATGCTCGGCTCGGATCCAAGGTCTCGGGTACCTGCAGACGGTCTAGGAAAACCGGGGTCGGTCCCGGTGGCAGACCCTCCGACGATCTAGTCAGCTACTGAGAGAGAGTAACAGTAACTAGGGTTTTGGTGGGAAAAGATTGATTACCTGGATCAAGGGATAGGGGTCTAGTATTTATAGGAGAATCCAACCGGGTCTGGACCCGTTTGGGGTCGGGTCTGGACCCGGTTGCCCGTGGGCTTGAAGCGGTGGAAACCCGGGCGGTATAGGACTGACGTGGCAAGGGCCCGGGCGGTTTCCGGGCTGACGTGGCAGAGGTCCGGGTGGTTTTCCAGTGCTGACGTGGCAGATCTGGATGATCTGGAGGCGCGCGCATTTTGAGGGGATCCTGTGGCCCAGGAAGGGCCACGTCATCCAACCTATATCAAGAAGTTTCCTTCCACTTTTCCATTACTATCAATCTTTCTTTATTAAACTGTTGCTGATTCTAATGGAAAAGATGGATGTCATGGAAGCTTGTAGCTGCACTTTTGGTTAGCTGAATAATAATCATGCAGTCAGATTTTATGTTCCTGGGAAAGAATTTGTTGGGGCATCTATTTTGTTGTTTGGTTTGCTCTGTGTCTTATAGTTGGAGTTGACATATCTTTTTCCATCAATGTTCTAGAAAGTATTGGAGGGTTGCTCCCTGTAAACAAGCTTAACTGCTTATAAATATAGGCTGAACTCATGCAATAGTGATTGGCTTCTATTGCTATAGTTGTATTGGTCTAGAAAGTGTTGCAAACTTATTTACGGTTATAACAGTGGGACCGGTCGACAGGAAAATTTGCAAAAATCTTCTGGACCTCTCAACTTAGATTATGATAGATGATAAAGGAGCTTCTAAATATTGAGCTGATCTTGTTAGACCGTAAATAGGGTTGTTTACGGGCTGGGTTGGGTGGGTTTTGAGAAAATTTAAATCTGGACCCGAATTTGAGGGTGAGTTTTCTAGAGGATTAGAACCCACACATTCGGGTTTTGGTCCAGGTCAGGCAGGTTTTTCGAGTTTACATATGGTATATGAAAACATTTATTTACATGTGTATTCTCTCAAAAGATTATTTATATAATGATAAAAATGCACATTTAGTATCTGCGATAAACAAGAACATGATGGGCGTACACCACATTACTTTTTCTTAACCGCATATGCATCTGGGACATACACCTCGTTACTTTTTTCTTATCCACCTACTTATGCATAAAGGCATGCTTTTATCGTATTCTATCGTACATATACATACACTTCTAATCTTGCATATGTTCGTTTATAGATCCCAACTATCCATGCCCATAAACTAGCATGATCACACAACTTTTACAGGCATTCCCACATACACTTACCGTGTATGATTGTTAACATGAGCATTATCGCTCCACATGAACCATTACCATAATCCTTATTACACAGTATACCTTAATTGAACTACCGTTTCGAAGAATTTGAAACCGTAGTTTCGAGATTGTCCACTCTGCTTGTTATTTGATTTCCTTCTTTCTCTTCTTGAGCTCCTCCAATTTTCTCCTCCTAATTAGTTGATCCTCTCTTCACAAATTTACTACAAAATTATTTGGTTGCAACTTTCTAATTTGCCTCAAATCCATGCTTTTATGATAAGTTTTGGGCGGAAAATTATTATGAATTTGGACCACGGTGAGCGGAGAAGAGATTGAGAGGCTTGAGAAGTGGTGGTGGAAGTGAAGTAATGGTGTTTAGGTTTGGTGCTTGGCTTTGACTAGCCGCAAGCACGAGGAGAGGGCTGTTGTGAGTGTGAGGGTGTAAATGAGGGCATTCTTATTAGCAAAGAATGGGTTGGTGTATGTGCATCAACTTGAGGATTATGTGTCATTCTTTGGAGATTGATTAGTGGCTAATTATTTGTCACAACATGAGGAAATCGATACCCACTACCAGCTGGCCCTCATCATGGAACAATCAAGGTTAACAGTAATATTAAAGCCTCTCTAGCATGATTTGGACTTGGGTTTGTGCTCAAGTTATTAATTACCTATAATAATTATACAACAACAACAACAACAACAACGCAACCTTTTTTCCAACTAGTTGGGGTCGGCTACATAAATCATAGTTTTCCATTTTGCTCAGTTACCTATAATAATTATATGAACTATTAATTATAAGTTGGTCTTTAACTTTATTTTTCGCTGTTTGTACATTCTCATGTTTTTGTCTAAAGCTTTTTGTAAGTGGATAAATCGATAATGCATTTAATTTATTGGGCAATGCTCCATTGAAAACCACCTAGGCCGCTGTTGGGAACAGCGAGCCATTGTTCCCAACAGCGGCCTAGGTTATAACATAACAGTGGCCTAGGTTATAACATAACAATTTATAACCTAACAGTTTATGTTATAACCTAGGCCGCTGTTGGGAACACCGGCCTAGGTGGTGTTCACGCGTGAAAACAACATTTGCGTTTTCAATGGAGCATTGCCAACATCGGCCTAGGTTTATATATATATATATATATATATATATATATATATATATATATAGGGCAATTCATTGAAAACCACCTAGGCCGCTGTTGGGACAACGGCCGCTATTGGGAACAACGGCCTAGGTGGTGTTTACGCGTGAAAACAACATTTACGTTTTCAATGGAGCATTGCCCATATATATATATATATATATATAACAATGCTCCATTGCAAACGGATCCCGTGCAAATGGGTATGCAAATCACTGCCCAACAACGACTTAGGTTATAAACCTAAGCAGTTGTTGGAGTCCAACAACGGCTTAAGTTATAACCTAAGCTATTGTTGGGAACAACGGCTTAGGTTATATTAAGCCTGAACAGTGGTTTGCAATGGAGCATCGCTCATATATATAATTGAAAACTTTGAAATGAAAAAAGAGTTGTTATTAAAATTAGTGGATATAATAAAAATCAGAAAACATATGGAACATTTGAACTGTTATGTATCTTTAGAAAGGTTCAAAAAGTTGTTGATATCCACAACATACAGTAGAAATATGTAACGTTTTTTTTTCCAGTGCATATAATAACTGGAATTAGCCATAATGATAGAAAATATTGAATTCAAAAACTGAAATTTAAAGATTCATGATTACAAATAACTACTAAAGTAAGTATAATCTCTCATCAATTCAATCATCGTTAATAATTAATTATAGAAAAGATTAAATAATAAGGACGAAAGAATCTTGCAAGTGTTTTTTTTAGTTACCTCTAAAAAAATCCTAGTTTCTAAGCAGATGGGGGCACATGATGACTGGTGACGACTTTTTAATGGAGGCTAGCAAGAGACTTGTTAGTGGAGACTAGAGAGAAAGAGCAAAAGATGACGTCTGGAAGTTGAAGAGAGAAATTTTCCGTGTTAATTGTGGTTGGTATCTGTTGAAAGAGATGTGTGATGATATTGACGATGTGGATGCGAAGGTTGATGGAGGTTGAGGTTGAAGACACAAAGGCTGTGACCACGGGAGAGAGATGTGAGTAGTATGAGAGAGAGGAGTCTAAGAAATCATGTAGGGTTTAGAGATAAGCAGAAGTTTTTATAGAGTAAAAATTATAGGATTAAGGTTAAGTTACACTGGAGTGAGACATTTTACAACATTGATTTCCAACATATTTTGCTAGTTGCTCATTGAGACAATCTATTTCCTAGCAACTGTGCAACATTTAGTAGACACGAGGACTATAAGTCAAAGCTTCACTACACAACCATACAGTCGATACTACTAGATGTGCTTGTTTACAGGTAAATATTACCACAAGATTGTTAACTAATACTAACTCTGCTGATCACATAAGGTAGGCATGCAATATTAACTCATTACATAGAAAAGGACTGACGTTGTGCTTGTTTCAGCATCAGTGACTAGTTTGTATCTAGCCATACATGCTTTCATTTGATAAAGTAATTCCTCTGTTAGCATTTTGATATGATGGAAACTTAGAATATTCATCATATTATTGGTCAACTCAAACAATATAACTTGAGCAAATTGTGCAGTCATTGGAAAATCACTACTTATAATATGATATATTTGAGCAATAACTGGTCAGGGGTGTACCTTTTCACCTCTTTGCATCTATCTTTGATTTAACATTAAAAGCAATTATTTGTAGAAAATTTATCTTTCTTTCCTATCTTGTACTCTTTTTTTTTTTTTTGGTTGCTTGAAATGAGCTTAAAAAATGCTTGCTTTAAGTTTGCCTCTTTGGTGGTCTCTCTTTTGCTCTTAGTCTGCCAAAATTTCAAAATTAATCTTGAGTTAATGTCAAGTTGTGAAAATCCACTCCTTTATGGAAACCTGTGCACCACAGAGAACCCTTTTTAAGGGAGTGTTCGGTTATTTGCAAGTAGTTACAAGTGTAAGTGAGTATTCAAATTCCTTCCAATTTCTTTGACTCAATTACAAAAATAACCTTAACCTTTTTGAGTGAGGTGATGTTTGTAGTTTATCTGACATAAAAAAAGGAAACTGAAGGTTATATTAGTAATTTAATCAAAACTACCTGTGAGTAACCCAAAACTCCCTTGTTGGGGAGAAATCTTTTTACAACAACCATGATGATGGAGTACATCAATTGGACAATGGCTTAAATTATTGCTTAGCACACTTCTCGCCAATATTGATTATTAACTATTTATTCTTGCAAGCTACTAATTCTGGATTGTACGTTGAACACTTTTTGCTTGACATTTATAGATTCATGGAATGACATTTAAATACTTGGGATCTCGCCACCTTGCCCACTGGGTTAACATTGTTTTTTTTGCTTGATTTTAAATTTTATGTAGAGCTTCAAGACTATGTAAGAGATCATTCTATTTGGCATGCGTTTGATTTCAATGATTACCGTTATTGGATCTTTTCTGCTTATTATAAACTGATGTTATTTTTAAATTAATCATTGAATAAAGACTATTTTTTTGTACTTAAATTATTATGTAGTTGGTGTCCAGAAAGCTCGCAGAATTGCTGGAGCTTCTAGTTTGCCCTTCATTGGGGTCCATCATATGGAAGCTCATGCTCTTGTTGCTAGGTATTACAGCTGGAACTGCATACGATGTTTATTTTATTTTTCTATATACATGCATGATCTTTCTTCATTGATATTACCTAATTACTAAACCAAATTACAACTAGTATATGTTCAAGTATAGTATAAATACAGAAAAGAATACTTTATTTGATACTTAAAACTAAATACATTGTTTCCTATATATTGGAGAGTACATAAAGTATTATAAATCTACTTCAGATGTGAGACTAAACTAAGACCACTTTAACACTTCCCCTCAAGCTAGTGCGTGGATATTGTTAAAGCCAAGCTTGCTTAGGAAAGTTTGAAAAAGCTTAGGAGGTAGTGCTTTAGTTAAGACATCAACAAGTTGTTCACCGGACCAAACATATGAAAATAAAATAACATTCTTCTCCCACTCATCTCGAAGGAAGTGACAGTCAACTTCGATATGTTTTGTATGCTCATGAAATACCAAATTTTCAGAAATATGTATTGCAGCCTTGTTGTCACAGTAGAAAGAAAGTAGAGCGGAACTGGAGAAAACATCGGGATTGTCAAGTCTTGAAGAAGAGATTTGAGCCATAGAACTTTAGAAATCAAATGCCCAATGACTCAGTATTCAGACTCTGCACTTGATTTGGCTACCATGGGTTGTTTCTTACTTGTCCAAGATACGATATTTCCTCTAAAGAATACAAAATATTCACTAGTTGAACACCTATCATCAACTGATCCTGCACAGTCAGCATCAGAATATCATCGTAAAGAAAGAGAATAACTAGGCCAGAAAAGAAGCCATTGCCCTGGGACTTTCTTAAGGTTGCGAAGAATGTGAACCACTGCTTGCTAATGAGTGATGGTTGGTGTATGCATAAACTGACTGATTCGACTAACTGCAAAGGTAATATTTATCATAGTCACTGAGAGATATATGAGTTTGCCAACCAGTCTGTGATATCGTCTTAGATCAGAAGGAGAAGGATGAAAACTTAATATTGGGATCCATAGGTCACTTGGAGGCCATAAAGAGACTTTTTGAGAGAACATACAAGATTCTCCCCGTCGCTTATAACCAGGAGGCTGCTGCATATACGCCGCCTCTTTGAAGTCTCCATTGAGAAATGCATTATTGACATCAAGTTATGAAGGGGTCAAGAACAATTTGATGCAAGAGAGATAAGAACACGAACAAAAGTGAATTTTGTAACTAGAGAAAAAGTCTGCATAGTCGAACTCAAATTCCTATGCATAACCTTTAGTGACAAGGCAAGCTTCGAGTCGGTCAACTATGTCATCAGGATTACATTTGACAGTGAAACCCATTTACAACCAACTGTCTCAATACCGACAGGGAGGCAAACCAACTGCCAAGTACCATTCTGTTCAAGACAGAGTGAACTAATTCTTTTACCGATGTGGGACTAAACTAAGCACTACTTTAATAATATTAAAGATAAGCCCCAACTTAAATACAACTACAAAGGCTAGCCAACAAGAAAGATAAATTCCAAGCTCGTTAGAAAATAAAGAACATTAATCCAATACGAATTATTGCAAATAAGTATAAAGTTATACTTATTAGGAATAGAAATAGAATCCAAAGAAGAGGTAAAAACTTGAAATGATCTAGACAGTTTAGAAGAAGAAACAGACTTTGTAATAGGATAGTGAGCACAAGAATGCTTAACCTTACATTGACCAATAGGTAAATCATGTGTTAAGGATACTACTGACAGAAGTGGTTGACATTGGTTGAATAACAGAGGGTACCGCTTGGATGATCGAGTCTGAACGAGTCTTCATCTTCTGACATAAACTTGTAGTGGTGGTGGTGGCGATGGTGGTGGGGATGGTGTTATTGTTGTTGTTGTTGGTGGTGGTGGTGGTGGATGTGGTGAGAAATCAAGACAATCTACAACAGGATTGTGTAAAGGAATATGTTCATAAAAGGGTTTATGTTCAAAAAATGAAACACCCACTAAGATAAATATTTTTTTTCGATGAAGGGCAATAGCAAAGTCAACCTTCCAAAAAACGTGAGTACCCAAAAAATACACATTTAGTAGCACGTTTATCAGTGTTTGGGTGGAGATTCTGAACAAAACAAGTGCATCAAAAAATACGAGGTGGTATTGAAAATTGATTTTTTGATGGAAATACCAGTTTGAATGTGGATTGATTTTGAAGAATAGGAGTAGACATTCAGTTAATAAGAAAACAGGCAGTGAAAACGTAAAAATCCAATAAAACTTGGGGACCTTCATTTCAAACATCAGAGAGCGAGTAGTGCTAAGTAAATGTTGATTTTTGCATTCTGTCACTCCATTTTGTTGAGGAGTGTAGGCGCAAGAAGTTTGGTGAATTATTTCATGCTGAGAAAAAAAATGTTGAAAATGAGAATTGATGTATTCTTTTGCATTAACACAACGAAAATATTTAAGAGTTGTGCCAAATTGTGTTTGTATCTCGAAATTTTTTTTGAAAAACTTTAAATACTTCAGAACGATATTTCAAAAGAAACAACCACGTTATTCGAGAAAAATCATCAATAAAAGTAACAAAATAACGATAGTTATTAAACGTAGGAGAACCGATAGGGCCCCAAATATCAGAATGCACTAACTCAAATAAATGTTCACTACGTTTATTGATGCGTCCTGAGTAGGAATCTTTATGATGTTTACCTAACTCACATGACTCTTAAAATAAGATATCTTAAAGGAAGGCTCACAACCTGAAACTAAGTGCTTAAGGGTCGTAGAAGAAGGATGTCCCAGTCGTCGGTGCCGCAGTTCAGGATCAGCAGAAGAATGAAAAGCCGAGGGTGGAGAATTCGAGATATGTAACCCATGTTGTTCATGACCGGTGCGAATCACCTTCCTCGTCGTAGTATCCTGAAACACATAATGAGAAGAAAAAAAAGTCACTGAACAGTTTAAATCTTTGCAAAGTTTAAGAACTGATAATAAGCTATTAAGAAAGTTAGGAATACACAAAACTGATTTAAGATGAAGGTCCGGAGAAAGCGAGTTATCTCCCACCTCTTCAATAGAGACCGATGAACCATCAGCAATACGCACATGATAATTTGAAAGCAAAAAATATGAAGAAAGCGATAAAGGATTCATATGTTCAGAAACACCTAAATCAATTATCCATTGATGTGAGGAAACATGACAAACATTATCCGAGTGAACAAAGTTTTCAAAAGAAAGAGGCAGCATGTTCCGGAAGTCCTGATACTCTTCAGCAGAAATGATAGATTGGAAGGAGGTTGACTCATCAGTAGGAGCAGTAGTGAAAGGAGAGGTCGCCATTGGAGGAGTAGGGGAGGTCACTATTGTATTAGTGGAGGTTGCCATAGGAGCAGATCTAGATTAGATCTGAAGGAGAAAACGGGTGAGAATGAGAGATGGTGATTGCAGAAACCATCAAATATTGGCACGCATTACAGAACAACGCGCATCATGAGGCATTTGACTTTTTTTAAGATATTTTTTTAAACAAGAAGAGAGGGGTAACGAGTTTTGGGTGTAGGTAGTAATGGGTTCGGGTTGTAGATTAGGGTGATGGTTTGGAGAGAGGAAGGATTAGGGTTAGGGTTTGGAGGGGAAGGGAGGATCAGGAGTGTAATACCCCTAAAATTTTTACTATATATATATATATATATATATATATACATTGTTATATATGTATATATGTATGTATATATATATGCATTGACATTATTATTTTCATACACTATACTTTTATTTTGTTTTTGTTAGTATGATTATTTTTTTTAAAAGCCCAATGTTTTCTTTTAAAAAGTCCAACACTTTCTTTCTTAAAGCCCAATCCAATAGTATTTAGGGCTTGAGTGCAATTTCATAAAGTATAAGGGGTTATGTGCAAAAAGTAGGGACACCTAAGCTATTCTACACCCTTCCACACCTCTCTCCTTCTCTCTTTTTCTTTCTTTCTGCAGACAGCCAGCAGCACAGCTGTGCCTTCCTCCCTTTTTTTCTATATAAACACATGTATTAACTCCTACTACTCCATTTACTACTACTACTACTACTAACTACTCCTACCTTTTTTTCCTTCTCTCTTCTCTCTTTACTGTCGATAGCAACAGCAGCAAGTAACTTTTCTTTTCATCCATCTTTTTCTATATATTTACTACTACTTCAACTACTACTACTTACTACTACTTTAACTACTAGTATCTACAACTACTACTACTACTTTACTGCACTACTACAACTCTTACACTTCTTTTCTTCTCGCTTTTCTCCCTTTACAGCTGGCAGCAGCAATAGCATCATATTTTTCCCTTTTCTCTATATATATGCCTATTACTATTACTTCTACTTAACTACTTTCAACAATTTCTACTACAACTTCTACTACTACTATTTCTACTACTTAGCTACTACTACTACTATACTATTATTGGAGCAAGAAGTCAAGAAGACTAAAGGTGCAAGGAGGAGAAGTAGCAACTTCAAGCTTGCAAACAAAACAAAGTGGGTATTCTTCTTTTCCTTTTGATTACTTTTATGACTTATTTATATAGAAGTTGTGTTTGTTTAAATTGTTGAATTGAAGTAGTGAGGTTATGTTAGAAGTTTTATTGTTAAGATGTTGTTGGTTGAGATTATTAAATACTTTAGTTTACATAGAGCAAATATAGCAAGAAAAATGTATGTTTACTCCAATCATGTTTTAATTCATTGTTTTGATTATGCATAATAGGTTGAAGTGATTAGGTGAAATAAAAAGTTGTAATTAGGAAAGAGACACTAGTAGAAATTATATATGCTAGTAGGGTAGAATTGATGAAGAAGTTGCATGCATGATTAATTATAGAGATTCTATATAGATATAAATTGTATAGAATGATGATTGTATGGTAGTAGATATAAATTATATAGAGTAACGTTGTATGATTATATGCTTAGACCTTATAACAAGGAAAGCTTAAATAAAAGAATTGTGGGAAGTATATGCCTAGTTAATATAATTATTTAATTAGCTTGTAGAATAGGAAACTACTTGTTCATGATGGTATAAACTACTTGTTAGTTAGTAATGCATGATAGAAGTAGTAATTCATAGTAGAGTTAGTAGTCACTTAAAGTAATGGTAGTAAGTGGATAATGGTAAAAAGCCATAGTCGGATACTTAGCTAATTGATTTATGATAGTATAGTAATGTTAGTAAGATAGAAAAGTCACTTCTAGTTGCATGCTTAGCCAATTAGAAACTCATGATAAAGTTAAGTAGATTGTAGTAAAGAACTATTGGTGGTATAGAAGAGATTGTAGGAATGAACACGGTGACTGATGGAATATCGTATGCATGTGTATGCGGGGATGCATACTTGAACATTTATATATGGTAGTGTGGTGCACATTGAGTGCGCTAGTTTGGTGCCTGTGTGGGTCAGCTCTTAGCATGATTTGAAAGCTAAGTTGAACCCAAACTAATTAAGATGAGATCTGTTGAGATTCAACTAGGTTGGATTCATTTTGAACCTAGTTAATGATATTTTATTGTGATATTTTATTGTAAATGTGAACGATAAAACCTTGAGTACTGATAATTTCACCTAAAAACCAAGTGGTGATTAATGAAGGAATTAAGCGGATGAGTTTTGGCCTAATTGAGTAAAGGTGTTAGCCCTAAGTAGTGTGACTCGTAATTGGTAAGGATAGCCACTAGTTGGGCGTTGTACTCTCCTGTCAAGGGGACACGTGCGGCGTGGTCTCGTCTGGGACACGTGCGACGTGGTCTCGACTGTTGATTCCTCAGATTTAGTGATAGAAATGTCGAAATATGGGGGAATGGACCTTTATGAGTACGTTACGTTCTAAGTTATCCATATGAACAATAAGCTAGAGTGTAACTCTCAGTCTCTGGCGGAGTAGGGAAAGGCCCTGCCGATTCGTCCTATGTTCGGATAACTTATGGTAGAGTGGGTGTGGAGAATGACCACCGATTCCGACAGGATTGCAGTAAGCTGAATGATCACCAGCCTGTTGGGAGTGGAGAGAGACCACCGGCCGGCAGAGTGGAGAGAGACCACCGCTTCCGATAGATCGGAGTGATCACCGACTTTCGGGAGTGGAGAAAGACCACCGATCTGATGCAGTAGGCGGAATAGACTATACTTACTGCAGCTCTACCAGTCACTAAATAAATGTCAGGAACAGGAAGGAGTACAAGAGTAGGATGCATGGCGAGGGATTGAACCCTACTATCTGGAGAATACGAACTCGATTTAGGGAGTATGTAGTATGGGATGCATACGTTTCTAAATTAAGTTTGCATTAGATTAAGAGCATGGTGTGCATATGAATTGTGCATTAAAATCTAGATCATGACATACACCGACACTTGTAGTTTGACTTTCACATTTTTTTTCTGCATCAAATATTGATTGTTGAGGATTTTGGAGATTGTGGTTTTCATCCGCGTTGCGTCAGTTGTATTCAACTGACGTGCCCACAGTTTGCTAATACAGGATCGCTGATCGTGAAGCAGGGAACTCGAGCTGCGGAAAGCATCCAAGTGGAAGATAAAGTTCCCATGTGCAATGTAAGTTTCTAATTTCCTGTAATTTTTCTGTGTTGTGTACTCATTGAAGTAAAGATTCTGGGTAAGTGTCACGAGCTCCTAGTGTGTGGAACTCGGGGCGCTACAAGGAGGGGAGGAGGAGATCGGGAGGCGGCAACGGGAGGGTTGAGTAGAAGGATCGGGAGTAGGGGAGTAGAGGGCCTTCACGAGTGCAGATGGCGTCAGGAGCAGAGGGGCTTCGGGAGTTGGGTTTCGAGTGTTGTTGGCGTCGTCAGGAAGTGGAGTGCTGCGGCGGGAGGCGGCTGCGGGTGTCGGGCAGAGTAGGAGCAGTGGGAGTTGATGGGTGGGGAGTTGGCGGCTAATGAAGAAGATGATGAGTTAGGTTTAAGGGTTTGAGAGGTTGAAGATGAACAAGAGCGGCGGTTTTTTTTTTTGGAGAGAGAAAGAAAACCCTAATTTTTTGTGAAAATTTTGTGTACATCTTTTGGGCTCTGATACCATGTTCAAGTATAGTATAAAGACAGAGAAGAATACTTTATTGGATAGTTATAACTGAATACACTGGTTCCTATATATAGGAGAGTACAGAAAGTAATATAAATATACTTCAGATATAAGACTAAACTAAGACTACTTTAACAATATCCAGATTAATTTAATAAGCTTCTTGACATTGTTAACATTCACAAGGTAAACTAGTTAAGCTCATAGATTCAATTCAGTGAAATGCTGCATGGAAATATTATAATATTTTTTGGCTCTGGATTGCCAAGGTGAATGAAATTTCCAATAAGTGCTATCATACTTCATATTTTAACAGGCACCACTTAAACTAGTTAAGCTCATAGATTCAATTCAGTGAAATGCTGCATGGAAATATTATAATATTTTTTGGCTCTGGATTACCAAGGTGAATGAAATTTCCTTTAAGTGCTATCATACTTCATATTTCTATTAAATTTGTTCTTATTTTTGGGAGTGCAAAGAGCTCCCCAGCGTTTTATTAGCTTAAATTGCATGGCGAAGGAGTAGTGTCTTTATCTGTTGGTTTGTCTTCTGTCTTCTAGGTGTCTGTGGTCCTGATAAAAAGTTGGTACAAATGATAGATGGTAGAAGTGATATTGCAAAAAAATTGTTTATTTCTTCATGGTCTTTTTTATTTGAATCATTCCCTATTGGCAATCCCATTCTGATGGGAAAAGGGTTAACATTATGACGCTGAAAAAACTCAGTAAAATCTTCACTTCTACATCATTTTCCCATTATTGTTATAAAAACCTATTACTACTAAATTGACCTTAACTTCAACTTCATTTCTCCCTTGTGGCATTCACAAATGTTGATGGTAATATAATATAAAATACCAGAGAAAAGAAAAGTTACTATTGTAATAGAAGGTCCTGCATAGAGCTGATAAATGGGTCAAACACAGATTGTTTCTACAGCAGATTATTCTATTAAAAGTTGCAGATTTTATTTCTATAATTTTTCTCCTGCTTATACTTACTGCATTTGCATAGGCTGATGGATAAGGAGCTGCAGTTTCCATTTTTGGCTCTTCTCATATCAGGTAAACCTTTTTATCCTCATTTTCCAATATAAAGTTATCTTGAACAAACCCTTTTGTAGAGGACAAGATACTCCAGATATATGCATCAAGCTTCCTCTGTCTTTATTTAAAGATTCTAATGTCTCAA
Source organism: Hemerocallis citrina (assembly GCA_017893485.1). Classification (NCBI taxonomy): domain Eukaryota; kingdom Viridiplantae; phylum Streptophyta; class Magnoliopsida; order Asparagales; family Asphodelaceae; genus Hemerocallis; species Hemerocallis citrina. The sequence goes on along the minus strand of CM030362.1, from coordinate 169,670,726 downwards.
AATCTATTTTATTGATGTTCTTTATACTTTTATGCGAAACATCATGATGTTTGATGCACGTGTTTCATTTTGTTTGCTCAGTTGTATTGTTGAATAACTTTAACTTTGCAACACATGATTAATGTTTAAATAGTCTTCAAGATTATTAATTATTATCAAGTAGTCCACCAAGATTCATAGCTTCCCCCACGGAATTAATCACAATGTTCTATATTGTCCAACTTGATGACGCTATGCGAATTTATGGTGTGCATAGCTAAGCTAATTGCCCTTGTGATTTTGAAATTTCTACCATATATATGTGATGCTAGTATAAGATATGGAAAAATACTTTATTGGAAGATTATTACTGAGTATATATATAGAAGAAGGTACAAGCCAAGTTATTATTTCCACCAGTGTGGGATTAAACTAAACTAGCACTTTCGTGTTTATTCTAATACTCCTTTAAGTTGGTGCATATATATTATACATGCCAAACTTGTCACCGACAAACTGAATTCTAGAACCTGTTAGTGAATGTTTGGTGTGCACATGACGTGCCTCAATTTGCCTAGCTTCTCCTTGGTTCCAACTACCTTGTTTCGGACTACAAGAAATCAATCTCAATATACTTTTTTCGCTCATGAAATATAAAATTTGGTGTAATATAAAGTGCAACCTGAATATCACAATATAATCTCATCAAGCCAGACTGCACTATCCCCAACTGTCCAAGAAGTTTCTTCACCCAAACAAGCTCACAAGTGATTTCGGTCATGACTCTTTAATTTTGCAGTAGATATAGACACCACTGCCTTTTCTTACTCTTTCAAGAACCAGATTTTCACTTACAAACACACAATTTTCAGTTGTAGTCCTTCTCGAAGTGGGACATCCTGCTCAATCCGCATAAGCAAATCCAATTACGCTACAATGACCTCCATTTGTGTACATCAAATCTGAACTTGGAGCACTTCTCAAGTACTGAAGGATTCTACGCACCTTATTACAATGAGTACTGTGAGTGGTTGTTTTAAATTGACTGAATATGCTCACAAAATATGCAATATCCCGGAGAGTAACAATAAGATAAGTTTGCTACCAAGCCAACCTTCTATACCTCTCGGATCCTCCAACGGGTCTTTTTGATCTTGATGTGCAACAAACATATACCCCCGTTTAGATCCAACTAAAATTCCAACAAAATATTTCAACTACCCTAAGTCCTAGGTTTGAAACTGCTGTTGAAGATATGACTTCAACCCTTGGATGCGAACCTCATCTCCTGCAATCACAAAATCATCTACATATAAAACGAGTAATATATGCTTACCTCATGGTTAATGGCTGAACGAGCAAACTTACTTAAGGGAGTCAAAGAATAACATGAAATAAAATTAAAAATAAGAAAGGGGGTCAATTGCTGTAAATATTTACTAAAATAACTAAATTATGTATAGTATCTAGCTATCTATGTAAATTTCAAAAGTTCAAGGGAGTCGGTTGTTGTAAATATTTAAAAAGATACCCAAATTATGTATAATATCTATGCCTATGCTTATGGTGATAGAAAATTGAGTAATCTGTGACTTCTCTGCATGCGAAACTTTCCAACGACATCTCTAAATCTATCAAACCATGACCTGTGAGACTTCTTACGATCAAACAAGGATTGCTTCAAATCATAAACCTCTCTAACAATGGCAAAAGACTGCTTATGTAAACCTCCTCAAGAACACTTTTAAGAAAGACATTCTTGACATCAAGCTAAAATAATGGCCAACGATAATGGGCCGCCAAAGAAATCAGAATACAGACGAAAGCTGTAACCCCTATTTTTCTGTTTTTGGATTTCTATTGTAATTTTCTTCTTTCTTGATTATTGTATTCGAATCTCTTTTAAATAATAAATCTTGCTTTTCTTTTGGCTCATTTATTCTCTTTTGATCATTCTATACTCTTTTGGCTTGAACCCGAAATTTTTGGCTCACTACTATTTTATTCTTTTGTGTTTTGGGTTTATATTGATCCATTATATTCATATCCCATTGATTTATATTCATTTTTCTATTTTTTGGATCCTAAACCCATGTCCTATACCCGTTAACCCGCAACCCAAAACCCAACATCTAATCCCCTATATAAATACCCTTCTAAACCCTAATTAATTAATACCTTAAATATCTTTCTCTCTCTCTCCATCCTGCCGCTCTCATCCCTGAACTCCCGACTCTGTCATCCTCTGTTTCACCCTCAAACCCATCGACGCCAGCGCCTTCCGACCGTCCTCGTTCGCCCAGTCCACCACCGCATCATCCCGTCATCCTACCCTCGTCGTCGCCTCTCATCCAACCACCAAAGAACACCCTTACTCCTCGTCATCCCCATCCTCTGGACCCTCCGAAGAACCCATCATCCCGTCGTCCACCTCAACTACCAGCTGCAACCCGTTATCCAACTCCTCGTCACCTGCCAACCACCGCAGCAACCTCCATCCCGTCGTCGACCAGTACCGTCCTTCCCGTCTCAATCCCGAAGCTCTCCTGTTCCCGGTTGATCCCGAAGCTCTGTTTCTCCGTCGACTCCCGCTGTCGACCGTTGCCTGAGCCTTCCTTCGCTCAGTCGACTGCCACCCCTTGCCCAGTCGTCGCGCAGAGAACGCGTCGTCGAAGTCTCTGAGCATCGAACCCCCCCTCCCCACTTGCTGCTGGTTGCTGTTCAGCCGAAGGATGGGGTTGCTATTTGCTGTTATGGAGGGTGGTTTTGCTGTGTGCTGTTTTGTGGATTGGCTGTGGGTGTTTGCTGTTTTGGAGGGGTGTTGCTGTGGATTCTTGCACACTGTTTGCCCATGCTTTCGTGCGTGAGTTCGTGTTTCGTCGTCCAGGATTCCCATCCCTTTATTCTTTATATTCGAATTTACTGTCTAATAGGCAAGTCTCTCTTGAACTAGTTTGATTATTTTGGTTTAAGAAATTTGTTGATCCCCCGCAAGTAGATCATCTTTTAATCATCATATTGTTATATTATTCATCTTCCGTTGAGTATATCTCGGGTTTACACGAGCTTACTCGCTATATCCGTGACTTCATGCCTTATCTTTGATTCGAACCCTAGTCCCTATTGCACGTTGCATATGCACGAATTACATAAAAACATAACTAGATACATGTTATAGAGTTGTTTGATGTATTGAAGGTTTCCCGATTGAATTTGATTGATGAGTTAATTACCATGATTGTAAATTGCATCATAAATCCAGAAATTTGCATGTTGATCATCAAATAGCACTTTGTTTATTAATTATCATGAATCATATGCTTGTATGATGAAATTATTGCCTATTCATATTAAACTATTTTGGCCTGCTGTTTACTTCTTTTTTTATCAGAATTTAGAACCTATTGCTGTAGTAATTTTAAAGAATTTTGTAAATATGAATTGTAGCCCCATGAGTCTATTTTTCAGAACTTTTGACGAATTGAATTCCGAGTTATAATCTGTTAGATATCAGTCTTTTAGTACTGCTAGGTTCAGATTTCCAGATTCACAATTTCATGCGTATCACCCTGACTTATTAATAAACAGAACGTGTTAACAGTAAAATAATTTAATTTGGCTGAAACTAGACATGTGTAGGAATCAACCTGATTTTTTGTAGATTTAATTGATGAGTTTTCTGACCCGAAACATATATGAACACAATCTATAATCTGCTGCCTGAACATGAAATCTGAAAGGAATAGAATTTTCGACCCAGTTTCTGTAATAATTATATGTTGTGTGTATATTCGCTGGAATCGGCAGAGTCCAGTTTCTAGAACTTCTGACGGATCCAGATTTGCTTTTTTGTATCAGCGGGAATTTCTGTTTTTGTACAGTAATTTCCTGCTGTCCAGATTGTATGATTTGTGTTGATCTAATATATTTGCTTCTTGCTTTGCCTGTAACGAGTAGATTTAGTCACACCTAGCATGATACAACCTTGACACCTTGCATGCTCACATTGGATGAAATAAAATATTAATAAGCTGGGGTATTATGGGTTGATTGGTAGTGAACAATTGGAAACTGTACTCGGTAAAGGCCTTCTTGCTTGCATGGTTTATTACATGGAAAGTGGAGAAATGCTTGTCATTGTGCGATCACGCTATCATGATATCTTGTCATCTTGTCACCGAACACGATCCGTGAATTCACCATCTGTCTAAAACGTTCACTGTTTGCTTGCACCGAACCTGTGGAATGGAACGTAGTAGTACGTGAACTAATAACCCGCATTTGACATTTCGTGCTTGATCCCATACACAGTCATCAATATAGTTGTCACGCCCCGCTTCCCACTATACGGAAGTACAGGCACATAACTGAGGTCCAGCGAATGATGTACATCATCCATAAGCTGTACAATTATAAGCTCAATAAGATATTTATAACACATTCACGCAAGCAAATATAATGATCACATGAGCTGGAAATAGAATACCATCATCTGGGTAATACATCAACATCGGGTGAAGATGCCCAGGAATCAAGGTGCTAGAATTAAAACAGTACGATAAGCAGTTCGTTATAACAACTAGATAAAATAGTGGCTGAAAGAAAAACAATATGAAGTAGTAAGAAAGCAGCAACGATCGTCTAGAGGGTTTGTTTGTCGGGTCCATCAGTACCTGTATAATTATTAACTTAAAGAAAAATGGAAAAGTACCCGTTAAAGCAAGCTTCGGGCAGCAAGTAGCAACAAGTAGTAAAAGGGGTAATATAACAAAATATAACATGGAAGAAACAAGAAGTAGCAGTGCAAATACAATATGGAAGGAAGCAAGGAACTGGGACAATATGATCTTGTAAGTAATAACTGTAAACTAGTTTATTCAAGACTTCAAAGTATAATTGATTGATAACCTAGGCTCAGTTAATCGATAATCATGTAATCAAGAATCAAGAGTCATGTAATGAAGAGTCATAATCAAGAATCATGTAATCAAGAATCAAGAGTCATATAATAAAGAGTCATGTAATCAAGAATCATGTAATCAAGAATCATGCTTAGTGGAAATCTCAAGTTTATCTGTTTTATTAACTTATCTAATGCACGCAATCCTATGTCCCATACCACAAGTTCGGTGCATATCAATCATGTGACGTTCAGACTAAAGTAGTGAGTTCTATAGGATTATGTACTCGGATCTTCCAGTGATAGTATCAAGACATGTAATCAAGAATTATGTAATCAAGAATCACTATTACGGGAAACACAGGCCCCCTTCCGAGTATACTCCCCTATATTGTCTACTGCTAAGTCGTACCTTTATAACCCCAGCTTGTTATTCTTTTATAATTAATTATGAACATGTAGTTGGTACGACTAGTGGAACGTTGAAATCAAGACAGTTAATTAAGAATCTAGAAAAATATCAAGTGCAGTAATCATGGGTATGAGATGAAACGGGTACATGTATCAAGAGTAGTTATTATAGAATTATCAAGTGGTATAAAATGCATTATATAAGAAAATTTATCAACCTATTATATTCATGCAAGTTATTATTACAAGAACAACAATACATATAGTTCAGTTCATTAAATATGAAAAATAACGGGTTTATATGCAAAAACGTAGAGATAAATTTTTAGACAGCAGCACCTATTTGTATTCAAATTCACTTTCCCGTTACAGAAAAGAAAATCCGATTCCGTCAGAGATTTTAGAAAGTAGACTCTTTTCGGTTCCAACGGATATTCACACGATACATTCTAGAAACAGTAGCTATGCGTACAAATTCATTTTTCGCTGATGCGCATTCTAAAAATTCACAGTCACAGTACTAAACTCGTGATATCTCACAATCTATACATCGGATTGAGAAACCATAAGATGTTCTGAATTCTAGACTCGATGGGCTACGATTTTCATGTAGAAAGTTCATCGATCCAGTATCGGGAACATGGTCGAATTCTCAGTACAAGAGATCGGTTAATGGTCCCGTGCAGGTTCAGGAATTTACGATATGACAATACTAAAATCGTGATATCTCACAATCTATACATCGGAATGAGAAACCGTAAGATGTTTTGGTACTAGACTCGATGAAATACGATTTTCATGTAGAAAGCTTTCGATCCAGTATCGGTAACATGGTCAAATTCTCAGTACAAGAGATCTGTTAGTGGTCCCGTGCAGGTTCAGGAATTTACAATATGACAGTACTAAAATCGTGATATCTCACAATCTATACATCGGATTGAGAAACCATAAAATGTTCTGGATTCTAGACTCGATGGGCTACGATTTTCATACAGAAAGTTCTTCGATCCAGTATCGGGAATATGGTCGAATTCTTAGTGCAAGGTCAAGAAATTTAGAGATAGCAAGGTTGAATATTCGATATTCGATGACACGATTCGAAGTGTGTTAACGGTTCACTCTTGAGTTGATATAGCATGAAACCAGTGACTAGAATGGAATTTGACAATAAAACATGATGATAATTAGTTTACTTGCAACGAGTCCAAGGAAAATGCTTGTACGAGAACAAAAAGAGTGTACAAGATACTTGCCTTATAACGTGACGATTACGATGGTGGTGTTAACAACGAAAAGAAGAAGCGACGTCAGCAAGAATGGTAGAAAAACGGTAACGGTAGCAACGGTGAGCCACAGCGGCACCTATGGCAGTGGCGGCGGGTTATATGAGATTGAGTTTATGTGATGGCAGCGGCAAGAATAACAGTGAGTAACGGTGTCGAGGTTGAGCGCAACAAGGTGGCGAGGAGCTCGGATTGGAGCTCGTAGTGGTCGCGAAGGTGGCGGTGAGCGGGGTGGTGTAAGCGATGGTGAAGGGTGTAGAGGTGGCGCGGTGACGATGCGGGAGGAGCAAGCGAGGGCGTCAGAGGTGGTGGCTTCGGGTTCGGGGTAGAGAAGAAAAAAAGGATAAGAAGAGAGGTAGAGATGAGGGGTGAGCTGCATGTGTGTGTGTATATATATATATAAAGAAAGGGATAGAGAATGCATGCATGTGTATATTAAATATAGAATGCATGCAAGTGTGTATGCATGTGTATTATTATATATATATAATATATAAAGAGAGAACTGCATGCATATGTGTGTGTATATATAATATATATATAGAAAGAGGGATGGAGGCAGTTGTAGAAAAATGTAAAAGAAGATAGAAGAGGGGGTTGGCGGAAGAAAGGAGTAAGCAGTAGTAGGGGTGGTGGAGGTAGTAGAGTAGGAGAAAAAATGAGAAAAGTTGGGTGTAGAATTAGGCAGGTTTGGCTGTGAGTGATTAGCGGGAGTGGGTTAGGCAGATGTGAGAAATATTGATTGATAATTAGGGTTAGAATTTGTATTTAAACTCTGATCGAAAAAATCACAAAATTATAGAATTGATCAGAAAAATATTCTGGTTCTAGATAAAGAGTCCAAAGAGAAGAAAATAAAATAAAAATAAAATTGATCTGAAAATTAAAGTAAAGAAATTCACGTAATAAATTACGTACAACTGGAATAGGGGGTTACAATAGTACTTAAATTGACTTTATTAATTAATGCATGATTAAATATAGACCTTTGACATTATTGCCAATCTTTGTCTTTGTCCTTGACTTTGATCCCGTTCCTTATTTTTGATATACCGTGTTTCCTATTATTCTCTGTTTCTCTCTACTTGCTGTCCATGACTTGCTCTAAGGACATTATCTCACTTTTTAGATCACGAGTTTACAGGTATTGAAGGAACACTATCAGAAGGAATTGGTGAGCAACGATTCTAGAAGATAGAGCCAAAGATTTCACTGCTTGAATTATTTTTATGCTATATTTCTCTTTGAACTTTGTCTTTGATATTGTACATTGTTTTGGGCTTTTGTCTCGGAGTTTGTTTTTCCAGATATTGAATATTATGTTGGATATTATTATTTGGATTATTTCATTTATTATTGAAGTTGTTCTTTGATTCATGTGATTATATTCTCTTGCGTGGTTATGTTTGTTGTTCATATTGTTGAGTTAGACTTGTACAGCTTATGGATGGTGTTTATATCATTCGCTGGGCCTTCATTACGTACTTGTATTCCATATTTTGGGAAGCGGAGCGTGACAGGGCTTTTAGTGGTTTTAAAGCTAGGTTTGGCTAGTGTGTTAGTCATGTTTGGTTAGTCAAAGTCTGGCTTAGCCAGGTTAACTCAATAATGTGCACACCACGTTGATCACATGAACATATAATAACCAACATATAATCTGGATACTGACCCTATTTGATACTGTTTCAGGCTATGGCTCGCAGAGCAGGCAGTGATTGATGACCCCGTATTGTAGTTGCCAGATCACACTAAGCCATTTGAAGTACACACGGATGCGTCAGACTATGCCATAGGCGGTGTGCTAGTATAATAAGGTAACCCAGTAGCATATGAGAGCTTTGATGAGCAGCCAGATAATGCTGCTATTCTTCAGACAATGCAACAACTAATGGCTTTTCAGTAGGAGCACAATGAATTGATGAGGGCCACATTGGAGGCGGCCAATCGAGCTGCCACTGTACCTGCACCTGGGCCACTGCCACCAAGGCCCGGCACAGTGGCAAATTTCATGAGGCTACACCCAGATAAGTTTTCGGGCACTAAGTCGCCACTGGAGGCCGAGCAATGGCTTATCCGGACGGAGCAGTTGTTGATTGCTGCTCGAGTTGCTGATGTTGATCGTGTGGATGTGGTTAGCATCCAGCTGATGGATTTTGCCCATATCTGGTGGCGAGCTGAGACTGAAAGGATTGCGAGACCCATCGAGTGGGCTACTTTCACGGAGAGCTTCATGACGAAGTTCTTTCCCAGTGTCACCAAGGCAGAGATGGAACGATAATTCATTTTCCTAACCCAGGAAAACCGTTCCGTAGACGAGTATGCTGCAAAGTTTACTCGGCTCAGTTGCTTCGCTCCTGTCCTGGTAGCCACTAATGAGGACATGGCTCGCAGATTTCAGTTGGGTTTGAGCTTCCCCATTCAGGACCGCTTGGCTGCCCTTCGGCTTCGTGCCTATGCCGACGTTTTGGATGCTGTCCGGATTCAAGAGCAGACATTTAGGAGGTCGGGTGTTTCTCCGCGGACTGTTCCGCACCCTGTTGCAGTTCGGCCTACCAGAGAACCTATTCACCTATTCAGAGGCCAGTTCCGCCCTCTCCCGTGAGAGTACAGCCGTATCTGGCTGTTATTCCAAGGACTGCTAAGACTTGTGGCTACTGCCATAAGGTTGGGCATTCACAGCGAGACTACAGGATGACCAATCGGTCGTGTCTGGTGTGTTGGACCAATGACCATATGGTTCACGACTGTCCGAGGAACAGGACTCCTACACCGATTGGAGGTGCTACTCAGCAGGGATCACCGGCTCGTGGTCAGGGTAGACCGCCTCTTCCACTACAGAGGCAAATCTTTGATCAGAGGCTCGTGGCCCCTATGGGAGGCCAGACTGGGAGTCGTGGTCAGGCCTATAACTTGACTGCTAAGGAAGCAGAGGCAGCTATTGGAGTGGTTGTAGGTATATCACAGTAATTGTATTGCTTATTCTTTCTTTATTCTACTTCTGCATGTTATTCCTTTTTCTTTTGTATAATTATTTGTGCATATATCATGCTTGCATCTCATTCTCATTTCTTTGATCATCTTTTAGGTGTCATTTTAGTTCTCTCTTTCAGCCAATGTTTTGTTTGACTCTGGTGCTACCTACTCCTTTATTTCCTCCCGCTTTGTTGATCAGCATTGTTTGGCAAGCAACGCTATGCCCACAGCTTGGGACATCACTACTAGTGGAGGTGTCATTGTCTGTTCTAGGGTATGCAAGCAAAGCTCGTTGCTAATTAGTGGTGTGGATTTCTTGGCTGATCTGATTGTGATTCCCAATTCTGGTTTTGATGTTATTCTGGGCATGGATTGGTTGGGTGTTTCTTGTGCCGTTCTTGTGCCGTGATTGATTGCCGAGAGGCGACTTTTAGGCTTCCTGGGCAACCAGAGTTTGTGTTCCATGCGGGTGAGACCGTCGGGGCGTGTCAAGAGCTCGATGGACCCTAAGGCTGTTACACTTGTATTGTTGGACACTGATGGGGATGTTGCACCCTTGGTTGTGCGGGACTTCCTTGATGTCTTTCCCGAGGAATTGTCCAGATTACCGTCATACCGAGATGTGGAGTTTAGCATTGATGTTCAGTCCGGTACGGCGCCTATCTCAAAGAGTTCGTATTGCATGGCACCGGTTGAATTTGCGGAACTGAAGGTGCAAGTTCAGGAGCTGTTGGATAAGGGTTTTATCAGGCCTAGTGTTTTGCCTTAGGGAGCCCCAGTTCTGTTCGTCTACAAGAAGGATGGAAGCCGCAGACTTTGCATTGACTATCGAGAGTTGAATAATGTCACTGTGAAGAATCGGTACCCATTGCCGAGGATTGACGATCTATTTGACCAACTGGGAGGTGCTTCTGTGTTCTCGAAGTTGGATCTTCGTTTCGGTTATCATCAAGTCAGGGTGAAGTCAAAAGATGTCTAGAAAACGACATTTCAAACGAGGTACGGGCATTATGAGTTCTTGGTGATGCCTTTCGGAGTTACCAATACACTAGCTGTGTTCATGAGTCTAATGAATTGGGTGTCCTCACCGTTTTTGGATTAGTTTGTTGTGGTCTTCATTAACGACATCTTGGTGTATTCTCGGAACCGGAAAAATCATGCTGAGCATTTGAGGGTGGTTCTGCAGACCTTAAGGGAGAACCAGTTGTATGGGAAACTCAACAAGTGTGAGTTTTGGCTGGATCGGGTTGCTTTTCTGGGCCACATTATTTCTAGTGAAGGTGTTTCCGTTGATCCGTCGAAGATCTCTGCGGTCAAGGATTGACCGATTCCGAAGTCAGTATCTGAGGTACAAAGCTTTCTTGGTTTGGCAGGGTATTATCGGAAGTTCGTTTAGGATTTCTCGAAGATAGCTGGGCCTCTGACCAGTTTGACGAAGGAACAGAAGTTTGATTGGGATGAGGTTTGTGATGGAGCTTTTGCAGAATTGAAGCATCGGTTGACGTCAGCACTTGTACTGACTATACCCGACAGTTCGGGCAGTTTTGTGATCCATTGTGATGCTTCGGGTAGTCTGGGAGCAGTGCTGATGTATCTAGGCAGTTTAGGCCTCATGAGAAGAACTATCCCACTCATGATCTGGAGCTTGCAGTCGTGATTTTTGCCTTGAAGTTGTGGAGGCATTATCTGCTTGGGGATAGAGTGGAGATATTCATAGATCACAAGAGCCTCAAGTATGTGTTTACGCAGAATGAATTAAACATGAGGCAAAGGAGATGGTTGGAATTGATGGCAGATTTTGACATCAATTTGTAGTATTACCCGGGCAAAGTGAACATGGCACCTGATGCTTTCAGTAGAAGACCCGCTGCTATGTTCCTTACCAAGCAGAAGGAAATAGTAGAGGATATAAGAAGGCTGGAGTTGGATGTGTTACTTCCTGGTGTGGTACAGCAGTTCATGATGTTGCAATTGCAATCTTTTTTGGTAGAGCAGATCAAGGAGGCCCAAGCGGGCGATCAGCAGTTGCAGAAGTTCCGAAGCGAAGTGGTAGCGGGCCTGAGTACTGATTTGATCATTCATGCTGATGGGTCGCTTCGTTTTGGCTCTAGGTTGTGTGTACCTGGAAGAGAAGTTAGGCAGAAGCTACTTGAAGAAGCTCATCGGTCTCCGTATTCTATTCATCCAAGTGGAACTAAGATGTACAGGGATTTGAAGCAACATTTCTGGTGGCATGGTATGAAGAGAGCTGTGGCTATATTTGTTTCTCAATGTCTGATCTGTCAGCAAGTGAAGGCAGAGCATCAGAGGACTGCGGGACTGTTGCAACCTCTTCCAATCCTAGAGTGGAAATGAGAGAAAGGATTTTGTGACAGCTTTGCCGAGGAGTCCCAAGGGTCATAATGCTATCTGGGTGATAGTGGATTGGTTGACGAAGTGTGCCCATTTCATTCCCTTCCGTGTGGGTCAGTCCATAGAGAGTTTGGTTGAGAAGTATATTCAGGAGGTTGTTAGACTGCATGGAGTTCTTGTCAGCATCGTATCGGATAGAAATGCGAGATTCAAGTCTTAGTGCTGGGAGAGTCTACAGAAGAGCTTTGGTACTAAGTTGAGCTACAGTACAACGTTCCATCCACAAACAGATGGGCAGTCGGAAAGGACGATTCAGACCCTAGAAGACATTGAGATCCTACGTTCTTCAGTTTGGAGGTTCGTGGGAAGATCATCTACACTTAGCGAGTTCTCATACAACAACAATTATCAGGCGAGTCTCAAGGCAGCACCATATGAGGCACTGTATGGGTGCAAATGTAGATCGCCGGTCTATTGGGATGATATTGGCAAGCAAAAACTTTTGGGGTCTGAGTTGATCACGAAGACTGTTGATGCCGTGGCTCAGATCAGGAAGCACTTGCAAGCACCCAGGACAGGCAGAGGATATGGGCTGATTGTCGTCGAAGGCCTCTAGAGTTTGGGCAGGCGATCATGTGTTCCTCAAGGTATCTCTATAGAGAGGTGTTATCCGATTTGGAGGTGGGGGCAAGTTGAGTCCCCGGTTCATCGGTCCGTTCGATATTGTGGAATGTGTGGGCAAGGTAGCCTAAAGGCTCGCGTTGCCATCGGCTTTAGTAGGTGTCCATGATGTTTTCCATGTTTCTTAGCTCAGGAAATACATCATGGATGACAGTCATATTTTTGACTACTCAGAGTTGTCCGTGAGGCCAGACTTGTCCTGTGAGATTCAGCCAGTCTCTATCTTAGACCGTCGAGAGAATGTGTTGAAGAATAGAGTCATCAAGCTGGTTCGAGTTTCTTGGAATCCTCACTCGCCAGGTGAGTCGACTTGGGAGTTTGAGGAGGAGATCCGGGAGAAGTTCCCTCATTTGTTTGACTAGTTTTGTTTTGTTTTTTTTTTTTCGGGGTTCGCCCTATGTACCACTTGTATGAATTTCGAGGACGAAATTCTTTTTGTAAGGTGGGTAGGATTGTAATCCCTATTTTTTTGTTTTTGGATTTTTATTGTAATTTTCTTCGTTCTTGATTATTGTATTCGAATCTCTTTTTAATAATAAATCTTGCTTTTCTTTAGGCCCATTTATTCTCTTTTGATCATTCTGTACTCTTTTTGGCTTGAAACCTGAATTTTTGGCTCACTACTATTATATTCTTTTGTGTTTTGGGTTTTTATTGATCCATTGTATTCATATCCCATTGATTTCTATTCATTTTTCTCTTTTTTGGATCCTAAACCCATACCCTATACCCGTTAACCCGCAACCCAATACCCAACATCTAATCTCCTATATAAATACCCCCTTAAACCCTAATTAATTAATACCCTAAATATCTTTTTCTCTCCCTCCACCCCGCCGCTCTCATCCCTGAACTCCCGACCCTCTCTCTCATCCTCTGTTTCACCCTCAAACCCATCGATGATAGCGCCTTCCGACCGTCCCCCTCGTCCGCCCAGTCCATCACCGCATCATCCCGTCATCCCGCCCTCGTCGTCGCCTATCATCCAACCACCGAAGAACACCCTTACTCCTCGTCATCCCCATCCTCTGGACCCTCCGAAGAACCCATCATCCCGTCATCCACCTCGACTGCCAACCGCAACCCGTCATCCAACTCTTCATCACCTGCCAACCACCGCAGCAACTTCCATCCCGTCGTCCACCCGTACCGCTCTCCTTCCCGTCTCAATCCCGATGCTCCCTTGTTCCCAGTTGATCCCGAAGCTTAGTTTCTCCGTCGACTCTCGCCATCGCCTGAGCCTCCCTCCGCTCAGTCAACCGCCACCCCTCATCCAGTCGTTGCGCACAGCTGCCTGCCGTCAAAGTCGTCGAGCATCGACCCCCCTGCTGCTGGTTGCTGTTCAGTCGAAGGATAGGGTTGCTGTTTGCTGTTGTGGAGGGTGGTTTTGCTGTGTGCTGTTTTGTGGATTGACTGTGGGTGTTTGCTGTTTTGGAGGGGTGTTGCTATGGATTCTTGCACGCTGTATGCACGTGCTTTCGTGCGTGATTTCATGTTTCGTCGCCCAGGATTTTCATCCCGTTATTCTTTATATTCGAATTTACCGTCTAACAGGCAAGTGTCCCTTGAACTAGTTTGGTTATTTTTGTTCAAGAAATTTGTTGATCCCCGCAAGTAGATCATCTTTTAATCATCATATTGTTATATTATTCATCTTCCGTTGAGTATATCTCGGGTTTACACCAGCTAACCCACTATATCCTTGACTTCGTGCCATATCTTTGATTCGAACCCTAGTCCCTATTGCACATTGCATATGCACAAATTACATAAAAACATAACTAGATTCATGTTATAGAGTTGTTTGATGTATTGAAGCTTTCCGATTGAATTTGATTGATGAGTTAATTACCATGATTGTAAATTGCATCATAAATCCAGAAATTTGCATGTAATCATCAAATAGCACTTTGTTTATTAATTATCATGAATCATATGCTTGTATGATGAAATTATTGGCTATTCATATTAAACTATTTTCTGGCCTGCTGTTTACTTCTTTTTGTATCAGAATTTAGAACCTGTTGCTGTAGTAATTTGAAAGAACTTTGTAAATATGAATTGTAGCCCATGACTCTATTTTCCAGAACTTTCGACGGAATTGAATTTCGAGTTATAATCTGTTAGATATCAGTCTTTTAGTACTGCTAGGTTCAGATTTCTTGATTCACAATTTCATGCGTATCACCCTGATTTATTAATAAACAGAACGTGTTAACAGTAAAATAAAAATATGAAATTAATTTGGCTGAAACTAGGGATGTATAGGAATCACCTTGAATTTTTGTAGATTTAATTGATGAGTATTTTGACCTGAAACATATATGTGACACAATCTATAACCTGCTGCCTGAATATAAAATCTGAAAGGAATAGAATTTTCGATCCAGTTTCTGTAATATTTATGTCATGTATATATTCGCTAGAACCGGCAGAGAGTCTAGTTTCTAGAACTTTTGACGGATCCAGATTTGTTTTTCTGTAGCAGCGGGAATATCTGTTTTCGTAGAGTAACGTCCCGCTGTCCAGATTGTATGATTTGCGTTGATCTAATGTGTTTGCTTCTTGCTTTGCCTGTAACGAGTAGATTTAGTCACACCTAGCATGATCCAACCTTTACACCTTCTTGCATGCTCACATACGATGAAATAAAATATTAACAAGCCAGGGTATTATGGGTTGACTTGGTAGTGAACAATCGGAAACTGTACTCGGTAAAGGCCTTCTTGCTTGCGTGGTTTATTACATGGAAGGTGGAGAAATGCTTGTCATTGTGTGATCACGCTATCATGATATCTTGTCATCTTGTCACCGTGTACACGATCCGTGAATTCACCATCAGTCTAAAACGTTCACTGTTTGCTTATGCCGAACCTGTGGAATGGGACACAGTAGTACGTGCACTAGATAGGTTAATAAAATAATTAATAACCCACATTTGACATTTCGTGCTTGATCCCGTACACAGTCATCAATATTGAACTTAAATTGACATCATTAATTAATGCATGATTAAATATGGACCTTTGACATTATTGCCAATCTTTGTCTCTGTCCTTGACTTTGATCCCATCCCTTATTTTTGATATACCATGTTTTCTATTATTCTCTTTTTTTCTCTCCTTGCTGTCCATGACTTGCTCTAAGGACATTATTTTCTCCTTTTTTAGATCACGAGTTTACAGGTTCTGAAGGAACACTATTAGAAGGAATTGGTGAGCAACGATTCTAGAAGATGGAACCAAAGATTTTACTAGAATTATTTTTATGCCATACTTCCCTTTGAACTTTGTCTTTGATATTGTACATTGTTTTGGGCTTTTGTCACAGAGTTTGTTTTTCCAGATATTGAATATTATGTTGGATATTATTATTTGGATTATTTCATTTATTATTGAAGTTGTTCTTTGATTCTTGTGATTATATTCTCTTGCGTGGTTGTGTTTGTTGTTCATATTGTTGAGTTAGACTGGTACAACTTATGGATGGTGTTTACATCATTCGCTGGGCCTTCATTATGTAATCGTATTCCGTATTTTGGGAAGCGGGACGTGACAAAAGTCTTCTTTGCCATGGAAGGAAGGTCTCGTCATAGTCCATCCCACATGTCGGAGAATTATCTTCAACCACCGTCTGACAATTAATTAGGCCAACAATCGTCATTATTAACTTTCACTATCCAAACCCACTTACAACGTACACAGTGCTTCCCTGAAGGAAGTGAAACAAGGTCTCACGTGTCACTCTGAGATAGTGCTGAGATAGTGCAGACATCTCTTGCATAGTCTGACTCCATCCTGAATGTGTTAGGCCTTGTGAAACAGACTTGGGAATCTAGTACATATCTGTTGTAGATAGAAAAGATCGTGCGTTTGGTTTGTTGTTTTGAAAACAGTTTTCTGAAAATAGTTTTCTAAAAACACCCTAACCAAACAAGTTGGAGTTTTCAAAAATGCTTTTCTAAAAATGTAAGGTTGCGCTCGTGTAGAGAGAGAATGACTGAAGTTGGAGTTTTGTGAAAACTCTTTTCACAAAACACCCTAACCAAACACGTTTTTGGCTTTCCGGAAAAAAAAAAAAGCTAAACCAAACAGATTAAACTAACCAAATTCAAAGAAAAAGGAGGCACATGTGAAACATAGTGTAAAGAAATATATGGTGTTAATTGAATGGAGCCTACTCTTATAGGAGAAATAGATCCATCAGCTAACTTAACAGATTCATGAATATATTAATTACACTAGATGATTACCTGATTTTCCAGTTATGTGCTTAGAAGCATCTGAATCAAGCACCCAACCTGACTTGGAGAAATGACTTGACAGGGATGCTAAGGGAAGTAAACAAGTGGAAGATATGCCTAATTTGGCTAAGCGGTAGAAGGCTGTAGCGCCCCGAATTTCTAATATAATATCTTAGAAAATACGTGGCACAATTCCCAGCATCAACTTCAATGTAATAGTACACATAGCCCAAAAACACAGATAATTTTTATTTCAAACTTTTGTTACAACAATCATTTACAAACACAGCGGAATACAAAACACCTTGAATTACAACTTTCTTTTACAACACTTCTTTACAAATTTTACACAAAAGCTCTATTACATCAATTTATCTCAAGCATCCAAACCCCAAGCTCTAAGCAACAACCAGTAAAACATGAGGCTAGAGATGATCCCTAACCCCCAAAACTAAAGGGGTCAGCCATAAAGGTGTGAGTGACATAAAAACAAAACAACATAATTAAATCATAAAATATAGAGTCATCCACAACATGTATTAACAACAAGAATAAATGAATGAGAAATAACAAAGAAGTAAAGCTTGAAAACATTATGGAATGAAAACAACAAGTGAAGCTAGACTAAGTGTCAAGTGTAGGAAAAACAGGAAAAACACAAGCATAAAACCAAGTCAAGAAAACACAAGCTCTATATGCTGACTCTCTAATGCATACTTGTCGGATTCTATGCATTCCATAGTACATAGGTCCGGTGCAAGCCTTTAACGATCTCCACGTTATAGGGATAACCCCTCGCTATGCTACTAATCCTACTACGGTGATGGGAAACAAGATCCAGAAAACTCCGCGAATAGGCACCACAGCCCTCGACGCGCAAGCATCATGTAAGATAGCTCAAAAACAACCGGAGAATCATCTCCCAAACCCGTGTACCCCACGAATAGGCTTGCAAGGCCCTCAACGTGCAGATACACTAGGTACATTCCGTGAATAGGCCTGCCGACCCTCGACACGCGAATGCACCCTGCATGCTCCGTGAATAGGCCTGCGGACCCTCGAAACGCGAATACACAAATGTCCTCTCGAGACAGAACAACAAACAGTCCTGGAACGCATCCGTTGGACTAACAAAACCATGAGCCTATGCTTACGTTTCCCAAGTTTCATCACATCTCCACTAGTGCCTGTCCTTAAGTTGATTATTATTAAACCACAAAATTCCCATATCTAGAGTTAGTGTATCCTGCCGGACTTAAATACTCAACAAAAACTAAACCAAGACCCCCCAGGTCTAACTCAACAATCTCAACTGCCGGTTCACAGGACTCCCACTCAACTCCTAGAGATCTCAACAAGACCAAAACTCACTAATCCATCGTCAAACGATCAAAGGGGAAAACCTCTCCAATCAACAAAATCCAAATCTTTATAAATTTTCAGAATCCAAATCCAACAATAAAATATCTTGAAAACATATGTTCTATAGTAAGAATAACATTTAGAATAGTAATTTATAGATCCAAAAACATTTATAGAATAAATCATTTAAAAGAACATCTGAACAACTCAAGAAAAGCATCAGAACCAGTCGACTGCCAAGGGTCTTCAGTCGACTGTCCAGAGTGAAAAACTAACATCTTTAAGAAAATAAAATCTAAGTATTGACGGTCGACTATAAAAGTCACCAGTCGACTGTCTAGAGAGAAAGTTCAATAATCTTTAAAAATAATTCTAAGTATAGCAGTCGACTATAAAGGGTATAGGTCGACTATCCAGAGAGAAAAATTACAATAACTTCGAGAAAATAATCTGAGTGATACCAGTCGACCGTAAAAGTCATCAGTCGACTGTCCAGAACCAAATTTCAAGAATACTATTGAAAACAGCAGCCGGGTCGTGCCGGTCGACTGAGAAGTCATACCAGTCGACTGTCGACCTACAGATTGCATACTTTTGGTTGTACACAATTCAACCGATACAAAGATTTACTTTACAAAACGAAATCTCTAAAAAGTATATTTCTGATATGATCAAATACAACTTATAGGATATACAAAGATTCATAAAAACCAATCATAACCACTTGGATTGATAAAAATAGCTTTTTGATAAATTCCCTCAAAACGAAACATGAATGTGTGCATATATCAAAACTAGAGTTTTTAATAATAAATCATACATCAAAATAACTTTGTTTTATATGCCAAACCATATCAATACCAAATATTCAGATTTAAAACTTAGCATTTGAGAAATCCAAATTCGAACATCTTTCACAAAATCACAAATCCCCAAATTAAATCCAAAATGTATAAATCCCCAAATTTAATCATCATAACTCAAATTCTCAAAACATGGTCCTCTAAACCATTATTCATTCTCAAAATTCCTCAACTCATTCTCAACTATTCTCTATAGTTGATTCATGAACAAAACAAATTTATCCTTAACATGGCCAAGTTGTATTCATCCAACTCACCAATAGTCCAAAAATCTCATCTTTAATTAATTAATGCATAATATCCATCATACTCAATCAAATCAGCAACAATCCAACATTATTAGCCTACTCACAATTTATATTAGATTCTCCAACAATCTAAAATCATTCACATGCAAGTATCTAGGGTTCTTCTCAAAGATCCAATTTTTCATCTATCCAACATACATATTCATACCAAACCCTAGCATGCTTTCTAATATATGGAATTCAACATCCAAGATCAATCAAAATATTCATATCATTCGCATACAACATACACAAATCAAAAGGAAACAAACAAGTCATTCCCATACAACATACACAAAATAAAAGAAAACAAACATGTCACTCACCTCAAATGAAGAATCCAATCGAATTAATGAAGAATAATCAAAGCCCTTCTCTTTCAATCTCCAAGAAAAATAAAACAAATAAACCTTTGTGTTATGCAGCGAAAGACGGCTGCACTCCACCTCCTTTAAATACCCGGAATAGAGGAATTACGGTTTTGAAACACATTTGCAAAATAATCTTTTAACAATTATTACTTTACATATATAAACCTTTCTTAGTTAAAATAAGTTAAGTAAATCAAAATCAAATTAAATCCTTTTACCACTGAGTTTTCCAGCAATCCAAAACAGCCTAGAAATAAAAAAAAATCGGGTTTGACTCAGGGTGGCAATTTTGCACAAAAGTCCTTCTTTTTGTAATATTTGCAAATACATCATAAAATATTCGTAAAAATCCAGAAAATTCAGAAATAATATCTAATAATACATATTATATTTTCCAATTAAAATATCTGACTTTTACCTTCCAGGAAAACATTTGCACAGGATCCAACATAAATTCCATATTTGCAAAAACACCATACTTGTTTAAATCTTTACCAAATCGACTCTAAATAAAATTTAAATATATTTTAAATTCAATGATGACCATGGAAAGCCCAAAAATTTTGTAAAAACGAAATTTCATTATTTATTTGAGATCCAACGGCTTTTTGCATAAAAGCCCCTCTCTTTCGAAGTATTTAGAAAAAATAGTTTCTTTACTCAGAAAAATTTCCCAAAATTTAGAATATACTCTATTATAAGTAGGAGAATTTATTGGATATTTACACCAAAAATATTTGCACGTGTAAAAGATAAATCTTTAGAAAAATATTTATTAAATCTCCCAAAAATCATTTTAATTCATTTTCTAATCTCAAAAATAGTATTTAAAAATACGGGGTACTACAAAGGCTGCACGAAATCAGTTTGATCACGTGGAAAATGTGCTTGGAACTGAACATCTGTGTACTCAGTAACTGTTGTGACTGATTAATACTTGGTTCTTTCTGACAAAAGATGGACGATCCTTGATTAAGTGCCCAAGTTCGTGAGAATAGCAACCTTCTGAATCCAGTCCTTGTTCCCGCCTTCTCCTCTGCCGGCCTGGGATCAAGAATGCCTAACACTCCTTCCTAAAAATTGTCATCTTCTATTGGCTCCAAACGTGTTACCATCTCGAGGCAGCCACTTGGCAGTAAGGGGGGGCTGAGGATGTGCCTTCATTCAAAGAATCTCCTCCAATCGGCTAAGTATGACCAGTAACCAAAGAATGGGTAGGAAACAACTCCCGCAGTGAACCAAACTCATCATCAATATAATGTGGTGACTTGGATGCAATGAGTAAGGGGCCTCTTCACATTATCAAACTTAGAGGGCAAGCCACCAAGAAAGGTCAACATATCCAACTGGTTCTTTCTCGCCATCATCTTATCAACATCTTTCTCCAATGGTAGAAACTATTTTAACTCTTCAAGATTCTTTTCAAAATTCAGGAATATGATTCTAAATTCTCACAAGGTTTCATCAATGCTCTACAATATTGCTGATTAAGAGAGTACACTACAACAAAAGGTCAGCAGGATGTCATACTAAGACGCGGAAGGGGTGGGGGAAAATCGTATTTGATTGGCCATCGATCAAACCTGGATTAGATTAGATTAGACTACACACACACACACACACACACACACACAGAGAGAGAGAGAGAGAGAGAGAGAGAGAGAGAGAGAGGTATTTTGCTGATGGCGTGGTCAGGATGTGATGTCAGAGTCGTCGGAGGTTGTCGACATTGTCGGATGTCGAGGGTAATCGGAGGGTCGGGGAAGTTGCTGAAGAGTCGCTGGAGGTGTGGGATTTTCGGGAGATGGTGTTGGAGTCGTCGGTGGGTGCAGGAAGGTTGTCCGAGGTGGGGGGTTGTCTAAGTGGGAGCAATGGTCCCGAGAAGTGGTCGGTGGTAGTGGGGTGGATCTCTTAATAGAAACTGAATGGAGTCAAAACCATAAAACAAAAAACCTAAAAAGTAATTGTAAATTTTTAATCCTTGCAGTATCAAGACATTTATACTAATATTATCAGTCAGTTGCTTTAAAGTAGGTTTTACCATAACACAAGTGTATAACCTCCATACTAAGGTCATACTTAACCCCCCTTACCCCTCTGACACCCCACCCCTCCCCAACGGCCGATATGGGTCTCATACATCATTCAGTTGGTACCAAAGGAGGAGTAGCATTATGAGTACCTCCAAGAAAGGTATCCTAATCAGACTTCTTCATATAGAAGTAAAAGTCTTTCCACACATGCTCGCAGACACATACTAATTCATGTCCTGTGAAACAATTTTTTCTTCTGGAAATTCTTGTTTCTATGGCTATATTCTAATTGTTCAAATGTTTCTACATGACATCTTATATGGGTTATCATACTGTGAACTTCATGGCTACGCATTATATCTCATATTCTTGTTCCCCAGGTGGACACAATCTCCTCGTTCTTGCCCATGGAGTTGGTCATTACGTTCAACTTGGAACAACAGTAGATGATGCTATTGGAGAGGCATATGACAAGACGGCTAGATTGCTTGGCCTTGATATGGGAAAAGGTGGGGGTCCAGCTCTTGAGGAACTGGCACGGGAAGGTGATGCTAATTCTGTCAAATTCTCAGTAAGGTTTTTGCTGGAGCTCTTAAATTCTGGAAGAGCAATTAGTTTCTTGTTGTTATTTTTCTAGTATGATATTCACAGTACTATCATTAAATTTCATTTTGCTTAAATTATTGATTTTCTACAAGCTGTGACATCTCCTGTAAGCTAGATTCCAATGAGGCAGCATAAGGATTGCAACTTCTCATATTCTGGACTAAAGAACCAAGTCAGATTGGCTATTGAATCTAGAAATCTGTAAGTTTTGTTCCCATGACTACTGTCAAATGCCTTTATATTTTGCACCATGTTTTCATTTTGATTGGACTTACCTGTACATCTGGCATCAGTGTGTGTAAGTTTGTTTGAACCTATGTAGCATTTGTACGGAAATACGGCAAACATGTAAATAGTAGGTTAGAGGGGTACGGCTATCTTATTTTAAATGTAATTTAAATTATAATTTAATCTATTCAAATCAACATAAAAGAGAATTCATAGACTTAAAAAAAAAAGGAATCCAAAATGCATTCAACATTAAACTTTTGAAAATAAGTCATCTAATTGTAACAAAAGTTTTATACTCTTAGTCATGTCTATTATAGTTACAAAATATGACATACTTCATAATCCATGCAATATTACACTAAAAAGGTTTTTTAATAGTTGGGTATGGGTCAGACTGTTATTTTTCATACCCAATAAGGTTATTTTAATATAAAAAAAATCCCAGTACTTGCCTGCCGTACCCTGTATGGTACCCATGCTGGTGGGTACCGGTACAAGTACCCAGTACATACCCAGTCAAGAACCCATGCTCTGTAGGTTTTTACTCTTTGTTTATACTTTATACTATTATTCCACTTCTGCAAGAACTCTTTTCTTGGTATAGGGCAGTGATGCATGAATCAATTAGCCTTCTTTTCTTGGTACAGGGTAGTGATGCATGAATCAATTAGCCTTCAATGACAAACTAATCATTTTCCTTCAATTTTAGATCTTAATTGATGGACAAGGAATGGGTTGATATAAGTTGTCTCAAGTTATTTAAGTATGTTTTGACAGAGAAGTAGTAATTGCAGCAAAAATGTGTTTGCCTTCTAGCAAAATCGAGATTAAAGTTACTAGTTCTGATTAATTATTCTTACGACACATGCTTTTCTGGGGGAAAAAATAGATACTTTCATCATGCATATGTTATTCAATGAGTCCAGACCACCACCATCTGATAATATGAAATTCTATCAGAAGATTACAGGTACTATTTCATAGTAGCTTATAACTATTTTGATCACGTAAATTGTTAGCATCTAAGTTTTCATTATATTCTTATGCCGAGTAGAAAACAGTGATTAAATTTAAGATTAGATATTCTTTTGAAGGACTTCGAGCAAAGTTTTACTTTCAGATGATTAAATGTGTGATGTCACATGTTTGAGAGAATTCTTGCAAAGTGCTCTTAATTCGTTGAACTTATTATAACTATGATAATTGATGATTCTTGGAGTACCTCCAGCCTTGCTTCTTAAAGCTTCATTAAGAGGGTTTCCTTTTTTTTGTATTTTTGAATGGATATACTTGTATAGAAATACTTCGTTTCTATTATCATGTTGCAAAAATTGAATGTCGGTTTCATGCTCATGTGCAGATATATTATTCTTAAAGCTCAATGCCTTTTCCTAAGTAGTTTTTTTTTTTGTTATCTGCAGATGCATAGACAAAAATCCGCTTCCTTTTGGAAATAGTCATGATAGAAGGGAACGAGCTGATATTGCAGCTTCCTTTCAGGTTAGACAGGGCTGTAACCTAGTATCTATGTTTTGTTGAGAGACCATGAGTGTTGGTACTCCAGCATGTAGCTAAAATGTGAGGCACAATGATTTTGTGAAGCCCCACTTAAGAGCAAGAGGTACACATATCTAAGTATGTGTTTCTCTCTCTCTCTCTCTCTCTGTAGCATACATAATCATAGTTTTTTATGCTTGAGTTGATTTTATGTATTGAAAAACATTAAAGTCAAAATATTTATCTAAACAAGGAAAAATTCTTACAAAATTTCTACGGGTTTTGGTGTTATATATTAAACATATTCTTAAGTAGATAACTATGATTGGCATTTATTGAAACCACTGTTGAGTCTGTTGACATTGATGGGCACACATGTCATATGATGAACCAATATACTGTAGCCGTATCAGTAAGAATTGCCAGAAAGTCACTTTCTTATAAGGCCAGTTGAATAATTTGTTCATCTCGTATATTTTTGCAGCGAGTTGCCGTATTACATTTAGAAGATAGATGTGAGCGAGCAATTGAGTGGGCTTTGAAGATTGAACCCTCTATTAAATGCTTGGTAATATGCAACACTTGTTTGTGGCTTCCTTGAAACCTTCAATTTCCTGACTGATTGATGAGTATCTTTTGTGATATATGTAGGTAGTTTCAGGAGGTGTCGCATCTAATCAGTATGTCAGAACTCGTCTAAATCATCTTGTAGAGAAGAATGGCTTACGACTTGTATGCCCTCCTCCCAGCCTATGCACTGACAATGGTATGGGAGTCTACTTACTGATTATGGTAGTTCCATATTTTGGTTTTATTGACAACATTATTGAGCATTGAGTTGACAGTAGCTCGTACTCCGTTAGCTGAGGCCTTTAAGGATCCTAGGTAGTGATGCCCTTGTAACCTAATGACAACATAGGTCGCTGGAAGCACAAGCTTAAGTTAGCCTTGAACATGGGCTTAAGCTTAAATCACATTGTGCTGTTTCTCCTAACAAAACAATTGCTTCTTTGTTGAATATGTCAGTGTTTTTTATGCACACTGCAGCCTAATCTTGAAACCGTTGACATGATATGTAAGTTTGCATGGTGTTACTAATTCTCAGATACAATTATTTTGACTGATATGTGTTATACTAAAGCCCTTATAATTATTAGTTAGAAGTAGGGGTTAATACAGATTAAATGGGATTCCTTTGATATGGGATCCACAAAGTATGTTTTTCTATGTTATCTAGTGTTTGATTCAATTTTGATATGATACAGATGAAGATATAAAGTTTTATAGATTGGGCTTTGTGTTTTGGTTTCAGTGATGAATACAATCATGCACATATTAGTCATACATATATGGAGGTGTATGTCTAGGTGGTTAACACAGATACTTTTATGGCATTAGAATATTTTTACATATAAATTCCTCAACCCTCTGCACAACTTCGTAAGTTGGTGGCAGGGATCTTTCACACATGATATAATATGTGTATACAATATACATTTGAGTATACTGTATATCTAAATGTGTATTGATGTATGTATGAAGGATTACGTACATGTTTGTGTCTCTGACAAATATTTATAAATTTAATTATGAAAGCATTAATTTCTTCCTTTTGAATACATTTTTGCAATACATTCATACAGATTTATTTTGCGTAGTGATTCCTATACCTGCTTATACTGTGGGTATGTCAGCTTAAATACTGTGGCCTGCTGACAGTTGTAAGAATTTTCCATGCTCAGCAACCGTCCTAATAAATGTTGTTGTACTATAGTTATAGGAGTGTTGGTCTAACTCCATAAGAACTGGTGCACTTGTGCTGTACATGTCGGTGAGATCACATGAGTGGGTGCACTCAGTCAATCGTATCACGTCCTTGTTGGGATTGGGGCGTCAACAAACGCACTCTGGTCGCAGCGGAACGAATTAGGGCAATGAGAAAGTCGAAGTAGACGAGGCGAATAAATTGAGCAAGCAAGTAGATCCACCAAACTAACACAAACACAACAACGATGACTTATCCCGGTTAACTTTTGCTTAATCCGGGGAAAAATATAGGAGATCTGATATTCAAATAGAAGAGATTACAAAGAGTTACTGATTCATTTGACACAAGGAATTAAACTCACCCACTAAGAACTATCTCTCTCCCGAGCCTCTCTTTGCAATGGAGAAAAGAATTTATGAAGTACTCTCTCTCATATTGGAGGAGTTTACAATATATATAGAAGAATAGAGAGAAACTTAGGTCTAATTTTGATCCTCAGTCGTCCGATAAAACATGGAAAAGAAGTAACTGAATAGGAGCCGCACAATCTGACTTGGAGTTGAAGATTGGGCTGAACCAACCTAGCAAATCGAATCCCAAAAACGAACACAGCGCCGCAGGCGGTCGACCGTTCAATAAAACCGGTTGACCGTACCACTCTCTGACATTCCCTGTACTTCGAGCGGTCGGGGGGTGCGGTCGACTGTCACCAAGATCGGTCGACCGCAACTAGCCTACACCTTGCTGCTGTTGTTTCTCCTTCTACTCACTTCGACGCTTCGACCTCCGTTCTTCATATTCCTTCTTTTAATCTGAACAACGAGTATTCATGACACAATCCTAACAAACTTCACCTTGGATTGCATACGAGTGCTATCACATGATGTGTTACTCATCTCCAAACTCTAACGAATTCCACTTGCAAAGAAAACTTAGAACAATAGCTTCTTTTTCTAGTTTAACTGATCTCTACCCAATCTCACCAAATCTAGTATAGCCCCTCAAAGGCACACCTCCGTAGATGTACTCACGAAGTTGCCAAACTCCGCACGAACTCCACCTACCCTTAGGCTCTCTCCACCTCTCGACAATATTCGAATGTCGTGGTCTCGTCTCGATGATCTAGTTGCGGCAAACTAGCTGAGCTTGCGGGAATAATGGAAAAAGAACTATCAATCCCTGCGCAGGATTTTTGAATTCCCCAAAGCTTGTAGAGATTGTGTCGGTTTGGCCCAACCACTCTCATACCTCTAATCACTTCACGACGACCTTGAAAAACAGACAGAACTCCACCTCGAGCTGTGTACCTGCAGCCCTATGCATCAAGAGTTCCCAAGGAAATCAGATTCCATTTCACCAGAGGAATATGCAAATCATTCCTTAAAGTGAACATATTTAGACCTGGCATCTTTAACTCAACTGTCCCCTCACCCACTACTTCACAAATCTGCCCAGTTCCCATTGTCACAACGCCCCGTAGTAGACTTATAAGTAGAAAACAACTCTCTCTCGGAGCAAATATGAGAAGAACTTCCTGAGTCAAGAAACCAACTAGAATCCACTTCTAAAGAATTTAAAACAAGAAGACACGAACCACCTGAATCAAATGCACTAACCACATTAGCGGCTGAACTCCCATTCTTTGCGCTCTCCTGATTCTGCAATTTTCAACAGTCTTTCTAGATATGCCCTGGCCTCTTGCAATATCAGTAACAGATCGAATCCTTTTGCAAAGCACTTTGTCTTTCCCCAGAAGGACTATCCACTTTTAGACAACTTGTAGGAATAGACGATGAAGATTTTTGGGTCTCCTTCCTAAATTGATTTTTCTTCAATGCTTTGATTACACCATCTACTGAAATACTCTTCTTGGCAGATCTACCGTGTTGCATGGTCGTGATCGAAGGCTCGTACGAATTCGGCAGTGAATATATCATGTTGAAAGTTTTATCTTCTCACACACATCTGCGTTGACCGCCTTAAGTTCAGATAATACCTTATTGAACTCTGTAATGTGGTCTTGGAGATCGGTACCTTCCTTCATAGATAAACGGAACAACTTCCTCTTCCAATGTATCTGATCTAATAACGACAAACCGGAGTAGTCAGTTATGAGTCTTTTTCACAAACTCGCCGCATCAGTTTCTTCAGGAAATCTGCACTTGGCCTCGTCCGCCAAGGATAGTCAGATCAGACTTATGACTCTTTCACGAATATCTTCCCAAATGTCATCCTTCATATCAGCTGGTTTTTCCTTCTTCTTAACTGCTGACTGCAACCGTTCTTGAACAAGAACATCATACATGTTAGTCTTCCAAAGATTGAAATTGATCTTACCATCGAACTGTTTGATCTTCAAAATACTATTGTCTGTCATCTTAACCAAGAAACTTGACAACCTGAAGCTCTGATACCAGTTGTTGGGATTGGGGCGTCAACAAACGCCCTCTGGTCGCAGCGGAACTAATTAGAGCAATGAGGAAGCCGAAGTAGATGATGCGAATAAATTGAGCAAGCAAGTAGATCCACCAAACTAACACAAAGACAACAACGATGACTTATCCCGGTTAGCTTTTGCTTAATCCGGGGAGAAATATAGGAAGATATGATATTCAACTAGAAGAGATCACAAGGAGTTACTGATTCACTTGACACAAGGAATTAAACTCACCCACCAAGAACTCTCTCTCTCTCGAGCTTCTTTTTGCAATGGAGAAAAGAATCTATAAAGTACTCCCTCTTATATTGGAGGAGTTTACAATATATATAGAAGAATAGAGAGAAACCTAGATCTAATTTTGATCCTCAGTCGTCTGATAAAACCTGGAAAGAAGTAACTGAATAGGAGCCCACGATCTGACTTGGAGTTGAAGATTGGGCTGAACCAACCTAACAAATCGAATCCAAAAAACGAACACAGCGCCGCGGGCAGTCGACCGTCCAACAAGACCGGTCGACCGTACCACTCTCTGACATTCTCTGTACTTCGAGCGGTCAGGGGTGCGGTCGATTGTCACCAAGACCGGTCGACCGCAACTAGCCTGCACCTTGCTGCTGTTGTTTCTCCTTCTACTCACTTCGACGCTTCGACATCCGTTCTTCATATTACCTTTTTTTAATCTGAACAACGAGTATTCAAGACACAATCCTAACAATGATATATATTTATTTACATGCAAACTAATGCCCATCGCAGTCCTCCAATTTGGGATTAATCCCCAGTGCACAATTACTATGACCTCTCCTTATAACTTGTGCTGAGTAGCAGGAATTTCATGTAATGGCGATTTTTCCTCTATGCACAATTTGCGATTGTTAGTTCAATTCATGCTTGCAAAGTTTGGTTTTCGGACACAATCTTATATAAAGACTTACTCTGTTAGAAGAAATAGCCCAATGATATATATTTATACGATAAAAATATCTTAAACTAAGCATGCAATTTATCGAATAAACAATTAGATTAAACTTGTTACTGGAATTAACATAGTAGCGAACACTCTTCCCTAAGAGTTTGATCCGCCTCCATGCACCAGCAAAGGTAGTCAAAACCTTAGTGGTCCTACTAACCCCAGACTTCCGGGTTTTTGTCGTGCATGAACAAGATGTGGGAAGATCCCACTTGATCATCGTGCTCAGCTCAAAAATAATAAATAAAATGTATAATATTTGTAGTGGTACGTTGAAGAGATGAGGATTAATTTAGAATAATATGGACTTTTAATAGGATGAGAATATGGACAATGGAATCTGTTAATTCTTGAAACAGAAAGTAGGAGAGAGAGGATAAGACACTTGACTCATTTGCCTGAAGGCCTCTACTATTATGTATACAAATCACAACCCAAAGAATAGAGAATCCACCCATAAATTTCAGCCCATTAGTTGTGCCCTAGGAGGATTTCGTAGCAGATCCGAGTCCAAAAATTGCTCATCTTAGCAGATCACCTGCAACCGATCTGTTACGTACAACGCTATGTACCATTACATCCTCAACAAACTCGACCATTTGCCACACTATCTCCTCAAATGTCGCAACCACTTTATTCAAAGCAAAAAATAAATGACTTCATGGGGTTTCGAATCCAGGCACAAAGGTGTGGCACCTAAGAGGAGTACCATTGAGCTACTGCTCACATGCTTTCAAAGTTCGATTTTCTAATAAATTTAAAAAAATTATCCAACCTCTATATCATTATAGAACTGAATAAATAAATAAATCGCACATGATCGGTTGCGTGCGTGAGTTCACATGTGATCAGGTGCGAACAGTTCTCACCTGATCACTATATATATATATATAGGGGATCTTCAGTTTCAAATGCATTGTAGCGTGCAAACGTGTACAAACCGCTGAAGCCGTTGTTTGAAACAACAACTTCAGGCCTCATAAGGCATTTGCACGCGTTTGCAACCGAAGATCCCATATATCTATGTAATAAAACACAGAAAGCTATCAAGTGGCTCTCCTTCAATCTCCCCAAAAATCAAAGGCCCGGATCTAACCTCACAAAACATATTTTCCCCCTTAAAAGTTTTCCCCCAAAACTCAAATTCAAATCCTCCACCCAAAACAACTCTTATATTTATTTAATTTCTTTTTCCCCTCTCTCTCTCTCTCTCTCACTCTCTCTCTTTTATTCAAAAAATTAAGAAAATATTTTTTTAAAAAATTTTAAAAAAATTAAAATTTAAAAAACTTTAAAAAAAATCAAAAAAATCATATAATATGTTCTTTGCTGGACCCCCAAAAGTTTCACATATAATATGTTTGCTGGACCTCCAAAATTATTTTATATGATCAAACATGGTGCACCGTTCCGAAGACGTGCCGTAGGCACGTGTCAACGGGCAAACCTAGTATATATATATATATATATATATATATATATATGCGCGATCACGTGCGAATATATATAAATATCTATATATCTATATATATATATATATATATATAGTGGTGAATGGTGATCAAGTGCAAACGGTTCACACCTGATCACGTGCGAACTCGCGCATATAGCCATCCGTGTGTGTGTGTGTGTGTGTGTGTGTGTGTGTGTTGAGAACTAAAATATTGTGAATTCGATGTAGGTGGCTATCGGCCTTGATTCTTCACTTAATAATTTTTGTCGTAGTCCAGGGAAACATAATGGACTATGCCTTAAATTAAGTCATTTAATAGGAAATTAACAAAATAACACAATATTTATCAACTATTGGGATAATGGGTCAGAGCTTTAAATTGGCCATGCTCATACGGATGAGCCCAACCCCACAATCATAGCTTCACGTTTACTCCCATATGGGTAAGTCCTCCAGAATTGTATGTGAACTTATACCTTGCAAACACATGCCTTTGAACTTATTAAGAGTTAAACTCAACCTCTTCGCATATGTGAGCACTCGCTCCAAATGAATGG
The DNA here is from genome assembly GCA_017893485.1 of Hemerocallis citrina. Classification (NCBI taxonomy): domain Eukaryota; kingdom Viridiplantae; phylum Streptophyta; class Magnoliopsida; order Asparagales; family Asphodelaceae; genus Hemerocallis; species Hemerocallis citrina. Next base: position 169,639,466 of record CM030362.1, on the reverse strand, counting down.
GGGTGTAGCTATCACCCATGCTCTATCTTTACTAGGAGTATAATTCCGTTAAAAGAGTGCTCCCGACAATCACCTTTTTGCTTGTTTCTACCACATTGAACCTTTAATAAAATAGGGTGGGTTGCTTGTGTGACCTCATAATGGGCTTGACCCCAACCCTCAAAGTACACAAATACCCTCAGAGTTCAGGGTCTTATAAAAGTTTCACTTATCAAACATAATGTGCACATATAACATTTTAATAGTATGGTCAAATATGATTTTATTTAGATGGCATTACTCAAAATTTAACAACAATTAATCTCGAAAACATGCATGTTTGCTATATTAATTTGATATGAAATATCATGCTTTCATTAATAAAATTCATGTGCAAAATGAAAAGCACCACCCCCCCCCCCCCTTCTCTCCACCCTCAACTATATAAAATGCCAGCATAAACTAATAATTAACAAAATACAACCACATAACAAAGATCGTAAATGGACAATATATATATATTATTATCATCAAAAGATGTTCAATACCACCAAAAAGATTACATAATTGCCAACAAAATATACAAAACTACTAAACATTCAAGTGCTTACAACTTTATTGAAAAAAAAAGTCACAAACTAACATACATAGATGAGGCCACTAGAAATCCTATAGATGGTTGGCATAGAGCGAAGGGCTTCTAGGACGTCTCAAATTTGTTTTCCTTTCCTTTTATTATGTCGAAGTGTCATGCTTATTCAACTTGATTCCTAATAAATTGAAAACATGAGCAATCAAATGAAAATGTATATATAAGCTCAAGAGCTCAATTATAAAAAAAATCAAAGTGAGAAGCAAAGAGATAAACTAACCTGAAGTTAGGCTTCACCTTAATATTGTACACCCTTGGTGCTCCATTTCCTCTTTAAGAGTTAGAACATCTATTGTTTATCACTGATAATAATATTTCGCCACATGGCATGTTTCCCATAGACATAACAGATGTTAGGAGGCCTTGGATCATTGTTGGAATGGTGATGGAACCTACCTGGTTATGGTTATGGTATCTACCATGCTTATGTTTTCATTTTGAGGTCTACTGTTCCAATTTCTTTAAAGGTTTTACCTCTAGAATGGTGATTAAGGTTCCTACAAATAGTAGGATTGACCTCTTCTTCTACTAGGTTAACTTTGGCTTGCAACTCGGATCGGGTTTTCTGCTTCTGCCTATGTTCATCTTTAGCCCTAACTTCTCTAAGAGTATCTATAATGGTAAGTTGGCCTTGTTTATGCCTTAGAAACTTGAACAAAGTCAGATAAGAAATTAGGAAGTTCATCTATGAGATTAGGTACTTTGTAATCATTCAAATAGTTGTTCCCTCTACACTTGAGGTACCTAAGATTGTCCTTAAAACTCATGAAATTGGTCATTAATGGGTTTAGTGTCAACTATCTTAAAGCTGGTAAAGATAGAGACAGTGAACCGCTCAATTCTAGCATCATTTTAGCCATATTCCTCTTTGAGGGTTTTCCTTAAATTCTTAGCCGTCCTAAACTCATAGTAGATGTCATACAGTTTGTCCGACAAAGAAGCGAGAATCCTATTGTAAGAACATAAGTTTGTCCTTAGGGATCATGGGTTTGGAAGGGCTAGGAGACATAGGAGTAGATCCATGTATGGCTGACATAAGAGCTAAAGTGGTCAACCAATACATCATCTGGTTTTCCATCTCTTAAAGTTAAGGATAAATGAACATGGATAGAATGACAACGGTTTCATCGATTTCTGCGTTTATTAAATAGATAAGAGTATGTTTGGCTAACACCTTGTGCAACAAATAAATAAATTAATTAATAAATTGGAATAGGGTGAGCCTTTTTCCAAGTTAAAGCAGTTGGGCTTCATGTCCCTATTTACTCTAATGGGACGATTCCAATTAATGGGTTTAAAAGGAACATAGTTGGCTTAACAAATAAATATATAGAAAATAGTGGGTCTTTCAAATAATATTATGTTTAAACAATAAATAATGAACATGGACCCAAGCCAACAAATAGGCTAAGAAACCTAAACCAACAAACAAAATTTTGATGGGCCTTTTTTCACATGAATCACCCAAACACACATATTTTGTAATACAATTTGAGTCTAAACTGAAACTCAGGGCCGTTGGTTTTGTCAAAAAATAAATTTATCACCATAGAGTAAAGAAAATGATAGGAGGTTACACATGCTTGTGATAGATGGAAATAAGAATATGAGGGCTGAGTTCAATAGACCCAATAAGATAAAACATTTAAATTAGTAATTTCTCAAAATTAAATTAACAAGTGACCAAATGTACAAGAAATCTATGTTGTGATCATATGGTATGTGCAACATGTCCAACTTACAAGTGGTGCTCCTAAACATAATCATCATTAGAAGTGACAAAGACTAAATTCAACTTGTCCAACTATGGATCATATAAGATTATCAACTAATTGAACATTTAACACAACAATCCAATAACATGATTAACAATCCAATAACATGATTGTTCAATGTCAATTTGGTTATATAAGATAACATTAATTCATGAGCCATGAAACAAAACCCAATGTTTAGATATACTTTATGTCACAGATGATATTTTTGTAAGCGTATAATTTTTGACATTTTACATGGTAGCCATCTAAAAGGTGAATCAATCCAAAATATAAGAATTAAAGTAACATAAAGCTAGTAAAATATCATCATGCTAAAAAAAAATATATTAAATGCAAACAACGTTATTAAAATCCTTAAATCTAGATGGCTACCATGTAAAATTTCAATACTTATATATCAGTATATGGGAGGAAATTTCATTACCATTAATCAACATGCAAACAACATTATTAAAATCCTTAAATGTCAATAGAGACATGCTATAACAAGATATTAATTAAATTATTAAACTCTTAGGCTGTTAGAAATAATGGCGCAATTTTATATATTTATCTGATAAAATTATTTTCAAATAATCGTGTACACAATTAAATTAACTTGTTACTCGACTTTAGATTATAGCAAGGCATCTTTTCCCGAGGAGTTTGAAATCGTAGTAACAAAGCTAGTATAAAACTTAGTGATCCTAATAACCTCTGACTTTCGCCACCACATTTGTGCGAGCAGGACGTAGGAAGATCTAAGTTGATCGTCGTACCCAGCTAAACATAATAAATAAAATATTTAATATTTATAGTGCTATGTTGGAAGAGAAGCTATTTAATTTAAAAAAATATAGATTGTTAATATGATGAGAATAAAAGCAATGAAGCTTTTATTCTCGGTTAATTCTTGGAACAGAGGAGAAATGGGAGAGAGGATAAGACATTTGGTACATTTGCCTAAAAGCCTCTCCTATTAAAGTATCAAGTGCCTTGTTCTCTCTTCCATTTCTCATCTATGTTCTAATAATTAACCGAGAATGAAAGCCTCATTGCTTTTACTCTCATCCTATTATTAGTCTATTATTATTTAGAACTAAACCCTTTCTCTTCAACATACCACTATAAATAGTATACACTTTACTTATTATTTTATTGACTTGAGTATGTTGATCAATTGGGATCTTACTTCCTGCCCGTGTGTGACGTGGTGCCAGAAGTCAAGGTTAGTAGGACCGCTAAGTTTTTTTGACTACCTTCATGTCTGCATGGAGGCGGTATTAAACTCTTAGAGAGGAGAGTGACTCACTACTACCTCAAGTCCGGTAACAAGTTTAATTTAATTATTTATTTATAAATTGCATGCTTAAGATACTTTTATCGTGTGTGTGTGTGTGTGTATATATATATATATATAGATATATATATATATATATATAATTGTTCTTTTTTTCCTTTAAAGTATAAGAGTTTATCTTACTAATTTATAAATGTTTATCTTGCTGGCTCCATTCAACTCAGCCCTCATACTCGTATTTCCAGCTATCACAAGCATGCGTAACCTACACTTATTTCTCTAATTCTATGGTGATCAATTTATTTTTAGACAAAGTATATGGTCCTAAGTTTAAGTTTATTCCCAAATTGTATTACAAAATGCGTGTTTGTGTGATTAATGTGAAAAAGGCCCATCAAAATTTTGTTGGTTGGTTTGGGTTTCTTGGCGTATTTCTTGGCCTGGGCCCATGTTCACTATTTATTATTCAAATATAAGATTATTTGGAAGGTCCGTTATTTTTTATATATTTAGTTATTAAGCCAATCATGTTCCTTTTAAGCTCATTAATTAGAACCATGCCATTATTGTATATACTATATAGGGATATGAAGCTCACTATTTTAATATGGAAAAGACTGACTATACTTTAATTTATTTATTTGTTGACAAACTCTACACTATTTTATTCTCTATCAGAGACATCTACGAAACTACAACAACAACAACAAAACCTTTTTCCCAACTAGTTGGGGTCGGCTACATGAATCCTAGTTTTCCAATTTGCTTGGTTTAGCGCAATATCTTCTGTAAGGTCACAAACTATCATATTTTTTTTCACCGTTTCCAACCAAGTTAGTTTAGGTCTTCCTCTACCCCTAACTCTACCCTCAATACTTATCAAATCACTCTTTCTAACCGGGGGGGGGGGGGGGGGGGGCACTACTAGGTCTACGTGTGACATGTCCAAACCATCTGAGGCGATTCTTTCTTAACTTATCTTGGATTGGAGCTACCTTTAGCATGTCTCGTATATACTCGTTTCTAATTCTATCCTTGTTTTACCACGCATCCATCTTAGTATCCTCATCTTCGCTACACTCATTTTTCGGACATGTTGTTTCTTTGTTGCTCAACAATCTGCTCCATACATCATTGCTGGTCTAACAACCGTTCTATAAAAATTTTCCTTCAACTTCAAAGGTATACGTTTGCCACACAAAACACCACTGACACTTCTCCACTTAAGCTACCCTGCTTGGATCCTATGTATAACATCTTCACAAATCTCCCAATCTCTTTGTATAATCGAGCCTAAATATCGGAAGCGGTCTCTCTTAGGTATCTCTTAGCCATCAAACTTCACTACTTCCTCAGTTGTATTCCGAATATCACTCAAATTACACTCCATATACTCTGTTTTAGTTCTGCTTATCCCAAAGCCTCTAGCTTTCAAAGTTTCTCTCCACAATTCTAATTTAGCATTGACTCATGCTCTAGTCTCGTTCACTAAGACGATGTCATCGGCAAAAAGCATACACCAAGGCACCTCATCTTGTATTCATCGCGTCAATTCATCCATAACCAAAGTAAAGAGGTAGGGACTTAAAGTGAAACCTTGGTGTAAACCTACTGTAATAAGAAAAATGCTAGTCTCTCTTGTGGTTGTTCTAATTGTGGTCGTTGTCTCTTCATACATATTCTTAATTACCTCAATATACCGAATAGTTACTCTTTTATTATTTAACACCCACCATGCTATGTCTCTAGGGACTTTATAATATGCTTTTCTAGATCTATAAAAACTATATGTAGATCTTTCTTGTTCTTCCTATATTTTTTTATAAGTCTCCTCAGTACATAAATTGCTTCCATTGTTGACCTCCTAGGCATAAACCCAAACTGATTCTCAGACACTGTAGTTTCTAGTCTTAGTCTCTATTCGATCACTCTCTCCCAAATTTTCATCGTACGACTCATTAATTTAATTCTTCGATAATTTGAGAAACTTTGTATATCTCCTTCATTTTTATATATAGGTACTAAAATATTCTTTCTCCATTCATCGGGCATTTTCTTAGTCCTCAAAATTTTATTAAATAATTTTGTTAGCCAACCCACTTCTACATCCCCAAGACACTTTCAAACTTCAATGGGTATATCATCCGGTCCTAAAGCTTTTCCTATTTTCATCATTCCTGGAGCATTTCGAACATCTGAGGTCCTAATTGTATGAAAAAACATATGCTCTCGACTCTCCATCGAGTCCTCTATATTTAAGTTGCCTACAACCTTTTCATTTAATAATTTCTCAAAGTAATTTCGCCATCTTCCTTAATTTCGTCATCTTTTACTAAGACTCTTGAATCATCGCTCTTAATACACCTAATTGTATCTAGATCTTTTGTTTTTCTATCCCTTTGTTTAGCAAGCTTATAAATGTTATTTTCTCCTTTTGTTTTTAATTTTGTGTATAAATCATCATAAGCTTTTTCTTTTGTATCTCTTACCGCTTTCTTAACTTCTTTTCTAATGGTATCTCTCCAAATTCTCTTCATTTCTATTCTTTTGCCATATTTGAAGGTTGATTTTTTTTCTCTCACAATATTTTGGAGTTCTTCTTGCCACCACCATGTTTTTTTATTTAGAAACCCTCTATCTTTAGATTCTCCAAGTACCTCCTTTGAAATTTCTCTTATGTACGTAGCCATTTTAATCCACATCATATTTGTCTCCTATTCCCATTTTCATGATGCTCCTTTAAGGACTTTATCTCTAAAAACTTTTAGTTTATCTCCATTCAAGTTTCACCACCTAATTCTTGGGTTCCTAGTCTCCTTCCTTGCACATATGTGTTTCTCAATCTTAACATCCAATACCATTAATCTATGTTGTGAGGTTAAACACTCTTCCGGTATAACTTTACAATCTTTATATGTCAAGCGATCCACCTTTCTAATGATGAAAAAATCAATCTGATCCTATTTGCCCCACTTAAAAGCTTATCAAATGTTCCTCCCCTTTACTAAAATAAGTATTTGCTAGTATAAGATCATACGAAGCCGCAAAATCTAATAAAGTCTCTCAACCATCATTCTTATTTCCAAATCCATGTCCTCCATGCACCCTCTCATATTCTATGTTATCTACAACTACATATCCATTGAAATCTCCTCCTATAAATAGTTTCTCACCTAAGGGTACTCGAATTATCTCATCCATATCTTTCCAAAATTTATTTTTAGCTTGTGCATCTAATCCTTCTTGGGGTACATAAGCACTAATGATATTAATTATGTTTCCCCCTAATACAAGCTTAATTTGTATTATTCTATCCTCTTTTCTATTAACACTTACTACATCTCTTTTGAATTTCTTATCTACTAAAATTCCTACTCCATTTTTATTTCTAATTTTACAGGTATAATATAATTTAAAACCATCTATCTCTTTAGCTTTCTCCCCTACCCATTTTGTTTCTTGTAAACAAGCTATATTAATATTCCTTCTAATCATAGTATCTACTAGTTCTATGCATTTTTCTGTCAATATTTCTATATTCCAAGTTGCTAACCTAAGCCTATTTTCTTGGACTAGCTTCTTTACTCGCACATGTTCAGATTGGTGTAGGAACCCTTGCCCATTTTTTACCGCACCCGGGCGCCAGTGTGATGCCCTTTGCATATTTTTCGAAGCACCCGAAGGTAGGCACAACACATCGCTTCCAGGGAATGCACTAGCATTTGCGTGTATATTATTAGGATTCATATTCATAAGATTTGACAAAGTTATGTGTTGGCTATCAACTGCCTAACACAACCCTCCTCCTTACCTGGTTTGTGGCCGGATTTTTCGCTTGGGACAGGCAATGGCGGACTTACATACATCTACGAAACTACTATTAATTTATCCATATTCATTTATGTATACACATATTTATTGCTTTGAACTGTTTTTATATATTTTTCAAGAAATAAATAGAAAAACAATGTGATCTTGGTCTTTACTATTGATATATCGTAATAGTGTTTTCTTTTTCCAAAATTTTACAATCTATTTTATGTTGCTTTAGATATTTCTTTGACACGGCATCTCCTTTGAGTTATGACTTCTTGTGACACTAGATCCACTAAGACAGAAATTTGATGGCCTTAACTTTAAGGGATGGAAAAATCAAACGATGTTGGGATAGAGCGCTCGCTTGGGACAGGCAATGGCGGACTTACATACATCTACGAAACTACTATTAATTTATCCATATTCATTTATGTATACACATATTTATTGCTTTGAACTGTTTTTATATATTTTTCAAGAAATAAATAGAAAAACAATGTGATCTTGGTCTTTACTATTGATATATCGTAATAGTGTTTTCTTTTTCCAAAATTTTACAATCTATTTTATGTTGCTTTAGATATTTCTTTGACACGGCATCTCCTTTGAGTTATGACTTCTTGTGACACTAGATCCACTAAGACAGAAATTTGATGGCCTTAACTTTAAGGGATGGAAAAATCAAACGATGTTGGGATAGAGCGCTTCACTGTATCAAACGTTACCAACTTTAAGATAGTTGGCACTAAACCTATTAATGACCAACTTCATGAGTTTCAGGACTATCTTCGGTATCTCGAGTGCAAAGGGAACACTTTTTCGAATGATTACTAAATGTATAATCTTATAGATAAATTTTCTGATTCTTGGTCTGACTGTACTCAAGATCTAAGGCTAAAACAAGGCTAACTTACCCTCGTAGTTACTCTTAAAGCCATTAGGGTTATGATGAGCACGGGAAGAAACATAAACCCCTACTTGAGTTGCAAGCCAAACCCAACTTAGTTGAAGAAGAGGCCAACCCCACTACCTATGGGAACCCTAATCATCGTCCTAGAGGTAAAGCCTTTAAGAGAAATTGGAACAATAAGCATTAAAATTAAAACCAAAACCAAGGTAGGTTCCATCACCCTTCCGACGATGATTCAAGACTTCCTAGGACCTGCTATACCTTTGGGAAAACATGTCATATGGCAAAATATTGTTATCAGCGAAAGATAAGAGATGGTTCTAACTCTGAAAAAGGAAATCGAGCACAAGGGTGACCCGAAATTTTGGTTAGTTTATTTTTATGCTCATTTGAATTTTTAGTAATTGAATTCTTTAGCTTATATGTACAAATTCATTTGGTTGGTCAAGTTTTTAATTATTAGGAATGAAGTGGAAGAAGCATTATGACACTATGATAGAATAAGAGAAAAAGGATAACAAATTTGAGGGCGCTTTAGAAATCCTTCGCTCGTCATGTCAACTATCCCCTAGGATTTTGAGTAGATTTATTTATGTTTGCTAGTTTGTGATATTGTTAAATAAAGTTGTAAGCACTTGACTATTTATTTTGTTGGAGATTAAGTGATAATTTTGTGGTATTGAACTACTGGTGATGATAATAAAAAAATGTTTATCTATTGTCCATTTATGATCCTTGTTATGTGGTTGTATCTTGTTAATTATTAGTTTATGGTTGCATTTTATATATTGACCCACATGGGGGGATTACTTTTAATATGAATTTTTATTGATGAAAGCGTGGACGGTTTTCGTATTATATCAATCTACTCGCTCTTTAATCATGAGAATGATTGTTGTTAATTTTATTATTACGGTTATACCATCTAGAGAAAATCTTATTTTATCATGCATGCTATTTAAATTTTATACATGCACACTCTAATGAGAAATTTATGTGAGACCCTGAACTTTGAAGGTATTTGTGTTCCTTGAGGGGAACCCATTATGAGATCACCACAATGATAACCCAACTTATTTTATTAAAGGTTCAATGTGGTAATAAGGTGAAAGATGATTCTTGGGATCACTCATTTAATGCAGTTACTCAACCTATTTTATTAAAGGTTCATTGTGGTAGAAACAAGCTGAAAGGTGATTTTTGGTAGCACCCATTTAATAAAGTTGTACTCCTAGTCTAGAGAGTGCATGTGTGCTAGTTACACCCCCACTCCTTATAGTGCACGAGTGCTCATAAATGTGAACAGAAAAGGTTGAATTTGACTCTTAAGAAGCCCGAAGGCATGTGTCTGTGAGGTATAAGTTCACATGTACTTCTGGACTGACCTATGGGGGAGTAATCGAAGACTGCGGTTGTGAGACTATGATCTTCCCTAATAACTCTCATGAAACAGTATCTGTAAGCATTGCCAATTTAAAGCTCCAACCCATTATCTTGATGGATATTGTCTGTTTTTTGTTAATTTCCAATCAAGAGACTTAATTCAAGGTATAGTAAATTATGTCCCTTGGATTGCGAAAGATGTCACTAAGGGGGTGTTTGGCAACCCAAAACGGTATTGCAACTGGGCCTATTTTGCAACTGAGTTGCAAGTCAAGTCCACTTGCACTATTTGGGTATCCAACTTTATTGTTGCAACTAAAAAGCATTCTTACTTTTTAGTTGCAAAAGCTGTCTCACTTGCAAATTTCAACTTGCACCCATTGTGGGTGCAAGTGAGTTGTAAGTTGATTTTGAGTCACTTTTATTTACAATCCTTTTTAAAGGCTTGTCCAAATAATGCATTTGCAAGTGCAGTTGCTGCTGCAGCTGCAATTGCAACTGTAAATGCAGTTGCAACTGCAACTACAATTGCACTTGCAATACAACCAAACACACCCTAAGTGAAGGTTCAAGGCCGGGAGCCACCTACTCCATGTCTATAATATTTTAGTAGTTAGTGTGTGTGTGTGTGTGTGTTGTGTGTGTGTGTGTGTGTGTGTGGGTGGGTGGGTGGATGGGGGGGTGTGTGGATGTTGGATAATTGTACAAATTATTGAAAACCCAACTTTGCAAACTCATTGGCATTTCTCTTGGTTGCCAAAGCTTTGGGTCTGGGTTTGAAATTCGGCAAAGTCATTTTATTTTTTAAGCATGAATTGATTTGAGAAGGTTGCTGATTGTGCACGGAGCTTGAGGGAATCAGAGGGCATCGGTTGCAGAATGAAGCATGTTCGGTGTGCGTAGGAGACAATTGTGAATTTGGAGCTTAATAGGCACGAATTCCGGACCTGTAGTAACTACTAGTGAGCAGAAATCTCATTCAATTTTCTGCCTTCTAGGCCCATGAATTGGGCTGAAATTTGTGGGTGGAATCCCATATTCTTAGAGCTATTATTTGTATAAGTAATAGGAGAGGCAAATGTATCAAGTGCCTTATCCTCTCCCCACTTCTCTTCTCTATTCCAATAATTAACTGAAAATCAAAGCTTCATTGCTTCTATTCTCATCCTATTATCTTATTATACTAAATTAAACCTCTTCTCATCAAATACTACTATAAATATTATACATTTAAAATTTATTTTATTTAGCTGAGTACATCGATCAAATGAAATCTTCTCACGTCCCGCCTGTGTGCGATAGGGTACCGGAAGTCAAAGGTTAGTAGGACCAGTAAGTTTTTGACTACGTTTGATGTCTGCATGGAAGCGGTATCAAACTCTTAGGGAAGGGAGTGCCTCCCTAGTGACAAGTTTGATTTAATTATTTATTTGATAAATCGCATGCCTAGTTTAAGATATTTTTATCGTATAAATATATAAAAATGAGCAATTTTTCTAACACGTCACCATGCATTTAGTTTCCACTTACATAGAAAATCTAATTTTATAGAGGCCATTGATTGGTACTCCCTCCTAACTTAGCTAGCAGGATATAAGGGCGTCCTTGTTCCATTATCCCTCAGGCATCACCTAGGTTTGCCTTTCCACATAATGGGTGAGTCTCGAGTTTCCCATCCAACAGACCGCAATAAATGGCCAGGCATTGTCTTCTTCCAGCAATCATTTCAGTCACTAACTTCAAACTAATGCAAATTGTAGACACAATAGCAAACACTGATACTGTTCCTAGATTATCAGTCTAGCCTAATCACCTGTTGAAGTTTGAGATTGCAGTTGTATGGGGCATTTAATGATGTTCTCCTATTTTAAGTACGCGTTGGCTTGAAACCTCTTCACAATGATTATTTGTGTTAGTAAATATTTATTTTGTGTTTCGTTCTCGCTTTTCAATTTCACACCCTTGTCCGTGTGTATTTGTGCATTAAACCATTGATATTTCTCAAAGTGTACTTTTCTATTTTTATTTACATAGTGTTTTATTATCGAAATAATGAAATCTGGTCGTACCTTCATTAGATTGTGAAAGATACAAAAATATGTAAAAGATCATGCACTATCTTTGTTTTCTAATATATTAATATATTTTTCTTTAATTTTTTGTTATTATGTTAAAGTGAGGAATTTTGCTTATATTTTTATGACATCGGGATGTAAACAGATGTGTCTATACCTAGACGACTTCCGTAAGGCCAATGTACCCGTGTGAGTGCTTACCAGTGCCAATACCTTTTGTATACTCTTGAGTGCGTACTCAAGCAGTACCCAGTTTGTTATTATATTCTTACAGTTTTTGTACACAATTGTGTTCAGATATATACCCATGGCCTAAGTGTAACTTCAAAAACATCTTTTTTTTTTCCACGGTTCATACCTGTCTCCAAAAATGCCTATTATCATAATTTATTTTCATCATGTCATGAAGATGCTTAAATGCTTGCATTTTTTACAAGATAGACATTTTCATTTATAGATATAAGGTTTTATTATGTTTAATGTAAATCACGTATTCCTATACCCGTATCGTGTCATACCTGCACCCTTATCCATATCCATGCTTCATCAGTGCACCCTTATCCATATCCATGCTTCATCAGTGCACCCTTATCCATATCCATGCTTCATCAGTCCAGTTGGAATGCTGCTTTCTAATGAGAATTCCCACTGCAGATAAATAAGTAAAGTTTGCTTTCTTCTAGGGAAGACATGATCATCAATTACTAGGCTACTAGAATTAGTAAAGTGTTCATGATAATTGATCATCATTGGGATAGAAGATTTATTATGTTTTATGTTTTGTCATGGTCATTATATAAGTCGACAAGAGAAAAGGATGATTATTGTCATGAAAGAACATGAATGGATAATATGGACTGTTGTTGTTGTGATAGGTGTGATGGTTGCTTGGACCGGGATTGAGCACTTTCAGCTTGGAAGATATGACCCTCCACCAGCCAATGATCCAGAAGATTATATGGTTTGTGCTGGATACTTTAATGATATTTTGCTGTTGATGATTTCCCCTTTATTTTTTTATTTTTTTTATTCTTTCTTTCTATATGGCTGTCAGTAACTTAGAATTGGTTGTTTCCAGTCCTTCATGACCTTTTTTATTTTTAAAGTTAATTAGTGTCCTAACCTAAACAAATGACCAGATAATCTTTCTTATTGTCACTACACAATGCGTGATGGTTATTTGTTTTCAGCTGTTGCTCTCAAAGTTGGCCTGGAATGATGTATTTTAATTAAATGTTGATTTACTTCTCTCATCTAGTTCCATAATTGTGAAACTTTAAGGATGTTTCTGTAACAAAAAGAAGGCATAGGTAAGGGAACAAGGAAGGTTCATGCATAGAAGTTGGTATATATAGGAATGGCATGGTCAGGGTTGACCTGTATAGAAAGTATTCCAAGTAGAAAGTGTAGGACTTTCTCGGGTGAAGATTTAAGAATTATAGGTCTAATTGGTGTGCACGGTAAAACTTGTATTTCATTAACTTACTTGATGGCTTGGATAAGAATGGGGCTATATTGAACGCACATTTACTTCTTGATACAAAAGACAGATATGTTAAAGCTATTCAAGTTTTATCTATATAGACCTTGAGTATTTCTATTGACTTTGGAAAGGCAACTAAAATTTTCAAGGTTCTGCAATGAATATCACATTAGTATTACTATGTGGTTACAGGAAAGGTCAAGTATCCTGCAATATATAAGCCAGTACATGTACACAACCTTGTTCAAGAAATGCATCAACAACCTTGTTCAAAAAACAAATTGACTATTTCATTCAAAACTGAAATTCGGAAATTCGTAAACAATGCTCTACTGACATACTTAATTTGTTCAAATCTATTTTAGGCAGTACCTAAGTAGTAAACACTGCCATGGTTGGCAACAGAATCAAACAGTGACTCAATATAGTGGTTTGAGTGGCACAGTTAAATGTTTTTCGATGGTGCATGTGGAATAACTAGAAAGGGTAACAGGTTAAGCTTAGGTACACAGTAATGTGCGAGGGAATCCTCCTTACCCTCGTGCATTACTTGGTTTGGTAAGAGGCAAGCATAGTTTTGGAAGGATGCTGGATTCCCATGGGAATCAAAATGCATTTGCTGGAAAGGGTTTGCATTCTCTCCTAAAACCATGGGATTTGTGAATAAATAAATACAACAGTGGAGGATTCGCGGGAATGCATTGTATTTTACTAAACGTAATAATGCAACATTCCTAGGAATCTTGATTCCCGCCCTCACATTCCCTTGAATCCTCCAACCGCGTACTAAAGGCCCCTTTAGTTAAGAAGATATTTATTGAATTTCCTATTGTGGCATATTATCTCTCACCTTGGCTAAAGTGGAGTGGTGGAAGTTTTTTCTATGTAAAACTCTATGTTTCTTTCAATTTTAATTTTTAACCTGTCACTTTTAGTGATGCCTTATAATGTGACTGATTTAAATTCTTTCCCGATTTTAATTATTGACCAATTTTCCCCATCTGGTGCAGATTTTGTCTATCAGTGCAGGTCATTTTTCTTATAGTGAAAATATGATTTAATTTTGAACTATAGTAAAGTTGGTGCCTTGCAGACTTTCATGTATTATCCTTTATAGCTGGATTTAGATATAAGAAAATATGGTTAAATTTTGAACTATAATAAAGTCAGTGCCACGATTTTTTTGAATTTATTCATCCTTCTCGGTACTTTGTTCTAACTGTTGTCTAGGTTTTTTTTTCTCAATTAAATTCCACTTGATACTAGTAACTCAGCATGCACAAAAGAAATAATTTAATTTTTAGCATAACGATGGTACAGTATGATCTAAGGCCAAGGTGGCCTCTGGGCGAGGAATACTTGCAAGGAAAAAGTGAAGCTCGATCTATTAAAAGTGCCCGCGTACATCCATCACTTACATCTATCATCCAAGGTTCCATTGAGCAACAAGCCTAGCTTTGCAAAATTTTGTCTGATCTCTCTGATACTGTAAGTTGAACTGTTTATAGCAGGACCTGTTTGATTCTACTAGTATTTGCTGGAAATATTTCGTGCAGATTGATTCTATTCACTTCATTTCTTTAATTTTTGCAGGTACAAATTTTCAGATAATGGTACTCACTCTTTTGGATCTATATGTCTAAAACAACCTTCTTAGCAGTCACCAAAATATTTCCTTGGATCATCGTTCAGCAATTGTGTGTTGACAACTGTAATTAAAATTTTCTTTTCATTCTATAGTGATGTAATATCATTTTTCATCAGTCTTAAGGATCCTGCAAGGTTTAACTTCTCACAGGGAATCGATCCAACGAGTAATTCTGGTGTTCTTCAAGCAAAATAACTGGAGAGATAGTGTTGTGGGTATGTGGATTTTCTTCGTGCGGCCTATATATTGCACATGACTCCATCTTCATTTGTTTTGTTCAAAATTCGTGATTATTATTATTTTATTGGGATACATGCAGTGTGCTTGCTGATCATCTAGTGTGTATAGTTAAATTTTTGCTGAGATATCTGTGTTTATATTTTGGTTACAACAGAAGCTACATCTGATCTAATAGTTTCCTTGAATTAGATTGCTTAACCATCTTACTTCTATTTGCTTCCTTTAAACTTTTTCTAACGAAACCCCATTTCCGTCTTAAAATTTGAAGGGAGATAAAAGCCACTGTTGAGAATCCTTCCTCCTCTCTTTTAATACATGTTGCCTATTCCTTTAATTTTCTATATTTTCTTCGGCACATTTGAGAATGCGAAATTACTTGCCTGTTGGACTCAATAGTTGTTTAAATGGGCTATCAACTGGGAACGTGCAGTGTATCCTATTGTATTTACCAGTACACGGAATGAAGCTGAACCTTACTAGTGTTTTCTTATTGAGACTGTTAAGACAGATGACATGAATCTATTTTTTAGCCTGCTACATTAGATGAAACTAGCTGACATTGCTGAGGAAGCGCTCGGGAAACTTATCGAGGGAATTCTCTTTAAAATCTACTTATTGCTCCGTTGGTGATTGGAGAATTCAATCCTATATTACAAATGCACATTTTTTTTTTTTGAGGAAAAGGTGGGATAATGCCACCCTGTTTCATTAATAAGTAATTAATAAACAAACCCGAAGTCCCGGGGAAAAAAAGTACAATGCAGGAAATAAAACATAACCCCCAACAAAACCCTGGGGGGTGGGTTACATCATCCAGCCTAAAGGCAACCAAAAGCAAAATACAAAATACAACGCCAGATACAAAGAAGTAAACGTGAAGCTAGGGTCCACCCATCAGTCTAGAGTTGGCCCGATCTCTATCTCCTCGTCATCAAACTCATCACCTGGAATACCCTTGCGATCCTCCCCCTTGCTCCTGAAGCAGCTGCTGTAGCCCAAAAGGAAATTAGATGCATGATATGAGTAAGATTACTAGAAATAGAATTACAAGAAGCACGGAAATAAAAATTGTTCCTATCTAGCCATAACACCCAAGAGGTTGCCGCAATGGCGATAAACCATGCTTCTTTCATATCGTGACGGACTGCCGCAAATCTGGGACCAACCCACAGTTCCTCATATTCTCTTGGGTAGTCACTTGTTCCTAGTGCTCTAAGCACCTCTATCAAGATGGCCTTGCTTCTAGTGCAATGAAGAAACAGATGATTCAGGGTTTCCATGTGAGCGTTGCAGAATCCGCAATTGGTCGCAATGTGAGGTTGTCTCTTGGCTAGGTTCTCTCTAGTAAGAATGGCATTGTTAAGCACCAGCCAGAGGAAGACTCTAATTTTCAGAGGCGCTTTAGTCTTCCAGAGAACCGCTGCCCAGCTGGGCCTGCATCCTCGGAAGTGAATCCGGTTGTAAAGTGATCTAACCGAGAACCCTCCCTTGTTCTCGGGTCCCCAACGCATGTGATCTGGACCTTGGGCACATATCACCCCAGACTGGGCTATGTGCGCTTGCAAGTCATGCAGATGCTGTAGCAAACTTGGGGGAAGAGTTCCTTGGAACGACGGTCTCCAAGTCCCCCTTTTCCATGTTTCCGCCACCGAAATATTCGGTCGATTCGTTTTAGCAAACAGTTCTGGGAAATCTTCCTTAAGAGAATGAGGCCCGCACCATTTGTCCCACCAAAATCTAGTGGTTCGACCATTGCCGATCAAAGATGAAATTGCTGAGTTGAAAGGCCCGCTGGCAGTAGCAACTCCTTTCCAGAAACGAGAGACCTTGGATCCTACACGAAAGCCTAGACTTCTAGTCCCTTTCCCTCGTAGGTAAGGTTGGATAAAGTCCTGCCAACCCTCCCCGCCGTGATGGAACACTTTCCACCACCACTTTCCCAAGAGAGCCAGATTCATATCTTTGAGATCAATGATGCCTAGCCCCCCGTGCCTTTTTTTCATGCATGCAATATTCCATTTAATAAGGTGGTACCCACCCTTATTTGAATCTGCGCCTTTCCAGAGGAATCTTTTCCTGATACGATCGATCCTTTGGATCACCCACTTAGGTAGTTCAAAAAAGGACATGTAGTAAATGGGCAGGTTGGATAGCACAGAATTGATGAGTACCACTCTGCCTCCAAGCGAAAGTGATTTGCCTTTCCATCCGGACAGCCTGTCCTCCACCCTATCGATAAAAGGCAGCCAGTCCGCCTTAGTGAGTCTCCCTGGACGGAGTGGGAGCCCTAGGTATTTAATTGGGAATTCTTCTAACGCGCAGTTGAGGATGGTGGCATGCTCCCGAATTTCAGCTTCTGAGAGTGAAATAGGAACTAGCGAGCTCTTGTGGAAATTAATCCTAAGGCCTGACCAGGCTTCAAAGCAGTAAAGGATCCCTTTAATGCAAACTGTTTCCGCTCTAGTCCCATTACCAAAGATCAGGGTGTCGTCAGCATACTGAAGGATAGTGCATCCCTGATTAGCATTGTTGCTGGCAACAGGCGAAATCCATCCTTTTCTTTGACAATTATCAAGCATTCCTCTGAGCACATCCGCTACAATAGTGAATAGAAGTGGGGACAGTGGGTCCCCCTGACGGAGTCCCTTCTTGCACGGGAACGAGGGACCAGGTCTCCCATTCACTGAAATTGCCGTTTTGCTAGAGTGCAAGCATTGTTTAATCCATCTTATCCATTTGTCCCCAAAACCTCTCCCCCTGAGAGCCTCTAGCAAACATTCCCAGTCCACAGAGTCGTAGGCTTTCTCAAAATCCAGTTTGAGGAGGAAGTTCTTGGAGTTACTCTTGTGGCAGTGGTGAATAACTTGTTCAGCCGTGGCCACGCAGTCTAGGATACATCTGCCCTTAATGAATCCCGTCTGTGTTCTGCTGATAAGACTGTCCATGATGCCTCCCAGACGGATGGCTAGGACCTTAGTGATGATTTTAGCCGAGCAATTTATCAGGCTAATTGGCCTAAAATCCCCAACGCACTTAGAGTCTTCCCGTTTGGAGATCAACACCACTTCTGCAAAGTTGAACATACCCAGCCTGAGGTTATTGTGAAAAAATTCCACCATCATATCCATAAATTCTCCTTTAATTTCTTCCCAGAACACCTGGAAGAACAGTATAGGAAAGCCATCTGGACCCGGTGATTTATCAGCTCCCATCTGGTCAATGGCCGTTTTGACTTCTGATTCCGTGAAAGGTTCCTCCAAGGAGGACAAGTTATGCCCTGGAGCCCTCTGATACTCCTGCCAGAAGTCTGCCCCCATTGGACTCCTAAAATCATTCTTTTTCCCGAAAAGACCCTTATAGAATGACTGGAAGGTAGTGGAGATCACCTTCTCATCCTGTGAAGTTCCTGAATCTGTCTGAATTGAAAGGATCAAATTGGATCGCCTTCTTGCGTTTGCCACTCGATGAAAGTAGGCCGTATTCGCGTCTCCCTCTTTGAGCCACGAGATCCTGGACCTCTGTTGCCATTTGATCTCTTCCAGTCTATACAGATGGGCAATGTTATTACGGAGCTCTAAGAGCCTGTTCCGCTCTTCCTGCGAAAGGATTCTGGTCTCTTCCACCCTCTCAAGTTCATCAATACCTTCCAGGTATGACTCTTTATCACGCCAGATGGTCGCGAATCTAGATCGATTCCATCTACCAAGCCTCTTTCTCAGTCTTCGAATTTTACCACACCATCGAGACGCCGCATCCCTGCCGGTCATTGGGAGTGCCCAATTCTCCATAACCATATGATGGAAACCTTGAATATCCAGCCATGCCTTTTCAAATCTGAATTTCCTAGGCTTGCGAGATCCCCGCAGTCCCACATCGAGGAGGATCGGTGTGTGATCAGAAGTTGGTCTAGGGATCGATCTGGCCATTGCGAGAGGGAATAAAGCTTCCCAATCCATAGAGACAAGAACCCTGTCCAATTTGGCCATCACCGGATCCGCTTGCAAATTAGACCAGGTAAAAAGTCTGTCATTGATTGGGATATCAATCAGCTCAAGTTCCGTGATAACTCTGTTGAATTCCTCTCGGTGCCTATCGCTCGCTCCTCTACCTTTGTGCTCAAAAGCAAATCTAGTAATGTTGAAATCCCCACCCACAATCCAAGGTCCCGACCAGCGTTGACGGATGTCGGCCAGTTCTTGCCAGAAGGCCTCTCTGTGCGCGGCCACGTTCGGCCCGTAGACAACAGTCACCGTCTGCATCCAATCATCTGAGCGTCTCTTAAGTCGGGCGGACAAGGAGAACGAACCACAATATTCCTCTTCGCAGGAAAGAAGATCCGGATTAAACCCAATAGCAATCCCCCCTGAGGCACCGACAGAGGGGCGAAGCAACCACTCCTTGACTCTAAAACCCCCAACTCTTTTGAGTTTGAGCCCGTGCTGGAGTTTGGTCTCTTGCAGGCCTACAATTTTCGCCTTGGAGTTGTTAATGACGTCCCTTACCATGTCTCTCTTCCCTCTAACCCCCAGTCCCCGAACATTCCAGAAGAGTGTATTCATTGGGGGACACTATCAATAGAGATCGTTGGTGAGGGTGTGGGTCCGACTACATCCTCGAGGATGGTAGTTGGCCCTGCGCTATCGCGGGGGGCATAACTCAAACTAGAGTTAACCCTATCCGATTCCCGACCCCTAATTTTGTTGAGGAGTAGCGCGTTGCGGTCTAAATCCCAAACTTCTAACCCACATGTTTCAGCAAGTAAAAAAACCTCATTGTCTGACATGAAATTTAAAATGGAAGCTAAAAAATTAGTCGTACCTCCATTGTCGAGCTTAGCAGCTTTGGCAGCCGCTGCCACCTCAAGATAGTCATCCAGGGACTCCCCATGAGCCCTCTTGGGCGAACGGTGTACTCGAAAACCAACTGTCCTCTGAGATACTCCGGAACTGTACCCGGGTGTTGTTTCAGGTACAGTGGATAGCACCACCTCAGGGGAGACATCTCTCTGAGTGTTTGCAATGAATTCAAGATCGTCTGAGTCCTCTTCTGAAAATGAGAAGTCTATATCCAAATTTAGCCGTCCCTCTCGTTCATCCTCACTATCAGAGTGGAGCTTTCCCTTTCCCACGGACCCCTCTGTGGGCCCGCAGATAGTCGAGTCACTAACAAAAATAGAATTGTGAGTACTGGTCCCCTCATTAGGCCCATTTGAAAAATTGCCAGAATGCTGTAGTGAAGACTGCTTGTTGGGCCCCTCAGTAGGCCCAACAGCATCTATAAAATGATCAGAACCCAAGTCGTGAGAAAACCCTTCCACCAGATTAGGGTTCGCTGCTCCGCGGAGCAACTTAACCCCTGTCTCGAAATCCCCCCCTCTCATCGCGTTGTCCAAAGCGGTAATATTACCGCCCATGACAGCTGGCAAACCCTGATTGGAAGTTCTGGCGGTTGGAATCTCGATCGACGCGTTCTCAGAGGTTGGCGTGATACTCGAGCCGTTGCTAATTCCACGTGGGCGCTCCTCATTGGGGGGTGTATCGGTGGGCTTGGAAGTATCCTGGTTCAAGAATAGTGGCACATTACCCCTTGGTTCTTCACATCCTCCATTACCCCAAACAGACGCCTCTTCTTCTACGCCATCTTCCTCCTCCTTCTCTTCTATGCCATTTCTGTCACTCCTCAAAAGTGTAAACTTTGACCCCCTCCCTTCATCACCGATAGCGTTAACCCCCGTACTCTTTTTGCTCTGGGTTCCCCTACCAACCCCCTCTGTAGCTTTCCCAAAACATGTCGCTGTCTTAGGCCCCCCTAGCTCCTCAGAAGCACCCGTCGCTTTTTCAGTTGGGAACCAGCTTTTGGTTACCCACTCTTTGGTAGTAATGGGTCGCTCGCCTGACTTCTTCCCCAGAGTGGCAAAATCTCCCACCAACCCTACTCTTGGAGTCTGCAAGATGATACCCAAAGAAGCTTTGCCATCCACAGGGTGTACCTTCCCCGTACCAAACTTCTGCACCCCAGCACCTTTCGCCTTTGTGCTTTGCAGGGTTTGACCCTCAATAAGTGCCCCACTTTTGACACTACGCCTGTGCTCGAATGCTGTGCTTTCCAAATCAGGAGGAGAGTGAAGGATCACCGTTGGATCTACGTAGTTGAAAGCCCTATGTGGCTTTTGACCGTTAGATTCTTCGGGACGAGCCTTGCCTCTACCATCCTTGGTCGGAGAAGCAAGCGTTCCCGCCGCCTGTGCCGCCTTGATGATGTCCCTGTGCGCTCTCTCAATTTCGTGTGCCCCGTCGATTGTGAGAGCCTTCCTCGGCGACACCACCTCACTGTAAGACCTTTCGTCCCTACGAGCTGAGGGTTTGGGGGTAGAATTGGTCGGTAACAGTTCCTTTGGGTCCTCCACCTTCTTGTCGAGGATGAACCTGACGAGATAGGATTCTTCGAATGAGTAGATCTTGGCAAATCTTGGCATTAGCGTGATGTCACTGCATCTGATCAAGAGTCTAGCCGAAACTAGTTCTGATCGCCGAACAGTCTTCTCGTCGATTTCCACCACCGAGCCAAAATCCGACACAATTTCTTGGAGGGCTTCTTTCTTCCAAAAATGAAGAGGAACGTTGTGGATCCAAATCCAAAACTTCTCACCTTGTGGGAGTTCCGCTCCAAACGTCGGAGACCACACCGTGAATTCGAGTACGAGGTGACCAAAGTCCACATTCCCCATTCTGATCACTTCCTCCAGCTTCTCTGTTGACGGGAATGAAATGAGGAATTGCATGTGACAGAGCTTTTTGGCGACCCAGTCCCCGTGGGCACTCATGGGCCACCTCTCTGTGAGCGCTTGCATGACATGGCACTCCGACGGCCGCCCTTTCTTGACTCTCGCAGTGGCACACCATTTCCTCAGCCACTTCTCTTCATGCTTAATGATATCCAAGCTTGTTGCCAATCGTATCACTGATGGGTTTTCCGGCGATCTCCCCCTACTCACCGGTCGCTCCTCATCACTGTTAGTCTCTATGACATTGGTACAAGCGTAAGATAGATGGCCCCACTTCATGCACTTGAGGCAACGGGCTTCCTTGGTGCATTCGGACTTGTAATGGCCAAGTTCACCACAGTTAAAGCACGGTGCCGGCTTACGCTTCCCCTTCCGCTGTTTCTTTGCTTGTCCGGGAACTTGGTGATTGTAATTCCCCATCCTTTTTCTTTGTTTTGAACCCCCCAAGATCCACGGCCCCTCCCCGTCCTCCTCTACTACACTCGAAGCCCCTTTCGTTTCGTCCAGCGAGGTCTCAAGAGAGTCTTGCTCGGCGAGCGCAGTGGTTGGCTTGAGCTGAGGTGGAGGTTGGACAGAGAGTTGATAGGTGGTGCGATTATTGGGGTTAGGGGGATGGGGAGGGGGCACTGAAGTGTCGTTGATAGGGCTGTTGTGACCTGGTGTTGTGTCTTTGGAGGGGCGTTGTTGATGTTTGTTGTAGGGTCGATTGGCGTTTGGAAGGTCGTTGTAGTTAGCTGGTTGATGGCGGGGCTGGAGAGAAGAGTTACTGTGCTTGTTGTATGCTTGGTAGTGAGTATGAGACCTCTGTTCACCCTCTCTGTACCAACTCCGGTACTGACCCTCATTGCGTTGATGAAAGTGCTCCTTGGGAGGTGTTCTCTTACGCCTGAAACGGCCAGTAGGAGGACCCCCTCGTTGGGCCCTCCTCTCAATGCTCTCATGTCTTCGATGCGTATCCTGGCCCCTGAATCTCTCATCAAGCGAGCGATGATGACCGCGTTCATTCCCCACATGACGTGGAGGCGCACGCAAGTGCGCATACGTCGGGGAGTGCACCCGTCTGAGCTCCGGAAGCTCTCCATCCTCCGGGATGGATACCAACGAAGTGGATGGTGCCAGTGATGCTGTACGGACAGGAGATGGGGGTAGAACACTCTGAGGTGGTACAGGTAAATGAGCGTTGAGGTCTGCGGCAACCCCGGTTGACTCAGGTGCCAGCAAAGTGTTGGTCGAATGGATTGGGGTGGGTGGGTGGCGGACCCTCTCATTGGGCCCGCACCCACTCAACTCAAGGAGTGACAGCATGGATCAGTGTGGTGGTTGGGGTGGTGTTTGGGTGGCTGGAAGGCTGAATGGTAGATGGGTTGGAGCGGTTCTGAGACTGAGAAGGGGGGAGAAGGAGCAGGAGAGGAGTTGACAGAAGAAGGTTATGTGGTGGTGGATGAGGAAGAGGAGGAGGTCAAGGCCATGGCTGAGGAGGTGAATGCTCTAAGTTCTAATCCCCATTCTGTCCTATTCTCTCCTAGCAAACTTCTATTGTTGTTGCCATGAGGAAGTAAACTCAAAAAGTCTGTATAGTTACAAACATAATTCTCTAGTTATAATGGTAAAGATAAAACAATATTTATTTATTTGTTTTAAGTTTCACAAAATTCCAGCAGCTAATAATATCCTCAAGAAAACAAGCCTATTACAAATGCACATTGAACCTGCTTGTTTCCTTCAAAATGTAAACTTTTGCACGTCACCTTTCTTGGAAAAAAGATTTTTCCCAAAGAAAATCAAGCATTCAAATGTGGGCATTGTGGTCCATGGTGTAACTCGTAAGCTAGTGGTTATCCTACAGAAACCACTCAACATATCATTATACTATCAATGAATTATTTTGCTGTTCGGATGTTGCTACTACGTACAAATTTTGGACATACTTTGAAAGTTCTTAATATTTCTTGCTGGACTACACAGCCTGAAAGAAATTTAAGACGTTTGAGAAACTGCTCAGTTCTATAGATTCGCTATTCCGTAAAGTGACATGCTTGTTTTCTTGTCGGTGTAATGCAGCCAAAACAGTCCAAAGCGATCCTGGTTGGAGGTTTCGCTACTCTATCTAATATACCGATTCAGGTAGAGATATCACTTTGGATTTTCACTAACATCTCTTGGTTCTTTTAGCTACTATATATCTTTTGTTTTCCTGTATGAGTGTTGTTTTGTTTTAGATAATTTGCACCGCCAATTTGTGTTTTCATCCCTAAAATCTATTTTTGTAAGGAATTGTGTTAATGCCATGCCAGGCAAAACTATCACTACGTAAGATTTTTTTTTCCTGAACCACCTTTCCAAACTAATTCTGAAGATGACTCACTTTCCAAACTTATTTCTAGGGTAGATCCGTCCTCATAAACCGCAGTTCCCAATTGCAGCCTTGAAACAAAAAAATCCTAAGTCTAAATGTGTTAAAATAAGGTTGCAGTTCCTAGCCACAGTCTCTGTTTTTACTGAGGCTGCAGTACCCAACAGTGGCCTCACTTATATTAAAGTTGGGCTCATTTCTTTATAATCTTGTACTCCTCATTCTTCCATTCACTTCATCTATCTCAACACCTCTCTCCCCAACTCCGAAACTCAAATCTCTCAAAACTCTCCCCCTCCCAACTCTCTCCCCTAACTCTTTCAAATCTCTCCCACAGCTCCCTCTCCACTTCACTTCATCTTGCTCTCGACACCAACATTCAACCCCCCAATCCCCAAACCCTAATTTACATATTCGTCCAAAATCTCCTACTCTCGCCACCCACATTCAATCCGACAACACCCCGAAGCATAGCACCTCCGTCATCGTCTTCGACAGCACCCAAAGTTGAAGGTATGTCTTGGTTGGTTTGCACTTATTGTTTCTTGAGAATTGCTATAAATTATTTGTTTACCGTATGCCTTATGAATTGTTAGTGAGTAACATAGATTTTGTATGGCAAGTTTGGAAGGGCAAGGGGTTTACATGAATGTATGAAGTATTGTTTTAAAGGTTGGGGACTCTTGTCGGTTGTAAGAATTTTATTGTCCACCGTGTATTTGATTAATTGTCTGTGAGAATGAAATGATTTTGGGGGGGTTTGTACAATTCAGATATTTTTTAAAAAAAAATGATGTTGGAATTAGTAGTAGTGGGAAAACAATGTGAAAAAGAGTATGTTTGTTGAGTTGTGTAATCTTGAATTGAATTCATTACATATGTAGTATAATTTAGTGTTCTATGAGCTTCTTTCCTTTTGTCGATTTCCATCTTATTAGTCAATCTTTCAATTTTTAAATGTCATATACCATCTTAATTATATATTCATTAACAATGTCTATTTGTAATACAACTTTGCAGTGTCATTATCACAATAATGGCAAGAACGATGGGTAATGTCGGACCGTTGACTAGTACTAGCCATCCACCGGTATGTAGTGTGTGGTTGGGTGTTGAAATAATATATTATTTATAATGCATTTGACATTAGTAATTAATGAATGCAGGAAGATACTAATCAAGGAGCCGGTACAAGTGATTGAGGTCGGGGACCACAAACTCGTGGTGGAAGACCCCCGAATAGTAGCCATGAGACTTCTAGTAGCGGTGGTGGTACTGCACCTACACATGTAAGAAGTGTTGATGTATTTTAAACTTTTGAATTTGCACATAATAATGTTGTAGCTAAAACAATAAATTTTTTTCACATTGTTGTAGCTTTCCTCATCTACCGACGCTGGTGAGCTTTCTTCCTCTTCTGTTGCACGTGGAGGTCCAGGCCCATTAGACCCGACACTCCTAAGTTTGCAAAGTGAACATCGATCACAATCAGTATGGAACAATGTATCGAAGTAGTGCACATTCTGTAGGTACCCTCCACAATTGCTGATGCATGCACACACACGAATTATTGGCCGCAACCGGGTTCTACAAAATAAACTTGATGGGGTTTATCAAGCTTGATCGTTCTCTTCTTACTGCTCTCCTCGAAAGATGGCGATCAGATACACATACTTTCCATCTAGCAATAGGAGATATGACGGTCACAGTCCAAGATGTTGCGATGATATCAGGTCTTCATGTTGATGGGCCAGTCGTGACCAGGAGTATGGGGTTTGATAGAGAACAACTAGTCAGAGAATACCTGGGTGTTGAGCCAGGTGAGAAAACCTTTGTTGGCCAATCCATTAAGTTACCATTGTTGGAGGAAATGTTCAAAGACTCCTTGAACGATAATTCATTGGAGTTCGAAGTTGAGTGCTACACCAGGGCATACATAATGACATTGTTTGATGGTGTGATCTTTCTGAACTCATCAGGTGATGTCGTTCTGCTAATGTACCTATAGTTAATCGCCAATATTAGGAAAGTCGGCCAATACAACTGGGGTAGTGCAGCATTAGCCGCATTATATAGGAGTTTATGCACTGGAGCCTTGAACACGGTTCAGATGACAGGGCCATTGGTAATACTATAGGTGTGGAGCTTGGAGCACCTACTCCTCGGTTGGCCCTGCATAAGCAGGCCATCACAGTGGTGGATGGCAGCCGCAGAGATTGAAGCGATGTTGGCTCCCATTGATGTCTACTGGGATGGGTTACACGCGTGGAAGGATAACCCACGTGGTGTGTTGACATATTATAGAGATGAGCTTGATCAATTACAAGAGGAGTTCGTCAATTGGAAGCCTTATAATTTCGAGAGAGTTGATAGATTGGCAGCTGCATGCAGGGCGACCCCGTAGCTATGGTTGACGGATCACCACTCGTCAACTTTGGGGCAGTGGAGTTATATTTCACGAACCGAGTGCCTCGGTAGTTTGGTCTTCATCAACACATCCCGGTTGGACGAACAAATGACACCAAGTTGCATGGTGTCAAGGGGATGGGTCGGCTACCTGATCACAACTAGGCAGTACATCACTAAGAACATGTCAGCCATTGGAATGAGCACCGGTTCGAATTGGTGGTAGATCCGTCTCCTCCATTTGACCCAGATTTACACGGCCCGTATATGTTTTGGTATCAGAGGATGACACGATTATATATTGCTCCTCTCCGACTTAGTCCAGCAAGCGTCCAAATACCAGTTCCGAGGAGAGAGATCGAGCCAGCTCCCGAGTATTCAATATTGCAACCCATGTATCAACCAAGGGCACCGACTCACCGATCCATAGTAAGACATAATACTTGTCTATTCATTTCATATATCTTTCTTTAAATTTATTATATCATTTTGAAGCATATAATACATTATAATATGATGTAGATCGAAGATGCATGGGATATTGTGAAGCAGTACGCTAGTGTCTTGTCGAGTAATATGGCCGATGCAGTGAAGGATTTCGCATGAGGCATTCTAAAACTATGCAGGTCATTGCTCGAATAAGTTGGTGAAGGAGCCCGACTGGATGCTCTATTGAATACTCCGGCGCACCAAACGAGGAGACGAAAAAAGGTGCCGAGGAAACCCCCTAGGTCGCGAGCACGTGCAGACGAGCAACGTGTGGAGGAGGAGCCGGTAGGGGAAGTGGGTGTGCACCCAGAAGAAGAAGAGCCGCAACATCAACAATAAGAGTAAGAAATGGACGAGCATGTCCCCATCTCCCAGTTAATGCAACTTTCTCCAAGGAGGCACAATGGAAGAGAAAGAAGACAAAATTATATACTCCGGCCTGATTGTAATTGATACCCGACCCTTTTTTATGTATCTATTGTGTGAACCTGATGTTCTATTTTTGATTTCCTAGTTTGTAGTTGCAATATTTGTAGTTTTGTTGTGGTTGTAGTTGCCGAATAGTGAATTATTTGGAGTAGTTATGGTTGTGGATTGAATTTATATTTGTGGTTGTTGTTGTTTAATTTGTGGTTGTTGTTTGATATGTGGGGGTATTTGTATCGATTTGAGTAATGTGAGCAATTTCAAATGATGGGGATTGTGGAAGTGTTGAATAATTTTTTGAAGATGTTGTGAATGAAATTGATGATTGTGTATTTGTATTTGTATTGATTGTGTAAACAGGGAACAACTTGATTTCGAAATTTTACTCCTATTTTTTACACTGAGGCCGCAGTTGCCTTAGTACAATTGAGGTCGTAGTTGGCAACTACGACCTCCATATTAGACAATTTGTAGGCCAATTCCAGGGAGCTTGGATATGGGCTACAAATTTGCTAATATAGAGCTCGCAAGTTGCCAACTGTGGCCTCCGTACAATTGAGGTCGAAGTTGGCAACTGCAGCCCACATCCAAGCTATCTGGAAGTATTGTCAAATTTGAAAGTGAACATCGCAGTTGCCAACTGCGGCCTCAGTCCAATTGAAACTGCGACCTCTGTATTAGCAAATTTGTAGCCCACATCCAAACTCTCTAGATGTCTCTATCAAATTTGCTAATATAGAGGCCGCGGTTGCCAACTGTGGCCTCAATTGTGCTGAGGCCACAGTTGCCAACTGTGACTATTCTTCAAATTTGATAGAGACTTCCAGAGAGCTTGAATGCATGCTACAAATTTTCTAATATAGAGACAACAGTTTGTACTGAGACCGCAATTGGCAATTGCGACCTCAGTGTATAAATTTAGAGTAAAATTTTGAAATCAAGTGTTTCCCTATTTACCCCGTCATCTGAAATTGCTCACATTACTCAAATTGATACAAATACAACCATAAATCAAACAACAACTACAAATCAAACAACAACAATTACAAATACAAATTCAAACCACAACTACAACTACTCCAACTAATTCACTAATCGACAACTGCAACCACAACAAAACTACAAAACTACAAAACTACAACTACAAACTACAAATAGAACATGAGGTTTACATTGGTTGATACATCAAAAAAAGGTTGGGTATCCATATTAAGTTTCACAAAGCAGTTCTTCATATTAATCAGCCGATTGTCTGCGTCCTCCACAATTGCTCGTAGAAGGCCCAAGGCCCGCTAGAACTTCTCGGGGGTCATTCACCACACCTTCGTGGTCCCCGTACTCAACCACTTGTACCTGTAACAGTAGCTTAATTCGTCTCATCCTACAAAAAATGTAGATTTTGTTTAAATGCATGAAAATTTACATAATTTTTAAACATCAAAATTCAAATAACTTACCCATGGCTCACTAGTAGTACTCGAGGGAATATCACTTTGACAACTGCGCCTATTGTGTCTTTATTAGACCGCATTTTGAACAAGTTAGCTCGTGTCGGAGTCTACTCCGACATCCATGTCATTGCGAATGCGTGTAGTTCTCGGCCGCCCTTCCCTACATCTTCTAAGTCTCACATCAACTATTAGTTTCGGACCGATTTGGATAGGCCAATAGCTAGGTCTTGCACAGGATGAAAGGTGGGCATCCAAGTAAGTGCTAAGGATGCCGAAGAATAGAATGGATCAGCATACAGTCAGTAATCGAGAGCCCGAGATGCACAAGCTGCCAAGATATGTGAACATGGAAGGTGATAGAGTTGGAATTTTTGACAAGTACACGTGCGCTCCTAAGTCAACAGCATGCAATTTTCCACCTGTTCGGTGCCCACCATCAACTCGAATACCTGTTTTGACTCGAAATACGCCAGGATTATGATTAAACATTATAGCCTCATGCAAATTAGCTCTCTCCAACCATATATCAATAAATTCTTGAACTCTCGGAGCCCAAATATGCCCTTCACTTATAAGCTTCTGTGCCGCTTGATGACGTTCGGTTAGGAATTAAGACGATAGAATATTATTTCCATAATGGCCGTTACTGGCAAACTACGAACACCTTTCAAAACAAAATTAAATATTTCTGATGAATTTGTAGTCATCATGCCATATCGACGTCCTCCATCTGCAGCAAGTGCCAACTTCTCGACTGGTTTCTCCTTGAGCCAATTGACTTCCTCGATTTTATCCTATTCAATCTCTGCCATTTTATTCGCAAACTTTTTCGGCTGATTTTGACATGCAACCATCTTAACCTTATTCATCAAAGTCTTACTACTGAGTTTGGTAAAGAAATTTGTAGCAAAATGTTGCATACAATAACGGTGATATGCATGTAGCTCATTCCATGATCCGTTTTCTAGCTCCATGCATGACAAGTTACCCATATGATGATTAGAAATAACACGTAACCCTTGACGATCAGTGACAAAATATCGAATACAACTCATGAACCAAGTTCAACTTTCTATACTCTCTACATCTACTATTGCAAAAGTAAATGAAAATAACATGTTATTTTCATCGGGTGCAACAACAATTAACAAACAACCCTTGTATCTTCCATACAAATGGATTTCATCTATACTAATAACAAGTCGTCATGATTTAAACCCTTCAATCAAAGTCGCAACTGCCCAAAATACTCTGAATGTTTCCTCGCCGGAACCGGACATAATATTTTCCCAATGGACATAAGTTCCTGGATTTGATGCTTGTAGTGCTGATAAAAGAGCAGGCAACTTCGTATATACTTCCTTAAACCCTCCAAACAACTTTTCAGTAGCTCTCTGTTTTGCAATCCAAGATTTCTTGCACAAAATCTTATAATTGCATTGAAGCAAGACTATCTCAATTATGGCCCTCAATGTTGTTCCTAACTGTGACTTAACAACATTCAAAATTATATATGAAACAAGCTTTGAATCAACTTTATTGTGATTCTGAGTTAACGTCGGATGTGTACATGAATGTGCCCCTCTCAATTTCTTCACAGTGAAGTAGGTTTTTCCTATTGGAAAAATTGCACGTAATTGCCACGGACAACCTGGCTCAGCTATAACTTCGAGGTTTTGTGCCCTCTCCTTATTTGTGCGGACTTTTGGTGCAAAAAATACATTTGACAACATATAGACTTTTGGTCAATTTCACTGTGACGAATTGTTGATGCTCCTTAATGGAGAATGTCTTCACTGCATGTTGGATATTATCTTTGGTTGAAAACTTTTTCCCAATGTACAATCCACCTGTCTCGGATGAGCCACATGTCTCTTATGGAAATTGATGTACTCGGACATTATTAACCCAATCAACCGATTCAAATTTAGGTACAGTTGGACCATGAATTGAGTTGTAACCCCCGTTTCCATCTATACATATTTTTTTTTATGTATTATCTGGGTTTGGTTTCTTTATAAAATTTTTCATTTTCTTGAATTCATTTTGTTTTAAAATTTATTTTCGATCTCCTATTAAAGTCAATTTCTATTCATTAATTGTATTTGTAGGTATTTTCAAATAATTTCTGTATTGTAATACAAATTCTATTTCTTTATATGATCTTATTATTATTATTATTAATATTATTTTCTTTGATTGGTTATTAATTTGTGTAAGCCCATAGATTTTTAATCCATCTTTTAATATTATTATTCTTTATTTATATGAAGCTCATTAAGTTAACCCAAGGTTCAATTTTAGACCACTTTAGATATGATTTTGGATTTATTATTTTTAAAATGCTAACCCAAATTATACGTTCATTTTATCTTATTGCTAATTAGTATTTTGATTTAATGCATAAAAATCCTATTCAATTTTATGATTTTATTTGTTGTTTTACTAGATTATTTTATTATTGAGTGAATCCCAAATATACCCCATTCTATATGTATTTCATTATTTGATTTAATATATATATCTTTTATAAACCCTATAATCCTAAACCCAAACCCGTTAACCCAATATTTCATTTTATTTAACTATTTAAATTTAAACCCAAACCCATCTTCTTATTGGATCCTAACCCTATAACCCATTAACCCAACATCCTAATCTCCAATATATATTATTTAACCTAAACCTGTTATAAAATAATAAATAAATTAAGTGTGAATTGTCTATTGAACTTCCCCCCACTCTTTCCACATTCTCCACCACCACATTGCATTCATTCATATTTATTCAGATGTAATAATTATGTAATTGTCTCTTTATATTCTTTGTAAGCCTATAAATAGGCCATTGAGTGAATCATTTGTAAGTGAGAAGAAAATATTATGAATGAGAATAATCTTCTTCCCTCTTGTCTCTATTTCCTTTGTTTATTGTTTACATTATTTTATAACACGTTATCAGCACGAGTCTCTACCTTTCGACTCTCAAGTTCATCTGAGAAAAGGAAAAATGTTTGGCCTTATATATGTAAGTATGTTAATCTCGAGTTCATCTTATTATTTTTTATTTTTGATCATTTCCTTAAGATCAATATAACTTAGTATGCTCTACACTCGCCATTTTTTTATGGATCTTGTGTATCAGAAAAGTTACATTTTGATCTCGTCTTTTTTTTATATATGTAAGTATGTTAATCTCGAGTTCATCTTATTATTTTTTACTTTTGATCATTTCCTTAAGATCAATATAACTTAGTATGCTCTACACTCGCCATTTTTTTATGGATCTTGTGTATCAGAAATGTTATATTTTGATCTCGTCTTTTAATTTCTAATTATGCATATAATTTTATTATGTTCTTATTTTTCAAAGCTCTTGATAATAACCAACAAGAATTACTTGTCATGAGTTTTGGATATTGAAATTCATTTGAATACCGAAAGTCTCAAAGAGACAATTGATGGATTCAAAGAATCATCTAAATGAGATCATACGAAAGATATAACGAAAACAATAATTTTCTTTTGTCACAATCTCCCTGAAGGAGTGAAAGATGATTGTATCAAAATCAATGATCCTGAAGATCTCTTGAAATTTAAATAAAATATTGTTCATCTAGCAAAA
This sequence comes from Hemerocallis citrina, assembly GCA_017893485.1. NCBI lineage: Eukaryota > Viridiplantae > Streptophyta > Magnoliopsida > Asparagales > Asphodelaceae > Hemerocallis > Hemerocallis citrina. Next base: position 169,606,690 of record CM030362.1, on the reverse strand, counting down.
GGAATTATGTGAGAATTTGACATATCAAAGTTAAAGATTCCGAAGATCTCTCGAAATGAAGAAAATATTGTTTGTATGATAACAATACAATGAGTATAAATTGATGACGATCCTGTAGATCTAAATATGCATAACTGTGACTAACTATAAATGTATGGAAAAATGACGATTTTGTCTTATATATTGGACATGCTCCATTCCCCGAAGTGAATGTGATGCTATATAATTGGTCTAGTGATTACAAGCTCTACTTCAACTATTCGAGGGTCTATCTGTTGTCAATATTTCTGCAACAACATTTCCTTAAACACTGGATTGGCTCCACAGTTATCTTCTTCAGGTATGAAAAATTACTTGCATTTAGTAAGTTGCTCAGAGTACGAGGGTATTAAATTATGCCAATTTGTTCTTTATCCTTTTCTTAAAGGGTTGATGATATTAGAATGAATGCACAGCTGATCTTCAAAATTAAATTACTTCTCTCTAGTTTTTCACTTCAAATTTTACCAATATAATCATGTAATCGATCAAGTTTGTGGTCGGTCATAGCTGCCTTCAGGTTGTCAACGTGTTCATGTTTGTGCATGCATGTAATACACCAGCATTCGTTTCTCCCTTAATGTTTTTACACTCTATATTTATTTTGTTTAATTCATTAGTTAATTTCAAATTTAGTCCATTAAGAACATGTTATATATATTATGTGTTCTGAATTTATTTTCCAACTACTTTTGTCTGCTTGTGCATTTTATTTTTGTTACTCATATATTAGATGTACAACCATACTTCACTTATCTTTCATCTTGTGCATTTACATGTATGCATCTTGGCTTATCAAAAGATCTATAAATTCCTTTATTAACTCATGCTTTCGAATGTTGTAAAGGACGGATCTAAAGTTGCATTATTAACCGCATGCATCATGTATCTTCTAGTAGGAATCAGTCAGAGAGAAGATGTTAAATAAGAAATTTATTCTTGGAAGTAATTGAAGCATACTTTTACCAAATTTCATGTATATTTCAGGAATTTAAGACCTCACTGAATATTGGTTACATGAGTACTAAATCATAAATGTTCAATCTATTTATTTCATGATTTAATTACCTTGTTTAATTCTGCGGTTCATCTGGTGAGAATGAGGTAACTGATATCATTCATTTCATATGTTTTGATTGATAATACTCTTTCTCAGTTCATACCACATAGTTGCTTATTCATATTGTATGTTTTGAATGATAATAGTCCATTTTTTCTTCTTTATCTAGATTATGAATACTTTATGTTTTGAAAGGTTCTTGTGGGTGTGGTTTTGATGTTCTTGTGGGTTACATCAAGTTGGGACAAATGTCTTGAAGACATTATTACCACACACACTCTATAATACATATTCTCACATCTGAGAAATGATCAAGCACATGTCAATACCATATCAGGCTGTGCAAAGATAATTGAAGGCTCCGGAAGAGCAAATTTTATAATGCTAGAAGGCACAAAATTCATAATTGAAAATGCATTATTTTCGCCTAAGTCTCAAAGAAACTTATTAAGTTTTAAAGATATTCGTCTAAATGGATATCATATTGAGACTATAAATGAAAAAGGTATTGAATATCTTTGTATTACCTCAACTATGATGGGCAAAAAGTGTGTGTTAGAAAAAAATTTTTTTTACCAGCTTTCTCATCTGGATTGCATTATACAACTATAAGAATGGTTGAATCATATAATACAGTAAATATGAAGTTTACTGATACTGTAAACCAGAAGTTTACAGATATATTTAAGGTTTGGCATGATCATTTATAAAACGGATCCAATGGATTGCTAGACCAATACTTATGAAATCAAATCTCCCCGTTTGGGCCTGGGAACATGCTGTTTTACATGCAGCACAACTTATACGCATCCGACCAACCAGTTATAATGATAATTCTCCCTTTGGTTCATGGCCAGGAACCAAATATTTTCCATTTACGAATTTTCGGATGTGCGGTATATGTCTCAATTAATCCACCACAACGCACAAAAATGGGACCTCAAAGGAGGACGGGAATATATGTTGGGTATAAATCTCCATCTATAATCAAGTATATTGAACCGATGACTGGAGATTTGTTTACTATAAGGTTTGCAGATAGTAACTTTGATGAATGACTATTCCCAACATTAGGGGGAGATAATAAACAGTTGGAAAAAGAGATTTCATGGAATGAATTATCATTGAAAAGTTTAGATCCTCGAACAAAAGAAAGTGAATTAGAAGTTCAAAGGATAATTCATTTGCAAGGTATTGCAAATCAACTGCCAGACGCATATACTGACCACAAAAGAGTAACAAAATCTCATATTCCAGCTGTAAATGCTCCTATCAAAATTGATGTCCCTGAAGGACAACCTATAATTGCTAGTGAGTCTAAGGCACGCTTGAAGCGTGGTAGACCACTTGGTTCCAAAGATAAATATCCTCGAAAAAGAAAAGGAGCAAATAACCATGATTGTCAAATCGAGGATGTCTCTCCAGAAGAGACCATTGACATAGTTAATAATGAAGAGAATCAGGTACCTGAAATTAATGAAAATGAAGAGATCTCGATTAACTATGTTATTATGGAAATAAGATGGACCGGAATAATATAATTGTCAACAATATTTTTGTATATAATATAGCGCGCGATATCATAAATGAAAACGAGGATCATGAACCTACCTCTGTGGAAGAGTGTAGAAATAGAAATGATTGGCCAAAATGGAAAGAGGCAATTAAGTCTGAATTAGACTCGTTTGAAAAACGAGGAGTTTTTGGACCTGTAGTTCGAACACCAAAAGAGATCAAACCAGTAAGCTATAAATGGGTATTTGTACGAAAAAGAAATAAGATTACTAGATATAAAGCACGACTTGTCGCACAATGTTTTACCCAGATGCCTGGTGTTGATTATGAAAAGACATATTCTCCTGTGGTGGATGCAATAACATTTCGATATTTGATATGTCTGGCAGTGCATGAAAGACTTGAAATGCGCCTCATTGATGTGGTCACGGCCTATTTGTATGGTTCGTTAGACCATGATATATATATATATGAAAATCCCTGAAGGATTTAAAAGTGCCAGAAGCACATAATGATAATTCCCGGAAAAATTTACTCAGTTAAGTTAAACAAAGCTTTGTATGGATTAAAACAATCGGAACAAATGTGATATAACCATCTTAGTGAGTTTTCGATAAAAGGGACCATAATAATGGTCATATAAGCTCACATATATTTATTAAATATTCAAGGTCGAAGTCTGTTGGAACTCCTGAAGAGTTGTACAAGCCGTGCAATGTTTAAAGAAATATCTTAAGACGAAAAGACCTTGGATAAACAAATTTCTTGTTTTGTCATCATTTTTGTTTTCAGGTTTTTTTCAAATTAAACATTTGAAAGTTGGTTTACTAGTAAGATGAAGTCCTCACCAACTCGAAGTCATTGGACTGAGTATTTATCATATCATTATAAAGCCAGATATCAATCAAGAGATATTGGCTCCATGCGAGGCAAGGCATAAATGTGTTTGTTTGATCGCTATGACTCTATCACCTCAATTTTTGAAAAGAATGGTAGAATTGATCGAGATTCGAGATATGACTTTTGAAAGTCCTAATCGGATGATCTCGTCAGGGGGAGAGATGATATGCGCTGTACTCTTTTTCCCTTCACCAAGTTTTGTCCCACTGGGTTTTCTTGATAAGGTTTTTAACGAGGTAGCATCTTCATTCCATATCATTGTTAAAGATTATGTACTCTTTTTCCTTCACTAGGGTTTTTTCCCATTTGGGTTTTACCTAGTAAGGTTTTAACGAGGCATATTCTTATTTACATTCAATAGACATTCAAGGGGGAGTGTTATAAATAAATTAAGTGTGAATTGTCTATTGAACTTCCCCCCACTCTTTCCAGATTCTCCACCACCACATTGCATTCATTCATATTTATTCAGATGTAATAATTATGTAATTGTCTCTTTATATTCTTTGTAAGCCTATAAATAGGCCATTGAGTGAATCATTTGTAAGTGAGAAGAAAATATTATGAATGAGAATAATCTTCTTCCCTCTTGTCTCTATTTTCTTTGTTTATTGTTTACATTATTTTATAACAAAACCCTAATTATTAACTTAATTACTCTCCTAATCCATCACCCCCACCACCAAAGCATCTTCTTCCTCCTCGTTTATTTTTGAAACCTAACCTCGTCCTCCATCATCACCACCACACTCGAATCACCATCGCCTTCGTCTCCCTCACCCTGTTCTCATCACCCTCGTCGCCTGCACTCCACCGCCTTCCACCTCTTCTCCTCATCGTCGCCAGCGATCTTCCTAATCCCCGTCGCCCCCGTCCCCTTCATCCTCCACCGCAATCCCCTGCAATCCTCACCGCTGCTCCTCCACCGTCCTCGACTCTGCAACCCCTCGTCGAGCCCCTCGTAGCACCTCGTTCTCCTTGACCTGCAACCTTCACCGCATACGCCCCCTTACTGCTCCCCTTATTGCCCTCTCCTCGCAGTCAGCACCTCGACTTTGTCGCTAGCAACCACCCTGTCGTCGATGCCCTGCACTCGACTCCGCAACCTCCTTCTATCCCTAGCAACCGCTGACCCCCGACTGTCTGCAACATGCACAATCGAACCCTCGACTGCACCCCCCCACCGTCGACCATCACCCTTGTCGTTGCTGTCGCGCTTGCTGTCGTTACTGCTTTCTCTCGCATGCACGTGGGTTGCACGAGCTGTCATTGCTGTTTTGCCGTTGCCATTACTGTGCCTCTTGCTGTGTTGCTATTACGTGCTTTGCACGTGTGGCTATTGCTTCATATTGCACGTGTGTTAGACGTACGTGTTTTGCACGTGTATCATTGTCGTCGGGTTTCTTATCCCGTTATTCTTTCGTTTTTGGATTGATCATCAATAAGGCAAGTCTTTTTGAACCCCTTTATTATTCGCGTTCAAGAATTTTGTTGATCCCCACAAGTAGTTCATAATCCAATCATCGTATAAATCTTTGTTTGATATTTATTCAAGAGGTTATCACGGATTCATCGGCAAAACCAAGTGATAATTCTCTTTTCGTACCGTTATCATTGAATCGAACCCATGCCCTAATATACATTGAATATGCACATAATACATGAAAACAATTAGATCTATGTTATAGAATTGATTGATGATTGGAATGTTCTCGATTGAATATAATTTGCTGTTGATTAATTGCCATGATTATGAAATACCTCGTTAATGTTGAAATTGCATGATGATAATTAAATAGAGCTTTTGTTATTTAATTGCCATGAAATTTCATGTTTACATGTTTAAATTATTGATGATTCACATCAATCAACTTGATGGCCTGCTGCCTATTCTATGTTGTGTTAAACTTTTGAACCAGTTTTTGTAAGATTTTAATAGAACTTTGTAAACAACAATTGTATCTCTGTGAGTCTACTTTTCAGAACATCTGATGGATCTGAATTATGAGTTATAATCTGCAAGATATCAGACTTTTAGTACTGCTAGGTCTGAATTTCCAGATTAGTAATTATATGTACATCAACATGAATGGTTAATGAAAAGAAAATATTAGCATTGGAATTAAAATCTGAAATTAATCTGGTTAAGACTAGACATGATTAGGAGTCACCCTGAATTTTTGTGAAATTAATTGAAAAATTTTCAGACCTAATACATATATTTGAACATGACCTTTAACCTGCTGCCTGAACATATAATCAGTAAAGAATAATATTTTACACCTAGTTTCTGTGATTTTAATATGTCATGTGTATATGTGTCGAAACCGGCAGAGAGTCTAGTTTCTAAAACTCTTGACGGATCCAGTTTTGCTTTCCAGTAGCGACTGAAATCTCTGTTTTTGTACAGATTTGTCTTGCTGTCCAGAATGTGTGCTTTGTATTGATTTAGTATAAACGCTTTTTGCCTTACATGTAATGAGTAGAATTAGCCACACCTTGCATTACACAACAATGACGCCTTCTTGCATGCTCACATTAGGATGTAATAAAATAATAACAAGCCGGGGAATTGGGGGTCGACTTGGTAGTGAACAATCGGAGACTGTAATCGGTAGGGGTCCCTTAGTGCTTAACTGATTACTGTTACTAACTATTGGCCATGGATTACTATTTACTGATTGTTAATTACTGTTGACTAAATGTTAATTACTATTTACTGAATGTTAATTACTGTTTACTGAATGTTAATTACTGTTTACTGATTGTTAATTACTGTTTACTGTGCCGAGTACATGATCTGTAGAGTTCACCATCACAGTCTAAAACGATCACTATTTGCATGTACCGAACCTGTGGTATGGAACGCAGGATTGCGTGCATTAGTTAGGATTTATAAAGAATGCTAGACATAAGATTTACACTGAGCACAGGCAAGCTTCCTCTTACTCGTTTACATGCTTCTTGTTACTCGTTTACATGCTTCACTTGTTACTTGTTCCATACTTGATTACACGATCTCTTGTTCATGTTGCTTGTTCCTTGCCATGTCTGTTTTCTTGCTCACGTTGCTTGTTCCTTGTCATGCATGTTTTCATGTTCACTGCTTGTTGTTACTTGTTGTCCAATGCTTGCTCTAACAGACGTTTTTCCACCACTCCAGATGTTGAAATTGCAGGTACAGGAGATGAATTAGCTGAAGGGCTTGGTGAACGATTATCCTAGATGATGAAGCCGGATTCTTTTATTTAGCATGCATTTAGTTTCTTGCTTCATACTTTTCTAGTCACTATTGCTATTTTTCATACATTGTTTCCCAGGCATTTTGTCCCGAAGTTTGTTTTTCTCCCAGATGTTGGATATTATTTTTATGAATTTATTTCATGGATATTTTGGAGTTTATTCATCTTTTATTTGGTTATTTGTTTCTTAATTGCTTGTGATCTTTTTATATTGTTGAGTTAATCTGTTACAGCTTATGGATGATGCTCACATCACTCACTGGGCCTTAGTTACGTGGTTGTATTCCCATATCTTGGGAAGCAGGGCGTGACATGAGTCAAGGGGACCGCATGTTGAACATCATGTTGCAAGTCCTGAACTTCATTAACGTTATCATCTGGATGCCCATCTTCTCCACCTTCATCGTGTTCTAAATCTTCCTCGTATTCTTCATCTTGTTCATCTTCTAATAACTCATTGTTAACTATAGCATGATTGAATGATTCAATAATATTTTCGTTATCAACAGGATCACGTATAAAGCTAGTAGGATGTGGCAACTCATGTTGGTCATGTTGGAATTGTGAATATGTTTTCTTGTTGAGGTGACAGTCTTGCATGTGATTCAGGACTTGGATTGGGACCCATCTCATGGGTCGGCACTTCACATACTGGGCTTGAAATACGAATAACTTGTGGCTGGCCATTAGGAATCTTGATATGCTTAATATATAACTCCAAAGCAGGCCAACTAGAATTCATGTCGAGTGTTCTTGTAATCATGGAAGTAAGAGCGTCATCATCGACTACGTGCATAGCTAATAAATATTGTGATTCTCCTTTTTCAGCTGCATATCGAGCTTGGATTTTAACACTCCATTCACCTCTATCTTAGTTAGTAATTTCGTATACCTTCTCTACTAGTTCGTGCTTTGTAATATTATGAGGAGGTCAAACTACTTTCGGTTCGTCATCACTTTAACAAGCTCCTAACTTTGGGTCTCAAAATATTTCTCCCACATAAAAGAACCAAATATGAATTTTGTAATTCATACCTATACGTAAATAGATGAATATGTGAGTAATTATCTAATTACAAACATAACACACACATACTATACTTTATAGAGTTCTATGAATACCTTCAAAAATAGCCCAAAGTTTGAGCATGAAGATGACGGCATAGATGATGTATGAGATGACTGGGGATGATGCTAGAGAGGATGTCATAGTTCGGATTTTTGTTTTTTTTGAGTGATAGTGCGAGATTTGGTTTTTTTATTTTGAGAGGGATGCGAAATTAGTAATCACTAAGTGCTTCGATGCAGTTGGAGGAGTTGGTGTGTTAGGTTTATGTCTTGCATACTATTTTGGATACGATGATGATGAGACGATGGAAGATCGAGATGGTTGAAGATAGCGAAGGAAATTGTCAGCAGCAGCAGAAGTAGCAAGGTAAGGTCGACTGACCTGGGGGAAGGTTGATCGTCCCCTGTACGGAGTCTTCCCGAAAGGAGGAAGGTCAACCAATTTTGTTAGACGGTTGACCGTTCGCGTCACTGATGGATTTTAGGCTCGAGTCTAGCTGATTCATGAGAAGTCCAACTTCGTCTTTAAGTTAGATCGTGTGGTTTCTATCGTAGGGTCATCTCTTCAGTAACATCCAATGGCTATTGTAACAAGATATCAAACTAGGGTTTCTCTAGATCTCTATACATTGTTGTTATTGGCCTCCATTGAGAGTCAAGAGAGAGAGAGAGAGAGAGAGAGAGAAAGTACTTCATTGAAAGAGAGATTGTGTGATTCTCTAAATGTAAATAACTAGTACTTGCTGGTGAGGCTTGAAAGAGGGTCGTGGTGAGAATTGTAATATTCTTGTATCTTTTCTAGTTGAATAACATCTTGGATTTCTTTTTCTCCGAATTAAGGTGAAAGCCCCAACCGGGACAAACTTGTGTGCTTTGGTGTGTTTGGTGTGATCTCCTATGTGCTTGGTGGTATGTATTGATTGCATCGCATAACTCAACAAGATCCTCAGTTTTCCAAACAATTGGTATTAGAACTATTCAGGTTCGTGGGTTTGTTCAAGTTCCTTGGAGAATATGGCAGATTAGATCACAAAGATCAAGCACTTCGAAGGTAAGATCAACTTTGATCTCTTGAAAGAGGACATGCATTAAGCATCAATTGAATAAGACTTGGATATAGTCCTAGAAGGAGATAAAGGAAGACTAATCGGCACAAAGCAGGAGAATTGGGATGAGATTTATTCAGAAGCCTTGGGTTTAATCTGTATGTCTTCGACGAACGGTGTCAGGTGTAGGAGAAGCGCGGTGAGTCTTTGGGCAAGATTCAGAACTGACTACTCGAGATCGTCATTACAAGGTTGGATGCACCATAGAGAAAAGTTGTGGGATTTCTCAATGAAGAAAAGTACCTGCTCTTCTAGATCATATAGTGGAGTTCAATATGGAGTTATCTGAACTGAGGGCGTTCAATGCAAATGATCTAAAAGTTTCCAACTCGATATATTCTCCACTAAATCCATCCAACATGATAACCATGCTAGGCGAGAAATCTACCAAGAAAAAGTTTTTCATGGCAGGTATGATCAAGGGGTTAGAGGAGGATGAACTTTGGAAGGAGAGTCAGAAATTAGTGTCAACTTCTGTGAGTTGCTTTGAGGTGGATTGTACTTCAAATGGAAGGAAAAGTGTATATAAGGGTAAGGTATGTGGCCACCGGTACAAAGGGATTGAGCATTACATGAGACTGTTGCAAGTAGTTGAGTTAGAGGGGCGCCAAATCCAGTGCCGCTGAATCAGGTGATGGCTTAAACAGTGCTTTTGTTTTAAGTTCTATAGATGTGGATTCTGGTTGTTCTTTTGATTCAGTTAGTTCTTCTCAAGATTGCTCTGAGAAGGAGATAGTTTCTACTTACAAGTTTGCATCATGTCGTTGTATGAGAACGAAGGTTGACAAGATTTGTAAAGTAAGGGGTGAGAGAACAGTAGAGTCGAAGATGACAGATGGAAGGGGGCACACACTAGAGGTGGAAATGCATATTCCTTTGATGAAACGAAGCCTTTTATCCATGAGAACTCTCGAAGCATGGGACTGCAGGTACACAGATCCAGGTGGAGTTCGATCAGTATGTGAAAGTTATCATGAGGTGATGAAGGGGAAAGAGGGATGTTGATTACAACCTCTACGAGCTTTGTAGGAATGGGAAATTCTGCACAGGAGTTTTGAAGCCCTACTTTCCTAAAGCACTATCTAGTATGCCGTCATTAGAATCCTCAGAGCGAGACTGCGACGTTCGAATATCATCGGAAGGTGGAGAGCACCTTGAGGTAGGTGGAGTTCGTGTGGAGGGTGACACCTCCATGATTACATCTACTTGGGTGTGCCCTTTAGGGGGCATACAATTGGAGAAATACAAGTAGAGATAGATTCAACTAGCAGAGAAAGCTATCGAAATAAGTTGTTTACAAGAAGAGAATAAAAAAAGTCAAGGTTTTAAATCACACAGTGTGGATTCATAGCATGCAATCCAAGGTGGAGATCGTTGGGTTTATGTCTTGCATACTATGTTGGATACGAAGACGATGAGACGATGGAAGATCGAAATGGTTGAAGATAGAGAAGGAAATAGTCAGCAGCAACAGAAATAGCAGGGTAAGGTCGACCAGGTCTTGTTGGACGGTCGACCGTTCCGGCGCTAATGGATTTTAGGCTCGAGTCTGGCTGATTTGTGAGAAGCCCAACTTCGTCTTTAAGTCAGATCGTGTGGTTCCTATCGTAGGGTTATCTCTTCAGTATCATCTAACGGCTATTGTAATAACATACCAAACTAGGGTTTCTCTAGATCTCTATATATTATTGTTATTGGCCTGCATTGAGAGTCAAGAGAGAGAGTACTTCATTGAAAGAGTGATTGAGTGATTCTTTAATTGTAAATAACTAGTACTTGCTGGTGAGGCTTGAGAGAGGGTCGTGTGAGAATTATAATATTCTTGTATCTTCTCTAGTTGAATAACATCTCGGATTTCTTATCCCCCAGATTAAGGTGAAAGCCCCAACCAGAATAAACTTGTGTGCTTTGATGTGTTTGGTGTGATCTCCTATGTGCTTGGTGATTTGTATTGATTGCATCGAATAACTCAACAAGATCCTTAGTTTTCCTAACATAGTGGAGCAGGTGGAGTTGGAAGAGATTCGACAAAGTTTAGGAGATTTTATGGAGTTGGAGGAGAGTGGGTTCTAGGGTTTTGAGAGATTTGCGTTTCAGAGTTGGGGAGAGAGTGTTGGGAGAGATGAAGTGAATGGGTGAATGAGGAGTATGAGATTATAAAGAACTGGGCCCAACTTTAATATAATTGAGGCCACAGTTGGACATTGCGGCCTCAGTAAAATAGAGACCGTAGTTGGTAAGTGCGGCCTCTCTAATATCGAGGTCGCGGTGCCCAACTGCGGCCTTATTTTATCACTTTTACACTTAGAATTTTTTCCCAAGTCTTGAAATTCTTAGCCCAAATATGATATGTACTGAGACCGTAGTTGGGAACTGCGGCCTCACAATCGAATAGAGTGCAGTTAGGAATTGTGGCCTATGAGGACTGGTCCCCCATAGAAATTAGTATGGATAGTGGGTCATCTTCGAAATTAGTTTCAAAAAGTGGGTTAGTTCAGGGAAAAACCCACTTGTACATTGGTGGATTCATGGTTGATTTCCTCTTATTGCCGGTTTGTGATTTTTTCTTAGAGAAAAGGGACAGAAAGGTGGTCCCCTCCTATGGCACCCTAAAAATCCTACTTCCTCCCAAATGTATGATCCACACTGTTTAAAATGTTGGACGTGTCATAAAACATAAGAGGGAAAAATATTATCAAAGTTCGATATGTTTTGCCAATGCATTAAGTGGTCGCAATTGTTCAATTGCTGAAAAACTATTCATTTTGCATCCTCATTGATGAGTGGGAATAACATGTTCAAATGCAAAGATTTTACATCACTCCATGTTTTATGGTATGACGATTAACTTGAACGGTGTGGAACGTGATTTTCGATAGCAGGATTGAATTTTTAGTGCGCCATAGGAGAAAATTTCCCCTTATGCCATAAGCCCTTCCTTAATCTCTTCCGGCTTTTGGCTTTAATTTATATATATTCCCTTCTCTTTCTTTTGTCAAGATAATGAAGAAGCGGGTTGAGCAAGTGACATTAACGATTTTGTCGAACTTAACAGTACAATTTTTGTTGTAAGAGTGCAGTGAGGATGTCACACGACTTCGTGTAGAGGGATAATGGGAAAATACATATCTTTTTAACAATTTCCTTCATCAGATGCAGAGAGGGGCAAGTAGTAATATATCATATTACTTATTGCATCATTCCAATTTCCTGATTTTATTATTACTTTAGTTGGGATTCATTCCTAATGTTCTGAATCTATTTTTTAAAACTAGTATTATGCTGGGAATTTTGTATTAATTTGGATATGTAATTTGTATCCTCTGTAAATTTGTCTTTTCTTGTATACATTTATTCTAATATTTTCTTGTATAGTATTTTCTTATTATTGTAAATTCCATTTGGAGTGCAATTACGAATACAACTGTGATCTCGTAAATCTTTTCTTTCAGGTTTTAGGTAGATTTCCACATTACACGATTGTCTATAAATTAATGATGAACCAATCTCGTTCAGTTTATCTAAACTATTATCTGGTTGAATTTTTAGTCAAAACAGTGAAATTTGTAGTACCCATCATTTATTAATTACTTTGAAAAACCTTAGAATTCTTTTGTCAAAAACAAATCTTAACCAGCATGCGCATAAATTTCAAGAGGGGAATGTGTATCGCATGTATCAATTGCTAGTAGTTAATAGGGAAGTGGAATAACCATAAGGCCAAGTTAGGTGAAGAAGAAAAATTTGCATCCTTGAAAATTAATCTGAAAGTGTAGAATCTAAACAAACACATATATTAATTCCTTTATCGAATAAAACAAGACAAAATATCATATAAATTACAACGCTCAAGGATATATTAGCTCAGTCTACACAGTCAAAAGAGGCCGATGCATGGAAATATTTATTCAAACCATTTTCACAATCAGATAAAAAAAAAAACCTACATAAAGTTTTTAATCCATGACCTTAAAACATAAATTATAGATGTAACCCAAATATAATCGACCATTATCTCTTATTGAATATTACAAGTCTCAACATACTCTCTATTTTGCTTTTACATAAATCTTCATACCTTGGTTACAATGGCCTATAACGCTACAGATGAAGTAGTTATCTCCTTTTGCCAAAGTGAACCTATCATTTCCAGAATCGAACGCTTGCCCAGTTTCTGACCCCATAGTAGGACTGCAATTATCGTAACCAGCAGCATCAACAACCACCACATTGTGAATCCCAGCGTAATACTTGAAAACTGCAATAAAAAATTGATTATATCATCGAATTGAATACTCAAAAGTCAAAATGAATTACAATTGCATGTGTTATTCATATTGATACCGAGAACATCTCCTGCTTTAAAGCTCTTGCCATTAGGCCAGTCGACCGTGTCGTAGGTCCAGCCATCGCTGTCTCCTACATAGAACTTAGCTGACTCTGATACCTCGAATTGGAGGATGACAAGGAAGGTGCATATTAGCACAAATCCGAGGGTTGACGCACATGCCATCTCAGTAATCTGAGTAACCAAGTTGAAGAAAGATAATTGATATCTGTGTTATAGAATCTGTGAAGAAATTCTGAAAGTGAACCCTTATGATATACAGTAGTGAACTGGAGAAGATAAGAGCCAAGTTTCGGGGTCTTTGTACTATAAATAGTAATGGTATGAAGAGAAAATAACTTATGTTCAGTTGAGAAGAGGTTAGAGGTGCGAGTTGTGTGAATTAACTGCCTACAAATTTGAACAGGGGAAAGAAGATGCACTGTTTGGTGAGATGTTCAAATTACATGGTACACAAGTAACTCTGAAAGTGTGATTTAGGGGCGATTTTTTATAAGAACCCGAATTAATAAGATGGTGAGTTAGAATTCACTTGGACATAGACATAGAAACGCCATTGATAGTTCTTACTTGTTACATTCGTATTTTTAGTCAATTCTATGTCCAGAGAAAATCCGATACTTATACCCAAACAATACCTTTTGTGGTTTTCAGAGCTAGCTAATTACACTTAGGTTAGTTACTGTCAGTCCGTTGGGCTTATGGACTGGGCCCATGAGCCAAGCCCAAGCTTGGCGGGCTTGGCGGCCCATCCTAGGAGGATGGTTTAAGACCCATGTATTATGTCCTTGGTGAGAAACTTTCCTAGTGTCTATACCCTCTTATGGCAAGAGATAAATGAGAAGATAAAAATATATACTGACCTCAGAAATACTCATCTGATTCTCACCCTATAAATAGAGGAGTGAGGTCTAGGGTTAAGATGGCACAATATACAACATACAATATAGATTATATCCCCATATCAATTTCTCAAGATCCCTATGTGAGAAATGAGTTCTCTCTAGTTGCTCTTGTTCATACTTGTGATCCATCCCTCTGATGCTGGGAAAGAAGGTGTGAAACTTTAGCATATATCATCATGTCACGCCCCGTCCCAAAGTACGGGAATACGAGCATATAACCGAGGCCCAGTGAATGATGTAAATATTATCCATAAGATGTACCAGTTTAACTCAACAATATGAAGAAAATAATACAACCACGCATGGATAAACAATGACATAGCTGATAAGTAAATTTCAATAACATGAAATAATCCACCAAGTAACCTCCAACATCTGCGAAAAACAAACTTCGGGTCAACAATGTACAGAATAAAAAATACGTGAAAATAATAATGCAGAAATAAAGAAACATGAATCAAATAGTTATTGTAGACTACTAAGCAGCTTCATCCACTAGAACATTTGCTCACCCAATCCTTCGTTAAGCTCGCCTTGGATTCCTGCGAACTCGTCAACTAAAGAGGGGTAAAAGTTGTCCGTTAGAGCAAGTCACTCACAGCAAGTAGTGAAAAGCAAGGAACAACGGAAGCATGGTACATCAAGAAAAATGAACTAGAACAAAATCAAAAGCAATAACAAGGGTTAAATGATGAGCTCAAGGGTCTAGAGTTATCGAGCAATAATAAATGATTACGAGCAATAATCAATGTCAATGACAATAATCAAGATCAGAAAATGCAAGTATCAATTCCAAGTGTATTAGTCTTTTATTATCCTATCTAATATACGTAATACTGTGTCCCATACCATATGTACAATGCATGCAAACAGTGATCGTTTAGACTATAGTGGTGAACTATACAGATCGTGTACTTGGCACAATAAATAAGAATTAACAATCTGATGAGGACATCTTTCCAGTTTAGGATTTTTATTTTATTACCATTTTTATTTCTGGAAATTATAGCCATATGTAATCTTTTTGTAATTTTTAGATTCTGAGAATATTTTGGAGATGTGTTTCAAGATGTAATTGAGCCTATTTAAAGGCCCTGAGATGAATGAGAAAGGCATGCCATTATTGATTAAAAATTTGTGTTGAGTTTTTGCTCTTCCTCTCTCTCCTTTGTGTGATACAATTGAGATCCAAATTAGGGTTTGTGATAAATCCTAATCAAATTTTAGGGTTTGTGATAAACTCTAAAAAAATTTATCCCCAATTAAAAATCCCAAATACAATCTCCCCTAATCCCAATTTTACAAATCCCCTAACTCAAACCCTAATTCCCCTCATTCGCCGCCGCCTGTTCACCATCTCCTTCTTCTTCTTCCTTCTTCGTTTTCACCCAAACCCACCCGAAGCTCCAAACCGATCTCCACCAACAGACCCCACTCCACATACCCCTCGTCTCCTTCATCCTCCACTCCCGACCTATCCCCAGTTCCCGTCGCCACCCAATCCCGCACCCCCTACTCCGGCGACCCATCACCACCACTACCTGACCTCATCGCCTCCATCAACCTCCCTCCCTCTCATCGAAACCCTAACCTCTGAACTCTTCATCTGAACCCACTCCCCCATCCACAGCCAACACCCCAAACCTCCACAGATTCCCCAACAACCCTCGACTGCCTTCTCCATTCCTGTGCGCCCGTTCACCCCTTCCCTCGACGCCGTCGCCGCCGTCGCCAGCGCCGCCCCTTGCCGTCGTCGACGTCGACCAGTGACGCCGCCGGCCATCGTGAACTTGCTCGTGGAGTTGCTGTCTGCCATTGCTGTGTCTTGGTTGCTGTACCAACTCCGAGATCTACGAGGGTTTCTTCGGATTCGGTATACTCTTTCCATCTCTTCCGTATTTATGTTCTACTGCCTTATCATCTAGTATATTATCTGATTTGACTGTCGACCACAAAATACTGAGATTGAGTGATCCACATGCTAGATTAGAGTACGAATTGGTATTGCACTTTTTACTTGCTAAAACACGTAGGGATTTACTTATTGATTAAGATTGAATTATTAATTGGGATTGTTAGCCTTTGATTCAATTCTTGAAAACCCATCGGACCTGTTAACTGTTAAAATATCCAATCTAAATCCGCACTTTTATGTTGGTAAAATTAACCCATTAAAATTCTTGAAAAATTCTCTATTTTAGGGTTGGTTTTACATCACAATCAATATTCCACGATTCACAATCAATAACCAACAATTCATAACGATAACAATAACGAGACAAGGGGTTCTTCTCCGAGGACAGTCTCTGATGATGTCCACTACTAAGTCGACCTTTATTACTCCGGCTTGTTATTATTTTATTATATTCAATGTGAACATGCAATGAGTATAGGAGCAAAGAGGCGATGTCAAAAGATGTCAAGGCAATGCAGTGCATGGTTTAACTAGTTCTATCCACTATATGCATGAAATCAACATGAATATGCTTTAAAACACAAAACACACATTCTGGACACCAAGACATTGCCGTACAAAAATCCATTTTTCCGTTACTACTGGAAAGCAAATCAAGTTCCGTCAGGGTTTCTAGAAACTAGACTCACTGCCGGCACCAACGCATATTACACACAACATATTGTAACTATAGGAATTCAGTCTACCGGCTAGTTCTTTAGGGGTCTGCTGTTCATGCAGCAACCTAGAGTTAAGACTTTGCATGTATAACAGGACTGTAAATTCAACATAAAATCTTCTAAAAATTGTAAGATGAAACCTAAACGTGACTCGCAACTCCCAGGGGAAAATCACATATAAATTCTACTGTTAACATTATGTATTAATTAGAAATCATGTTGGTGTAGAACTAAACAACAGGTCTGGAAATCAAAAGTCAGCATTACTAAAAGTGCGATAACTTACAGATTATAAGTCGGAATTTAGATCTGTCGAATGTTCTGGAAACTAGAATTATAAGGCTACAATTTCTTTTTATATAGTTTTGATTGATTTTAACATCAATAGATCAAAAAACTTAATGCAACATGGAACAACCGGCAGAATAGTAGAATACCCAAATTCATATGTGATCAACAAAATACTCAACACACATAAATCTATAGCATGAATTGAACTACCATCGATATTAGCACTTAAGATGGATTCCTACAATCCACCCGATAAATCACCACTACTATAAATCAAGTTGCAATATCACATTCATTCGATATACATTTAATCATTGTATCACCCATATATGAGTATTTCTAGTTTGTGTGCATGCAGTGCATGCATATGGGGATAACAAGGCTTGGGATTGATGCAATGGTATGGCTTGAAAAGGGAACTACTACTTGGTTTCACCGATGAATCCGTACTAGTCCTTTCGAGGGGTTTCAAAGCAATTCATTACAATAATAGAAATACGAACTACTTGAGGAGATCAACGATTCTTGATGGGTGCAGCAGTGGGGGACGAGGTGCAGTCGATTGTGGGGAGGTGGCTGGGTTGTGGGGGTGAGGGAGATGATTGGGTGGAGGAGCATGCAGTTACGGTTGACAAGGGGATGCGGGGGTTGCGGAGTCGAGGAGGGGCTTTGATGGGTTCTGGAGGTGACGATAATGGGTTGTGCTTGGCAGTGCGAGGGGCTGGCGAAGGTAGGGCGACGTCGGGGAAAGCAGAGGCAGGGGGTCGAGGATGGTGACGGGTGGAGGTCGATGGGTTGTGATGGCCGGTTTTGAGTAGTCAAGGGGGATGGGGAAGATGGAAAAGGTGGGGCTATGGTGGGAATGGTGTGCAGTGGAGGGGGTGCTTAGGTTTCGGGAGTTGCACAGGGAAGAAGAAGAAGGAGGTGAGGTGAGGGAGGGGCTCGGGATTTGGAAGAGGTGGAGATGAGATGGTTAGTTGAGAGTTAATAGGATTAGAGGGATTAGTGGAATTTGATCAGGATTTAGTGGGGAAAATTAGTGGGGATTATGCAGAAAATTGTAACTACCATTTTCGCTCTTTTCATTTCCCCCTCTTTTTGTAATATTTTATTTGAATTTAAAAAAAATACTCTATTTTTCTTGATTATCTTAATCGATTTTGTTCATGAATTTCTTTTATTCTTCTTGTTGAGCTATTTTCTTGTTGATCCCATTTCTATTTTATCGTGGGTATTTTATTTGAACCATATTGTCTTTAAATCCATCTCTTATTGAACCCAAAACCCAATTGCAATTGTTTCTAGACCCAAACCCATTATTATTTGATCCTAGCCAATTAACCCAACAACCTAATTGCACTCTACAAATACAATCCTACTGCAAACCCTAAAAACACAAAATACAAACCCTAATTCCTAGCTGTCTTTTCTCTCTCTCCCGACCTGTTCCTGTTCAATTTCCCGCCAAACCCTGTTCACTGTCTTTCCCGACCCAACCTTCGGCGTCGCACCAGTGCTGCCATTCCCCAGTCGAGCCACCCTCTTCCGTCAGCCACTTCTAAATGCCGCCCAGTCCCGTCGAGCCCAGCCCAGTCGACAACCCCGACCTCCTTGCTGCATCCCTTTCCCGTCGACACAACAGCCAGACCCCGACCTCCCTGCTGCTCTCTGTTCCTCGACGTCAGTGACCCCGATGCCAGTCGCCGCCACCTGACGCGCCACCGCTCGACGGCAGACTCGCCGCCGTTGCCAGCAACAACAGCTTTGCTGTCGTTGCTGTGTGCTCTTGAAGTTGCTGTTGTTGTTGTGTTGGTTTCTTGTGCATGTAGTTTGCACATATATTCTCATGGGTTCGTTGCTTCGGGATTCTCATCCGGTTATTCTTTGGTGTTCAAATTTATCGTCCATAAGGCAAGTCACTTTCCTCTTGAATTGAATCTTGTATCAAATTCACGTTTTTTGAAATTCTTGCAAGTGATCCAATTGTTCATTGTATCGTATATTGTCATTCTCTTATCGTTGAGTATATTGAGGGTTTACACAAGTTATCCTAAATATTCTCGACTTTGTGCCTTTAATGACTCTAAAGATTGAATCTTTCATGCATCCATGTAGTGTTCATAACAGGTTACTCATATAATTACCACACCATTAATCTATTGTAGAAATAATTGCTAGGTTGTATGTTGGATTGGTCGATTGATGTTGGTTGATGTTAAAATAGTGTATGTGTGTGTTTTTAATTGTATTTACCATTCTATTACACCCATCATGCTGATTATATTATTTATCGACTATAGAATCGAAACCCATCATGTTTAATCGCTTTATTCTATCAAATACATTAAAAATCTGTATGTTGCTTGCTGTCTGGATTTTGCCTATCGTTTCTGACCCGGTATATGATCTCAAAATAAATAACTTTCTAACGAAAAGTTGTAGTCCTATGTCTCTAGTTTCCAGAACATCTTGAACGCTGAATTCCAAGTTGTATTGCAAAAGTTATGATTATTTTACTACTGCTGTGTTTTATTTCCAGAATTTCTGATTCATATATGTTTTCATATTTAAACTATTAAAAGGCTGATTTAATATTAGAGATAGTGCTCTGATAATTTTCAGAATGATAGTTAACATGTTCATGACTCTAAAGAATATTTTTGATGATTTTATAATTGAGTTTTCACTGATTCTAAAAATATAACAACTTGATGTCGATTTTCTGCCTGAACAAATAATTTGTAAAGAAAGATGTATTTGTCCTAACTACTGTTGTTGGATTTTGTATTTTAAATATGCGTTGGAATCATGTGGAAGTATAGTTTTTAGAATTTCTGACGGTTTAGTTTTCAATTTCTGTAGCAGCGGAAAAACTAATTTTTGTACAATGACCTGTTGCTGTATAGAAATTCGTTTTCCAGTTTTTCTTAATATAAGTGTATATATATCATTGTATTACATGAATTAAAGTATATGTATTTCATTGCATGATCCTAATGTGCTGTTGTCATCATTCTATTTGTTCCATTCAAATTTATCATCGTATTGTTCCTCTATTGTTACTATCATTCATCTAATGTCTCCAAATTGCATAATGTATTGTTGTATTGATAAAATAATTAACAAGCCAGGGTTTAAGGAATTGATTGGAGTAGTTGATGATATAGTGACTGTACTCGGAAGTGTGGGCCATGTTTTCCAAAATAATGTGTGTCGACTAGTGTTATTGTTATTGATTTCTTGTTGGATTACTGACTACAGTATCCCAATTGATCATGTATTGTTTTATTGTTAGTGTTCCGACCAGTATGCACCAATGCTGTAAATAATGTTATCGTTCTGTGTACATGAGCTATAGAATTTTCCACTTAAGTCTAAACAACATTGATTGTATGCATCGAACCTGTAGAATGGGATGCAGTAGTACATGCATTAGTTAGGATTAAAATGAATAATAAACTTAAGGATTGACACCACATCCACATTGCACATTGTACATCACTGTTCCTATTGCTATCGAATATTGTCTAAGTGATATTGATATCGACCATTGAATATTGTTATCGAATATTGAATCCTTATTTATAACTATTGCATCGATTACCATGATATTGATTATTGCTATTATCCCATGTTATTGATTCCTTTTGATCCATTGAATTTATTGTTATATCGTTATTGCATTGTTTTCTTGCTTTCTCTACTTGCTGTCCATGACTTGCACTAAGGACAATTTTCTTCTCTTCTTAGATGAAGTGTTCGTCGGTGTTCATGGAGAATTACCTTCAAGGATTGGAGAACAAGCTTTCTAAAGATTTATTGCTTTCTAGTTGATTATTATTTTATTGAACTGATTGTATTGAGACTTATCATTATGAATGGATTTATTATTGTATTGGGCTTATGACCTCAATTTTATTATTTGTTTCCAGAGGTTGAATTATTGTATTTAGATATTTCATATCATTTATTCCAAGAATTATTGTTCATGTGGTTATTATTATTGCCTGCGCAATTGTTTGTATTGTTATTGTTGTTGAGTTGAATGGGTAAACAACTTATGGATGACGCAAGTCATTCGCTGGGCCAATGTCACGTGCTTATGTTCTGTATTTTTGGGAAGCAGGGTGTGATAAGGTTTTTATTGGTATCAGAGCCCGAATTTGGATAATGTATCAGTCAAACGTTACTAACGTATGGAAGTTTGGCTTTGACTGATATATTAGTTAAAATTGGGTCTTACCGGTTTGACTTAACAGTAGTGCAATACAGGAATCACATGAATAATTGATAACCAACTTATGATCTGGACGCTAACCGTTTGATTTTTATTGCAAACCATGGCTAGAAAAGGTGCTTCATCTTTCCTTGCTGGGGATGATCAGTCTGATGAGCCCACTGTTGCACAGATGATGCAGATGCAGCGTGAGCATAATGAAATGATGATGCGGATGCAATGGGAACATAATGAACTTATGAGGGTGGCGTTTGAAGCTGCCAACAGGGAACCCATTGTATCTACACCTGGATTGCTGCCACCAAGACCTGGTAATGTGGCAGATTTCATAAGGTTCCATCCTAACAAGTTCTCGGGCACTGAAGGTACGCTTGAAGCCGAGTAATGGCTTATCAGGACTGAGCAGCTGTTGACTGCAGCACTGATAGCGAATGTGGATCGTGTGGATATTGTGAGCATCCAACTTATTGATCTTGCTCACATCTGGTGGCAAGCTGAGGCTGAATGATTGGGCCGACCCATCCATTGGGCCATCTTCACTGAGAGCTTCCTCACGAAGTTCTTCCTTAATGCCACCAAGAATGAAATGGAATAACAATTTGTCTCATTAACTCAGGTTCGTTAGATGGTCTTTAATCATGCTTTTTCATTATTATTTCATAAAGTACCGACGTTAAACTAAACACTGTCTTGAATCAGGGGAGTCAGACCATGGATGAGTACGCTGTGGAATTCACCTGACTAAGTCGTTTTACTACTTCCATGGTGGCAAATGATGAAGATAGAGGCCATCGTTTCTTGTTGGGCTTGGATATTGAGATTCAGGATCATCTTGCTGCTTTGCAACTTCGTTCTTATGCTGATATCCTGGATTCTGCTAGAATTCAAGAGCAGACTAGTACGAGGAAGCGTGCCATTCAGCATTCTGTTATGCACCCTGTTGCTGCTAGGCCTTCTAGAGGGCCTATTAGGAAGCATGTTCTGACCCTTCCTGCTAGAGCACTACCGTACCCACCTGCTGTTCAGAGGTCGGATCTGGTCTGTTCACACTGTCGGAAGACTGGGCATTTGTGCCAAGATTGCAGGATAGAAAACTGCCTGTGCCTTCTGTGTGGAGGCAATGATCACATGGTTCATGATTGCTCAAGGTCCAGATCTCTTGCACCAGTTAGAGGTCCCGCTCCACAGGGAGTGCTTGCTCGTGGTCATAGTGGACCACCGCTCCCACCTCAGAGGCAGCATTTTTATCAGAGGAAAGCCGCTCCTAGGGGTAATCTTCCTGCAGGTCATGGCCAGGCTTACAACCTGACTGCGCAGGATGCTAAAATCGCTTTGGGCATTGTTGTAGGTAGATCTTTAGTTGTGTTTATTTGGATTTTATTTTGATTTTTCCTTGCTATCTTGCTATTCTATTCTGTTACTTTATCATGTTATCCTTCCATTCATGTCTGTTTCTTGCACTTTGCTTATACATGTTGTATTCTCATCTTGACTTCTTGCTAGGCATTATCCTTGTTCACTCTTTTTCCGCTCATGTTCTTTTTTACTCTGGTGCTACTGATTCCTTTGTTTCCTCCCGCTTCGGCGACCTGCATCACTTGGCTAGCAGCGCTATGCCAGCAGCATGGAATATTACTACAGGTAGAGGTGTTGGCATGTGTTCTCAGATCTGTGAGCAGAGTCCTTTGGTTATAGGTGGTGTTGATTTTGTTGCCGATCTGATTGTCATCAACAATTTTGGTTTTGATGTTATCTTGGGAATGGATTGGCTTGGTATCACTCATGCTGTAATTGACTGCCGTAAGAAGAAGGTGGTGTTTTGAATGCCAGGACGTTAGGAATTTGAATTATGTATCGGGGAAACACCGCTTGCTTGTGTGGAGAAGTTGGCAAGTCAGGAAGTTGGAGTGATGGAGGAAGTGTGTGCAGATGGTAATTTTGCACCGTTGGTTGTGCAAGATTTTCTGGATGTTTTTCTTGTGGAATTGCTGGGATGACTGCCATATCGTGAAGTGGTGTTCTGTATTGATGTTCAGCCGAGTACAACTCCAATCTCTAAGAGTCCGTAAAAAAATGCCCTTGTTGAGTTGGCTGAGTTGAAGGAGCAGATTCAGAAGTTGCCGGATAGAGGTTTTATTAGGCTGAGTGTTTTGCCTTGGGGAGCTCCGGTACTGTTCGTCAATAAGAAGGATGGTAGTCACAGGTTGTGTATTGACTACCGCGAGCTTAATAATGTCACAGTGAAGAACTGGTATCCGTTGCCAAGGATTGATGACCTATTTGATCAATTGGGAGACGCTTCTGTATTTTTAAAGCTAGATCTTCATTCTGGTTACCATCACGTTAATGTGAAAGCTGAGGATATACAGAAGACTGCTTTTCGAATAAGATATAGGCACTATGAATTTTTGGTTATGCTTTTTGGAGTTACTAATGCTCCAGCTGTGTTCATGAGCTTGATGAATTGGGTTTTCTCTCCCTTCCTAGACAAGTTTGTTGCGGTGTTCATTGATGAAATTCTTGTCTATTCTCGGAACCATGATGAGCATGTTGAGCAATTGAAGGTTGTTCTGCAATCATTGAGGGAGAATCTGCTGTATGGGAAGCTTAGTAAGTGTGAATTTTGGCTGGATTGTATGGCATTCTTGGGCCATATTAGTTCTGGTGATGGAGTTTCAGTCGATCCGTCCAAGATTTATGCACTTTAGGATTGGCCAACGCCGAAGTCAGTATCGGAAGTTCGGAGTTTTCTTGGTTTAATGGGGTATTACAGGAAGTTTGTTCGAGATTTTTTGAAGATTTCCGGACCATTGACCAAGTTGACTGGGAAGGATCAGAAGTTTGTGTGGGATGAATTTTTTGATGAAGCCTTCGTTGAATTGAAGAATTGGTTGACATCAGCAACTGTGTTGACTATACCGGATGGATCAGGAGGTTTCGTAATTCACTCTGATGCTTTTGGGTGTTGTTTTGATGCAACGAGGAAAGGTTGTCGCATATGCATCTAGACAATTGAGGCCGCATGAGAAGAATTATCCTACACATGATTTGGAGCTTGCAGCAGTGATATTTGCCTTGAAGCTTTGGAGGCATTACTTACTTGGAGACCGAGTAGAGATTTTCACTGACCACAAAAGTCTCAAGTATGTGTTCACTCAGAAGGAGATGAATTTGAGGCAAATGCAATGGTTGGAATTGATGGTAGATTATGATATCAGTTTGCAGTATCACCCTGGCAAGATTAATTCGGTACCTTATGCTTTGAGTAGAAGACCGGTTGCTATGGTTCTTACTGAGTAGAAGGAGCTTGTGGAAGCTATGAGGAGATTGGATTTGGATTTGGATGTGGTATTGCCTGGTTCCGAGCAGAGTTGTATGGTCTTCAGTTAGAGTCGTCTTTGGTGGATCAGATTAAAGAGGCACAGTCTGGTGACGTGCAGTTGCAGAAGTTTCGAGCTGAAGTCGAAGCTGGTTCAAGGGCTGATATGGTGATTCATGAGGATGGATCTCTCTGCATTTGGACCCGTCTATGTGTTTCGAAGGGGAAAGTTAGGCAAAAGTTACACGAAGAAGCTCACCGTTCACCATATTATATTCATCTCGGTGGTACAAAGATGTATCGGAATTTGAAGTTGCATTTCTGGTGGCATGGTATGAAGAGAGATGTTGCAAGATTTGTTTCGCGATGTCGGATCTGTCAGCAAGTGAAAGCAGAACATCAGAGGACTGCTGGACTTCTTTAACCGCTTCCTATTCTGGAGTGGAAGTGGGAGAATATTACTATGGATTTTGTGACTGCTTTGCCTAAAAGTCCCAAGGGTTACAATGCCATCTGGGTGATTGTGGATCGCTTGACGAAGAGTACTCATTTTATTCTCTTCAGAGTGGGTCAGTCTACAGAGAGCCTTCCAGAGAAGTATATGCAGGAGATTGTTAGATTGCATGGGGTTCCTGTCAGTATCATATCAGACAGAGACATTAGATTCAGATCTCAATTTTGAGAAAGTCTTCAAAACAGTCTTGGGAGTAAGCTGAGATTTAGTACTACATTCCATCAGCAGACAGATGAAAAATCGGAGAGGACTATTCAAACATTGGAGGATATGCTAAGGTCCTGTGTTCTTCAGTTTGGAGGATCTTGGGAATATCATCTACACTTGGTGGAGTTTTCATACAACAATAGCTACCAAGCAAGTCTTAAGGCAGCTCCGTATGAAGCTTTGCATGGTCGGAAGTGTAGATCACCAGTGTACTGGGATGACATTGGTGAAAGGAATCTTTTGGGGCCAAAGTTGATCATGAGGACTGTTGATGCAGTGGCCCAGATCAGGAAGTATCTTCAGGCAGCTCAGGACAGACAAAGGAAATGGGCAGACATTCACAGAAGGCCGTTGGAAATCGAAGTGGGGGATCATGTGTTCCTCAAGGTATCACCATGGATAGGTGTTATCCGATTTGGAGGAGGGGGCAAGCTAAGCCCTAGATTCATTGGTCTGTTTGATGTGGTGGAGCGAGTAGGCAAGGTGGCCTATAGACTCGCATTGCTGCCGGCTTTATCTGGAGTACATGATGTCTTCCATGTCTCCTAACTCAGGAAGTATGTCAGGGATGATAGTCATGTTATTGACTACTCGAAATTGTCTGTTCGACCAGATTTGTCCTGTGAGATCCGTTCGGTTTCGATTGTGGACCGACAGGAGATGATTTTGAAGAATAAGGTTATCAAATTGGTTCGAGTTGCTTGGAATCCACACTCACCAGGTGAGTCGGAAGAAGTTCCCCCATCTTTTTGTGCAGCTCTTTTCTTTTCTTCGGGGTTACCCTACTACCATTTGCTTAAATTTTGAGGACGAAATTTTATTATAAGGTGAGCAGGATTGTAACTACCGTTTTGCTCATTTCATTTCCCCCTCTTTTTGTAATATTTTATTTGTACTTGAATAAAATACTCAATTTTTCTTGATTATCTTAATCGATTTTGTTCATGAATTTCTTTTGTTCTTGTTGTTGAGCTATTTTCTTGTTGATCCCATTTCTATTTTATTGTGGGTATTTTATTTGAACCCTATTGTCTTTAAATCCATCTCTTATTGAACCTAAAACCCAATTGCAATTGTTTCTAGACCCAAACCCATTATTATTGGATCCTAGCCCATTAACCCAACAACCTAATTGCACTCTACAAATACAATCCTATTGCAAACCCTAAAAACACAATATACAAACCCGAATTCCTAGCCTTCTCTTCTCTCTCCTCTCTCCTCTCTCTCCTGACCTGTTCCTGTTCAATTTCACGCCAAACCCTGTTCACCGTCTTTCCCGACCCAACCTCCGGCGTCACACCAGCGTCGCCATTCCCCAGTCGAGCCACCCTCTCCGTCAGCCACTCTTGAGCGCCGCCCAGTCCCGTCGAGCCCAGCCCAGTCGACAACCCCGACCTCCTTGCTGCTTCCCTTTCCTGTCGACACAGCAGCCTGACCCCGACCTCCATGTTGCTCTCTGTTCCTCGACGTCAGTGACCCCGACGCCAGTCACTACCGCGTGACGTGCCGCCGCTCAATGCTAGACTCACCGCCATCGCCAGCAACCACAGCTTTGCTTTCGTTGTTGTGTGCTCTTGCAGTTGCTGTTGTTGTTGCTGTGTTGGTTTCTTGTGCATGTAGTTTGCACGTATATTCTCGTGGGTTCGTTGCTCCGGGATTCTCATCCCGTTATTCTTTGGTGTTCAAATTTATCGTCCATAAGGCAAGTCACTTTTCTCTTGAATTGAATCTTGTATCAAATTCAAGTTTTTTGAAATTCTTGCAAGTAGATCCAATTGTTCATCGTATTGTATATTGTTATTCTCTTTTCGTTGAGTATATTAAGGGTTTACACGAGCTATCCCAAATATTCTCGACTTTGTGCCTTTAATGACTCTAAAGATTGAATCTTTCATGCATCCATGTAGTGTTCATAACAGGTTACTCATATAATTACCACACCATTAATCTATCGTAGAAATAATTGCTAGGTTGTATGTTGGATTGGTCGATTGATGTTGGTTGATGTTAAAATAGTGTATGTGTGTGTTTTTAATTGTATTTACCATGCTATTACACCCACGTGCTGATTATATTATTTATCGACTATAGAATTGAAACCCATTATGTTTAATCGCTTTATTCTATCAAATACATCAAAAATCTGTAAGTTGCTTGCTATCTGGATTTTGCCTATCGTTTCTGACCCAGTATCTGATATCAAAATAAATAACTTTCTAACGAAAGGTTGTAGTCCTATGTCTCTAGTTTCCAGAACATCTTGAATTGCTGAATTCCAAGTTTTATTGCAAAAGTTATGATTATTTTACTACTGCTGTGTTTTGTTTCTAGAATTTCAGATTCAGGTATGTTTTCATGTTTAAACTATTAAAAGGCTGATTTAATATTAGAATAATGCTCTGATAATTTTCCGAAGATAGTTAACATATTCAGGAGTCTAAAGAATATTTTTGATGATTTTATAATTGAGTTTTCACTGATTCTAAAAATATATGTCAATTTTCTGCCTGAACAAATAATCTGTAAAGAAAGATGTATTTGACCTAGATACTGTTGTCAGATTTTGTATTTTAAATGTGCGTTAGAATCGTGTGGAAGTCTAGTTTTCAAAATTTCTGACGGTTTTAGTTTTTGATTTCTGTAGCAGCGGGAAAACTGTTTTTTGTACAATGACCTCTTTCTGTCCAGAAATCCGTTTTCCAGTTTTTCTTAATATAAGTGTATATATATCATTTTATTGTATAAATCGAAGTGTATGTATTTCATTGCATGATCCTAATGTGCTGTTGTCATCATTCTATTTGTTCCATCCAAATTTATCATCCTATTGTTCCTCTATTGTTACTATCGTTCATCTAATGTCTCCAAATTGCATAATGTATTGTTGCATTGATAAAATAATTAACATGCCGGGGTTTAATTTTAAGGGAGGGACTGGTGTAGTGTATCATATAATGACTGTACACGGAAGTGTGGGCCATGTTTCCCAAAATAATGTGTATCGACTAGTGTTATTGTTATGGATTTCTTGTTGGATTACTGACTACAGTATCCCAATTAATTGTGTATTGTTTTATTGTTAATGTGCCGACCAGTGTGCACTAATGCTGCAAATAATGTTATCGTGCTGTGTACATGAGCTATAGAATCTTCCACTTAAATCTAAACAACATTGATTGTATGCATCGAACCTGTAGAATGGGATGCAGTAGTACGTGCATTAGTTAGGATTAAAATAAATAATAGACTTAAGAATTGAAACCACATCGACATTGCACATTGTACATCATTGTTCCTATTGCTATCGATTATTGTTTAAGTGATATTGATATCAACCATTGAATATTGTTATCGAATATTGAATCATTGTTTATAACTATTGCATCGATTACCATGATATTGATTATTGCTATTGTCCCATGTTATTGATTCCTATTGATCATTGAACTCATTGTTATAACATTATTCCATTGTTACCTTGCTTTCTCTACTTGCTGTCCATGACTTGCTCTAAGGACAATTTTGCTCATCTGTTTAGATAAGTGTTCGCAGGTGATCATGGAGAATTATTTGCAGGGATTGGAGAACAAGCTTTCTAAAGATTTATTGCTTTCTAGTTGATTATTATTTTATTGAACTAATTGTATTGAGACTTATTATTATGATTGAATTTATTATTGTATTGGGCTTATGACCCAAATTTTATTATTTGTTTCCAGACATTAGATTATTGTATTTGGATATTTCATATCGTTTATTCCAAGTATTATTGTTAATGTGGTTATTATTATTTCCTGCGCAATTGTTTGTATTGTTATTATTGTTGAGTTAAATGGGTAAACAGCTTATGGATGACGCAAGTCATTCGCTGGGCCAATGTCACATGCTTGTGTTCTGTATTTTTGGGAAGCAGTTTGTGACAAAAATAATGGGGATATTAGATTGAGAAGATACTGGAGATTAGGAGATGGTTATTAGGAATTTTGGGAAAATAGTGGGCTTGGGTTTTAGGCTTAGATAGTTGGGCTTAACATTTAATAAAATAATAATAATAATAATATTGGGCTAGGTCTAGACTTGGGTTTCTTTTACAAAATAAA
Source organism: Hemerocallis citrina (assembly GCA_017893485.1). Taxonomy (NCBI): domain Eukaryota; kingdom Viridiplantae; phylum Streptophyta; class Magnoliopsida; order Asparagales; family Asphodelaceae; genus Hemerocallis; species Hemerocallis citrina. Next base: position 169,577,202 of record CM030362.1, on the reverse strand, counting down.
ATTAAAAAAATAATAAGCCTGGGCTGAAATTGAATTTTAGGTTTGGATTTTGACCTATGGGCTTTACAATAATAAAATAAAATAAAATAAAATAATAATAATAATAATAATAATAATAATAATAATAATAATAATAATAATAATAATAATAATAATAATAATCAGGTTATAAAATATAGAATGGATAGGGAGTTTGGGCAAAATATATAATCATTTAAATAAGAAAATAACAAACATATAGAATATGATAAGTTTTGTATTAAAGTATATAGTCATTTGAAAATGGTTACAAATACAATTAATGATTGGAAATGGACTTTAATAGGAGATCCAAAAATAAATTTAGACAAAACGAATTGAAGAAAACGACATTTTTTTTAATAAATAATTGAAGACACACAAAATACACAGTAATATACGTATGGTCGGAAACAATGGTTACAACCTACCCACCTTTTAAAAAGAATTTCGTCCTCGAAATTCATTCTGGCAGATAGTAGGACAGAATTAAAACAGAACTTAAGTGATAACAAAGTAAGAAATTTGAGGGAGAGAAACAAAGTGGTGACAATACTAGAATAAGAAAGAACATTGATAAAATGATTTTAACTCATGAACTGATGAATGATGATGAACGGAATGTATGAAAAAGAAAGCATACGATGTAAGAAAGAAGGAACCATATGAGAATCCCGGGACCTGTAGATTATGGGATCACCACGCTTTCGCTGCGCCACTCTGATCAGAAAGACTCCATCATCAGCTTCCATTAACTCTAGTAATCTGTCTCGTGGCTCACCATATTCTTGACACGTCCAAACGACATCTCTTTAGCATGACGTTCAAACTCCTGGCAACTTGAGATTCTGAACACTTCCTGAGATCCTGGGACTCTACATGCACATCTTGGAGTAAACGACAACACTTCATCTCGTGGTGATGTTCCAAGCCACCAACATGTCATTGTAGATCAAGTGATGCCGATCGACGAATCAAGTACAAAGAAAAAGAACGGATGACTCCGGAATCAAAAGAATATGGGTAAGAAAAGAATAAAATTATACCCAATAAGGAATCAATGAATGTGGATGAATGGAAGAGATGAAAGAAAATAAGAAATGAAGAAACTGAATTTGAAGGGATGAATAAGATTAGTACCTAGATTATTGGATGGTTATTACATGTCCATGTGATCAGCGTGGTGTACATATTATTGAGTTAATCCTGGCTAGAGCCTAACCCTGGCTAACGTGCTAGGCAATCCTAACTAACACATCGGCCAAAACCGGGCTCGATACCACTAAAAACCCTGTCACGTCCTGCTTCCCAAAATACAGGAACACGAGCACGTAACCGAGGCCCAGCAAATGATGTAATCATCCATAAGCCATACCAGTTTAACTCAACAATATGAAGAAAATAACACAACCACGCATGGATAAACAATCACATAGCCAATAAGTAAATTTCAATAACATGAAATAATACACCAAGTGACATCCAACATCTATGAAAAACAAACTTCGGGTCAACAAAGTCCGGAATACAAAATACGGAAAAATAACAATGCTAGAAATAAAGAAACATGAATCAAATACTGATTGTAGACTACTAAGCAGCTTCATCCAATAGAACATTTGCTCACCTAATACTTTGTTAAGCTCGCCTGGGGTTCTTGCGAATTCGTCAACTAAAGAGGGGGAAAATTGTCCATTAGAATAAGTCACGGACAGTAAGTAGTGAAAAGCAAGGAACAAAGGAAGCATGGTACATCAAGAAAAATAAATTAGAACAAAATCAAAAGCAATAACAAGGGTTAAATGATGAGCTCAGGGTCTAGAGTTATCGAGCAATAATCAATGGTTGCAACAATAATCAATGATTACGAGCAATAATCAATGCCAATGACAATAATCAAGATCAGAAAATCCAAGTATCAATTCTAAGTGTATTAGTCTTTTATTATCCTATCTAATGCATGCAATACTGTGTCCCATACCATATCAAATAGTGATCGTTTAGACCATAGTGGTGAACTATACAGATCGTGTACTCGGCATAATAAATAAGAATTAACAATCAATATTTCACGATCCACAATCAATAACCCACAATCCATAATGATAACATAATGATAACAATAATGAGACAAGGGGCCCTTCTCCGTTGCCGTCCCCTAGGTTCAGGGTGATTCCCGAACCCAGGGGGGGTGCTATGGCATGTGTATCTAGAGGTGGAAGAAAAGAGGAAGAGGGGGTGGTGTTGGTGGTGTTTCCGGATTTCAAATCCGGTTGGATCCAACCGAAAGCCAAAAGGGTTTGGAGTGTTGGGGTTTTTAGCAGGTTCGAGTTGACGCTGGGTCTATGTAACGCCCCGAGTCCGGCTCAGTTGTGCACGCGGCTACACATGCGTGCACGCGAAAGAACGGACACAAAACTCTAGTCACGCCCGCCACATACACCATCAAAAGGTAGGTTAACCCTATAGGTGACCTTTCTCATTTGGTAAATCCTATATACATACACACTCTTCGTTAACCTTGGTGATGTGGGACTATCCCCAAGCCTATCCACGTCACCTACCATGCAGCACACTCCCATATTCTCATTTCCATTCATTAATTCATATATTAAAGACTATACCCCATAGGCACTTCCTAAAGGCCAAATCACCAAACCAATAATCCAAGCTCCCTATAGAAATTTCATAGGCCAACAACCAACCACCTTTTCTCTCACTCATTTTTATTTTTATTATATATATATATATATTATCATATATTTCTATATAATATTATATATATATCCGCTTAAGTACGGGGTGTTACACACACCCCTCCTTAAGAACTCAGCGTCATCGCTAAGTCCGGGACCCGCAAGTTAATATAGGACCGCCTTTCTAGCTGATGTGGAGAGGATTACCCTAATTCTTCTAGTTGTACAGTCTCCTACCCGGGCAACATGTACCAACATCGCTCCATCTCAGGCGTACATCTTGCACACACTCGGTGTCAAGAGTCGGCTCTGATACCATTTTGTAATGCCCCGAGCGTAGCACCCCACAAAATAAAATAATTTATTTTGCATTATTAAATAATATTAAATTGGTCAAGTTGACTACTTTAACTATTTTCTTGAAATTGCAATTTTGCACGTGCAACACACGTGCGAAGTTAGGAATTCTGAATTCTTGAAATTTTATGGTAAATGATTGATTTTCCTCATGTATTTATGATATTTGAAATTTGAGATTTATTTGAATTTATTTGAATTTATTTGCACCTTATATTCAATACCTTTATTATTACTTACTGTTGACTGTTTTGTTGTAATTACTTTTTATAAGCTTCTTATTAATTTTGTTGCTTTCTACTTCTTGAGTGTACTATATGCACCCATTACTTATATATTTTACTTAATTTTTTTATTTATCATTACATTCTTGATTTCTACATGTACTTCCTACCAATTACTATATATGTACCATGTTTTTCAACATACTTACTATGCATATCATTTTATACTTGCTTAATCCCTACATTACTGTATATTTTTATAATATATTTATTGTGTAAATTTGCTACACTACATATTTATTTTCCCATTCACATTTGCATTGTGCTTACGCATGTATTTCATTCCATTTTCTCCTTACTTTTATAAATCATTTTCACTGCTACTTTTTGTACTATGGTGTTTGATATTTATAATCTATAAATCTTTTTTAATACTCCATTGGGTGACTTTCAACTCCTTTCTTAGTTTTGCCACCATTTTTATATCACGAATTTCAAAACATAACTTCGTACTTAAATTGAGCAATCAATATCTAAGTACGTGTGCAAGATTGCATCATCCCATTCATCGTTTTGTTGCAACTGGATATCTAGAAGGCAAATATGCAACTAGATATCAATGGAGGCAATTGCAACTGGATATCGGGGAGGCAAAATATGCAACCGAATATCTAGACGGCAACCTGTAACCAGATGTCATGGAGGCAAACCTACAACTTGATGTCAAGAATGCAAGTCTATAGATGTACATTAATGAGGCGAACCCATATTAAAGAATTTCTACTATGATAACCCCACTAGTGTTTTATATATATATTACTTATCACTGTCCTATTTTTGTACTGGTTCATACCATTTTATAAGATTATAAAACTTAACTTATTACTGATTTGTTTTACTCAATTTTCTTTAATCATTGTTACTTTATATTTCTTTAAATCTGTTTGATACATTCTCGTATCTTATCTTGCTCACTTGTTTTATTTTTGGACTTTGGTCCTTCTGATTTCTTAGTACGATTTCTGCTCTCCTTCGTATTTTCTCTATTCATAACAATATTTTATTTTTCACTTAATTTTGTTCACTAGTTATAATTGCTTGTTACTTTATGAAAATTTCATAAGTTTCTCTAAATCTGAATACTACATAAATTATTCTATACGTCTTCATTTTTTTTCTTAATATCGTCCTTTAGGGATTTTTACTTCGTTACGTACATTTTTATTCAAGCCTTCTGTGTTTAACAAGTTTGCTGATCGATGAATTTTTTTTTTTTTTTTTTTGACTATTTCTTCTACTTATTTTCTAATTGATATTTCAAGACTTTTACTTATATAATGAAACTAATGGTAAGGAATTTTTTTTTTATGACTTTTGTTTATACAATTACACTTCATGTGTTTCCATATAATTTGAACTAGTATAGTTGATTTTACTCTATTTTGTGTTTACGGAATTTTTACGTTTATGTTAAGATTGAGTACATCAACTATGGTCTGAGTTTTCGTTCTTTTGTAATTACTATTTATTGCGACCGTTTTCCAATTCTTTGACAATTTAGATTTCTCACTTACTTTTGTTTCCACGCCCTAATTAAATGATATGACACTTACTTTTGTAATATTCAGTGAACTTCTTTTAAGTCTTCTTGCATATATATATTTTGGTCTATTTTGCTCGTTTCCTTTTAATGTGTTTTTGGAGTATTGATTATAATATCCACATTCACTAGTATACTCATTATTCTTTGTCTTGTACATTCGTTGTTGTTAATATTTTCTTTACTTAGCTAAATTTGTTCGTATTTCTATGTATTATTTTCCAAAGCTATTTTTTATTTTTAAGTATGTGTTCCTTCGTTGTTTGTATGATTATCAACCTTTTTATATTTGAGTTTTATCTCTTCACTTTTAACTTCTTATTCTATGAGAATAGTCTTACTATTTTCTCGTGTTTTGGGATTTATTGTGTATTCTATTGGATTTCCGATCCATTTGCAATGTCACTTTTTCTCTTTGAGCTATAATTATATGTTATTTTTGCTTTTGCTTAGTAATTAAATCCAATTATAAAAAAAATGATAGAGTAAATTTTCGAAACTATCTTATAAGTTTTGCATTTTGTTTTCTTTTGCTTAGAGAAGTTCTGAGGACAGAACTTTTCTAAGCGGGGAATGATGTAGCACCCCACAAAATAAAATAATTTATTTTGCATTATTAAATAATATTAATTTGGTAAAGTTGACTACTTTGACTATTTTCTTGAAATCGCAATTTTGCACGTGCAACACACGTGTGATGTTAAGAATTTTGAATTCTTGAAATTTTATGGTTAATAATTTATTTTCCTCATTTATTTATGATATTTCAATTCTGAGATTTATTTGAATTTATTTGACAATTTTACGAATTTGTCTATTTTACACGTGCAAAACACGTGGAAATATTTTTGGTGCAATATCCAATTGTAAACTTTTGATAAATTCTCCTACTTATAATTGAGTATATCCCAAATTTTGGGATTTTTCTGAATAAAGAAACTATTTTTATAAATAGTTCGAAAAAGAGGGGCCTTTATGTAAAAAGCTGTTTGGATCTCAAACAAATAATGAAAATTTGTTTGTATTGATTTTTGGGCTTTCCATGTTCATTATTGAAAATAAAATCTATTTAAGTTTTATTTAGAGTTGATTTGATAAAGATTTAAACAAATATGGTGTTTTTGCAAATATGCAATTTAAGTGGATCTTGTGCAAATATTTTCTTGGAAAGTAAAAGTCAGAAATTTTAATTGAAAAATCTAATGTGTATTATTAAATATTATTTCTGATTTTTCTGGATTTTTACGAATATTTTATGACATATTTGCAAATATTACAAAGAGAGGGACTTTTGTGCAAAATTACCACTTTTAGTACAAATCCGAAATTTTTATTTTTCTGGGCTATGCTGGATGGCTGGAAAACTCAGTAGTAAAAAGATTTGGTTTTATTTTACTTTATTTAACTTATTTAACTACTTTATTAAACAAATGTTTATATATGTAAAGTAATAATTTGTTAGGAGATGTTTCCATAAACTTGTAAACCCTAGAAATTCTAGATTTCGGCTTGTAAAACAGCCACTACAGCTGTCCCCCTCCTCTTCAAAAACAAAACATTATTTTACTATTAATTTCTTAGAGTTCCGAAACAAGGATCTTGGATTTTGCAAAAGAAGAGCTTTTTCTCCTTCTTTATTAATTCGGAGGATTTCTTCAAAAAGGCGAGTGATATAATTTGTTTTGTATTGTTTTTGAATGTTTTATGTGGTGTTCCATCTATTAGAAAGCATGCTAGGGATTAGTATGAATACATATGATGGATTTGATGAATAGATGAATTAAAAATTGGATATTTCAGGAAAATTTTGTATTGATGATTAGAATTGTATGTGGATGATTTGAGATTGTTAAAGAACCTGATGTAAATCATGAGTAGGCTATTTCTTTTGAATTATTGCTGATTTGATTGAGTATGGAGAATGTTAGGCATAAATTGATTAAAGATAAAATTTTGGCTATTAATGGGTTTGGATGGTTGCAACTTAGCCATGGTAATGTTAAGTTTATTTTATGTTCATAGCTTGTCTATTGAGTAGGATTGGGATTGAGTTTGAGGAATTATGAGAAAGACTAATGAAATAAAAGATCATGTCTTGAGGATTGGATTTGTGATAATTGAATTGGGTTTGATGCAATATGATAAATTTGGAGATTTGTATTTTTGTGAAAGATTTTACTTGAATTTGGATTTTTCAAATACTGAGATTAAATCTGAATATTTTGTTATTTCTAATTGATGGATTTGTGAAGTTTTCTTGGTGCACAAACATGCACGAACATTTTACATGAATATCGTATTTCAATGCTTTTGAAGAAATTGAGTCTTTATGTTTTTTCGGAGGATTTGACTATATCTCAACTTATTTTTGTATTGATATGGTTTGGAACATAATATGAAGTTAATTTGATGCATGATCGATTCTTAAAAAATCTATTTTTGGACATGTGCACAAATTCTTGTTCTAATTGGATTAAATCAACAAATTGTGATTTTTATTAATTCAAAGTGGTTTTGATTGTTTTTATAGACTGTTATATGTCCTACAAGTCGTATTTGATCATATCAGAAATGAGCTTTTCACAGAATTCATTTTTATAAAGTAAAACTCCATATCGGTTGAAATGTGCACAATTGAAAACTGCAGTCTGCAGGTCGACACTCGATCGATTAATTTATACAGTCGATCGTTGCTACCTGGCTATTGTATTTTCTTGAAAGATTTAAAATTTCACGCTGAACAGTCGACTGACTCTGCTCTGTTTTGATATTTTCTCGAAGTTTTGGATTTTCGCTCTGGGTAGTCGATCGATGACTTATAGTCGACTGCCATTACTTAGAATTATTTTCTTGAAGTGTTGGGTTTTCGCTCTGGACAGTCGACCGGTTATTGTTCATAGTCGACTGTTACGGCTCTAACTGATGTTTTCTTGAGTTATTTCGACGTTCTTTTAAACTGTTGATTCTTTAAATCTTTTGGGATCTATAACTTACTATTCTAAACACTATTTTTCTACAGAACATATGTTTTCAAGTTGTTTTGTTAAAGTTTTGATTAATGAAAGTTTAGTTTGGATGGTTGAGTGTGAGTCTCTAAAGGGTGTGTGGGACCCTAGTATACCGGCAGTTGAGATATTGTGTTTTGGCCTATTGAGGCACATTGTGGATCAGTTCTTGAGTTAAGTCCGGTATGGTACACCAACTTTACGAGATTTTGTTAATTAATTAACTTAAAAAGATAAGGACAGGCACTAGATGGTGATATGATGAAATGAGAACAAGGGTTATGGACCTCAGTATGGCTTGCGGTGTGAGATAATCCCCAGAATTATCGAGGTGTGAGTGAAATAGTCTCCGGAATTACCTACGGAGTGGGATTGATCTCCGAAATTATCGGGGTCAAGGCGACGCTCATGTGGTATTCGTGTGATGAGGCGCAATAGCTTGCGGTGTGGAGTATTCTCGAAGATTCGCAGGTGTGAGTGAAATAGTCTTAAGAATTATTTGTGGATAGAGATTGACCTCCGAAAATATCGGGGTATGGGCTAATACTCACAGTTTATCTATATCTCGTAGTAGTCATCGTAGTAGGATTAGTTGCATAACGGGGGATTAAAATCTATCAAGTGGAGAACGTTAAGGGCTTGCATCGGACCTATGTAGAGTGGGATGCATAGAATCCGATAAGTATGCATTAGAGAGTTAACATATAGCATTGATGTTTTCTGGACTTGGTTTTTTGCATGTTGTTTCCTGTGTTTTTTACGCTTGACACTTAGTCTAGTTTCACTTGATATTTTCATGTATTAATTATTGTTGTTCCTTATTTCATTTACTCTTGCTGTTGATGCATGTTCTTTAGGATACTATGTTTCATGTTTTACTTATGTTACATTTATTTATTTTTATGTCACTCATACCGTTATGGCCTGACCCCTGTAGTTTTGGGGGTTAGGGTTATCTCTAGCCTCATGTTTTACAGGTAGTTGCTTGTACCTTTGGATTTGGATGCTTGAGTTAGATTGAAGTTATGGCTTATGTAAAATTGTAAAAGATGTGTTGTAAAGAAAAAAGTTGTAATTCAAGGTGTTTAATTTTCCGTTGTGCTTTGTAGACAATTGATGTAATAAAAAGTTTTAAAATTTTCCTGTATTTGGTTGCTATGTTTATGATTACATTGAAGTTGATTCTGGGAATTGTGCCATGTATTTCTGAGATATTATATTAGAAATTCGGGGCGCTACAAAGTTGGTATCAGAGCATGCTTCAATTAGTAATTTTAAACATACTACGGGGAATAAACATAAATGGACTTAGTAGAGTTATCTTGCGAAGTCTAACTTAAGACCTAGCATGTTGTGTTAGTACTGATGTCATCCCTCAGATTGTTTAGGGTTAGTGACATCATTAGGGTAGTAACTTATGGCTATTACCACTTAATCTTTATTTATTATCATTTCGCCGAAGGGAAAGAGTTGGTATTAAGGGTGATACCTTATGATCCGACCTGTTCTATAGGCCAACACTAGGTGTGTTATTGGTTGTACCCTTCTAGTCAAAGGGATATGGTCTGTGTCTTCTCACGAGTTGGGAGCACAGGATCTGTATCTCATCTGTTAATTTCTGAAGTGCTATGATAAGAGCGGGAAAGTTTTCCTGTCGGAACTAGGGGATGGACCCCTGGAACTCCGTCATGTTTTATATCAGGGAAGGCGAACAGGCCATAGACTATGGTCTATGAGCTAGGGGGCCACAGGGGATGGTTCGAGCTAACCTATGTTGTAGTTAACTCCGGGTGTTCGTCAGATTTTTGTGTGAGGTCCGGTACGCCGGGCAATAGTGGAAAACAGATACACCACTATATGACTGCGAATGGCGGGATTAGACCGTTTTAGAGCAACCTCATCAGTCACGCTATATCTTCAGAAACAGGTTGAGTACTAGAGTAGAATTCATGGCACGGGTTCAAATCCCTATATATGAAGAAACGGCTTGATATGGGCATATGTATTTATGGGGTGCATACTGTCTAGAGTCTTGCTTGCATTATAATAAGAGCATCCTTACATTAGTTAATCTTGCATTAGAGTCTAAGTCATAGCATACACTGACACATCAATTATGAATACACATTTCTCTTTTCATCAATCTGTTTGTTTAAAGTTGAGATTTGCTGCTAATCATTGGCCTTAAAGCATCAATATATGTACTGACGTCCCCACTTCAATAGGTACTGGATTGCAAAACTATAGGTACAGGATTCAGAAGGACTCAAGGCAAGAGAAGCAAAGTGTTGATTTTTATTTCAATTGCAGTATCTGTTGTAATTTATTTTATTTTGAGAATCATCCAAGTGAAGTACCAAGTGTTATTAATTATTCGTTATACTCCGAGGTAAATTTATTGAAAGTTGTAACACTTGGGCTTGTAAGGCACTATTGTAACACTGTATAATGTGTTGCAGTTTTATAACATTCGGACTTGTAATATATTGGTGTTAAATAAAAAGTTTTAAATTTTCCTATTTTTCTGTGTATTGTGGCTAATTGAAGGAAAAGATTCTGGCTTATGTCACGATTTTCTGGTATAAGAAATTAGGGTGTTATAGTCTACATCTGAACCCATTCCAAAATGGACATGAGTGTTGACTTTTGGTCAACTGGTCCACGACCAACTTAGTCTATGGGCTTTGTTGGACTTGGCCCTGTTTTGGTGTAAAACCCAACCCAAATTAGGTCCATTAATTATAATGCGCTATCCCTATGACATTAAGGTATTTTTAGACCTATTTCACAGGGTCTAAACATACCAAAAGTATCCTTGGCTTGTTTTGGGGATAAGCAATGATTTTTACTGGAAGAGGGAATTTTTAGTGACTCAGTTTAAGGCAATCTTTGCCCTAAAGGTGGAGTCTACCCCTAGAAAATTCCAAATGTGCCCACATTCATTGAAAATAATTTGTTTACGAATATTTGAGGTTAAAGAAGCTATTTTGACAAGTCGAGTAAAGAGTCTGTTCATCGACGCACTATATGTGAAATTTTGTGCAGGCACAAAGATGAGATTGTTGCCAAGAGCTTGCAAAAACAAAAATATATGTTTACTATAATAACATTTTTTTACGGAGGTTTGCAGCGCTGCAAGTAAATATAAATTGCTCCAAAACTCTGTATTTTTATGTATATATTTTTATGTCTTTGTTATTTTATGATAACTATATATTAGGCTTTGAGAAGGTGGGTTCTCCCTTATGGATAAAGACTTGAATTTGCTGGTTACATGTGTGGCAAAGTGGGCACTCTTTTAGTTGTTGTTTGATGAATGTAGCAATATCTTAGGGACCTGAGTGAGACCAATTTTACTGGTGGAAGCAAAAAAAGATATGTTGTACATTTCAACTGTGGAATTTTATTTTTGCTCAGAGAAACTTTGTGAGAGGGTATGTTTGCCACAATGCTCCACATGCAAAGCAAGCGAATTCCCTTGGCCGAATATAATAGTTTGTCTTTATTTACAGCTTATTTATTTATCTATCATGTAATTGATGATTTTGAGTTTTTTGAAAAATAATTGGATTTTAGAGGAATGATGTACAAATTTATGGTAATGATGCTCCCTACGAATAATTTATATGGGGCTGAACTGATCTATTTCTCTAGACCATGCTGTTAGGGAGACAATATTAATCATGAAGTTTTGTGTGGTTACCTTGTTATGTACATGATTTTTTGATATATCATTTTTTCTGTGTTTTCGTGTTCTGTGTTCATGTTGTAGTGATTGGAAATTTCTCACAAGTCCGTTGTTGCTGATATTGTTAAGGGTGAGAAGCTGGAACTATGACATTTGGAGTCGTAAAGTTCAGCTTCTCCTCCTTAATGAAAGTGTCATTGGACATATTTCCTCCACTATGTCTGAGCCCATTTTTAGGCCTACTGATTCAGCTCAACGCAACAAACTCAGAACAAAAAAGATATTGTAGTAGGGTGTTGCAAGATCGTCGGGCTTGCGTGACCATTTTGGGACCGCTGCATAACGACTTGGTTGATGAGTTATGTGAACCTTTCAATGCAAAAGATATTTTCAAAGCGAACATGGAGGAAAAAGTGCTACTCTCCTCTGTAGTCTCCTAACGTGCATTGACCGGTACAAGATGGATGTGCACCATGACAACTTTGAACATATGAGAATTGTATTAAAAATGATTAGGGATGTCAACGCTGCTGGGCATGCTTTGACTAATGAGGAACAAGTTGACAAAAAGTTGAAAATGCTACCTATTGTCTAGGGTTCATTCGTCATGGATATGTACCATAATCAGACTGTTACCACACTCAAATCGGTTAAGGATCACTTTCAGCGCCGTGGATATACCAAGGTGGCCTCGGTACTCGTCACCCAGGATGGTAAGCGTAGAGCACCTAGGCCCCGCAAAGCGAAGAAAGTGCATATGGTTGCTGCATTCACAGGTACAACACCAAAACTAGGCCATGGGGGTAAAGTTAAGAAGCACTGTGGCTCCCATGGTTCAAAGAAGAACCAGTGCAAGACTCAAGCCGAGTGCTACAATTGTCACAAAAATGACCACTATGCCCATGATTGCATTGAGTCAAGGAAGGTTCGTGTTTTGCTCTCTCCATCTCTTGCTTTTGTCTGCACAAATGTTTTGCTTTCTAATTTTAGTCTTGTTTGGAATTTGGATACATGCACAACCAAGCACATAGAGCGGGATAAAGAAAGGTTTACAAGTTTTCGAGATGTTCCTGATGGATCTCATGCTATCTTCATGGACAATCAGTTCGCTCTAAAACCCCTTTAAAATTAGTACCCTCGGATATTTGTGTACCAATAAGCACCATGTCTCGAAAATGTTACTCCTACTTGACCACATTTATTGATCATTTTATGCGATATGGAAATGTCTATTTGATCTCCCACAACTCTGATGCACTAGTTTGTTTTTGTCGCTTCATTAGTGAAGTTGAGAATCAACAAGACTGGAAAGTGAAGATCATAAGGACAGACCAGGGGTGCGAATATCTATCCAAGAAGTTTAGGGAACTCTGTGTGGAGAAGGGTATCAAAAGATTGTTGATGACACCTCACACTCTGCAGCAAAATGGAGTTGCAGAGAAAAAGAATCGAACACTGATAGAGATGGTTAGGTCGATGATGGTTTGCGCTAACCTGCCTCCTAATATTTGGGGAGATCCAATCTTGACGACAACTTATATCCTTAACAGCGTGCCAACAAAATTAGTCACTACGACTCCGTATGAGTTGTGGACTGGGCACAAGCCTAGCTTAGAACACTTGTACCCATGGGAAGGGGCAAGTTTTGTGCGCATACCAGCGCCTCAAGTGGGGACCTTGAACCCTAGAGGTATGAAGGGTATCTTTTTAAGATATTCTGAACACTTAAAGTTGCTTCTAATAGTGGTAGCATTTCTATGGACTCCGATGAGAGAGTTGCTACTAATAGTGGGATTAGTGAGTAGGTATAAGGGTAACTTTGGACAGACATATTGTAAAGTGCTGAAATGCATTATGAGGCACCTATGCAAGATTGCAGACTACCATGTATGCTATGAAGGAGGTGATCTTCGACTCAAGGGATATGGACATGCTGACTGGGCCAGTGACCCGGATGAGCGCAAGTCCTCTTTAGGATATGTGTTCATCCTTGCTGGTGGGGCCATTTCATAGTGCAGTAGGAAGCAGTCATGTATAGAAACATCCACCATGGAAGACGTGTACATAGCCAGTGTTGCTGCTGTCCAAGAGGTTGTTTGGTTGAGAAGGTTCTATAAGCAGCTTTATCGACGGGGTCATGGGAAAGAGCTTTTCACCCTCTATAGTGACAACATGTCTTCTGTAGAGCTATTTAATGATCCTAAGTACCATAGTAGGACTAAGCATATTCAAATGAACTATCATTTCATAAGATCACTCTGTGAAACCAAGAAGATACTTTCGGTTTATGTTTCGACTAAAGACAATATTGCAGACCCACTTAGTAAGTCGTTAAGTAGGGTTTCTTTCGAGCGACATGTGGCAGCCATGGGGCTCTGTAGAATATAATTGTATTTTGCTTACCATGACTATTTATTTAGTGCATGTATTGGATACATTGATTCTTCTTGAAACCTAGATTTTTTGAGTTAGGATATATATTTGGTTTTTCGCAAATTCTTTCGAATTCCTCTTGTTTTGTTATTCTTGCATGGAATTTGAAAAATATGCGAATTTTGAATCAGTGAATTGAACACATAAATCATGTTGCAAGGTAAATGGTGTGGTTTACTCTCGAACACACCTCCTTGGTGCTCTCTAGGAGAAGCGAGGAAGTTGAGAAGCAGTCTATCTTTGGCAAAATGGACACGATGATGCACGAGAAAATCTGAGATTGATTTGGAGAGACTAAATGAGTCACCTTGGTGGGCCTAAGAAGAAGATCTCATTGTGAGATTGCACTTGGATGAAATCTAAACCCGATGCATGACATACTACCTCGAACTATTAATGTAACCCCCGTTCTCACCAATATGTATTTTTTGTATATTTTCGAAATTTTGATTCCTAGTAAATTATTTTTCCACTTTTAAATTCTTTTTGTTAAAATTTATTGTTGGATTCCCTGATAAAGTCAATTTTATTCATTAATGATATTTTTTGCTATCTTCAGTCGACTATATATTTTAATACAAGTCTATTTCTATTCTCTAGGGTATTTAACCCAAATCTTATTATTATTATTATTATTATTATTATTATTATTATTATTATTATTATTATTATTATTATTATTATTATTATGATTGTTATGATTTCTACGATTTTTATTATTATTGGAGAATGAAGTTATGTACATTATTTTATTTAATTAATTGTTATGTAATACTATATTACTATTTATTATATTTTAGCCCAAATCAAACCCGATTTCATATCCTGTGAATCTATATATTCTATTGTATTTAGTAGTATTTGAGTATTAATTTAGTGCATACTAATTAGTTTATTTGTACTACTATATGATCAATGATTTATTTATTGATTTATTTTTCTAAATATCCACAACCCGTTAACCTTTAACCTATCTCTTTATTGGACCCGTACCCGCAACCAAACCCGTTAACCTAAAAATCCTATATTTCACTATAAATACTAATTATCATGTTAAACACTAATTACAACCTAATCATATATTAACCAGCCACCAAACCCTACCCCATTCCCTGTTCAGCCTCTTCCTCTTCCTCTGAGTATTGCCAAACCCCGAAGCCATTCCCGTCTTCCTCACCCATCGACTCCGCTGCACCTCCTCCTTCTTCTTTGTGTTTTACCGAGCCCTGCCTCCCATCCTCGCCCTCCTGTCCTCGCCATTGCCGATCCCCGTGTAGATTCTTGAATTTGATGACTACAACACAATACAATTATTCTATATTACATATCTTTTGTAGTGTGTATCAAAAGTGTTCAAGGTCAATACCATGAAGAAGCATTCAAAGCCAATACAATGTGACGAAGCTTTCAAAAGTATTTTCTCAAGCCACAAAGGCAAGATCAAGCCACAAAGACTCAAGTTCAAGTTCAAGACTTTCAAGAGCTTTCAATCAAGACTTTCAAGTGCTTCAAGTGATTAGCTACATTGAACAAATGTCTTGTAATATTGTTTGTATTATTTGTGAGTCTTAGAATCTTGTAAAAGCTTTGTCACACACACACTCACACATTCCTTACATAAAGAAAATGTTTTACAAACTCAAAATGTCAAAACAAAGCTTGTATAAGTTCAACTGATTGAGTACCAGTCGACTTATTCTTGGAACAAGTCGACTGTTATAGTACAAAACCGACTGAACTCATACATGCTCTGACCAGTCAACTCATATGGCAATCCATTCGACTGTTCAAGCAGTTTTTGACAATTTTCTATATTTCAAATTCATTTTTCAAATTCAAACTCTTACTGCCGTTTTATGGCAGTTTATGGAACTGTTTCTCAACGTCCAGTGAAGCTAACTCTATTAATAGAGTATAGATTTCAATTGGAAAAGGTTCCTTAACTTTTGATTTAAGTCTTTTGCTTTTGAGAAGAGAAAGAACAAGTTTAAAAAGTATATACTTTCTTTAAGACTTGGTTCTCTGATTTTCAGTCTTGTATAACATTGAATTCATTCTAGACTGAAGTCAGAAGTCAACCTATAGCCAATATAAAAAAAGCACTTTCACATAAAAGGCTTTAGGTTGTTGTAAATCTCTTTTTGTTGTTGTTTCATTCTCAGGTTGTGAGAGTGGTCCTCTCGGTTGAAGAGTAAGACTCTTGGTTTAGAGTCGGTTTCACTCTAGGTTGTAGAGTGGGTTTTGCTCTCTCTAGTGGTGAGAGAGGTCTACGGATTTGACATAGTTGTTGTCAAAGGCCGTAGAGTATTCTTGTATTTTTTCATGAATAGTAGAAAATCTCAAGTGGGTTGCTTAGGGACTGGATGTAAGTCGGGAGGACCAAACCAGGATACATCATGGTGTTTCCTGTGTTGACTCTCTTTGGTTGTATTATCTAAACTTGCATTTTTAATTTCTCTGAGTTTCTTGTGTAAATCGAGTCAGGTCAGTCAACTGCTTTACTCTCTAAGTCGAATTAACAGACTTATAACTCTTCAGTTAAATTACTCTTCTTATTTGACGCTTCAGTCGACTGCCTTCTATTTTCAATCGACTTAACAGTGCGAAAAGTTCAATTTATTGATTAATTTTTATACAACACTATTTACCCCCCCCCCCCAGTGTTATTTGCCTTGCATACAAGATCCAACACTTGGTATCAGAGCCTGGTTGAGTGCGATGATATCTACTTCAAATGCAAGTCAATACCATGAAGGCCAATCCACACAAAAGCGACCTCTATTTGATGGAATAAACTACAACTGTTGGAAGTATAGAATGAAGATCTATCTACAGTCCATCAACTACGAGATTTGGAACATAACCAAGACAGAATATACCGTACCTACAATTCCCTATGCACAATGGAACGATGACATGAAGAGCAACACTATGAACAATGCAAGGGCGATGAATGCTCTCTTTTGTGCACTTACCAAAGAGAAGTTCAGTCGTGTGTCAAACGTAACAATGGCTTATCAAATTTGGCACACTTTTGAGGTAACACATGAAGGTACAAATAAGGTCAAAGAATCTAAAATCTTTGTTCTTGTTCACAGGTTCGAGATGTTCCGTACGAAGGAGAACAAAAATGTGTCGGACATGATAACAAGGTTCACGGATATCACAAACTCTCTTGTGGCTCTTGAAAAGACATATTCGCAAGCAGAGATGATGAGGAAGGTCCTGCGTGCCCTAACCCCCTAATGGGAGATGAAGACCACCGCTATAAAAGAAACCAACAATTTAACACAACTCTCTCTTGAGAATCTTGTGGGAAATCTAATGGCATACGAAGTACAACTAGAAAAATGCAAGAAGGATCTAGAATCTTAACAAGCCAAGAAGAAGACTCTTGCTTTCAAGGCCATGTCTGATTCAGAAGAGGAAGAAGAAGATGAAGAAGAAATAGCCATGTTCACTAGAAAATTCAAGAAATTTCTTCAAAAGGGTAAATTCAATTCTAATTTTAAAGATACTAATGAACTTTCCACTTGTTTCAAGTGTAACAAGACAGGTCACATGAAGATGGACCGTCCGTTAGAAAATGCAAAATCAAAAGGGAAAGTTCCTAACTTCAAGAAGGAAAAGTACACAAAGAACAAGTACATGAAGAACAAGAAGACATATCAAGCAACTTGAGATGATAGCGACTCATCATCCGAAGAAGAGAATGAAGAATCAAATGAAGTCGCAAATGTGTGCTTCATGGCTACTCAAAATGAAGTAAGTGACAATTTTGATTCAAATGATTTATTATAAGCATTTAATGATGCTTTTCAAGAACTAAAAAAGGAGAAGATAAGAGTTAAAAATCTAAAGAAAGTTAATCAAACACTTTCTCAAGAAAATCTTGGCTTAAATGTTGAAGTCAAGTCTTTAAATTCTCGTCTTTCAAACTTGGATATAGATCTTGTATCTCTTAAGAATAATTATGAAGAGATATCCAAGAATGTATCTAGATTTAATAAAGAAAAAGAGAATTTAAATGAACTTCTCCAAAATCAAGTTCAATCTAATAAAAAATTTGGGCTTGGTTTTTAAAAAACTCTTGAAAAACATCATACTTCTAATAATACTAGTAGTAATAAGATTGATTCTGGTTCTAGTGTGAAATAGAAGTTATATGATTATTTTGAAAAACCAAAAATTATTTTTAACCATGAAAAGAGTAATCACTCAAATAAGACCAGTCGACTGAACCAAAAATTCGGTCTTTTGCCCAGAGGTTTGGAGTCTTATTCAGAAAGATGAAAACCTCATATAAGTTGACTTGTTTCACCTTCCAGTCGACTGAAGGGTACAACAAAGTCGACTTGACAGACTAAAAATATTTGGGTTCCAGTCAACTTGAGTCTTAATGATAGGATTACTTATATAAATTCTTTTTTTAATGTGTGTAATTCTGTAAATTATATGCCTGCTTTTGGTGGTAAATCAAACTCACTTTGGGTTTAGTTTCCCAAATACTAATCTCTTTCGGACCCAATGAAAATGGTACCATATTCACAATTTTTATTTTATAGGTACCTAAAAGAGAAAGATGGATACTTGATAGCAAATGCTCTAATCACATGAGTGGACATGCAAACTTACTTTCTTCCGTACAAGAGATAGATGGAGGAACTGTTACATTTGGTGACAATAACAAAGGAAAAGTCATCGGGATAGGCATGGTCGGTAAGAACACTACCCCTACTATTGAAGAGGTATTTCTAGTTAGTGGTTTAAAGCATAACTTGTTAAGTATTAGTCAACTTTGTGATAAGGGTTATAAAATAGTCTTTGAAAAAGATGCATGCTTAATCTATGATTCATCCATGAAAAATGTAATCTTTCAAGGTTTTAGGAAAAATAATATATATGAATTATGTTTAAAAACAAATAAGTTTTCAAATGGTTTTCGTTTAATTGCTTCTAACAATGATTCTTGGCTTTGGCATAAGAGATCTGGCCATGTAAATATGAAAAACATTGTTAAACTATCTAAGAATAACCTAGTTAAAGGACTGCCAAAATTATCTTTTAAGAAAGATAAAATGTGTGATGCATGTCAACTAGGAAAACAAGTAAAATCTACTTTTAAGACAAAGAAAATGATTTCTACTAGAAGGCCTATCGAATTAATCCATATGGATTTATTTGGTCCTACTAGAGTCGCTTCTTTAAATAAAAATAGATATATATTTGTTTTAGTAGATGATTTTTCAAGATTTACATGAGTATTCTTTTTAAAACATAAAAATGAAGCCTTTGAAGAATTTGCAAATTTTTGCAAATGTATTGAAAATCAAAATCTCTAACCATAGTCACTATTAGAATTGATTATGGTGGAGAATTTGAGAATGAAACGTTTTCAAAATATTGCAATAAGAATGGTATAACCCATTCATTTGCATTTCCTAGAGCTTCACCACAAAATAGAGGGGTCGAAAGAAAGAATAGGACATTGCAAGAATGTGCACGTACTATGCTTGTTGAAAGCAATTTGCCTAAATACTTCTGGGCTGAAGCTATTTCTACAGCATGCTATGTTTTAAATAGAATATTGATTAGCCCAGAGCTTAAGAAAACTTGTTATGAATTTTTTAATGAACGAATTCCTAAAGTACCATATTTTAAAGTATTTGGCTGTAAGTGTTTCATATTAAACACAAAAGATAATCTAGATAAATTTAATGCTAGATCTAATGAAGGTATCTTCATTGGATACTCAAATAGGAGTAAGGCATATAGAATTTTCAATAAGTCAACTTTGACTATTGAAGAATCTATGCATGTTTCATTTTATGAATCTTTACTATCGTCTAATGTTATTGAAGATGGTGAAATTGAATCATCACCACCAGATAACGTTATTAAATCACTAGAGCAAACTACCCTAGACAAGTCGACTGATAGGATTCCTAAGTTGACTGATGTGAATCAGTCGGCTGATGGACTTATTAAGTCGACTGATCCTGTTATGATAACTCAAACTTTACCAAAGTCATTTTTTGAAGTTCGAGATCATCATCATGACTTAATAATTGGTGACATTTCACATGGTATTCAAACATGATCTCATTTTAACATGATTTCTCATACTGCTTTCTTGTCAGATTTTGAACCGAAAAATATACAAGAAGCATGTGAGAATGAATTTTGGTTGAATGCCATGCAAGATGAACTTAACCAATTTATAAGAAATGATGTATGAAATTTAGTTCCACGACCTCCTGATCATACTATAATTGGTACCAAATGGGTATTTAAAAATAAGTTAGATGAATCAAGACAAGTCATTAGGAACAAGACTAGATTAGTTGCTTAAGGATATAATCAAGAAGGAATTGATTTTGATGAAACATATGCTCATGTTGCTAGACTAGAATCAATTAGAATTTTATTATCTTTTGCGTGTTTTATCAATTTCACTCTTCCAGATGGATGTTAAAAGTGCTTTTTTGAATGTTCTTATTAAGGAAGATATTTATGTTAAGCAACCACCCGGTTTCGAACATTAACAATTCTCAAACCATGTTTTTAAATTGAAAAATGCTTTACATGGTCTTAAACAAGTACCTCGTGCTTGGTATGATCGCTTAAAAACTTTTCTCTTAGAAACTGGTTTTGAAATTGGTAAAGTAGATACTACCTTGTTTATTAAGAAAATAAAGACCGATAATTTAATCATACAAATATATGTAGATGACATAATTTTTGGATCTACTACTAGTAATCTATGTCAAGAGTTTGCTAATACCATGAAAAATGAGTTTGAGATGAGTCACATGGGTGAACTCAATTATTTCCTTGGACTACAAATAAAACAGTCTCAAAATGGCATATTTATTAATCAAGAAAAATATGCTAAGGAATTACTCAAACGATTTGGCATGGATATCACTAGTAGTAAGACCACACTTATGGCTACTACTACTACACTTGACAAAGATGAATTAGGTAGGAGTGTCGATAAAAAACTCTATCGAGGTATGATTGACTCACTTTTATATATAACTACTAGTAGACAAGATATTATGTTTAGCGTATGTTTGTGTGCTAGAAATCAGTCCAATCCAAAAGATTCTCACTTAAAAGAAGTGAAACATATTTTAAGATACATTAAAGGCACATATGAATATGGTTTGTTTTATCCACGCATCAATAACTTTCAACTTTTGTCATATAGTGATGTTGATTTTGTTGGTAGTAAAACTGATCGTAAAAGTACTAGTGGAACTTGTCACTTTTTGGGACATTCACTGGTATCTTGGTGCAGTAAAAAGCAAAATTCGGTATCCCTATATATTACAGAAGCTGAATATATTGCTGCAAGTTTGGCTTGTGCACAAATTTTATGGATGAAACAAACTTTAATAGATTATGGTATTTCTTTCTCAAGACCCGCTATAATGTGTGATAATACCAGTGCTATTAATTTATCTAAAAATCCAGTTCAACATTCACGTACGAAACATATTGATATTCGACATCATTTTATACGTGATCATGTGTTAAAGGGAGATATCACATTGGATTTTATTTCTACTGATAAACAAGTAGCAGATATATTTACCAAACCTCTTAAAGAAGACACTTTTATCAACTTTAGAAGAGAACTACGCATTTGCTCATTTCGTGACATATCTTGAAATTTTTTATGTTTAAGTCGACTTATAATTGATTTCCAATCGACTTATACAGTATTTTCATTGTCTATATTTCTGACTGAATTTTGTGTTTGGACTAGTCAACTGTCTTCAAAACTCATTCGACTGACAGTAGCTTTACTTAATTTTTATTTGGTTTTATTTGCACTCGACTTAGTCGACTGATATAAAACCCAGTCGACTGTCGCGACATCAAATTGACTTTCTGACTCTGAATCGTCACAGTATGAGGCTTTCTATCTCTCTTTTTCTTTTACCCTCTTTTCGTTCTCGATCTTTCATTCAAACCCTCTTTCAATCACAGCGGTTTACTTCAAGTAAAAACCCTAAACTCTTCTTTCCCTTTTCACTTGTTACTCTTGCTCCCCAAACCTAAGTCGGCTGCTTTGGTTGCTGTTCTTGAAGATCTCTTTGTTGCTACTCCTGGTGTTGAGTTCTCAGTTCAGATTTGAATCCATTCGAAGTTTCTTGAGTCTTTTGTTTCTCTCTAGTAGTGGGTAATCATCTTTCAATCTCTCTCTCTCTTTTCAAAATTTTCTTGCTTCTCAACATGCCTAAACCCAAAAGATCTAGGGGTTCTAATATCGAAGAAGAGCAATCTTCTCACAATTATCTACAGTACTTAAGGCACCATACTCTTGTTGAGAAGTATTTTATCATTTGCCAAATAATGATCTTTCCGGGTCGATTTTGTTAATCCCCGACTTAGATAGATTTCCGATTGCCCCATTGTTTGAACAATGTGGTTTATTTGAACTTCTATCCTTTGTCAATCAACCCTATTACTATCCCCAACTCATATATTTGTTTTATATAAATATAAAGGTTGCAACATCCGAAGATGGTAATGAAATATTTTTCACTACAACGGTGAAAAATGTTCGAATGATTATAACTGCTAAAAAATTAGGGAATATTTTGAATATCTCTAATGAAGGGTTAGATTTAGGGAAAATTGAGTTAGATGATCAATCTATCTTTTCTAAAATCTTTTTGCTAAATCGTGGTCTTCCAATGACCAATAAATCAATTACTCCGCTTGCTAAGCTCGTTGCACGAATATTGTCGTACAACATTATCCCAAAAACGGGTAGCTACGACCAATTTTTGTTTGAATTGCAACAAGTGGTGTATACAATCTTTGGCAACATCCAAATCAATTGGAGTCGGGTAATTTTTAGTCGTCTCCATAAGGCTCATTCCACTTATCGTCCTTTTGGTGCACTACTTACCCATGTCTTTAACTTCTATCAAATTGATCTTGATCCGAGTCGAGTGTTGTTATTCGTTATGAATCTTTTGATCGTGCAAGTCTAGCATGTATGAAAATTCTTCACTCACCCCTCGGTCTCCTCAAAGAAATATACCTCCTATTCCTCTAGCTACTTCTGTTCCTCGTCGGTCATCTTCTTCTAGTTCGTCCTCTAGTTCTCGTCCTAGAGCTAGTTTTTCTGATTCTAGAGTCTTTACACGTCTGTGATATCATGGATCGTACCGATCTCATCTTAGGTCGACAGGATTCTCTCGAGGCTAGCATTGCTAACCCCACTCAAATGTATGTTAGGTAGTTTCCACAACCCACTCCTGCCTCAAACCGTGATGATGAAGATGAAGAAGACGATTGATGTATTTTTTGTCTTGTTTTTGTGATTTTTGAATTATGTTTTATGTTCTCATGTTGTTCAATCTTCACTTTATGAACAATGTAATTGACTTATCATATATCCATGTTTTATATTTATGCAATGTTGGTTTTTTATCTATGGTTTGTCTTTCCTTCTTATTTTTTGTTGATGACAAAAGGGAGAAATATGGTTTTCTTGTGCATATGAATGTTTGTGCATGTTATGTTTGTGTATGTTATGTTATGTTGTTTTGTTTCAAAAAAAAATTTGTGCATATTGTGCATATTGTACTTTATTCAGGGGGAGCTTGTAACAATTGTATATCTTTTCAAATTTTGTGTGAGTATCATGATTTGTAAATTTAATGTCTATATTATTTTAAGTTATTGTGTTGTCATCATCAAAAAGGGGGAAAATGTACATTCTTGATTTTGATAACTACAACACAATATACAATTGTTATTACATATCTTTTGCAGTGTATATCAAAAGTGTTCAAGGTCAATACCATGATGAAGCATTCAAAGCCAATACAATTTGACGAAGCTTTCAAAAGTATTTGTGCAAGCCACAAAGGCAAGATCAAGCCACAAAGACTCAAGTTCAAGTTCAAGACTTTCAAGAGCTTTCAATTCAAGACTTTCAAGTGCTTCAAGTGATTAGCTACATTGAACAAATGTCTTATAATATTGTTTGTAATATTTGTGAGTCTTAGAATCTTGTAAAAGTCTTGTCACACACACAGTCACACATTCCCTACATAAAGAAAATGTTTTACAAACTTAAAATGTCAAAACAAAGCTTATATAAGTTCAGCTGATTGAGTACTAGTCGACTGTTATAGTACAAAACTGACTGAACTCATACAAGTTCTGACCTGTCGACTCAATAGCAACCCAGTCAACTGTTCAAGCAGTTTTTGACTGTTTTCTGAATTTCAAATTCGTTTTTCAAATTCAAACTCTTTCTGCCATTTTATGATAGTGGAGTTGGAGACAGGGACGACCAAGAGCAAGGCGGTGCATAGGGGAGGCGACGGGGTTAGACCGAGTGGTGGTGCTCAGGGGAGAAGGGGTTTGACGAGATGGTGCTTCAACGAGGAAGGTGAACAGGGGATGGAGTAAGGAGGTCGACTGAGGGATGAACAGGCAACGGAGATGTAGGCGGTGGTCAACTGGTTGGAGGACAGAGGATGAGGAGGAGGGGCTCGGGAGTGGTGATCTGGGCGAAGCGGTGCACAGGGGTTGGAGTATCGGGGTGTTGGATCCTGTATGTAAGGAAAATAACACTAGAGAGGGGGTGAATAGTGTTGTATAAAAATTAATCAATAAATTAAACTTTTCGCACTGTTAAGTCAACTGAAAATAAAAAGCAGTCGACTGAAGTGTCAGATAAGAAGAGTAATTTAACTGAAGAGTTACAAGTCTGTTAAGTCGACTTAGAGAGTAAAGCAGTCGACTGACCAGATTCGATTTACACAAGAAACTCGGAGAAATTAAAAATTCAAGTTTAGAGAATACAACCATAGAGAGTCAACACAGCAAACAACCACGATGCATATATGAACTATTAGGAGTGAATCGTATAACTTGGTTGTACGTGTTTGTGTGGAATATTGAAACATGATAGCGTAGCCATAATAGCAATTTCCCCATCTTAATAATGTTGAAATCATCCTTGAGTTTCTGTTGTGATAATTCAATTATCTCTAATTAAGCTTTTATAATTGTTTGAACCAAAATCAAGTTGTTATGAATATTTTAGTTCT
Organism: Hemerocallis citrina; assembly: GCA_017893485.1. Lineage (NCBI taxonomy): Eukaryota > Viridiplantae > Streptophyta > Magnoliopsida > Asparagales > Asphodelaceae > Hemerocallis > Hemerocallis citrina. The sequence continues at coordinate 169,552,094 of CM030362.1, read as the reverse complement.
GGAATACTGCTTTCCAAACTTTGCTTGATGGTTTCGATCCTGTTAATGAAAAAATATTGAGTTGGTTTCTGAATATGAATTGTAGCCCCATGTGTCTACTTTTCATAACATCTGACGGAATCAAAATTCTGTTATAATCTGTGAGATATTGCTATTTTAGTACTACTGGGTCTGGATTTTCAGATTTGCAATTTCACTGTATCACCCTGCCTTGCAATTTAATTTGAATATGTTATCAGTAATATAATAATATGAAATTTATCTTGATGAGACTAGAAATGCTAGGGAATCACCCTTAATTTTCCTGGATTTATTTGATGAGCTTTCAGATCTGATTCATGCATGTAAACATAACTCTAAGAATTCTGGCTAAACACAAAATCTGTGTAGAATGTTGATTTAAACCCAGTTGCTGTAACTTTTATAGATTGTGTGTATATGTGATGGAACCGGTATAGAGTCTAGTTTCTAGAACTTTTGACGGATTCTGATTTGCATTTCTGTAGCAACGGAAATTCCAGTTTTGGTGTAGCTATGTCCTGCTATCCAGAATTGAAATTCTTGTTGTTTCTAATAGTTATAAGTTATTTTGACATCCGAATAATTTTTCTACCCAGCCCGAGCCTGTTTCCTATTTCCTATCATGTTTACTTGCCCTATTTGTGCACTTTCATGCCTGTTTTGATAAGAAAATAATAAGTAATCAAGCAGGGTGTAACGTCCCGAGCCCGGCTCAGCTGTGCACACGGCTACATGTGCACGCACGGGAAAGAACGAACACAAAACTTTAACCACGCCCACCAGAGGCACCATCAAAAGGTGGGTATACCCTACAGGTAACCTTTCTCATTTGGTTAATTCTATATACACACATTTTCTTCTCCATCTTTCCGATATAGGACTATCCCCAAGTCCCATCCAGTCACCCCATATGCACGCATGCAATTTTCTCATTTTTCTATTCATTCATTCATTTAATGCATGCCTAAGCCCCATATAATTTCTATAGGCCACCTCCATTAATTCTGCTTAATCCAATAGCCTATAGAAATCCTTATGAGCCAACCTACCTGTAACTATCGTTCCTGCTATTTTTCCTTTTTCCCCTTTTGTAATATTTTATTTGAAATTGAATGAAATACTCTGTTTTGGCTCTTGATTATTTTAATTAGATCTTGTTCATGAAATTCTTCATTCTTTTGATCGGGCTATTATAATTGATCATATTGTTCTCTTATTTAATTGTGGGTATTTTGATTTGAACTCGATTGATTTTGATCTATCTCTTAATTGAACCCTAAAACCCAATTTGATTTGTTCTTGACCCAAATATGCAATTATTGGACCCTAAATCACCAACCCAGTACCCTAATTGTACCCTATAAATACAACTCTACTGCAAACCCTAAAAATTGTTCACAATCGAAATCCTAGCTGCTTATTCTCTCTCCTCTCCCATCTCTCCTCGCCGTTCTTTCTCCCCCAACTGTTTCCCGCTCAATTTCCAAGAGACCCATTGCTGAGTTCATCTTCTCCAGCAAGCTACCCACCTCCGGCGACCCCCTCTTGTTGTTAGCCCCTCCGTCGATGCCCTCTCAGCCGCTTGTGCCACCATAGGACACCCCCAATCCGGTCTCCCTCTTCCCTGTCCTCGACATTAACGGCAATCAAAACCCCAAATCTTGATACCCCTTTCTACTGTCTCCGTCGACACCGCCGTTGACCCACCTCGATGTCGTCGCCCCTCTTCGCTGCCCTCGGCCAGCGATGCCACCGCCATCGCCCTTGCGTTGGCCATTGTTGTCGTGGCTGATTGTTACAGTGGTTGTCTCTCTAGCTGTTATTGCTGAGTTCTCTAGTACACGTATATTGCACATGTAATAAATTGCTAGTTCGTGGGTTCGTTGCTTCGGGATCCTTATCCCATTATTCTTGATATTCGTTTTCACCATCTAACAGGCAAGTCATTGTTCTCTTGAATTGTTAATTGTATCAAATTCAAGTTTCATTGAAATTCTTGCATGTAGATCATATTCATTATCATATCGTTGTATTGACTATCTTCGTTGGATCAATTGAGGGTTTACACGAGCTGACCCTAATATTCTTGACATCATGCTACTTTTGACTCTAAAATTTGAATATTTCATGAGTGCATATAGAATTGATAATAGGGTTGTTATAATAATCGTCAAACAAATAAACTATTGTAGAGATAATTGATAGGTTGTATGTTGTTTGATCGATTGATGATAAATTGATGTTTGAGCGTGTTCTAACTTCTTTTTAATCATGTTTTGACATCCATCATGTTGATTACACAATTTATTGACTAAATAATTGATGCCCATCATGCTAATTAATTTATTTTCAAGAAAAATACCCTAAAAACTGTATATTGCTTGCTGACCTGTATATTGACTGCTGTTTTTGAACTAGTAAATGACCTTAAAATGAATTACTTTCTAAATATAAATTGTAGCCTTATCTTTCTAGTTTCCAGAACATCCTGAATTTTTGAATTCCGAGTTATGTAGCAAAAGTTATGCCCATTTTACTACAGTTGTGTTTTACTTTCAGATTTTTAGACTCTTGTATCTTTCATGTTTAAACAGTAAAAAGGTTGATCAAATGTTAAAATTTTGCTTTGATAATTTCAGATTGTCAGTAATCATGGTTAGGAGTCTGGAAAATATTTTTAATGAATTTAATGTTGAATTTTTGCTGATTCTAAAAATAAAATACCATGATGTCAAAATTCTGGCTGAACATGAAATCTGTAAAGAACATTGCGATTGACCTAGCTACTTTTGTCAGATTTTGAACTTTAAATGTGCGTTGGAACCGTGTGGAAGTCTAGTTTATAGAATTTATGATGTATTCACTTTTCAAGTTCTAAAACAGCGGGAAATTGCATTTTTGTACAGACTGCTCTTGCTGTCCAGAATTTCATAGTTCAGATTTTAATAGATTAATTATTCCTATATGGTTCTATTGCATGAATTAATGTATGTATGTTGTATTGCATGATCCTAATGGATTATTGTCACCATTCTAATTGTCCCACTTCATGTTACCAACCTATTGTTCCCCTATTGATACTATTGTTCACCGAAATGTCCACTGATTTCATATTGTATTGTTGCATTGATAAATAATTAATAAGCCGGGGTTAAAGGAATTGACTAGAGTAGTTGATGATATAGGGACTGTACTCGGATGATGGCCCATGATTATTACCGTTATCGTCATCTTGTAAGAAATTGCACGTGGCCCGTATTATTACCGTTATCGTCATCGTGTAAGAAATTACACATGGCCCGTATTATTACCGTTATCGTCATCATACCCAGTACATGAACTATAGAATCTATCACTTAAGTCTAAACAAAATTGATTGTATGCATCGAACCTGTAGAATGTGATACAGTAGTACATGCATTAGTTAGGATTTAAAATGATTAATAGACATAAGAATTGACATTTCACCAACATTGCATATTGTTCATCATTGTTTCTATTGATACCGAATATTGGCTAAGTGTTACCGTTATTGGTCATTTATCACCGTTACTGAATATTGCATCATTGTTTATAGCCATTGTACCGATTATGATGGTATCAATTATTGTTATTGTCCCGTGTGATTGATTCGTATTGCTCCATTGAGTTATTGTTATACCGTTATCCTATTGTTCACTGCTTTCTCTACTTGCTGTCCATGACTTGCTCTAAGGACAATTTTTCTTCTCTTTTTAGATGAAGTGTACACAGGTTATGAAGAAGAATTGCCTGCTGGAATTGGAGAACAAACTTTTTGAAAAACTATTGCTTTAATAATAAAATGTTATTTCATTGAAGTATTGTATTGAGACTTATTACTTTTGTGTTTGAGATTTATTATTGTATTGGGCTTATGTCCCGGATTTTATTTTGTTCCAGACGTTGGATTATCATTGTATTTGGATATTTTTATTACTTCATTCCAAGTATTATTGTTCATGAGATTATTATTATTGCCTGTGCAAATGTTTTGTATTGATTATACTGTTGAGTTAAGCGGATAAACATATGGGTGACGTTAGTCATTCGCTGGGCTATTGTCATGTACTCGTATTCCGTATTTTTGGGAAGCGGGGCGTGAAACTACCACTTTCACTCTTTATATATATATATATATATATATATATATATATATATATATATATATATATATATATATATATACCCCGCTTAAGTACGGGGTGTTACACTGGGGTTTAAGGGAAAGACCTTAGTAGTGGACAATATAGGTAAGTGTGCTCGGAACCCATGTTTCCCAGTACATGATGCCATTATTTCATGATTACATGATTCATGCCTGTTTCAATTTACATGATCACCTGATGCCATGATTTCATGATTACATGATTCATGCCTGTTTCAATTTACATGACTACATGATGTCATGATTTCATGATTACATTATTCATGTCCTGTTTCTGATTACATGATGTCACAATTTCATGATTACATGATTCGTGTCGTTCCTGTTTACATGATACATGAGTACATGGCCCTATAGTATCCACCACTAGTGTCTAAACATAACTTGATTATATGCATTAAACATGTGGTATATATATGGGACGCATGATTGCTGCATTAGTTAGGATTAAATAAAAGACTTAAGAATAACATGTTTCACCTGCACATTTATGTTATTACCTGTTACCTGTTACCTTTTACATGTTACCTGTTACCTGTTATTAGTTTACTTGTCATCTGACTATGTTTACTTGCTTCTCGATTACTTGACTACGTTTTTTTGTTTTTCTGTTTCATCCCTTTCATGCTATGTTCTATTCTCTTGTCTTCTGTTTCTTGCTTTATGTTCTTATTTACCCTGTTCCCCACCCCCTTTTGCTTGCACTACTTGTGGCCCGTAGCTTGCACTAACGGGCACATTGTTTCTTACTTCTCTATTTCTTCCAAATGATAAATATACAGGTTTTGGAGATCAGTTGCTTGACGGAGTGAGTGACCAAATATTTTGAGCTTGGGCTGGATCATTTTATGCTTTAGCTTATTTCATGTTTTGAGTTTATCAATTCTTGTTCGTTGCTACTTGAACTTTGTATTGGGCATGTTGTCCTGAAGTTTTATTATTGTTTCTAGATCTTGTTTTTATTTGAGGATTATATATTTGTTTTCAAATAATTCTTTTGATTATGAGATTTTTTTCATGCATGTGTGGTTGTATATTTCTTGTATATTTCTTGATAGGTATATTTCAAATAAAATTTTGGCAGAGTTTTCCCAGGAAATTTCGGCCCCAAACACAGAAAGCTTATGGAATTCTGCTCTAAATTCCGCAGCTCATAACACAGACAATATAATCATGGGCTCCCCAAGCCAAAATGAGCAGAATCACACAGGCAATATAAATATCATGCACTGGGGGCCAAACTCACAGCAGAATATCAATTATAATTTAAAAACCATAAATTTTCTTTGAAAACTTATTTAAGTAATAGAAAAACTGTAGTAAAACTTTTCAAAAACCAAATACAGAACCCAATACTCCACAATGAGGTGGGTACGGGCTTTCTTACCTCATCACAGCACTATATATATATTTTCACCTTGATACAAAATAATATATCAACTGTCCACGTTTCTTCATATACTAAATACATAGGTAATCTATCATCTCAACAAAAATATAATATCTAACTTTATATCTACCTCACCGGGCTGCTAGCAAACCTACAGGAGAGTTAGGGTTGTCCACCCTCAGGGAGGGACTCCCTAACCCCCTGAAAACAACAGGGGTTAGCCATCTCTGGTGTGAGTATAATTTAAAGAGTCTAACAAATAAATTACTAGAATAAAGAAAATAAATTGGACTTATGAATACCAAGATAAGAAGATTCAACAGGGAATCTGAATATAAAACATCACAATTACTGCTTTACATCAAAATATGCTTCGAATCTGCATCCAACTATATATATATATATATATATATATATATATATAACTTCACTATATACATCCCACTAACCTCATATATACTTTAATTGTTTCTTATTCACATAATATTGTATCACACAAGTATCACACAAAAGCACTTTCTTTTTTCTTGTTCTCTATATATATAATCACCTGATGCTACTACATCTTGTCTTCGTACTTATTTAGCCACGCACTTCATTTATCAGTACCACATTAACAACTCACTCATTCACCCTGGAAGTTATGCCAAGGTAGGTAGTTCCCACCATTCCCACAGAAACAGGGGGCGAATAGTTCCTCGACACACTTCCTACACAAACTCATATCACAACATACATTTCTTTAATAACCATTTTCATAACCACTCCCATATTACAGGTGTTTATTTTATTGTATTACATCACATACCGCATCATAAACATATGCATTCATTCCCAAAATATCACATTAATTCATGTCTTATAACACAAAACATAACATCTCAGTACACATGGCAATTTACTCGCATTTCATCACATCATTATCACATCAATTATTTGAATGCTCATTCTTATTGCATCAAAAGCATGTTTCTAACTCATTCTCATCCTGTTATACCACTTTAGTTATTTCTCATTCTTATAAGTAATATATCTTATTATCATTTTCACTTATAACACAAATTGCCATTAACTTCACTTTCATTCTTATCATAATATACTCCATATCCCAAACATAGTTTGGGCAATCACATATCACGCCCCAAAGCCGATAGCTTGGGTAATAATCGCCGCACCCCAAGTAGAACTTGGGTAATATCACATCACTTTCCAAGACGATAGCTTGGTTATTAATTCACTTCAATTACTTTCCATCTTCACTTTACTTTATTCTTCATTTCCATTATTAATTACCGAATTATGCCAACTCACCCTGCGAAATAGCAGGCGGGTAGTTCCTCGACACAATTCCAAGGTATAACAACTCATATCATATTGTATTTTACTTTAATAATCACTTTCATAATACAATTACTTCATACTATTTATATTAACACATGCCTCTTTTACTTTTTTATTTTAAATTAACCACATACTGCATTTATCATTTCTTTTCATACACAAACTCATAACTCGTATTCCTTCATATTCATTTCATTCACAACCACTTTCTTTCACATTCTCATAATACCCCATATGCTTTCGTTTCTTCACATTTTCCTTTTCATTTACCACTTTACCATTTTCCCTTTATTCATTTATTTGTCGACCAGTGAGCCACAGTATCCCAATATACTGAAAGCCGACAACCCAGTAAAACACGCGGACCGATGCTCACATAGAGTCTTACACGTCGAGGCTACATCTTCCTCCCAGCATGTGCCAGCGAGGGAACAACGCACCCCAGATAAACTGGGTACTTCCTCCCAGCCGAAGACTAGGAGGGAAAAACACTGCACCCCAGATAAACTGGGTACTTCCTCGCGACTGCTGTCATCGAGGGAATAACCGGGCCTCAAGCCGATAGCTTGAGCGATAAAAACACCGCACCCCAAACACATAGTTTGGGTAATAAACACCGCACCCCAAGCCGATCCTTGGGTATTAGGAGGTCTAGCCCAAACACCCAGGATTGCTGTTGTAAGTAATACCCCGAATTCCAAAATACATCCGAATTCGAAGTTCCACAAGATCTTTACAATTCTTTCGTACAATTTTACAAGAAAATAAAAACATTTCTTACATCAGAGTTACTTTACACCTTTACATTATTACAGCAAAAACAATTATACAGTAATTACATAAAATAACAATTTGAATCAATCCTTGAGCAGCATGTAAACTTCAATTTGTCAAGCATCTTTATCCTGCATGTATAACTGTGGGCGCGTCAGTTCATTCAACTGACGAAATATTATACACGGCCATCCTCTCTATGCCAGAAACAGTATAACGATTCTCAATACTTAGCAAACCACAAACTTGTTCACAAACAGTGCTAAAGGGACTATCCTGTTGATGTCGTGTTGTGAATGTGCACTTAGTCCTTAATGCAATTATTTGTATTACATGACACTAATGCGTACTTGTTCAGAGTCTACGCATCCCATACTACATAGGTCCTAGGGCAAGGCCTCAACCGTTCTTCATCTTGTAGGGTTCAATCCCTCGTCATGACTTAATCTACTACCGTAACTATGGTAAGTATCCTAGATGTTTTGTGACTTACGAACTCATGTCTAGGTGCCCTGGAGGGAATCCCAACGCACTGACACATGACTCATCATGCAGGCATCCTGTGGTGATTCAGCTCCTACCATAAACATGACACCACTCGCAGTCGTCAATCACCCCACAAGCATCGCCACCAGGACAGAACTCTGGAGCAGTATCCATGCCCTATCATAACGCATCATGAGACATCCTGTGAATACACTCACGCCGCCAATCCAATGGCCCTCATAATCAATGTTTTTCTCTTACTTTCATCACATCTCCACTATGTATCCAATCCTTAGTTCAATTGAATCATGAATAAAATCAATCCCTTAGAGTTAGCACTCCCACTATACCGGTCTTATTCATTTATTTCACATGATCCAAACCTTGATCTTTTCATCTTAAATATCATTTCCACAATTCTTTTATTGCCGGTATAAGTCTTAGCTACACCCTAGTTCTCAATTTCAACTCATAATTACAACATCGAGCTTTTCATACTCATAAAGTCTTTTCATGATTAATCACAATTCACATTTCATAAGCATAGTATTCATGTATACACATCTTTCATAACTCATCACATTCGATATTTCAATTCCATACACAATTTATGCAAAAAATAATAACTTTCAACTAGTAGTATTCAATAGTACATTTATTCCATGAATCTCTTATTCTCATTTCAATCCGTACTAAAATCACGATTCACAAGTTCTATTAATCACACAAATCAAAGATTGCAAAATTCCTCATTACTAATTCTCACTTTAAAACTCTAAAAAAATAACTCATTTATTTTTCCTTTATTTCAAAAGACAATTTAATTTAAAAAAAGAAGTCATTTCTTGCAAATAATCTCAATTTCTCAATTACGCTTTATCAAAAGTTAACACAAATTTTTTCTCATAAAGTCCAAATAATTTCAGTATTCTTTTCCCTATTTTCCTTGAATTCTAATCTATTGTAAAACTTAAAATAACATTAAATTTTCAAAAAAAAAACAACCATTTTTTAAACCCAAAACCCCATCCGAATTCGAACCCACAACTAGCGGCCCAAACAACAGCGCCCAAGACCACTGCGCCAAGTCACCGAAGCGATATGAGAGGGGTTATTATCCCTATGTATCAACTTTCAGTACTTTCGGATTTTTGCCAAAAAAAGTAAAAACGAAAAGCTCCATTCTCAGTATCGAACCCGAGACCAATGACTAGGCCCCCGCTACTGTAGCGATTGGAACTCTTCCGACCAATTGGTCTAAGTGACCATATCGTTTTGAAAGGGATTTAATTCGGTTTGAATTAGCTCTCTGTTTATATCTATATTTCATAAATTCTCACAACAATTTGTTTCTTTTTCCTCTCTTTTGAAAGCAAATTTTTCCAGAATTTATTATACATAAATCCTCAGTAAACCAGTAATTTTATAAATATTGTTTACTTTATAAAACAAGTATTTTAATCCTAATTTGTGTTCCATGTCCATAATTTCGACATTGAGAACAATAGCACATTTCTTCAAAATTTAGAGTTAGGCTTCCACAAATCACTACATTTTTTTTTCTCTTTCTTATTGACATCCTACCATATTTTTAGAACACAAAAATCTCATCTTTCTACAAAATAAAAATATATTTTTTGTCAACTAATTACACATGATGCATTCAATCAATTGTTTGCAAATACAATCTTTTTTTTTTCCTTTATTATTATTTACCATAGCATTCATGTAGCACAACAACATGGAGATTTCTAACATATTAATTAACAATTATTCATTAGCAATCAATCCATCAACTATTCTCTAAATTACCACTCTACTTTTCAATTACACAAGCATGGTTCCCATTTCTCACTAGTTGATTCATATAATTTCATTAAAATCATACCTAGCATGATGTCTACTTCTAGAGGTACGAGAAACATCCACTTTCATTCATAATTAATTAATCTAGCAACCATTTTAATACACATCTACTAGATTATCAATTCCCCTCTAATTAGGCAAACATGAATTTAATTTCAACTAGTTGCTCTTTAACAATTGCTCAATTTATTCCTAGCATGATTTCTAATTTAGAAGCATGAGAAACACCCACCTCTTTGGAGAAAAACGAAATAAAAGCTCCTAGAGTCTCCTAGAATGCAAGAGAGTAGCCTTCACCTCCTAGATTGTGTTGCAAAAGCTCACCTTCTTGTTACTTGGTGCAAACCCGATGCTCTCCTTGTGCTTGATGATGGGCCTGCCTCCTTGCTTGGGACACACAATTCTCACACTCACTCTTATACTCCCCAATGTATTTCTCTCCTATATAATTTCTTCCTTTCAATTAATTTTTTGTGTAGTATGCATGAAGGTAGGGGGTATTTATACTAGTTCTAGGATGGATTGGAGGGCTAGGATTTTATTAGATGGTTGGAGATGGATGGTTAGGATAGGATGGGAAGTTGTAGCAACCACCCATAAACAAATAACCACCCATGCACACACACCCACTCTCCCATCTCTCTTTATGCATAACCCGGCCTCCAAGGTGTGCAAAGCACACTACGTGCATGCACGTGCCCTTCTAGTATCCCCTATTTGAAATTTGTACAAATTTAATTAATCAATTGTTCACCATTTGTACCTACATGACAAGTTATGACAATTTAAAGGATTAATTAAGTTTGTGGGCTTCACAAATAGTGGGCTTAGGCTTATGAGCTAAATAATAAAATATTTAATTATTAAAGTGGGCTCAAAATAAGAAAACAATATTTTAAGCTTTACAAAATAGGCTTTTTAGAAAAATAAAGGAAAGAAAGAAATAATTGTTCATACTAAAAAAATGAAATTAAAAAAAATAAAATAAATATACATACGAAATTTTGCATGTGCACAACATGTGAAAATAAACATTTTTATTAAAATGAAAGTTTAGGGTATTACAGCTGTAGGTACTGGTCAACAAAACCATCTGTTATTAGCATTAATCATTTCATCTTTTCATCTTACTTTATCAACACAAGCATTTCACTTTTGAATTCAATAATTGCCACAACCTTGACTTTAATCACGTGAATTAATAACACATTTTATTAGCACATACCAGCTTATTGTATAACCTGAATGCACCAAGTTATTTATTTTACCACAACACCACACGTTATGAATACCACGTCATTTATTACCCCATTATATCATATATAGGCATACACCAGGTTATATCATGAATAAAGAATTAAATCATGTTATTCCGGAACGTAAGTGTATCGAAGTATATAATTTAACACATAATTATATCATATTATTGCCCAAGAATTCACTTCAGACATAATTATAATATAACATATACCCACTGACTAATTTCATCAATTATGACATCACAACTCACTATCATGATATATATACATCACAAACATACACCACATATGCGGAATCCCAAGAAAAGGACCACAATCACTTATTTTGTCTAATTAAATCTCATAACAACCAATTATAGCATGCTAGCTCATACACAATGCTCCATGTAATTAAAATCATCTATAAGGGCCTATATGCCCCCAAAACATGCACAAAACATGCACTAGGTAAAAATATGCATAAACCGTTTAATAAATTAAATTTTTATTACTTTAACACGTCACACTAATTCATAGTATAGGTTTTATATACTTAAAATAGTCAATTTCACCAAATATTCCAAAAACCCATTTTCGGGCCCTTAAAAAATCGTATTTTCCTTCAAAATCAATTTTTAGCATAACTTCTACGAAATATATCAAAAAGCCCCAAAATTTGGCCACAACATAAAACATATATAGATACAACATACTCACTAGACGAATCGAGCAAACGATGTCCCATGTCCTCCCGGTAGTCAGTCGAAGTTCAACTTTTTCCACCTTCTTGAAGTTTTCTTGAAAAACCGACACCGCCACGAGGAAGGGCACCCATCACTTAGCTTACTCCTCAAATTAATTTAGAAATAGTAGAGAAATGAAGCAGATTTGGGTGGGGAAAGGCATGGCCGAAAGTGGGTTTCGGCCTTGGGGGTTTTGGTCAGGATTAGGAGAAGAAAAGAAAGGAGGAGGAAGAAAAAATGGGAGGGGTTCTTTAAAAATAACTAAATAAATAATTAATTAATAATAGGGAATATTACATATAAGCCCCCAAGTCTCAAAAATATTTTAAATAAACCCCAACTCTATACTTTAATAATATGAACAATATAAAATACACAAAAATTATCTTATAATAATCCCCCAGAATGATAAAATAAAATTAATCATATTTCTTCACATAAAATCTCAACCCTTAACTCTAATATAACATTAATATCAATCTAACACAAATCTTGACACCAACATCAATATTTAAAATAAAAATACACCAAATAAAATTCTCACCACTCCAGGAATATAAAAACAGGGTTTTTTTTTGTTGGTATTTTACAAATTCGAGGTGTTACACATTATATCATCCAAGCATGTGACCAAGTGTATTGAGTATCAATCTAACTTGTTAAGGACAAGGAGGGTTCTTAAATCATGTGCTTGATACTTTGGTCGGATCTCCAATGCCTGCCTAGATGTAAGAGCATACTGCAGGTGTCAATTAGAAAGCAGCGAGATGATGGACTCAATTATTCTTGCTTGAGGACATGATTCTCTGATCGTATCATCGTTATGTTTTTTAGTGCCACGGCCGAAATAATTTGGCGCAACATTGTAGATGGTTTATATAGCACCACCTGTGAACTGGTCTCACACTTGAGGTATAAGATGGTTGCTCGACTCGATGTGAACATAGAAGATTTGGCAAAGACGATGACGATGACTCAGTTTATATATATAACCTGCTTGATGGTGTAGCTTTCTTTGCATGATATAAAATGCTGACATCGTTATGCTCACTATGGAAGTTTCGCTTGTACGGTTGCACGCTGCGAACCCCGGATGGGACGAAGTGGACTTGACTCATATGTTCAGATCTTGAGCAACTATATGGGAAATCTTAGGCCTAGAGTGTGAGTGGGCGATGTTAATCGGTTGGGCTTATGAATCGAGCCCATGAGCCAAACCCCATGCTTGGCGACCCATCCTAGGAACATGACATTTTTGGATTTATTTCATCTATTCCATGACCGGAACAAGGGCGGATACATGTTAGACAATTTAAGCCCCAATTAAAGAATCTCTCCTTCGTGTCCTTGGTGAGATATTTTTCTAGTATGTACACTCTCTGATGACAAGAGATAAATGAGAACAGAAACGAATATATTCAGAATATATCACTACCTCATGAATACTCTTCTTATTCTCCCCTAATAAATAGAAAGGGGAGGTCTAGGATTGAGATGACACAATATAAAACATACGACATAGATTGTATCCCCATATCAGTCCCTCAAGATCCCTACATGGAGAAAGAAGTTCTCTCTCGTTGCTCTCCTCCATATTGTCACTCTCCCTCTGATATTGGGATCGAAGGTGTGGAACTTTAACACATATGTTTGACTGTACAATATGTCACCGACTGCATGAGCTAGATTCATTGAGGTGCTTCTAGGCTATCAAGGAGATTGCCGATTTCGATTCCGCAACCACAAAATCCCAATGTAAGGCTAAACCTTTTGTAGTAGCATGTTAGGGTTTTATGTTTATGTGATATTTCTATATGTCATGTATGTGATGTCGGTATGTATTGTAGTATGAGCATAGTAATAGCCAATAGTTACACATGCGACATATATATGTATTGCAAATCCTTTCTATCTTGAGGAAAATTGGACTTTTGATTCCAAGAACTTTAGTAGTCGGTTTCAAAGGCGAGCTAATTGCAAGTATAATGCAACTAAATAGGTGACTATTAAAAACAAATGGTACCATTTGGGCCATCTTAATATCACAATCTAGGTTGTCTAGTTCCGGAGTGGTACACCCTACACATACATTCAATATTCGAAGTTAAGAAATTAAATCTCTCTTATAAGAATTATTCAATTTTCTACATGGGCATATTAACTTGGGCTTTAAAAAGTACATTTGGCATCCGGGCTACATTTTCCTTCTCCGTAGTTTAAGTCTTGATAACATATAGTATAAGAGAAAGAAATAATAGTCTATTGGATGATTAAAACTGAATACAAGATTTTCTATATAGATAGAGAATACAGGTTAACCTCTTGTTCTAATCGATATGAGACTAAACTAATACAAATACTTATTCTAAGAAGCATTACATTGAAATATGGGTTTGATTAAGACTAAAATAAATTAGTTCACTTTGCCAGACCTTAAAGGGAGAAAAAAGGCAGAACTATTTTATCGCATCCTCCCAAGTAGATGGAGGTGCATGCATTTCGAAGTGCACCTCTATATCATCTCTTGAATCTTCAAATTGTAAAGCGATTCAGAGGCTACCACAACTTAAAGAGCACCCTCTGATATGGCTAAAAATAGGATTAAATCGGGACCGTTCGAATCGGGCACGAATCTTGAAGCCCTCAGGGGTAATGTAACCCTGTTTTCGTAAATACGTATTTTCTATATTTAAATTTTTTTGTAAATTAGTTTTCCGCTTTCAAATTATTTTTGCTAAAATGTATTGTTGGATCTTCTATTAAAATCTATTTTCGACCGACAATTTTATTTGTAAATCTTATTATTGATATTATTACTTTGATTTCTATTATTGTTACTATTACTGTTATTATTATTACTATTATTATCTTTTATCATTTTTCTTATTATTATTATTGTTATCAGTATTATTATTAGGACTGTTATTTTTAATACTATTATTATTATTATTATTATTATTGTTATTGTTATTGTTTTTATTATTATTACTTATATTTCTATAAAAAATCCTAATTGTATATTCTTATTGGTTATTTTTATTTTCCCTAATGGATTTTAGCCCATTAAACCCCAAACCCAATATCTTTTTAATCCTATTCTAACCCTCTTGGATCTTGTACCCATTAAGCCTCTACATAATAACCCTATAACCCATACCCATTATATAATTAACCAAAACCCCATCTGCACCTAACCCATTAAAACCTATACCCATTTATAACTCTATCCATTACCCGTTTACAACCCTAACCCTAAAATCTACCATCGATCCCTATATAACCTACCCCTGTATTAACCCTTTCCCTACCTTCAGCTGTTTCGTCTTTCGCAAGCACACATCAGCCGTTATATCCACTCCTCCCTGTCCATCCTCCGTCTCCTCCTCCCTGCCGGCGACCGCCATGCGTCGCCCTCTCCCGAAGCCGCAGCGCAGCCGCCCTGGTCTCCCCCCGTGCTGTGCGCTCCTCCTGCAGCACCTCCCACAGTCGCCAGTCACCAGCCTGCCATCCTCTGCCACAATCGATAGCCCCGTTGCCCCTGTGCCGCCCTCAGCCCGAGCGCCAGCCAGCCTCGGCGATAGCAGCCCACTCGCTGTCCCCTTCCGGCATCGCTTCCATTCGTCGTCAGCCTCGTTTGAGCACCGCCACCCGCCGCCGGTTGTTGCTAAGCCAGTGCACCATTGATGGGTGTGCTGTTTGGTTGGTTTTGATCAAGTGTGATGTCAGCCATCGATCACCGTGATCATCTTGATCATCATGATCATGTCTCCTTGGTTTTGATTCTGGCTATCCGTTAGATCTTGATCATCATGCTTGATTATTTGTGGGCCTTCGATCTCCTCTTAATCATCTGATTAGATCATAGCCGTCCGATCTCCTCTTGATCATCAAGATTTCTTTGATCGCAGTCGTTGATCAATCGATCTTGATCTTCATCATCATCTTCATCATCAGGGAGATCTGGACCGTCTAATCTGATTGTGATCATCTTCAGCTCTTGGATCTAGCCGTTCGATCATCTTGGTCTTGATCATCATCAAGATCCGTGCCGATCGTTGTTTGATCATCTTGATCTTGATCGTCATCGTGATCCGTTTGTTGGTTTGTGTTCGTGATTGGTTCGTGATTCATTCGCTTGTGTTCGTTGTCCGAGAATCTGTTCCCATTATTCTTGCTTTTGCTTCGTCGGTTTTCGACATCTCTCAGGCAAGTAACTTGTATTCTTTTCTTTGTTTAATACAAGTACTAAATACCGCCTGTAGTGTAGTTGGGTTCTAGAGACAAATGTGTGTGAAAACCCTTGTTGATATTGTTCTATTGTGTTGATTCGACCATAGTTGCCTTACGACATACATGACATGAAATAACCTAGCATTGACTACTTCTTGTTGTATATGTGCGTGTTATTCATATGATATCATGTGCTCGTTCGTGTTATTCGTGGTAGACTTGTTGTGGACTTGTGATATACCTTATACCATGTTGTTCAAACATCTAGTATACTCTATTTCATGTTTGATTGTGTTTTGGATGAGTTTCGGACAAACTAGTGGATTTCGTGCATATGCGATATTTTCAGTTTTGCCGGTTTTCCCGTTTTGATCAATATTTTAGACCCTATTAAGGTCAGTATTTGAAAATATTTTGTGAACATGATTTGTAGAGAATTCTTTCTATTTTCCAACCCTTTTTTCGGATCTCAGTTTCTATTTTTGTTTGCGAGTTATGTCTATTTTACTACAGTGGTGTCGAAAGATTCTCAGATTTTGTTTTCTATGAATTCTGAAGAGTAATCTATTTTTATTGTGATGTTAAAAGTATTATTTTGATCCAATATTTTACACAGTACAACTAGATCTGATTGCTATTAACCCTGAATTTTTGTGGATTTATTTGATGAGTTTTACAACCCGTGCTATGTTTCCAAACAATTACTATACATGCAGGTTTTTCATACTATTCAATAAAGAACCTGATTTTCGACCTAATTCTACTTGCTGTTTGTAAAATATTTCTGAATATGGAAGTTACCTTACTATAGCTATTTTATCACCCTTTTGACAGATTTAAATTTTGATTTATGGTTTGTGAGATATGGCTGTTTTCGTACTGCAGTGTTTGTGATTTCAGATTTACAAAACTACTGCATCTTGATGTTTTCTGATTTTACTTGAATACTCAATTTTTATTGAAAAATTATGAAACTTGATATTCTGTTACTATACATATAGGGGAATATCCCAGATTTTTCGTGGATTTAGTTAATGAGTTTTCATGCTGTTTTCCTGATTTTGAATACAATCTTCTGATTTTTGGCTGAACATATTTTCTGGATTCAAATCAGTTTTGAGTTATGTTTTTGTGAAATACTATATAACTTATATATATTCGCTGGATTCGTCCGGGAGTCTATTTTCCATATTTTTTGACGGATCCAGGTTTTCATGGTTGTAGCAACGGGAATCTCAGTTTTAGTGCAGTACTGGCTTCCTGTCCTGAACTAGAATTCTCGTTGTTCTATTCTTTTGTGTGTTGTCTTTCACCCATGTATGTTTATGTTTCGACCTGAACTTGTTACTTGTTTATACCATGTTATACTTGCCTTGCTCGTGACACATACATGCTTGTTTGACACTAATAATAAATAACCAAGCCGGGGTTTAAAGGGAAAGATCTAATAGTGGAAAATATAGAAACATATACTCGGAATGGGATCTATAGATCCTACGTGATTATGATGTGTCTAATTTTTATACAAATATTTGTACTCATTTACCAATTAAAATTGCTTGTTTTCGTTGATATTGAATATAATTCATCTTATTTCTATAAGATTTCAATTAATTAATTATTTTTGAAGAAATAATATTTTTGATGCAAAAAGTAAAGATTTGTGGAAAAAATCAACAAACAGAGCAAAACTATGGATTTATTAATTTATTATTGTTTTGTTGAGTAAAAGTGCGATAAATAATTTTAAAAGGATTTTAATGTGCTAATATGATTTTTAGTTAGTTTAATTAATTTTAAACTAATTAATTTTATTTTATTTAAAAATCGTAATTTCTGGTATTATCTTTTGTGTATGCAGCATGTGCTGGCAAGAAAAGGAAGGAGAAGAAGAAAGGAGAAAGAAATAAATATCAGAAAAGAAATAAATGAAAAGAGAGGATTTTTCTACAAAAGAGCAAACCCTAAATCTTCTTCCCGTTGGTCTATAAATACATGAAGATGTGCATAAAGAGAATTAGAAGAGGTGACGGCTAATCATTAAAACAAATAATATAAAAAATAAAAGAAAAAGTAAGAGAGAGAGAGACAGAATCTCTTCTTGCGTATGGGAGGAATCAAATAAGAGCAGCAGGCGCGAGTACTGCACGTGACGATCCTGGGCAGCAACACCAATTCGGGACCCACCAAACACTGACCTGGCGCATACTCTCTGCTGACGTGCGGGCCCCACCCGAAACCCACCTGGCGACTGCTACTACTTCTTGACGGCGTGACAGGCGCGACTGCTGACGGCGCGGTTCCTAAGGAGCTGACGGCGACAGTTGGGTTCGGTTTTTGAGACAGAAGAGAGAGAAAGGACTAGTTTGCATTAAATTTTTGTATTCTTTTTGTATCTCTTCTTCTCCAATTTTTAGATGCAATCCCAAATATTTTTATTAATTGCAATTTGAACATGAACTGAATTTATTGTTCTAGAGGCTAAGATGTAGCCTAGTTTTGTAGAACACAAATTTTAATTCCTTATTTTTATTCTATTTTTCCTGGTTGCGTTTTAATTTTTATTATTTATGCGTACAAAATGGTGGATAGACATTTGTATGATCTTTTAAATCATGAAGAGACCGGATTGGTGATTTGTGATTAATAAAAATTAAATACCGTTATTGGAGGACGTGACCGTTAAGAAATCCAAATTTTCAATTAATAATTTGATGAATAGGTAAATAATTAGTTGAGAATAATTTTTAGACTACGTGGATAGAGTGGTTAATATATTTAGGATTTTGGTCTACAGCTTGGAAAGATAATATTTTTATTCATAAGGAGTTATAATTTGTGTGTGTGATAAACGAGGTGAACCAAGAGCCCTAGAACTAATTTTACCATTAATAAATTACAAGAGCTTCACTGTTTCACAGCCCTCTCCCTCTTCACAAATTTAGTTAGTTTTAATTAGATTAATTTAATTTAGTTGTTTTATCATTTATAAATTTCGATCTTCCAAATAGTGATTAATCTAGTAAATTCGGTACTCAATAAAATATCTAGTCCCTGTGGGTTCGACACTCTATTCACTTTACTATACTACTTGTTGCGATTTTGTACACTTGCAAATATTCACATCAGATTACTTGATACTTGGCTTGATATGTCAATACTTGAGGCTTGATACTTCACTCTTGAGGCTTAATACTTGATACTTGATTTCTTGAGGCTTGTCCTTGAGTACATTGCCCTATATGATCCATTATAAAATCTAAAGCGAAACTGTTTGAATGTAGCAACCATGTAGTAAAAACAGGGATGCATAAATTGCTACCTAGATAGTAATAACACAAGACTTAAACATGATACTCGATACTTGATTACTTGTACATGAAATATGATACTTGACACTTGCTATTTACTATTATCATTTCTTGTTGAATCTTTTGAACAATTATATTTGATACTGGGATTTATTTTGTATTTGGGCAATGTAACCCAGGATATTGACTTGTTCAGATCTGGATTATTTGAGATTATAATATTTTGGTTTCAAGTATTCTTGTTGGTTTTGACTCATATATGCATGCTTGCTTGACTTTTCTTGCTTCCGACTCTGATTATTCTTGTAAAATGTTGTAAAGATCCTGACAGCTTATGGATGATGAAAATCATTCGTTGGGCTTAGTCACAGATTCGTATTTCGTATTCTCTTTTGGGAGGCGGGGCGTGACAGGTAAAATGGTAATTTCCACCACAAATGGGTCCGAAATGGGAACTGGGTCTCTTTCCAAGCCCAATAACCCAAAAACGGGTCTGTCCTACTAGGTGAGGGTGACAGCCCATTAAAAACCAATCCAGATATTTAAAGAGTGATTCAAATTCATGGTTATCTATAAGCGACGGTTTAAACCACTTCTCTTATCATGAAACAAGTTAAACTCTCTTCCTTATCCAAAAACACCGGGACATAGAGATAAGTGATAATCTCTAAAATGTCTCTAAAGGCGACTATAAATACCCCTCCTCCCCTACCATAAAGAGGTAATCAATATTTTTTCCACAAAAATGCTTTTTCATAATCTTCCCAATTTCTGATCTGAGAGTCGGAGGGTTCGTCGCTGTGATCCATCCCGGTGTAACATCCCGTGTTAAGAATGAATGAATGAATATATATATATATATATATATATATATATATATATATATATATAAAATTAATTGGGAGACTCGAACCATAGAAGAGTTCTACAGGGGTTTATATAAATTTATTGAGTTGGATGGGGGGCCCACGGGATAAAGAAATAGCAGTAGTTGCTGTTGTGAGTGCCGACATCAGCTGACGTGGCAGATGGGGCCTGCCTGGGAGAAAAGTAAGGGAAAGCTGTTGCATGCTGTGACGTGGTAGTGGGCCCCGGGTTTGGGGGGCAACTGTGCATATGGGAGAGAGAGGGATAGATTGGATTAATCCCATATCGGGAGGGTTGCAAAATTAATTAAATGTATATGTAATTGCCTGGGATTAGAGGTCACCAATAAGCTATAGCACCTTTTATGAGGCAAGCCCGTGGTGGGCAGTTGTTAGAAAAATTGCTGAATTAGGGAGGGGCATTACAAATGGTATTAGAGCCGACTTTCAACACCAAGTGTGGAGTAGTACCCTCAGAATGATCTGTGGTGTGGGGTAGTCCCCGGAATTATTGCGGTGTGAGTGAAATAGTCTCCGGAATTACCTGCGGTGTGGGACTAATATCCGGAATTATCAGGATCAAGGCGAATCCACATCGGCTAGAAAGGAGGATTCTGCGCTACGTTGCATGCCCGGCTTTAGTGAGAACGCTAAATTCTTAAGGGGGTGTATGTAACACCCCGTGTTAAGAATGAATATATGTATAATTAACTAATTGGGAGACTTTACCTTTAAAAGAGTTCTATAGGGGTTTATATAGAAATTTATTGAGTTGGATGGGGGCCCACGGGATAAAGAAACAGTAGTAGTCGCTGCTGTGAGTGTCGACGTCAGCTGGCATGGCAGATGGGGCCCGCCCAGGAGAAAAGCAGCAGAAATGTTGCTACATGCTGTGACGTGGCAGTGGGCCCGGAGTTTGGGGGGGCAACTGTGCACATGGGAGAGAGATAGAGGGATAGATTGGATTAATCCCATATTGGGAGGGTTCCAGAATTAATTAAATATATATATAATTGCCTGGGATTAGAAGTCAACAATAAGCTATAGCACCTTTTATGAGGCAAGCCTGTGGTGGGCAGTTGTTAGAAAAATCGCTGAATTAGGGTGGGGTATCACACCGGTGTCTCGAACTTTTTGCAGGTTAATGGCAGCGGCAAGACACAGTCAAACACCGACAAGAAGTCAACAGGTTCGCTCTTACTGTTTCCGTAAGAATTCACAAATTATCTAGTTTGCTCCTACACCAAAATCAGCAGCAACATATTGGCTCCGTTTGTGGGAACAGAAAAAGCAATCCAGTCACGCATCGTCGGCAAAGGCAGTTTCTGAGCCATGCTTTCGAAAGGAAAAGGGAAGGCAGCGGCATCCAGCCGAAGAGCCACTCCTCTTCCTCATCCTCCACAACTCCCAGATCTTCCTCCTCAACTCGACCAACAAGTTCAGCAACTGCAGCCTGAACAGCCTCCTCCCAGGTCTAGGGGAGCTGCCCCGGGGGGCTCCCGTCGAAGCCGTCAGGGACAACACTCCCACCATGAACACATCTCAGTCTACAATCCCTCAACCATTCCATGGCCTCTCAAAGTCCTCCGAGGCCGGATCTCCTTAAGTAATAGTTAACCGACAGCAGGGGGTAGACCTCCAAATTCGCTTGAATGAAAGGCGAGGCCTTGAAGAAGTCCCTCACCCCGAGCACCAAAGGGCCCCTAGAGTTCGGTCCCTCCGCAGGCCAAGGCCTAGAAGAAATCCCTCCCCGAGGAGGCGAAGAGAGTCCCCTCCACGTCATTGGTGGAGAAGTTTTACTCCAATAAGTTGAGCTGCACCAAGGGACCGTCGTGCTGGAGGGGCACCAGTCACTCAAGCTGAGTTCCAAAGCTTCAAAGAAGATATCTTGCGAGCTCTCAATTTTGCCCCGGATTAGGAACATCGTGCACCTAGCCTTCGCCATGCCCTAAGTCATGATCAGCGTGCACCTAGCCCTTGCCATGCCCCGATTCATGACCAGCATACACCTAGCCCTCGCCATACCGCCGCTCATGAAGGAGAGTCCCGTAGGTCGATTAGATCCGAACAGAGGGATGAATCGGTCTATCACCGTCTCCACGAGATGTAGAGGCGCCTCAGCAAGCTCGACCTAGAAGAAGAACTGCGGGAGAGGAATTTCTGCCCAAGCAGGCCTCCCTTGTAATACCCCAGATTTGGAGCGAACAGTCGACTGGTAGTGTTAGCAGTCGACTGGTCAGCGTATTCAGAATTTGAGAGATTTGAGATGGATTTGAGAAGGATTTGAGAAATATAGTCCCACATGGGAAGTATACAAAACCTAATTTGAGTATAAATACTATTGCCTATGATCAAGAGTTACCAATTCGGTTAACCACCTTTTGAGAGGCAGCCTGTGGTGGGCAGTTGTACTACATAGTATCTAATTTGTATTTCTAAAAATATTAAAATTGTCTGAGTATTGGGGCGGGGCGTTACAAATGGTATCAGAGCCGACTTTCGACACTGAGTGTAGAAGAGGGCCTATGATCTAGTTCACGGCAGGGAGATGATTCTCCGGATAGGCAGGGTGCATTTGTATGTACCGAGTGTTTCTACACATTTCATGGGATCGAGGACTATTCTACAACGGCTAGAAAGGCGGATCCTACACTAGATGTGTGTCCCGTACTCAGCGAGGACGCTGATTTCTAAAGGTGGGGTGTATGTAATACCCCAGATTTGGAGCGAACAGTCGACTGGTAGTGTTAGTAGTCGACTGGTCTGCGTATTCGGAATTTGAGAGATTTGAGATGGATTTGAGAAGGATTTGAGAAATATAGTCCCACATGGGAAGTATACAAAAACTAATTTGAGTATAAATACTATTTGCCTATGATCAAGAGTCACCAATCCGGTTAACCACCTTTTGAGAGGCAGCCTGTGGTGGGCAGTTGTACTACATAGTATCTAATTTGTATTTCTAAAAATATTAAAAATTGTCTGAGTATTGGGGCGGGGCGTTACATCCCTTCTCCAGGGCCGTCATGGAAGCCCTGGTCCCTGAGACCTTCAAGCCTCCTCACTTTGAGTCGTACAATGGGGAGACAGACCCAGCTGATCATATCGAGAGTTTCAAAACTCTCATGATGATTCACCAGGCCTCAGATGTGCTTCTTTGCAAGACCTTCCCAGCCACATTGAAGGGACCGACGAGGGAGTGGTATTCCCGCCTATCTCCCAGTTCGATCTTTTCATTCGATCAGTTCAAAGAACTCTTCCTTACTCACTTCGTCAGTAGCCGCAGAACAGAGAAGACGAGTGCATCCCTATTGGCTCAGCTAGAGGTAGGGAGAGTGCCTAAGGGACTATGTCCGGCGCTTCACAGCTGAGGCTCGGTCAGTTGCTTCTCTTGATCAGTCGGTGGCCTCTACAGCATTCCGACATAACATCAATCATGCCGACCTGAAAGCTTCCCTCGCCAAGAAGCCACCCCGGGACTTCTCGGAGCTCTTGTTAAGAAGTGAGAAATATATTCGGGCAGAAGAAGCCCTCCACCATCAGGACTAGAAGGAGCCCCTTTCCGGGAACAAGCGGAAGGGTCCAGAAGAAGAAGGTTTTCAGAAATTACAGAAAGACAATAGCGGCCAGCGCCGTCCCCCTCACCGCTTCAAAAATTTTACTCCTCTAAATGCCAATGTTTCGGCTATCATCATGGAGGTTGACAAAAAGGGCCTGCTCCAACATCCTTCGAAAATGAATACACCTGGCAAGAAGTGGAACAGAAGCAAGTGGTGCCGCTTCCACAGGGACCATGGCCACGACATAGACAATTGCTGAGCCCTGAAGGACGAAATTGAGGCCATCATCCAGCGAGGAAAACTTTCCAAGTATGTGAGAAAGGATAGAGCTGATCCTCCATCGCCCCGGAGGCAAATAAGCGAACCGAGAAGCGAGCGAAATCCCAAGACTCTGAGCCAATGGCAGTTCTGTACTCTATACACGGAGGGCCGATGGGGGGAGAGTCTAACTCCTCTCGCAAAGCCTTCGTCCGGGAGGTCAACTCCGTAGAAAACTTCCCCCCTCCCAAGTGTTTTGGTGTTCCAGTTACTTCTCCAATAAAGACTTGGAAGGCATCCTAACGCCCCATTACGATGCACTTGTAATCAACCTTCAAATGGCCAATCATGAGGTACAACAGATCCTTGTAGATAATGGGAGCTCTATTAACATCCTCTTCTTAGAAGCGTTCCAAGGTCTTGGCCTATCCCAGGATTGCCTCAAACCAGCAGGATACACTCTAATCGGATTCTCGGGGGCCCCGATTTCAATCGAAGGGGTGCTCACCCTGGATGTGACCATATGAAGACCCTCAACAAGCTGAACGGAAACAATGGACTTCATGGTAGTAGATGTGAAAGCCGCATACAATGCCATTCTCGGCAAACTAGGCTTAGCCGCACTGCGTGCCATCCCCTCTACTTTCCGCACGAAAAATGATGTTCTTGACCCTTACTCGGGTAGGAGAAGTCAAAGGAAATCAAGAAATGGCCCGAAGGTGCTATACTATGGCAATAGGAGGGACAGTTCTCTCCCTCGACTCGTTAGAGGCCCCTCAGATGGCTAGCCAGACTATCTCGGAACCGGTCGAGGAGTTAGAGGAAGTACCGTTTTCCAACGAAGACCCGTCTAAGATCTTCCGAGTGAGTAGGATCCTCCCGCAAATAGTTAAGAAATAGATCATCGAGTGCATCAGAGATAGCAAAGACCTATTTGCGTGGACAATAGCTGACATGCCTGGTATTTCGGAAGAACTCATCACCCACCATCTCAGCGTCAATTCCGAAGCCAAACCGGTCCAACAAAAGTGTCGTAAGTTTGCTCCCGATCACCAGGTAGCTATCAGAGAGGAGGTGGATAAACTCCTCGTAGCTCGCTTCATCCAAGAAATCAACTATCCAGAGTGGCTCGTGTCACGCCCCGCTTCCCACTATACGGAAATACAGGCACACAACTGAGGCCCAGCGAATGATATACATCATCCATAAGTTGTACAATTATAAGCTCAACAAGATCTTTATAACACATTCACGCAGGCAGATATAATAATCACATGAGCTGAAAATAGAATAACCATCATTTGGATAATACATCAATATCGGGTCAAGATGCCCGGGAGTACAAGGTGCCAAAATTAAAATAATGCCCGGGAGTCCAGGTACCAGCTGCTTAGTTTCATAGACGCTTACTCCGGATATAACCAATCAGAATTTTCCCTCCTGATATCACAAAGTCCTCTTTCGTGACCGACCAAGGCCTACATTATTACCGAGTCTTACCCTTCGGGCTAAAGAACACTGGAGCTACCTACCAGCGCCTTGTAAAACAGGTCTTACATGAGCAGATCGGCAAAAATATGGAGGTTTACGTAGATGACATGTTGGTGAAGAGCCTCACCCATGCAGACCATGCCCACGACCTACAGGAAGCCTTCGGCGTTCTGCAGAAGCACAAGATGCAACTCAATCCATCCAAATGTGCTTTCAGAGTATCGTCAGGCAAATTCCTGGGCTTCATGGTTAGTCACAGGGGGATAGAGGCCAACCCTGAGAAGATCTGTGCTATTCTTGATATCTTACCTCCTTCCAGTGTTAAAGAGGTTCAGAGGCTCACGGGTCGCCTCGCAGCCATCAGATGTTTCCTCTCTAAGTCAGGAGAGAAATGCCTTCCTTTTTTCAAAGCTCTTCGAGGAGCTAAAAGTTTTGAATGAGGAAAACTGCAGCAAGAAGCCTTTGAATAGCTCAAAGCCTATTTAGTTAACCCCCCATTATTGAGCAAGCCCGAACCAGGAGAACTACTATACCTCTATCTTGCTACTTCAGAGCAGACTCTAAGTGCAATCCTTGTAAGAGAAGAGAATAAAGCACAGAAGCCCATCTATTACATCAGTAAAGTCCTCCATGATGTTGAGCTCTGCTACTCAAAAGTGGAGAAGATGGCTTATGCTTTCATAATGGCCACTTGCAAATTTCGACCTTACTTCCAAGCCCACTCCATCACCGTTCTCACCGATCAACTGCTGAAGCAGATATTACACAAACTGGAGAGCTCGGGAAGACTAATGAAATAGTGTATCGAATTGAGCCAGCATGACATAATTTACCAGCCACGTGCAGCCATCAAAGCCCAAGCCCTCACCAAATTCATAGTGGAGAGAAAAATTCCATACCCTCTTGAGGAAGACAGAGACCCCCCATTTTGGAGCATCTATGTCGACAGATCCTGATGTCTCGAGGGAAGCAGGGTAGGTGTTATTCTAATGGTGCCAGATGACTTCATCCTCCAGTACTCCCTCCGTATAAATTTTTGAGCCTCCAATAATGATGCTGAGTACGAGGCCCTAATAGCCGGCTCCTCTTAGCTTGAAAAGCAGGCGCTCACTGCGTAATGATATACAACAACTCTCAGCTAGTAGTTATCAGGTCCTTGGGTATACAAGGCTAGAGATGATCGGATGGTTAAATATCTTGTCCGGGTCAAGCAGCTTCTAAGCACGTTCCCAGGGTCCGAAGTTATCCGCATACCACGAGAGGAGAATGGTCAAGCAGATGCCCTGTCCAAGTTAGTCTCTTCATCTCTTGACGGACTCGATCATACTATTCTTATTGAAGTTATCCTTTGCCCCAGCATCGAGGAAGAACATTATGAACTCATGATGATTCCACCCCCACCACCCAGGGAGAACTAGATGAAACCATTGTTCGAATTCCTTGATGGGGGCATGCTCCAACCAGAACAGAAAGAAGCAAGAAAAATACGAACAAGGGCAGAGTGCTACACTATCATAGAATGGATCTTGTACAAACGCTCGTATACTCCAGTTGATGGCCGACCATATCTTCAATGCTTATCCCCTGCAGAGGCCTGGTACACCCTTAAGGAAGTCCATGAGGGGACTGGTGGCGCTCATATTAGAATGAGATCCCTCGCCCAAAAGATCCTCAATCATGGCTATTATTGGCCTACACTCCTCAGTGATGCTCAGCAACACGTCCACCATTGCACTTCTTGTTAGAAGTTCGCATCCATCAAAAGGGCATCCCAAGCCGAGCTCTGTTCCTTATCCAGCCTAATCCCCTTCACTATGTGTGGGATGGATCTCCCTGGACCCTTCCCACTGGTTACCGGGCAAAGGAAATTTCTCATAGTAGCAATTGACTATTTTACTAAGTGGGTTGAAGCTGAACCACTTGCTATGATTACTGAGAACAAGGTCTAGCAGTTCCTATGGAGAAACATCATTTGCAGATTCGGTATCCCCCGAATCATAGTTACTGATTATGGTATACAATTATCAGGGGCCACCTTTCAGCAGTTATGGCCGACATGGGCATTCAGCAGCGATTCTCTTCTGTCTCCCAGCCGCAAACCAACGGTCAAGCGGAAAATGCAAATAAGAAAATCTTAACGGGCCTCCGCCGAAGGCTCGATAGAGAATCCAAAGGCTTGTGGGTTGAGCAACTCCCAAATGTGCTATGGTCTTACATGACCACTAAGAGAACCCCTACAAGAGAATCTCCCTTCAACCTCACCTACGGCTCCGAAGCTGTTATTCCTCTTGAAGTTGACCTACCCTCTCCTCTCCTGATCGCGTTCGACGAAGAACAAAACTCAAACAGTCTCAGAGCCAATATCGATCTCATAGACGAAATCCGTGAACGCTCATTTATATGGCAGCAGGTGTACAAACAGCGAGTCGAAAAGTTCTACAATCAGAAAGCACACCCTACTATCTTGAAAGAAGGAGATCTAGTTCTACAAAAACTAGCAATCTCAGCTCCTCGTAATAAGGGCAAGCTTTCTCCAAATTAGGAAGGACCATATAGGATCTCCAAAGTGGTTCGTCTGGGAACTTACCGACTTGCAGATCCACGGGGTTGGGAGATACCAAGAACTTGAAATGCAGAGCACCTGATGAAGTACCAAGAGGGTGTTCAAAAACCACTTGAAGCAACTTCTGCCTAAAGCATTTCATAATGTTTTTCTTTCACATAGTTGTATTCTCAATGTATTAAAGGCTTGCAACTTAGAAGCAACCACTTAGTTCTCTTTTATAAAAGTAATTTACTTTTTCGAAAAGCTGTTGTCAAAAACTTGATTGATTTGCTTCAAGACGTACACTACAAACTTACCTCAAAACGTACACTCTAACTATGAAAACCCTCAAACAACAATCTCAGAGTCCAACACTTTGTTCAACGCCACTTTACCCACTTACAAATGAGCAAGTGTGAAGTAGCTCACCATTCGGAATTACTCCCACAACTGTTGAATACTCACAAATGAAAAGTTCGGAGGCCAACACTTGGATCGACGCCACTTTAGCCACTTGCAAATGAGCAAGTGTTAAGTAGCTCACCATTCGAAATTGCTCCCACAACTGTTAAAATTCTCAAACGACAAGTTTGGAGTCCAATACTTGGTTCAACGCCACTTTAGCCACTTGCAAACGAGCAAGTGCGAAGTAGCTAACCATTCGAAATTGCTCCCACAACGGTTGAAAATTCTCAAACGACAAGTTCAGAGTCCAACACTTGGTTCGATACCACTTTAGCCACTTGCGAACGAGCAAGTGCGAAGTCTCTCACCATTCAAAATTACTCCCACAGCTGTTGAAAACTCTCAAATGACAAGTTCGGAGTCCAACACTTGGTTCGATACCACTTTAGCCACTTGCAAACGAGCAAGTGCGAAGTAGCTCAGCATTCGAAATTGTTCCTACAACTGTTGAAAATTCTCAAATGACAAGTTCGGAGTCTAACACATGGTTCGACGCCACTTTAGCCACTTGCAAACGAGCAAGTGCGATGTAGCTCACCATACGAAATTGCTCCCACAACTGTTGAAAATTCTCAAACGACAAGTTCGGAGTCCAACATTTGGTTCGACGCCACTCTAGCCACTTACAAACGAGCAAGTGCAATGTTGCTCACTATTAGAAATTGCTCCCACAACTTTTGAAAACTTTTAAATGGCAAGTTCGAAGTCCAACACTTGGTTCGACACCACTTTAAACCCTTGAAAATGAGCAAGTGCGAAGTAGCTCACCACAGCTGTTGAAAACTCTTCAACTACAAGTTTCAGCGAATACTTAGAGAGACTACACTCAATCACTTAGCAAAAAAAAAAATTCTTGTTTCATAAATGAGAGAATACAATGTCAGCCAACACTTAGAGAAACGACACTCAATAACTTAGCCGAAATATACTGCTTATTTCACAAATAAGAGAGGTTACAAGCGTTATTGACAAAAAAAAATCTTTCACAAAAAAGTTACAATAGTTATTGGACAAGCAAAGCTAACTGGCGTTACTCTAGCTCTTCCATGGCAAAGGGATATTCCTCTTTAAAGACACACGCAGTTGCGACCTCCGATGGAAGCACCAGCTTTAAACTTCTCCCCTAAGCAACCTGAAGTCATGTCCAATCCTACGGAGCGAGGCGCACCATCGGGGCCCATGACCCTCTCTACTTCACCCATCGACGCCCCATTGGAGGAGCCGGCTACACCACTTTAAGCATCGCCAGGGTTCCTTGGGGCCTCAGACAAGCGTAGAGCTAGTTCATGAAAAGGCTTCCTTGGGCTCGCTTTTCACGAAAGCAAGAGGTGCTCATAACATTGCCCCCCTCGGAAAGACGCTGTAAACAAAGATTCTCCTCCTCTACTTTGATGATCCTCACTTTTAGAGAGTCACCCGTCACCCTAAATTTCAAACGGGGAACACCACTCACACTACCACCGTGCGAGAGCTCAAGGATCGACCTTCTGAGATGGGCTTCTTCGAAACTCTTCTCAAGCAAAACGTTCTTCAGTTCGTCTCTTTCAGTTGTAACCACGAACAGAGAATGATGAAGAGCTTTGAGTATCAAAGGTTTCCTTATAGCCACCGAACCATGATCGTCCACGCCCTCAGGGGGCACTTCTCGAAGTATCTCATCTTCACACCTGCGTTTCAACATCTCGGCAAGCAAGACTCTCCTCAAATGACCGAGCACCGTCTCCACTTTCGATAGCCGCTCTCGTAAGCGAGAAAGCCCTAGCTCGGCCACCAAAAGTTTAGAGCAAAGGCGAGACTCCTCACCGACCTCGTACACAACAACCTGTTTGCAAGTTAAATTGATAGATTACTCTATCAAAATTGACAAGTCCACAAGACAGGCAAAATAATTTTTTGTCCAAAAAAAAAACCAAGTCTTATAGATCGGAAACTACTTTCATTGCAAAAGTAAGAGATACAACTAGCGGTGGCCAGTCCGCTCAAATGCATCCTTACAAAATAAAAAATAAAGACAACTACAATATAAGAAGATGAAGAGAGGTCAAGGATCGACCTCAGTCGACTGAACCTCAGGGGGAGTAAGCTCCTGACTGACCTCTTCAGTATCTTTGGGGGTCACCACCATGGCAGACAGGGGGTCCGCTGTGGCCACTTCCTCCTCTTCCTTGACCTCTTCGTCGTCCTCGTCCTCGTCCTCCTCCACACATTCAGTGACGGGGGCATAGAGTGTGTACCCCAAAGTTTTGAACCCGGGAGTTGTGTACCCCAAAGTTTTGAACCCGGGAGTTCGTTCCTTCACGTGAAGAAGGGCTTTGAGGTACGCCTTCTCCATGTTCCCACAGAGGTAGCCCTTTGCTTCATCCTGAGAAACCTTCACCGCTTCGTCTTTCTCCATGGCAGCTTTTTCCCTCTCTCAGATCAGCTGTTGCTCCAACCGAGCAATCTCCTCTTTCAACTTGGCGAGGGCGGACTCCAAGAGCACAATCTGCCCTGACTGCATCTCAGACACGCGAGCCATCTCATCGAGCATCTTCTGAGACTTAGCATGCTCTGCCCTATCTTTGTCACTCGCCGCTTTTAGTTCTTTTTCTTGCCACGCCATTCGTTTCATCAAATGGCCGAAGTGGCAAGTGATCTGTGAAAAAAGAAGCTTAAATCCATATTCATCAAGTATTGAACAACAAAAACAAAATAGAAAAGAAGAGTTTACCGCCATGTTGGCCCTAGCGATCTAAATGGTGTCATCGCCAACTGACCGCGTCCATTGCTGCTCGGTCCTTCAGGGCTGCGTGGTGGTTGATCGCCTGCATGCAAGATACCAAGTCACCTAGAAAACCATTATGCTTCATCACATGCCAGTCCGAGATAAAAAGCCTCTTGTGCTCATCCGTCAGAATGGTCTATGCGGTGGCGGTCAGGGGGGGTGCCTCAAGAGCCAGAGCAGCCCCTAGAGTAAAGGCCCCGGCCGAAGCAGCAGACGGGGCAGGTGGCGGTGATCCAAGGTCCACCAAAGGTGACTCGCTCGACTGACCCTGGGCAGCCTTCGAAACGGAGAACTTCGCAGTTACTCTCTTCCTCTTCCTCTCTTCGGGGGCCTTGCTGCTAAGCTTCATTCGATCCGAGACCATCGAATCAAAGTCCATATCGGGATCCTCTACAAGAGAAGGCATGGGTCAGTTAAAACACAAGATATAACTGTGCAGACAAAGAAAAGTAAAGAAACAGATGCAAATTGAGGTTGATCGGACTAAGACTCCCCCCCCCCCCCCCCCCGAATAAATGTTCTTCTGTCACTTCTCTAGGGAAGGCCGATCTAAAAGCGTCTTGACCATCTCGTCCTCCTCGGGACTCAGGACAGGGTCAGATTTTGTCCTCTTCGGCACTCCATCCTCCCCCTCGTAGGTATACCCCAAGGCTGGCTACTGCGGACTATGAAGAACTTCTCCTTTCAAAATTTAATTGAGTCAGGATTCTCGATCAACTTTACACCCTAGCAAGGAGTAAGATAAAACCTGTACTCTGACCTGTTCCTTTGATGTACTTCATAGAGTTTCCTCAAGACATTCAGTCGAGGCTCGATCCCCTCTGCCTGACAGTGAAGCACGAAGCCATTCACATGTCTCCACATGTTCGACATGAATTAGATGGGGCTTAGGCCGAACCATCGCAAAACTTCGGCGGTAAATGGGGGGAGAGGGAGATGAAGCCCCGCATGGAAAGCATTAAAAGAGAAGAAACAGGCGCCGGGAGAGATTGGCATACAAGCTCTGATACCTGGTCCCGATATAATAAGTCTGTACTCCCTCGGAATCACGAAGCAACCTCGGATCATGCGCAAACTCTTCTCCGTGAGAATTGTGGGGATGCCATCCACCTCCGAGCATTCACGGGGCTCACTCTCTTCGTACAGAAAAGCCATACCATGTTCGACTCGAGGAAGGAGATCGGCGGAATAATCTCTAACTCGGCCAAGGACTGATAAGACGCTCGGTAACCTACCGAGCTCCCTCACACCTTGTCTGCTCTCCACGATCTCTTCAACTATAACAGATCCTACCACCTCCTTCCCTCGGTCTTACCTACTCGGGATGGCGAGTGACCTATCTTCGACCTATTCTGAGGGGGAGGTCTCTCTTCCGGAAGACACTCTAGACATCTTTGATAAAATAAATATATATGAATAAAATATATATATTTTACCTTGGATGTGACGTCTACGGTCGGAAAACTCACCGGAAAGAGAAAGATCGCCGGAATGCTCTGACAACTCCGATATGAGCTAAGAAAATTCTAAGAATTATGAAGTGAGAAATGAGAGGGGGTGAAAGATTTATAGATTGAGAGGCGACTCTTGAACTTCTTGGGCCTTCAAAGCAGTTGAAAAGCCCAAAGGTAGGGAAAGCGCATGAGATAGGAAGGCTAAAAGGAAAAGGTGCTAAAGAACGTTGTTGACAGGTCAACTGTCAATGATCAACTTGCGACACGTGTCATGCAGTCGAACCAATTACAACATTCGGCATCCTGCACAAACCAAACATATCCCCGATCGAAAATTCAGAGAAAATTGATGACTGGTCAACGGTCAACGGTCAATGGTCAAACGGTGACACATGGCGAACAGCCGAGCGATCAGAAATGCTCGGTGGCATATGCTGAACAAACGTGTCCCCGATCGAAAAATCAGAGAAAACCGTTGACTGGTCAACAGTCAACGGTTAAATGAAGACACGTGTCGAGCATCCGAGCCATCAGAAATGCTCGGTGTCATAACGGCAGCGGCGAGAAACAGTCAAACGCCTGCAAGAAGTCAACAGGTTCGCTCTTATTGTTTCTGTAAGAATTCCCAAATCATCTGTTTGCTCCCACACCGAAATTAGTAGCAACACCCTCCAACCAGTGATGACAAGTACATAGGGCACGACCCTACAGTATATTTCTAATCAAAAGGAAATGCCTGCATTGCAAGTTCTAAGTGTAAAGTACCCGGACCTAGACTTGAGAAAATTGGGTAAGGGTCCGAATCCTAGTTAAAATAACCTACCCGTCGGGTCCGGCAGTGGGAAATAAATATTTGCACTTATAGGCATTTGGTACATGGGAATATGCAAGAATATCCCAGATTCCTCATTAGATTACCTTATTTGGTATGTGACAAACATAGTTTTGGAAGGAATGATGGATTCTAAGGGAATCAAAATTCTTTGTTGAGAAGGATTTCCATTCCTCTCAGAACTATGGGATTTGAGGATTTCCATAACAAGCAATAAAATAAACCAAAAAATTAGAATAAAAAAATATTTTTCTTTCTAAAATAATGGGATTTGATGATTCCCATGAGATTTTCATAATTAACAATAAAATAAAATAAAATAAACTAGAATAAAATAAATACAATAATAAAGAATTCTCGGGAATCCAATGTAGTATACCAAACTCGATAATGCAACATTCCCGGGAATATTCATTCCCACCCTCACATTCCCAGGAATCCTCTCATTCCTGGGAACCTTCAAATTCGTGTACTAAACGCCCACCGATACCCTATGTTTCCAACATTTTTTGCACTTAAGTACATGAATAAATATTATATTTACACATATATCTCCAATAATTACTATTTACATGTATATCCCTATAACCTTATTATTCAAATTTCATATTTTTTAGGGGTATTTTTTAACGGGTCCGGGCCGATTCTTTTTTGAGCGGACCTGGACCTGGACCTTGACCCGGAAGTACATCGTGTCTTAATTTAGGACCCGGAGCCGTATAGATCGGGTCGGTTCTAGTCTAATGCCGGGTCCGAGTCAGGTCCGGGTATCGGATAAATGTGACAAACTATCCATGAGAGAGAGAGAAAGGGAGATATATATATATATATATATATATATATATATATATATATATATATATATATACTAGGTTTTCCCGTTTACACGTGCCTACGGCACGTCTTCGGAACGGTGCACCTTATTTGATCATATAAAATAGTTTTGGAGATCTAGCAAATTAATTGAAGTAGCAAACATATTATATGAGAAACTTTTGGGAGTCCAAAAAAAACATATTATAAGATTTTTTGATTTTTTTTGAATTATTTTTAAAGTTCTTTTAATTTTTTAATTTTTTTAGTTTTTTAGTTTTTAATTTTTAAACAGTTTTTACAAATTTTATTTTCTTAATTTTTTGAATAAAAGAGGTAGGGAAAGAGAGAGAGGAAAAAAAAATTAAATAAATATAGGAGTTGTTTTGAGTGGGAGATTTGAATTTGAGTTTTGGGGGGAAAAATATGTTTTGTGAGGTTAGATATAGGCCTTTTTAAAAAAAATTTACAATTTTTATTTTCTTAATTTTTTGAATAGAAGAGGGAGGGAAAGAGAGAAAGGAAAAAAAAAATTAAATAAATATAGGAGTTGTTTTGAGTGGGGGATTTGAATTTGAGTTTTGGGGGGAAAATATGTTTTGTGAGGTTAGATATAGGCCTTTGATTTTTGGGATGATTGAAGGAGAGCCACTTGATAGCTTTCTTTGTGTTTTATTATATATATATATATATATATATATATATATATATATATATATATATATATATATGTATATATATATAACAGAGAAATTTTATGGTGGTGATCCACTGTGTACTTTTTGCACATATGTTTGTATTTTTTGTATTTAAGTCAAACGCTGGTTTTTTTTTTTTTTTCGGGGGGGGGGGGGGGGGGGGGGGGGCTTATTTCCCCAAGTAGCACTGTCACATTTACCCGTTATCCGGACCCGATCTATACGGCTCCGGCTTCTAAAATAAGACCCGATGCACTTTCGGGTGCGGGGTCTGTGTCCGCTCAAAATAGAATCGACTCGAACCCGGACCCGTACCGTTAAAAAATACCCCCAAACATATAGAATTTGAATAATAGGGTTATAGAAATATACATATAAAAGTAATTGTTGAAGATAGATATGTAAATATAATATTAATTCATGTACTTAAGTGCAAAAATTGTTAGAATTGTAGGTTATCGGGTGCAAAAATACTTAAATTGCAAATATTTATTCTTTACTACCGGAACCGATGGGTAAATTTTTTTGACTAGGACCCGGATCCGGACATGGTTCTTGCAAGTCCGGTTCCGGGTCCGGATCCAATTTTTGGACGCGTAAGGTACCGGATCCAGATCCGGGTAGTGGAGAACCCGATCCAATCGGACCCGATACCAGCTTTATCCCCAAGTTCTGATTATTTAGTCATACACAACCCCAGGCAGAATGAGTTCGATTGTTAAAATTCTGTGGATATAAATCTCTTTAGTGAACGAACAAAATGATCAGAAATAAGTTAAAGAAGATAGAAACCACATCAACCATATCACTAAATCCACATATAAATCCAGCATGGGTAGACCCTTTTGAAGATCTAAAAAAGGGACTAACCCTTTTCTCAGACACAAAGACATCAAACACTATCTTGGGCCTCCTCTCACCACCATTCTCTGTCCCCAATGTGAATATCTCATGTCAATCAATTTGAATACAAAAGAGTTTTAATTCCTGAAATATCTAAAAAACAAATTAGTTAAGAAAAGAGAATTGAGTATGATTCACAGCTGGCAATGGATGGGTACATGTATTGCTTGAAAACAATTGGTGGGGTAATCCTGTCTACCATCTCGCTATTCCCTAACCTTCCCCCATCATACACCTTTATGGATTCATCCATGTGGATTGCCCAATAAAGATCCTCCAGTTTGTTCCACCATACCAGCTGCCTTTTCTTCTCTTCTTTTTTCTGATCAAGTAGCTGGATTGGATGGGGATATCACACAACCCCTGAACCCATTTTATTAAAAAATTATTTGTAGTGACGAGAAGGTTTAAAATGTCAGGTCGAAGTAACGCGATTACATGTCCTAGGGGCTGTGCTGAGGAAATCCACAATTCCATTTAACTAACACCATTAATTTACATGTGCCATCCACATCTTAATAAAAATATATTTTTTAAAGTAAAAAATTTTGATTTGGTCCATTTTTAAATTTAAGATATCTTTTATATTAATTCTGCACAAACAATCTACGTCTTAATATATATAATTTTTTTAAATAAAAACTTCAACGTAACGAAGACTCGAACCTGAAACCTACTTTATATTAGTTACGTATGTCCATCACACACATTGATAAATTGACAAATAACACTAAGGCCTTCTTCCATTATAATATTAGGGCGCGTTTGGAAACCCAAAAAACTAGGGAAGGAATGGAATACTGGGGATGTGCCCATCTTATTCTATTCCATAGCCTGTTTGTTTTGAAAAAGAAAACAAAGGAAACAACTAAATTTCATTCCCTACAGAAAGATTATAACCGATTTTTTTTCCAGCTCCACCACTCTCGAAAAACAGCGTAAAGGAATGGAGAATCAAGATTTCAATCGTTTTCTTCTTTGATAGGGCGGGAATTTTATCTACAAATGCGGGAAATGTAAGGAGTGCACATTGGAGAGAAAATTTGTTCTAAATCCGTCATTTGACACTCCTTTTGGCTACTCTTTTGCGATTTTCAAATTAATTGGCCTTTTTTTAATTGTATTATCTGTCTCGGACAGGTGCCCTTTATAAAATAACAAGTATATTCATTAAAAAAACTACTAGGCATATACTGAAAATATTATTACATTTTAAATAAAAGTAGTACTGTTTTTACAATAGAAGGCTAAGAAGGGGCGACATTCCAAAATATTTTGCATAAGAAGCAGTCAAACGGCTCACAGTCAAAAGAGGGATTGGAAACAAATTTATCTCTGCTCTCTACTCATCTCTAGAGAGCGAACTTAATTTGGAGAAATGAACTTGTGATCACTCAAGCTTCCAAGCATACAAAAACAAGCAGAACTCTGATGACTCTGTTGCAGTACTACTACTACTGACATTCCCCTGATCCATAGAAGAGCAAGAATTCAGCGAAGATGACGAAGAAGTCGAAGAAGCCGACAAATTCAACACAGGCTTAAAGATGAAGAGAGCATGCCTAAGTCCACCACCACTAAACAACCAGTCATGAACATCCCAATACACCTCAATCCTCACTGTCTTGCTCACCCTCACACTATCATGCCCTCTAAACTTCCACTCCAGATGCCTCACCTCTATGCCCACATTCCCGTCAACCTTAATCACCATCTCATCTCCAATGCTCTCTATTGAAACCTCGTGAGACTTCCCCTTCTCCTCGAACTTGGCTCTAGTAACGAACTTCCTCTTCCCGAATACGTGTTCCTTCTTGGATACAAGCACAGGGTCGAAGATGGAGGGGCGGGAGCCTGTAGTTCGGAATGCATCGTGGTTGAGGTCACCTAGGAGCAGGACGATCTCATCGCGGAAAACAAGGGCCAGGTAGTAGTTGGAGAAGGGCTCAGGGTGGTCAGACTCGGATGAGAACTTTGCGGACTTGAGGTCCCAAAAGAGGTCGAGGATGGTGTCATCAGCAAGGCGGCAGCGCTTGGTGCCATGTCGGCTGTGCCAGAAATGCCAGGGGCGCATCTCGATCTTAATGGAGGTGGAGATGTCGTTGTTGTCATGGAGAGGTTGGATGGAGAGGTAGAGGGAAAGGGTGAGGAGGTTCTTGCACCAAGTGATGGTGATGAGGTGGGGTAGGTCACAGATGATGGCTCGGTATGTGGATGTGGCGATCGATTGACCAAGTTTGGTGGTGGTTGTGGTGGTGGTTGAGGAGGAGAGGTCGTCGCTGTTGGTGGGGTTTTCGGAGGTGGGGGAGGGGGAGAAGCAGGAGGAGGGGATGAGGAACAGGTCTTGCATTTTGAAAAAGGGAGGGGGATGAAGAGGGGTGGGTGGAGGTGGTGAGAAGAGGTATATATATCTCTAATCTCTAATATTATAATGGGAGAAAGCTTTAGTGTCATTTTTTTAAAACGAAAAGGTGGAATCAGGTCTCCATGTTTCATTAATGAGAATTTAACGAAAAAAATTCAGAGTACTGGCCCAAAAAAATTCAGAGTACTGGGCCAGATTACAAACTACAGACAGAAAATAGAACATACATGAAGCAACATGATCCGTACAAACAACAAATCCCTCCAACAACCCTGGAGGGTGGGCCGACAAATAAGCTCAGTCCAGCAAAATTATATGTACGTCAGTTTAGCTTCATACACTGCCTTCACGGCACATGCACACCCACCTGAAACAAGTCTGGCAGGATTTTATCACCCGCCGAGCCCTGCCTTCTCCTCGCTGGGGGGGCCTCATCTTTTGGGCCCAAGCCCCGCAGGCAGAGTTTTGACAACTGCCAAGCTCTGTTTATACCTCCTATCCTCCCACAATCTTGCAATAATCACTCCCTCACCAAAAACCGTAGTCGATGAGAGAGCCATGAAGAGGATACCTTCACATCTCTCACGCCCTTGCTATCTCCAGTGATTTCTCACAAATACAGACCAACACCAACATAGAGTAGTGAGCAGCAACATCTTCACTCACCCACTCTTTTACTCTCTCTCTCTCAATCAGAAAACTAATACAAGACC
Organism: Hemerocallis citrina; assembly: GCA_017893485.1. Taxonomy (NCBI): domain Eukaryota; kingdom Viridiplantae; phylum Streptophyta; class Magnoliopsida; order Asparagales; family Asphodelaceae; genus Hemerocallis; species Hemerocallis citrina. The sequence goes on along the minus strand of CM030362.1, from coordinate 169,512,781 downwards.
CAACTGATTGAAATATCACATTCTCCTCTCGCCACAATGAGCAATGACGTTGGGCGTAAGCTTCCATTATGAGGGCATAGTTGTGGTGGTGCCCCGTCGACTGTGGTCATCAGGTGAAGCAGCCCAGATGCAGCCCCCGCCCCTCTAGATCACACACTAACATCTCCAATTCAACATATCCCCTCTGCACGCCTCATAGGGGGACCCCTTCTGCAAGCTTAAGCCCCACCCTGTGCAGTAATGAGTGAGCACATCTCATGGAGGGACCCCTTCTTCGGGTCCTAGCCCCACAATCGTACTACACTGCATTCTTCACACCAAGTCAAACCCAACTCAGACAGCTCCTCCAACCCCCTCACTAATAATACCTCACTAATAAAACCGCTGCCGACTCTCACTACGACACTACCAATAACACTTATTCTCTCTTCAAAGCATATTGCAGAGAGAGAAGCAAACCCCGAAATCTTCGCACACACCACCCACCCTCGAAAACCAAATTATAGTCGCAGATCGCCGTGATTGGCCCCGAGAGTGTGGACATGGTGGCGGCTGCGAAGAACGTCCGGGCCCCAAGAGTGGACAAACTTCCAGCAAAGACATCCAAACCCAACCTAACCCAAACCCGAACCAACTCATCCCCATATCCAATCTCCCACAAACCGAACCAGCGTTGGCTCAACAGCGGGGCTCAAGGCGCCGATGACCAAGGCAGGTCACAGATCCGATGGTGGTCGTCGGCTCGACGGCATGGGTCGACGGCAGGGAGGCTGGAGAGGCGCGTCGCTAGGCGTCGGCGGCTGTGGGCGAGGAACCCCAGGTGCCGCCGATGGAGGAGGTCGATGAGGGTGAAGAATTGGCGACGGAGGCGCGCTGGCGGAGCGATGGCGTAGAGATAGGTGCTGGCGGAGCGCGCTGAAACACTTAGGGGATGGGGGGGGCATCTCCATCGTAGGATCATTTTAGGGAGGAGAGTGAGGGAAGGGAGGGACGACGGATTGACGAAGGGGAGGCGGCGGTGAGCCCTAGCCACCACCCCAGATTTTTCTCAGATTTAGGGTTTGTTTTTTGGGGGGTTCGGGAATTAGTTTATCTCTCTAGACTTTTCTATAAAGAGAAACTCTCGATGATGTATCACTCCGCTTTGGTGTCTTCCTTTAGTGTCATTTTAAATCTACAATCTCATTTGTAAATCTACCACCTTACATGCATTGCACGTGCAACTTCAACTCTCCCATTATATACTTTTATTTAAATCTACCAACTTACGTGCATTAAACGTACAACTCAAACTCTCCCATTATATACTCTTTATATTACTTTAAAAATATATATTTATTAACACGTGCTATATTATATTACATTAAAAATTATATATTAATTATATATATATATATCTCTAATCTCTAATATTATAATGGGAGAAGGCCTTAGTGTCATTTGTAAATGATTTGTCATTCTACCAACCCGTGTAACGCACGTGCATATCTATTATAAAGGAGGTCCTAGGTTCAAATCAAGCACGTGCATAACTATTATAAAGAAGGTCCTATGTTCAAATCAAGACTACGTCTAAATTTTTATTTTAAAAAACTATATTTATTAAAACGTGCATCACACGTGTAAACTACTAGTATATATATAAACTAGATTCATGGCATTTCATTTTTGATAAAAGAACAAAATTCATTGCACTTGCTTTGTACTCGTGCACAGAAAAGAAAAAAAAAACGTGCACAGAAAAAAAAATGCATCTTCATAAATGATGAATACTCAATTTTTTTACAAATGATAAGGCCCTATGAGTCACAAACATAACTAGCGAGAATCTCGATCAGAAATCACAGGCAGGAGTACTAGATTTGCCCGTTTAAAAGAGAATGATCTTGATGGATGATTGCGATTTAATGACAGAAATGAATAACCACAAATTAATAATATTGCATGTTTTAATATATATATATATATATATACTAGATTTGTCTGTGGCTACGTGCCTACGGCACGTCTTGAGAACGATACAGCATATGAAAAGTCTTGTAAACAGTAAATTAATAATTATATAACTGAAGTTTGAATAGTATGACAATAATTAGTTATAAATAAAACTCCATGTTCCCATATATATATATATATATGGATAGATAGATAGATATAGGAGAGAGAGAGAGAGATAAATAAATGAGTTGTTTTGGGGGAAATTTGAATTTGAATTTTGGGAGGAACTTTTGGGGGGAAAATGTGTTTTGTTAGGTTAGATCTGGGCTTTTGATTTTGGGAGGAATTGAATGTGAGCCACTTGATTGCTTTTTTTGTGTTTTATTATATAGATCTCTACTACTATAATGGGAGAAGACCTTAGTATAATTTATCCATCTACCAACCCGTGCAACGCACGTGTATAACTATTGTAAATGAGGTTTTAGATCAAATCCATACTATGTTTCAATTTTTACTTTAAAAAAAACTATATTTATTAAGACATGCATCGCACGTGTAAACTACTAGTATATATATACTAGATTTGTCCGTGTCTTCGGAACGATACAGCATATGAAAGTCTTGTAAACAGTAAAACAACAATTCTGTAGCTCAAGTTTGAATAGTAAAACAATTAGTTGTAAATAAAAGTCCATGTTCTTATTAGTAAATGTTGAAAAATAATTATAAATGGGGGTGTAAAATCCAACTTATTAAAACTTTGAGTGTGGAAAATAATGAAACTTAACTGTTGATGAGATATTTGCTATTTTCAAAATAAAAAAAAATGTATAAAAAATATGAAAATTTACAAACCTGAAATTTGAAAATATAAATTTCTGAATAAATAGAGAGAGAATGAGAGAGAGAGAGAAAAAAAAAATAATAATAATTAAATAAATAAATAAATAAAGGAGTTGTTTTGAGAGAAACTTTTGGACGGGAAAATATGTTTTGTGAGGTTAGATCTGGACTATTGATTTCAACCCTATTAAATGAGAACGACTTGATAGCTTTCTTTATGTTTTATTATATATATATATATACATAGGGAAAAAGGGGTATGAGCAACTTGTCCATTTAGTACATAAGCAATCGATGATGTGGCACGCATGTGATTGAAAAATACTTCAAAGGGTTAATTGTCCAATGTATCATATGCATGCCACATAATCAATTGCTCATTTACTAAATGAGCAAGTATATATATTTGGACACATAACAGTAGATGATGGGAAAATAACATTTCCCCTTTTACTGACTAACCAGTAGAGTATAGATTTTTTTCTTCCTCGAAGATTCATCAAACCCGATTGAATGAGAACGACTTGATAGCTTATATATATTTTCTTCCTCGAAGATTCATCAAACCCGATTGAATGAGAACGACTTGATAGCTTATATATATATATATATATATATATATATATATATATATATATATTTGGACACATAACAGTAGATGATGAGAACTTAACATTTTCCCTTCTACTGACTAACCAGTAGTGTATAGATTTTTTTCTTCCTCTAAGATTCAATGTGGATATTGAGATTTTTATAGTGATCTACCTTGAAACTTACGAATGCATTGTTAAAAGCAGAGAAGAGAAGGTTTGTACTTGGGATTCCGGATTCTAACTGGAGATTAGTAACACCTCCCATGTCACGTTTAGCTTTAAAAACAAGCAAGAACGACAATGCTATAATACAATGTATACTAATTAATTCGTACTACAAAGATAAAGTAAAAGATATTCATGTGAGATTCACAAGAAATAAATGAAGTGTGCACAGATTTTTTTGCTTACGACAAGCATGTTAGAAAATGGGTATCTTAACATCATTTACGAATCAGTTTTTGAGCAATATTTTTAGTAAAATCCTCTATAAATTAGTGAGAGATCTTGATGAATTTGTGTTCTCTTTCGTGAGTAGATCAAAATCGTATATTTATTTGCTCAAAACGGTTATTGGATGAATAAGAAATTGTCTCCTAAAACAAGACACTTCATTTCTGAAAATTGGTTGAGGGACTTTAGTCCCATATCGAAAAAATTAAAGGAAATAGAAGGGTATATATAATAAACATTTTCTTCATATTGTAAGATAGCAAGCCAGGAGGCTCTCTCTCGCGCGCGTAGGGGGGTGCAAATCTCGGACCGGATCATACGGCTTGTGTGTGCGCCTGCACGTCCTGCCAGATCGACTAAACTTGACCCTATAAATAGATGCCTCTTCTCCCCTCATGAAACATACTAGAAACTCTTCACTCTAGAGTGTGATGTGGTGTCTGCGTCAGCACTCTTCGGTCGTTGCATCATGGGAGACAAACGTCTTCTCAAGCTTCAACACCCGGACGAGGCGAATATGTTTTAAGGAGATTGTGTGATACATAAGCCTCGACACAAATCAGTTTGGTTTTGTTATTTCATTTCTTTTTCTTTTTCTTTTTTGGTTTTCTTCTTCTTATCCTTCTTTGTTTTTGTGCTTTTAAACCAAATTTCGTTTATTGCAAACAATTTTTTAACCAAATTTGTAATAAACTTAAAAAGAGATCTTTCATTTTACTTCACTGATTTTGAAGCACTCGTTTTATTTTATTTTTACAATGTGAAAAATTTATACTTGTGTTGTGTGTTTTCATAATCGAAATGACAACTATATCAGAGAATTTTGTTCGTGGCTGAAACGGTCCAAGTGCCGATTGCTGATGCGACACAAGTGCCGGCCGTTGGTGTGGCACGAGTGCCAGTACCTATCGTTGTACCTGTCTCAGTCTCCCATGGAGAAAAACCTGAAAAGTTCAGCGGGTCTAAGGGAGAAATCTCCAAGTTAGGGTCCAAGTTGGGGGCTGAGGGAGGAATCTCCAAGAAGCCAAAGTTTCAAGGCAAGTTCTTCAATTGTACCAAGTTGGGTCACAAGTCTACTGATTGTAAACTACCTAAAAGGAACATGAACATAGAACCCAATATAGTTGAAGGCATTGCTCAAGACGTTTCTAAAATCAACCTCTCAGCTGTGGTCTCAGATGTGAACTTGATGAGTTCAAACCCCAAAGAATGGTGGATTGACACTGGAGCTACTCGACACATTAACTCCAACAGAAGTATGTTGTCAACTTTCAAACCATTAGAGAATGAGGAGAAGATGTTTATGGAAAACTCGGCCACTTCAGAAATCAAGGGCCAAGGCAAGGTGATATTGAAGATGATTATTGGGAAGGAACTAACTCTAAACAATGTGTTGCATATGTTCCTGCAATCCGTAAAAACCTGGTATCTGGTTCATTATTTAATAATCACGAATTTTGTTTAGTATTTGAGTCAAACAAATTTATTTTTGTCGAAAAGTGGAATGTATGTTGGTAGACGATAATTAATGGTGAAATGTTTAAACTCAATGTAATGACCATGGTCAAGAATATCAATAAAGTTAGCTCTTCTACTTATATGCCTGAGTGTTCTAATTTATGGATAGTAGACTAGGACATGTTAATTATGATACTTGCATAGACTAATTAACTTCGTATACCAACATTCCAAATTGATTACAAACTGTAACCCCCATTCCCGTAAATACATATTTTCTGAATAATTTTCTATATTTCGATTATTTATAAATTTAGTTTGTGTTAAATTCATTTTTTTGGAATTTTTCTATTAAAATCTTTTCTAATCGAAAATCTTGTTTATTATGAATAACGGTGTGTTTTAACTGTACTTTCCATTTTAGCCAACTCAAAAATATTTTGATTTACTTTAATAAATTTGTGAAGCTCAATTCCTATTTCGTTACATAACTTCATTATTATTATTTTCTTTATTATTATTATTATTACTATTATTGAATTATTTTCGTGAAATTGTTGAATCCAAACTATATTCCGTCATGTAATAGTATTATTATTATTATTATTATTATTATTATTATTATTATTATTATTATTATTATTATATTTAATATGTGTTGTTACTAATATTATTATTATTCTTATTACTAATGATGTTGTTACCATCTTTATTATTATTATTTTGTTAAAGCCCATTGATTTTGATCTATATTATATTATTTGATTATTTAATTTGAATCACAGTCCAAGCCCATCTCCTATTTGATTTTAACCCAAAACCCAATATCCATTCCTATTGGATCTTGACCAACAACCCACCAACCCAAAACAACCCCCATATCCCCACTAACAGCCAATCTCCAAAAATCACTCCTAACCACATCACATCCTGTAACCCCCAATTTCCCATATCTCTCCAGTCCCTTTATTCTCTCCACCATTATTGTAATCTTAATTTTATATATATATATATATATATATATATATATATATATATATATATATATATATATATATATATATATATATATATATATATATATATATTAAAACTCTCTCTCTCCCTTCCTCTCTCTCTCTCCCCATTACTTTCTCCTTCTCCCCCTCTCCCCTGTTTTCGAAACCAGAACAGAGCAAACTCGTTTTTCTTCCTCCTTCGCATCCCTCTCCTCGCGCTCCACCTCGCGAGCCGCCTGCATCCCGCCTCGTTTCCACCTCCACCCGCCAGTCGACTCCGACCTCGATCACCGCCTTCATCCCCAACTGCTGCCAACCATCGTCATCTCCATTTTCGTCGAGCTGCCATTGATGAACTCAGAAGCTCCACCAGTCGAGCTCCATTGCCGCCTTCATCGCCACGACTGCTCCTCCCTCCTTGCGCCCCGTCGTCATCGCAGTTGCCACCTCCAGTCGATCAATCCCTGAACCCACCGTCACCAGCACCGCCAGCCCTTTCGTCTTCACCCATCATCCTCGTCGACAGCTCCTCTGCCTCCCTCGCGACCCTCGTCGCTACACCATTCCCTGCACCTCCTCGACCACCTCGCCACCACCTTTACTCCACCCCGAGGTCGCCGCAGATGCCGGCAGCAACCAGCCACCGCAAGCACCCATCCCCTGTGCCGATCACCGAAGTCTACAGTCACCTCCAAGGCCTACTGTCGCCACCATCTGCTGTGTGCTATCGAGTCGATCACCCTCGCGTCAGTCGCCCTGCAGCCAGCCGTGCCGCCTCTCCACCGTCGTCGAGTCGTTGCCATTCTGCTGTTGGTTGCCACCCTCGCTATTTGTAGCCGCTGCTCCTCTGTTTTGCCCATCAATCTTCAGCATAGGTGCTCCTTTGATCGTAGTCGTCCAATCATTGATCATCGCGATTGTGATCGCTTCTTGATCCATTGATCTTGGCCGTTGGATTTGCATTGATCATCATCATCATTAAGATCTTGATCTCGACCGTCGGATCTCTTTTGATCATCACGATCGTGATCATCATCTTGATCTTGATCTTGATCTTCGTTCTCAGCCGTCCGATCATCCGATCTTGATTCCCATCAAGATCTGTGCCCGATCGTGATCATCGTGGTTGTTTACTCGTCGCCAGGATTCCGATCCCATTATTCTTCGCATATTCGGATTAATCTAACGTCGTTCTAAAAACAAGTCATCTCACTCTCAAATTATATTGTATCATATTCGAGATTGTTTATGGAAGCCCGCAAGTAGATCCATATTGATTATCATATATTGTTTATTGTTGTTCATCGTTGGGATGCTACAGATTTACACGAGTGAATCCAAGTAGTAGTTTTGACTTCGTGCTTTCTTTTGCCTCCAATGTATAGAGATCTTGCATGCATCCATGTAGTTAATTTTTGGATAGAGGAATAGGAATTATTATTGTATTTCATGTCATGGCATTATACAACTATTGTAGATTGTATACTAGTGTTGATTGCCTATATGATTGATGTTAGTGTGTTAGTTGATTGTGATTAGTAAGATTATGGACATTATACATATTAATACCATATTCACATAGACGTAACTTGCTATGATTTATAATTGTTAACCCCTAACTCATCGTTCATAACATTTTAATCTTCTAATTCATGAAGAACATGTTGAAACCCTGAAATTTATTGCCAACCTAAACATTGTCATCCTGTTTCGACCTAGATAATTTCATCAAAATCAATAACTTTCTGAATATAAAATGTATCCCCATCTTTCTAGTTTCCAGAACATCCGAATTTTGAATTCCGACTTATATTGCATGAGTTATGACCATTTTACTGCAGCTGCACTGTATTTTCTGATTTATGCATATACCATGTTAAGCTGATAAATTAGGTGAGCTAATGATCAAATATTACCATGATAATTTTCAGATTGATAGCCAACATGCTTAGGGTAATGAAAATTATTTTCGCTGATTTTTAAAATGAATATTTACTGCTTTTACAACTGAAACTAGTTGACACTGATAATCATCCAAAAACAGTAACATGTAAAGAACACTGAAATTCACCTAGCTACTGTTGTCGGAATTTGGACTTTAAATATGCGTTGGAACCAGGCAAGAGTCTACTTTCTAGACCTTCTGATGGATCCACATTTACTATCCTGTAGCAACGGAAATTCTGATTTTGGTACAACAACCTACTGCTGTCCAGAATTGGGTTTCTATGTTTAATAATATATAATTAAATCTATAATGTTGAATTTGGTGTATTTGATTGTATAGAGTACATCGCATGATCTTAGGGTTATTTTGTCATCATTCTGGTGTCCCTTATTAATCTCATTATCGTTTCCCATTGATATTTCTGTTCCTATTGTTCCCTATTAGTATTGCATGTTAATTGAATAAAGAATGTTAATCAAGTCGGGTTAAGGGTTGACTAGGGTAGTTGATAATATAGTGACTGTACTTGGGAATGTGGGCCTCGTTCCTAAAAGTTGTAAATGGCCAGTGTTATCGTCATTGTGCAAGAAATTGCAAATGGCCAGTGTTATCGTCATTGTGCAAAAAATTGCAAATTGCCAGTTTTATCGTCATTGTGCAAGAAATTGCTGTAATAACTAGTGTTATATTGTGCCAAGTACATAACCTATAGAATCTACCACCTCAGTCTAAACAAAATTAATTGTATGCATCGAACCTGTAATATGGGATGCAATAGTACGTGCATTAGTTAGGATTAAAATGAATAATAGACTTAAGACTTCATCGCATTGTCATTGCATTTTGTCATCGTTATCGAACAGTGTATCGTTATTGCTTATCATTATTGTTATTGTTTATTGTTATGGTTATAATCATCGTTATTGCATATTGTACTATTATCGCTTTGTCACTGTTCAATACTATTAATTTCATCGTTCACTGAATTCATCGTTATACCGTTATTGTCATTGTTTCTCTGTTTCTCTACTTGCTGTCCACGACTTGCACTAAGGACATATTTTCCTCTCTTTTAGATGAACAACTTACAAGCAATCAAGGAGATTTGCTTGATGGACTGGGAGAGCAACAATGGTAAAAGAATTGTTTTGCTGTGTCGCTTAAATAATTATTGTTTTTTTTTTGGAACTTCAATAATTGAACAATGTTGTTAATTATTGTATTTGTGGGCTTTTTGACCCGAATGATGTTAGTGTTGATTCCAGATGCTGGATTTGTATTTTTTTGGTTATTTTATGCTTAAATTCCAAGTATTGTTATTCATGTTATTACTTCTTTTATTGCATGCGTGGTTGTTTTACATCATGTTTAATAATGTTGAGTTGAATCGATGACAGCCTATAAATGACGCAAGTCATTCGCTAGGCCATGTCACGTGCTTGCATTCCATATTTTTGGAAAGCGGGGCATGACACAAACATAAGTGTGAAAATTTGGGTTGAGGTAAAACTAACAAGATCATCGTTTAAAAGTGTTGAAAGAAACAATGAACCTCTTTATTTAATTCACACAGATATTTGTCAATTGAAAATGATACAAACAAGAGGTGGTAATAAATATTTTATTACCTTTGTTGATGATAACACAAAATATTGTTATGTGTATTTGCTTAAAAGAAAGGATGAAGCGATTGAGAAATTTGTTCTCTATAAAAATAAAGTTGAGAATCAACTCAACAAGAAAATTAAGGCGCTAATGTAGAGTATGAATCGATATTTGCTGAAACTTGTACTAAGCATGGGATTATACATGAAACCATTGCGCCTTATTCTCCTCAGTCCAACGGTGTTGCTGAGCGAAAGAATCGTACGTTGAAGGAAATGATGAATACAATGTTAATAGGTTCTGGTTTGCCACCAAACTTGTGGGGAGAAGCTATTTTTTCAGCTAACTACCTTTTGAATAAGGTGCCCAAAAAGAAAAAAAGAGAAAACTTCATATGAATCATGAAAAGGAAGAAAGTCATCCTACAATTACTTATGAATGTGGGGATATCTTACCAAGGTAGCAGTACCTCCACCTAAGAAAGTGAAAATATGACAAAATATAGTTGATTGCATTTTCATTGGCTTTGCACATAATAGTAGTGCTTATCGGTTCTTGGTATACAAATCCGATATCTCTGATATACCAAAGAACACGATAATTTTGTCAAGAAATACATCATTCTTTGAAGATGTATTTCCATGTCAGTCTAACAAGAACCGAGTAGTTCCAAATGAACACATGAGACTATCAGTGAAGATAGTGAAAACCTAGATGAAGAAGTTGAGGAGTAACCTAGACGTAGTAAAAAAAGAACAGAAAATTTTTTGGGTCCAAATTTCTTAGCTTTTATGCTTGAAGGTGAATCCCAAACTTTCAACGAAGCGGTGAGCTCTAGCGATGGTCCTCTATGGAAAGAAGCCATTAAAAGCAAAATTGATTATATCTTGCAAAATCATATTTGAGAACTAGTGGATCTTCCACTAGGTAGTAAACCTTTAGGTTCCAAGTGAATTTTCAAGAGAAAAATGAAAGCTGATGGATTAATTGATAAATACTCGGAAAGACTTGTTATCAAAGGATATAAAGAAAAAAAATGTCTGAATTACTTTGCTACATATTCTCTTGTGTCGAGAATAAATTCCATTAGAATGGTACTTACAATAGCAGCCTTGCGCAATCTTGAAGTACATCATATCAAAGGATATAGACAAAAGGAATGTCTGAATTACTTTGATACATATTTTTCTGTATCGACAATAAATTTCATTAGGATGGTACTTGTAATAGCAGCCTTGCGCAATCTTGAAGTACATCAAATGGATGTGATGGTTTAGATGAAGAAATGTACATGGAACAACCTGAGGGTTTTTGAGCTTCAGGATAAGAAAAAAAAGTATGTAAACTGGTGAAGTCATTATATGGCTTAAAACAAGCAACAAAGCAATGACATGAAAAATTTGACAATATCATGATAACAAATGGTTTCAAGATCAATGAATGTGATAAATGCGTATATGTCAAAGACACTGAAAGTGGATATATCATAATATGCTTGTATGTAGATGACATATTTATTGTTGGAAGCAATGTTAAGATGATTAAATCTACTAAAAATATGTTGAACTCAAGGTTTGATATGAAAGACATGGGACTAGCTGATTTTATATTGAGAATTAAAATCACAAGAACATCAGACAAGCTCGTTTTAAGCCAGTCACATTATATTGACAATATTCTAAAAAATTTGATAAAAATAGTTGTGGAATTGCCAGAACTGCAATAGATCTAACGTTACAATTATCCAAGAATAAAGGTGAGAGTAATTCTCAAGTAGAATACTCTAGAATCATAAGCAACCTAGTACGTGATAAGTTGTACAAAACCAGACATAACCTATGCAATTAGTAAACTAAGTAGATATACAAGTAATCCTGGAAACGAGCATTGGCAAGAAATTATAAGAGTACTGAAGTACTTGCGTTTTACTCGTAACTATGAGCTGCATTATATAAGATATCTGCCTGTACTTGAAAGATACAATGTTGCGAACTTGATATCTAGTGATAATTAAAAATCTACTAGTGGCTATGTGTTTATACTAGGTGGTGCAGCAGTTTCTTGAAAATCCTCGAAACATACAGCGATATCTAAATCCACGATAAAATTTGAATTTATCGCACTTGACAAATGTTGGGAAGAGGCTAAATAGTTACAACATTTTCTTGAGGATATTCCAAGATGAAAAAAGCCTGTACCTCCAATTTGCTTACATTCCGATAGTCAATCTGCAATTTATGGAGCACGAAGCAATATGTATAATGGTAAATCTTAACATATTCATCGAAGACATAATACCAATAGACAATTACTCTATACTGGGGTTATCTTTGTGTACTATGTAAAGTCAAAGGATAACATTGTGGATCCACTAACCAGAAGATTAAACAGAGAGTTAGTTGATAAATCATCGAGGGGAATGAGACTAAAGCCAATTAAAGAATAAGTCGACACAATGGATACCCAACCTAGTTGACTGGAGATCCCAAGATCTAGGTTCAATGGGACAACTAAATTGTAAAGACTACGTTGGATCATTGTGGGGATTTTTCCATATCCATTCCTATGATGAAATAGTGATACCCATAAGGTAAGAGGTTAATCTAGGATTTTAATGATTCTTATGCGTCAGAAATTTGAGCAGAGTAATATGGGTTACTCTTAACTAAGAAATCACACCTATGTGAGATGGAAGAAGGGCCACTTCCAAGAGAATAGTGTATGGAAACATTCTTGTTAAACTCTTGCAGAACCAGGTATATGTCCATGGCCAAAACGAACATAACAGTGAGAACTGAAATGCATTAAGAAGATTCCAGTGTGAGATACGTCATCATTTACACAAACGACAGAACAGTTCATGGACATCGCTTAATGTTTAATAAGTAAAATAAGCATATTTTCATAAGGAAAGGTTCAAAAGGCAACACCTACCTATCCTATGTAGGTTTCAACTGCTAAATTCTATCACCAAGTCTGTCGTGTCTGTGCTTGTCAATTTCATTCATGTGGGGAATGTTAGAAGATGGGTATCTTCACACCATTTACGAACCAGTTTTTGAGAAATTTTTTGAGTAAGATCCTTTATGAATTAGTGAGATATCTTGATGTATGTGTGTTCTCCTTCGTGAGTAGATCAAAATCGTATATTTATTTGCTCAAAACGGCTATCGGGTGAATGAGAAATTGTCTCCTAAAGTGAGACACTTCATTTCTAAAAATGGGTTGAGGGACTTTAGTCCCATATCAGAAAATTCAAAGGAAATAGAATGGTATATATAATAAACTCTTACTGTAACCCCTGTTTTCGCAAATACGTATTTTCTGTGTATTTTCGGTATTTCGATTTTTGTAAATTATTTTTCCGCTTTCAAATTCTTTTTGTTAAAATGTATTATTGGATCTTCTTTTAAAGCCTATTCTAATCGATAATTTTATTTGTGACTATTTTTTAATGAATTTATATCGTAATTCAAATCCTATTATTGTTGTTACTATTGTTATTATTATTATTATTTCGGTTATTATTATTATTATTATTATTATTATTATTATTATTATTATTATTAATAAACTTATTGTTTATAAAATTTTCGGAAGCTTATAGACCGTAATCTATATTGCATGTTTATTAGAATATGAATTTTATGTATACCATTTTATTTAATTAAATAATATGTAATATTATTTTGCTCCTTATTATGGTTCGATTCAAATACAATCTTGATCTTTTGTGATGTCCTACATTCTATTGTATTTAGTAGTATCTGAGTATATTAATTTAATGCATACAAATTGATTATTTGTATTACTATATTATTATTGATCTATGTATTCATTTATTTTTCTAAAACCCTAATTGCCTTAGTGGATCTTTTAACCTATTAAACCCCATATCATTTTTCCAATTAACTAACCCAATAAACCATTAAAACCCACAACCCAATTACCCGTTCAACCCACTAAGCCCCAACCCGTTTTAACCCTAATATCCTATATATAAACCATGTCATATATTACCCTGTTATAACCCAATTAAACCCTAGCCGATCTCCTGTTTCCCCTACCCCTGATCTCTCCTCTACCGTATCTTCCGGTCCTCCTCCTCAACCCTGTGCGCCTCCCCCCGTCCCGAACACCATCCCTGCCTCGCGCTCCACCCCGATGCCAGACTTCCCCTTACAGCAACGACTGTCGCATCCTCTTCCAGTTGCACCTCCTACCTCCAGCCAGACCCTACCTCGGTGCTGCGCTGTTCAGCCATCGCCAGCAAAGCCCGAAGCCGCAGATAGCACAACTACAGCATCAGTCCCCTGTTCCACCGACCATCGATGTTTCGTCGTCGCACTACCGCCGACGTTCCGCCCCCTTTCCGCCGTCGCTGGCCGCTGGGGCCGAAGCCATGATTGGTGGTTGCTGTTTGATCAAGTTTTGATCAAGTGAATTCTGGGTCGTCCGATTCTCCTCTTGATCATCACTATCATGATGATCATCGAGATCTTGATTATCAAATCTCCATTATCATCAACTAGATTTGGACCATCCGATCGATCTGATCACCCTTAATCATCATCATCTTCATCAGGATCTGATTAGATTTATGCCGTCGATCGTCTTGGATCTTGATCGTTGAATCTATCTGTCCGATTATGTTCGTGATTGTTCATGATTGTTCATGTTCGTTCGTTGGTATTGAGTTTGTGCCTGAGAATCCATTCCCATTATTCTCTTTCTCGTCAGATCCGTCGTCAATTGCAAGACAAGTAACTTGTATTCTTTTTTGTTGTATAATATAAGTACTAAATACCGCATGTAGTGTAGCTGCTTCAAAATCTATTCTCATGAAAACCCTTGTTAGATCATGTCTCTATGTGTTGATCCGCTCGTAGTTGTCTCATTACACACACGACATGAAATAACTTAGAGATAATCAATTCTTGGTGTATACATGCATGTTGTTTGTATGATCTTGTATGCTTGATGTGTTAGTAGTAGTATAACTCATTGTAGACTTGTTAAACACCCTATACCATGTTGCTTGGATATCTAGTATACCCTATTTCACGTTTGTTATGATTTGGATGTGTTTCATATGATCTAGTTGATTTTATGCATGAAGAATAATTATGTCTTTGTTGTTACCCCGTTTTTGTTCAGTATTTTAGACCTTATTAAGGTCAGTAAATGAAAATTATTTGTGAATATGAATTATAGAAAATTCTGTCTACTTTCCAGAATTTCTGACAGATCTTAGTTTCGATTTGTGAGTTGTAAGTTATGGTTATTATACTACATATGTGTAGAAAATTCCAGATTCTGTTTTATATGAATTCTGTATGGTTATTTATTTTTAAACTGATGTTAAAAAATAATATTTTGATCCAATATTTTGCTAAGTACAACTAGACTTGATTGGGATTAACTCCTAATTTTTATGGATTTAATTGATGACTTTTATATGCTATTCTATGCATACAAACAACTACTATACTTGCAGAATTTTCATGTTGTTCAGTAAAGAACCCAAATTTCAACCTAATTCTATTTGCTGTTTACAAAAACTTTGTGAATATGAGTTGTAGCCTACTGTATCTATTTTATCACCCTTTTGATAGATCTGGATTTCGATTTATATTTTGTAATCTATTGTCATTTTAGTAATGTTGTGTCAAGAGTTTCAGATTTACAAAATTACTGTAAATTGTTGTTTTCTGATTTTACTTGACTATTCTATCTATGTTGAATAATTATGAAACTTTATTTTCTGATACTAGACATGCTAGGGAGTACCCTAGATTTTTCTTGGATTTTATCAGTAAGCTTTATGCCGTTTGCCTGTTTATGATTACAAACTTTTGATTTCTGTTTGAACATGTTTTCTGGATATAATTCTATTTTGAGTCCTGTTTTTGTGAAACACCATATGACATATATATATTTGCTGGATTCGACCGAGAGTCTATTTTCTAGATTTTCTGACGGATCCAGGTTTCCATATTTGTGGCAACGGGTATCCCAAATTTGGTGCAGTACTGTCGTATTTTCCTGAACTAGAATTTTCGTTGTACTAATCTTTTATGAGTTGTCTTTCACCTGTACATGTTTATCTCCAACCCGAACCTGTTACCTGTTCATTCCATATTATTCTTGCCATGTTTTGTACATGTACATGCTTGTCTGATAATAATAACAAATAACGAAGCCAGGGTTAAGGGAAAGATCTTATTAGTGGACAATATAGGTATATGTACTCAGAAGGGGGCCGTGTTCCCATTACTTGATGTCATGATTTCATGATTACATGATTCATGCTTGTTATTACTATATGATGCCATGATTTCATGATTACATGATTCATTCTTGTTATTACTATATGATGCCATGATTTGATGATTACATAATTCATGCTTGTTATTACTATATGATGCCGCGAGTTCACGATTATGTGATTCGTGCTTGTTACTTGTTACTTGTTACTTAACGCCTGAGTACATGACCCTATAGAAATCCACCACTAGATCTAAACGTAATTTGTATGAATGTAGCAACCATGTGGTAAAAATCTGGGATGCAAGAAGTGCTACCTAGATAGATTTAATAAAAGACTTGAAAACAATATGATCACTTGACACTTGCTACTTGTTACTTGTATATGATACTTGATTACTTGATACTTGTTACTTCTTACTCATTTACATGCTACTTGACACTTGTTACATGCCACTTGCACTCGTTCATCTTGCCATACTAGTTGTTTCTGTTCTTGATTTAGAGTTAGTTCTCTATTTTGTTGTTACATCCTTTCCATGTTGTACTTGCTTCTGCTGTTACTCTATTCTTGTTTATCTAACCTGTAATTGTTGCCTGCACTACAAACATCCCGTAACTTGCATAGACGGGCATTTTTTATCTCTTCCCTTTTTCCTGCAATTTGTTAAATTACAGATTATGGTGAACAGCTGCCCAATGGAGTAAGTGATCTGCGATTCTAGTTGCTGGAGTTCTGGCTATAATTTACTTTCTTCCTATTCTTGAATAAATGTAATTTGCTACATGGATATTTGTATTGAGTTTTTTTTTTCCAGACTTGTGTTTTGTTCCAGATATGATTATTTGAAATTTAGTATTCTTGTTTCTTTTCAAGTAATCTTGTTGACTATATTGATTCAGTTATGCATGCGTGGTTGACTATTTCTCTTGTATATCTCTTGTTTATACTTGTGCTTGTTGTAAAGATCCTGACAGCTTATGAATGGTGAAAGCCATTCGCTGGACTTAGTCGTGTATCCGTATTCCGTATTCCTTTTTGGGAAGCGGGGCGTGACACTTACTTTGTATTGTAAGATAGCAAGCTAAGAGACTCTTTCTCGTGCACACGCTGGGGGGCGGGGGGGGGGGGGGGGTGCAAATCTCGGACCGGATTAACATGCTCATTTTGTGCACCCGCATGTCTTGCAAACACGAATGTTCAAACGACTTAACCTCATCCTGTTTAGAGCTATTTATTCTTGTTTTAAACTGCAGAAACAGGTTGTGTTTGCCGTTATAGTGGCTGCATTTAACCATTTGTCTGCCAATACATTATGTGCATTCAAGGAGATGTCTGTCGTTACGTTTTTCACCCTAGCCCTATAAATAGAGGCATCTTCTCCCCTCATGAAACACACTAGAATTAAACACTTCTCCCTCCCTTCTGTTCTGTTCTTCTACTTCCATTGTCCAATCATTCGGTGATTGGTTTCAGGCGCTATTCAGTTCTAGAGCGTGACGTGGTGCCTGCATCAATAGTCTTCGGTCGTTGCATCCTGAGAGACAGATGCCTTCACAAGCTCCAGCATCCGGACGAGGCAAATCTGTTAAGGAGATTGTGTGATACACAAGCCTCGACGCAAATTGGTTTGATTTTGTAATTTTGTTATTTCATTTCTTTTTCTTTTTATTTGTTAGTTTTCTTCTTCTCCACCTTCTCTATTTTTGTGCCTCTAAATCAAATTTCGTTTACTACTAACAATTTTGTAACCAAATTTGTAACAAAGCATCCTCCAACAATGTAATACTTGCGAGATGTTCTTTAACTGTGTTCTAAAATGAAGTGATAATGGTAAAAATTATAGAAAATTAGGGCAGTATGATTATAGCATAAATCCTAAAGCTTTTACAAGGAGATTAACCATAACAGGCATCTTTAAGCAGGTTTGGGCTTTCTTTATGATCATCTACACGACATGGGCTGATCTCAAGCACATTAAAAGTGACTAGACCCAGTAGGAGAGACACCCAGCCCATGAGGATTGTAAGTCAAATCTCTTTTCCCAAAACAAGAGAGTCTTATCTCTTATGGGGGTGAATCAACAGAAGATAAGAGATTCATATCAATCTAATAGATCTATATCAATCTCCTGAGTTGTTTCTCTGGCCTATAAATACCCTCCCCCCTCCTTAGTTAGAAGGTAATTGGAAATGTCGCTCTCAAACTTTCTTTCTCTCCCTGATTCTTACTTGAGCGTTGGAGGGTCTATCGCCAAGGCCATCTCCGATCTTTCAGGTTTTTTGCAGGTCCATCTGCCGCGTCAGCAACCGCTGGATTCAGATCAAGGTGTTCAATCAATGATCCAGGTACAATCTCAAGATCTCTAACCACTTTTTACGGTGACGGTCAAAGGTTAGATCTTTATTATTTTTTTCAAAATATAAACTCACTATTTGTTTGCTCCCACACCAAAATAAGCAGCGACAGATTGACACCGTCTATGGAAAACTGCACTGATCTACATCAACGATTAGACTTACTGCCATGCCACCTTAACTAAGAGGGAGAACAGTGGCCTCAAGCCGTGTAGCTAACTCTCTTCGTCAATAAGCTCCTTCTGTGGAGGACCCAATTTTTCTTCAACAGCTGGATCCACCCCAATAGCCTAATCAAGCTTCTATCAACAGAGAGGCACCGGGGGCTCCCGACAAAGCGGTTATGAACTGCGCCATGAACAAAACCCTCTACATGATCATATCTCAGTCTGTAATGCTTCTAGCGAGTCGATGCCCTTGCAAGTCCCCAGGGGTCAAGAGATCTCTATCAAATCGTCAATGCCAGATAACAGGGGACCGATCTAAGAATTCGTTTAGACGAAAGGCTTGCAAGGGGTGAGGCCTCCCGCTCAGAACATCAAGAGAACTGGAGAAGCAACTCTCCCTGCATGCAGAGATCAAGACATTCCTCCTCTCATAGGGGGCACACTGTAGAAAGAAGCCCGACTCATGAGAGTTGAAAGCATCTTGATAGAAACAAAGAGAAAGAGGCCTCAGTCACTAAGGATGAACTGGAAAACTTCAAGCATGACATCCTCCAAGTTATTCAATATACTCATGATCAGGGCCGACGCTCATGGAGCTGCCACTCTACTCCTCTATGAAAAGAAGAATCCATCGACTCAACTAGATCCAAGGAGAAGGATGACCAAGTCCTTCACCGCATCTGAGAACTAGAAGATCGCCTGGAACAGATGAAGAATGAAGGAAACCGCTCCATCAAGGCCTACCGCCCCAGTCAACCTCCTTTCAGCAAATCCATCATCGACCCACCCATTCCAAAGATCTTCAAAGCCCTTAATTTGAATCTTACGATGGTGAATCTGACCCAGTTGACCATATTGAAAGTTTTAAAACTCTTATGAAGATCTATAATGCTACTGATGTGCTCATATGCTGAATGTTCCCCGCAAGTTTGAAAGGATCAACAAGGGAATGGTACTCTCGCCTCACTCCAGTGTCAATATTTTCCTTCGACCAGCTCGAGGAGCTCTTCATAGCGCACTTTGTTACTAGTCGCAAGGTTAAAAAAACAAGTGTTTCCCTGATGGAATTAAAGCAATGAGATAGAGAACTGCTAAAAGACTTTATCAAGCGCTTTACAACCAAAGCAAGGTCCATCCTCTCCTTGGACTCGTCAGTGGCAGCTGCCGCTTTCTGCCACAACGTCACTAATAAAGACCTGAAAACCTCCCTCACGAAGAAGCCTCCTAATGATTACACTAAGCTCCTAGAAAGAATTGAAAAATATATCAGAGTAGAGGAAGCTCTTTATCCTCAAGGCAAGAACGATTCACCTTCCGGGAAACAAACGGAAGAATGCAAGCAAGGAAGGACCCAGGAAAATTTCAGGAAGACGGCGCAAGTCAACACCGTCCTCCTTCAACACCACGCTTCGACAAGTTCACTCCCTTAACGCAAACGTATCAGCCATTCTCATGGAAGTTGAAAAGGATGGAATAATCTGCCCTCCCCACAAGATGACCACAATCAGCAAGAGAAGAGATAGGAACAAGTGGTGCGCATTTCATAGAGACTATGGACACACTACCGACAGTTGCCGAGACCTCAAAGAAGTAGTTGAAGGTCTGATTCGCTGGGGTTATCTCTCTCAATTTGTCTAACAAAACAATAATGCCGAAACCCCTCCGGCAATGGGGGCTAATAAGCGTCAAACTCTCTTTATCTCCATGTTTCTGACTTGAGCTTAGCAAACATGAAGTATGCATGGATTTTTCATATCATTTAGATGGGATGTAAGAAAAACAATTCATCTAATAAGAGCATCCCAGAAACTGGAAAAATTGGGAGATGAGGTATATACTACATACTTGCAGAGCATTGATGCGCATATATAGGAGGTTGCTTCCAAATTGAGTAGCAGTTTGAACTCAAATACATCCATGCACTCGAACTATGAGCTAATTCTGCCATGTGGTCAACCCATACAACAAGGGTCTCAGAATACGATGGCATGGATTTACCGAGGAGTGAAGAAAGGATTCACAGCTGCAAAAGCCTGAAGAAGAGTGAGCATGCAATAAGAATAATTAGGCAACTAATAGGTTAATAAGTTCTAATACTTTAGAAGATGAGCACATGGACAGATTATGAAGTTGCTCAATTTTGTCAAAGTCTAAACAACGATTCTATGCAGATCTATTACTGTGTCAGAACGCTACTCGCGTCCGTATCAGAAATACATAGAGAGTAAGTTCTTGTAGAGTATAATGAATGTTTTAACACAGTTTATAGAAAAAAACAAGTAGTTGCTCGTCACCAAACTTATTGAAGCCTCCCCCATAAGTTGGGTCGTGTATGTATATAATTAATTGAGTCCAGCCTAACAGCAACAGGACCATATCAGTATCACCCACTTGCAAATCAGTAGTTAATCAGGTGCTGTTGGAATGTCAGCTATTAGGACCATATGAATATCAAATGTCTGTTTGTAAGTTTATTTCACATCTACTTTACTTGATTATAGTTCTCTCTTTTTTATTTTTTCCTTTTTAATTTTCCAGCTTTTTAGAAGGTACAGACTGTCAAAAGTGGTAGCTACCTACATCAAAGAGGGTTTTCTTCATAAAGTCTTTTTGTGTAATATTTTTCAAATTATTAAGTTTTTTTTTTGAAGGAATAAATTATTAAGTGTTGATATATCAATTTCTTCAGCTTTACAGCACTTGCACCTTGTTGTGTTCCCCTCAGAAGGGCAGCAATAGTTGGCTCGAAATACATACATAGAACAACAATCCTATCGTTCCATACTTTAAGAAAAATTTATGTTATACTTCAGATTCAATCAGCATGCAGCAGACACATGAGCATTAGCCTAATTTGATCATAACATATACTGAAACTACTGAATTGTTTACTATTGTGGTTCGGCATTACTTCATGATATAAGATCTTGAGAGCCTAAACCGTACTCTCTTCCAATTTAGGAGTCGGAAAACTTTCATACGTACCAATCAAGATGTGATTAAGATCATCCATACTACACATATGAATCCTTCTAAAAGTTCCAAAACTAATCAAACAATAGACTTGGATCCATGTCCCTCAAAGAAAATCTTTTTTGACGTCAGGAATTTTAGCAGAATAGCCTTTGCAGTAATACAAAGGTGAAGAGAACTCGAGGTGATGCCAGATATCGATGATTGATGAGTCAGATCCCAGTATGTAACAGTAGTGATAAGGAATGAGTGAGAAAAGATCAGAGAAGAAGAGAAGCACAGAAGATGAAAAAGCAATGACTAATGATAATGGTAAGATCGCAGCAAATCAGAGCCGTATGATTTCAGCACAAATCGAAAAGCTTTTACAGGCAGATTAACAGTAACAGACATCTCTAACATGTCCGAACCTTCTTCATGATCATTTACAAGACATAAACCGCTTTCAAGCCCATCAAAAGTGACTAGGTCCACTAGGAGAGACACCCAGCCCATTAGGGTTATAAGTCAAATCTCTTATCCCAAACGAGAGAGTAACTGATCCTATCTCTTAAATAGGGAGGAATCTACAGAAGATATCAGACTTAAATCAATCTTCTAACCGATTCTCCGGCCTATCAATACCCTCCCCCCACCCTTAGTCAGAAGGTAATCTGTAATCAGAAAATTTTTCCTCAAACTCTTTTTCTCTCGCTGGTTCTGACTTGAGCGTCGGAGGATCTGTAGCCGGGGTCAACTCCGGTGTTTCAGGCTTTTCGCAAGTCCATTGACCGCGTCAGCAACCATTGGATTGATATCAATGAGTTCTTTCAACAATCCAGATCCAATCTCAGGAGCTCTAACCAATTTTTACGACGATGATCAAAGGTTAGATATTTAGTATTTTCCTTCAAAATATAAACTCTCTATCTGTTTTCTCCCAGACCAAAACAAGTAGCAACAGATTGGTGCCGACTGTGGAAAACTACACAGATCTACGTCATAGATTAGAATTTGTCGTGAGAAACACCGAGCTCCCCCGCCATGCTATGGAGGTTTAATGGGAAAGCAGTGGCCTCAAGCCGCCAAGCCAATCCTCCTCGTCAACAAGCTCATCTTGTGGAGGACCCCATTCCTCCGCATCAACCGAATCAGCCCCAATAGCCTAATCAAGATCCTCTCAACGGAGGTGCACCGAGGGGCTTCCGACAAAGCCATCATGAATAGCGCCATGAACAACACTTGCTATACAACCATGTCTCAGTCCATTATGCTGCAAGTCACTCCACGCCCTAGCAAGGTCCCCAGGGGTCAAGAGATCTCCGTCATGTCATTAATGCCAGACAACAGGGGACTGATCTATGGATCCGTTTGGACAAGCGGCGTATCCGGGGCGAGGCCTCCCTCTCAGAACATCAGGAGAACAGAAGAAGCTACTCTTCCCGAAGGTAGAAATCAAGATGCTCCACCTCTCATAGGGGGCACAGTGTAGAAAGAAGCTCGACCCATGAGAGTCGAAAGTATCTTGAGCGGAACAAAGAGCAAGAGGCCCCAGTCACTAGGGCCGAACCGGAAAACTTCAAGCACGACATCCTCCTAGCCATCCGAGGTACTCATGGAGCCACCACTCTACTTCTTCGAAAGAAGAAGAATCTAGTAACTCAACTGGAACCAAGGAGAAGGACAACCAAGTCCTTCACCGCATTCAAGAAGTAAAGGATTGCCTGGAACAGATAAAGCATGAAGGAAACCACTCCAGTAGGGCTTACCACACCACTCATCTTCCTTTCAACAAATACATCCTCGATGCACCCATTCCAAAGAACTTCAAAGCTTCTTAGTTTGAATCTGACAATGGTGAATTTGAACCGGCTGACCATATTGAGAGTTTTAAAACTCTCATGATAGTATATAATGCCATTGAGCGCACATGTGCCAAACATACCCCACAACTTTGAAAGGATAAACAAGAAAATGGTACTCTCACCTTACTCCAGAGTCGATGTTCTCCTTCGACCAACCTGCGGAACTCTTTATAGCGCACTTTGTCACCAGCCGCAAGGCTGAACAGACAAGTGCTTCACTGTTGGAATGAAAGCAAAAAGATGGAGGACTGCTGAAAGACTTTGTTAAGCGCTGCACAGCCGAGGCATGGTCCATGTAACACCCCTAGTTATTGGGCTTAGGAATTATAAAGATTAAATGGGCTCAAAGGAATTAGTATTGGGCCTGGTTGGTGGCGGGCTTAGGAAATGGCCTAATATATATATATATATATATATATATATATATATATATATATATATATATATATATATATATATATATAGAGAGAGAGAGAGAGAGAGAGAGAGAGAGAGAGAGAGAGAGTGTGTGTGTGCATAAATTATATATATATGTAGTGGCAGAGCTAGGATTTTCATTCATCGGGAGCAAAATCACAAGAACTAAAAATTTATAAAAGTCTTTAAACATTCACAATCATATTACAAAAGAGATTAAACATGCATTGTTATATTATAAAACTCCCCTACGCGACTTCATAATTATTTCCCTGCCAGTGTGCAATTTCCATGTTGTTCTATAATTACTTCCACCTAATTACTTCGAGACAAACTAAAACTTTATTCTTCAAATCATCTAGATTATTTTCTCTTAATCTTACTACCCTTTGCTACACATATAAACATTAATAGGCCACAATGCCACATAAATCAATCATAAAGTAAAACTTAGTTCTATCTGCATGCAACAATGAATTATAGCATGTTAATACTTTAATAAATTGCCTTGATTTATCATCCAAGATTCAAATATGGAAATGGAACTAACTTAAATCTACACACATTTCCAAAAATCGAGAAATTAATATTCCACTATTCCCCTTCAAATTAACCAACAAATCCACCTCAATCTGAACAATTTCACATTCTTGAATTCGAAAGAATTACAAAAACAATTCCTAATAGTTCCCAAAAAGGGGGAAAATGAGTACCCGAATGGCACCGTGAAAGTTCCGCCGATTCCTATGTCGTCCTTGAAGATCTTATTGATGTTGAGGATTGTTGAGTTCGTATTTTGCGACTCGCTGTTATCACGTCGTACACTTGGCCCATACCTTCAGAAATTGGGATTTGGGACTTGGGAGCTAGGGTTTCGGAGGAGCAGTAAAGATGAGAAGATTCAGGTTGAGAAGATTAAGAAGATGAGAAAATATTTGGAATTGGGGGTTTTGATTGGGAATGAGAGGGAGGGTTTGCGAAGAATGAGTGATCGGAGAAGAGTTGGAGGTTTGGAATTGATGGCTTGGATTGGGAGCTAGGGTTTCGAAGGAGCCCGATAAAGAAACGAAGAAGAAAAGGAGCGGCAGAAGAAGAGGAGCAGGTGTATGTCACAGTATGTGTAAGTTGGGCATGGGCCAAAGAAGAGGAGCGGGTTGCTTTGGTCATGGGCCATGTTACTGCTGATTTCGGTGTGGGGGTAAACAGATGAAATTTGTGGGTTCGTGGAAAAACCTGAATAGCAGATCCGAACCTGTTCGTCTGAGTTGGGCTACTGACTCCCGCCGTACACCTGCAAGGAAAGTGCGAAACACCGGGATTGATCCCGGCGACGCACCCTCCGACGCTCTTGTCAGTAACCAGTGATGATTAAAAAAGAGCTTAAGTAGGTAAAAGAGTGATTAACCTGGTCACAGTGGTGGGTAGGAGGTATTTATAGTCGCCATGGGGGAGTTAATTAGGGATCTGATTAGAGATTTGATTTCCTGTGATAGGAGTAAAATCCTCCTAATCAGTTTAGGAAACTGATCCCCTAATTCCCGGTGAGAGCAAATCAGGCCTGTTGATTTGGTCAAATCAGTAACCCTGATTTTCCTCTTACTGATCTGGGTTTGTCTTGGGTCGGGACCCGTACCCAGTTGGAGTGGATCCGTTCGCGGGTTATTGGATCTGTGAGAAGGAGACCCAGTACCTGCTTCGGACCCACTGGTAGGTGAAATTACCGTTTTACCCCTGAGCTTTGAGATTCGCGTCCGATGTGAACGGTCCCGATTTAATCCTATTTTTAGCCATATCACGAGCCCCCCACTCCCGAAGACTGAGTTTGATCAGCCTTTGAGGAGTAGTTTTACTGTTCTAATGGCGTACGGGATTTTATCGGTGTTCTTAAGGGAGTTTGGAATCTTGCCCGGGGTGTAACGGTGTTATTATGGGCTTGTAAAATGCCCAAAAATACTCTCAGAATTTTCTGGATTTTTGGTGATTTTTCCAGATTTTTCTGAATTTTTTCTCATTTTTTTGAATTTTTTATTCATTTTCCGAATTAAATAATTAATTATCGAAAATATTAAATAATTACTCTAATTAAATAATTATATTTTTCAGAATTTAAAATAATTTTTCTGAATTTATAACTATTTTTAGAATTTCTATTTAATTTTTTCCGATTTTTTAAATATTTTTTCGGATTTTTTAAATAAAAAAAACAATTAAATAAATAAATTAATTAATTTAAATAATACCTGACACATGACACGATCTGTGCCGTCGGATCCTGGGACACGTGGCGCGATCTGTGCCATCGGATCCCTGCGCGAATCTCGAGGAGGCGCGCTTTTCGAAAAATCGTTATCTTGTCGTTTAGCGCGCGTGGCGCGATCTGGATCGTCCATCATCAGAAGCGCGAATTTCTGGAAGATCCAACGGTCGTAGTCGTTCGGCGGATATTTTCTCCGTTTGTGAAGCTCGGATAGGGGGTTGCTCGGCAGCCGACCGAGAGGTGACTTCGCCCAACGCCTGTTTTGGAGCCGACCAATGTGGTGAAGCCACGTGGCGAGCCACGTGGCAAAAATTATTATTATTATTATTTTTTTCTTTTCTTTACTCCCGCCCTGTTCCTTCTTTTCTTCTTCGTCTTCTCTTCCGCCAGCTCTGTTCTCTCTTCTCCTCCTTCGTCTTCGTCTCTTCTCTTCGGCGCCAATCCAACGAAGAGGGAGCCCGACGTCGGCATGGAAGAGGAGCTCGGCGGAAAGAGGTGGTCTCGGCTATGGGCGAGCTCGGCGAGGAGGCGAGGAGTTGGCGGAGTTCGAGCTCCGACGAAGGGTGGCTCGTCGAGGGTGGAGCTGCAAGTTGAAGGTGAACTTCGGAGTTGGAGCTCGGCTACGAATGGGGCTCGGAGCACGTGCTCTTGGAGTCGAGGTTGGAAGCTCGTCGAAGGACTGTGGGGGAGCTCGGCAATGGAGAGGAGTTCGAAGCAGTGGAGAGGAGCTTCGTGGCGACGGAGCTCGACGACGGAGTGGGTGAGGTCGATGAGGGCGACGTCCAGCTTGGTCGAGGCTCCGCGCTGGAGCTTGTCGGAGAGCGATCTCAGCGGAGGCGAAGGAGACGGAGCTCGGCAATGGAGCTCGTCTGAGGTGAGGGAGGAGTTCGAAGCAGTGGAGAGGAGCTTTGTGGGTTGGCGAGCTTGGCGATGGGTGCTCGACGTCTTCGGCGTTGTGGAGCTCGGTGGCGCGGAGAGCTCGGAGCTCGTGGCAACGACGGGTTCGTCGAGGAAGGAGCTCGGAGCTCTGAGCTTCGGAGGCGGTCGTCGAGCGGCTTCGACGAGTGGGCGAAGAGCATAGAGCTCGGCCATGGAGGTGGTGAGCTCGTCAGTGGTCGGCGTAGCTTGCTCGAGGGAGCCGACGGAGCTCATGACGGTGGCGTTCGGAGCTCGTCATTGGGTTCGGAGATAATGAAGCTCGGAGCTTCATTGAAGGAGAACGACGAGCGGAGCGGTGTTCGCTTTGTGGTGGTCGGCGATGGAGAGAGGTTGGAGAAGAAGCTCGGCTGCCGAGCTTGGTGAAGATTAGGGGGCGCCTGAGCTTCAGAGGAGAAGCTCGTCGGAGGCGGTTTGGGACTTCGGTGATGGAGATGCTCGGCAAACATGAGAGTTGGGTCTTTGTTTTTCTTCTGTGCAGTTTTGTTTTGGCGCCAGGATATTGGAGAAGGAGGGAGATGGGAAGGGGTTCGGGTCGGATCCCCTTAACGGGTCCGAACCCGGCCCCTTGTCCCCCACCCCCCCTTTTTTTTTCTCTCGCTGCTTCTTGTTCGGCAAATCCGAGCACGGATTTGGAGGCAAATTTTTTGGCCATTTTGCAGCTCGGTATGGCAGTAGCTCGGATTGGAGATCTGAACTATGTGGCTTGATCTGGGCCGTTGAATGGTGGCACGGATCTCGAGACGGGCTTAATTCCCAAGAAAACGCTATCTTGTCGTTTATCGACGCTGGCAAGATCTGGGCCGTTGGATGATGACACGAATCTCGAGACGGCTCAGTTCCCAAGAAAACGCTATCTTGTCGTTTAGTGACGCTGGCAAGATCTGGGCCGTCTGATCGAGATCTTGCACGAATGTTGAGGAGAAAGTGAGTTTTCTCCGTTTGCAGGCTCGGAAAGGCACTTGCTCGGCAGCCGACCGGGCTCTTTGATGTTAGGGCTCAGATGGGAAGAGCTCGGATTCTTGCTCGGACGGGAAGAGCTCGGGTTCTTGCTCGGACGGGAAGAGCTCGGATGGGAAGAGCTCGGATTCTTGCTCGGACAGGAAGAGCTCGGATGGGAAGAGCTCGGATGGGAAGAGCTCGGATTCTTGCTCGGATGGGAAGAGCTCGGATGGGAAGAGCTCGGATTCTTGCTCGGACGGGAAGAGCTCGGATGGGAAGAGTTCGGTTCGGATTTCTCCCTCGTGCGAGTGGCTCGGCTCGGATTTCCGAGCTATTCGGCGCAGCTGCATTGAGATCCACTTTCCCAGTGCTACGGAGGTCCGATCGGGGCGTGCGACCCCTCGTTTCGAAGCTAGTTCGAAGATCTACAACTTCTCTTCAGGAGTGGGATGAAGATTCACCCTCCTTCATGGTCAAAATAGCCCCGCAACATGCTTGTCTTCATGGAGTTGATAAGTACTTTGGTCTTGGGGATTTTGGAAGAGGAGTTCCATTCCTAGGGGCGGAGAAGATGTGCTAGGAAGACCCTTGTGCTTGGAAGACCCTTGGGCTAAGAAGACCCTTGTAAGGTGTGCTAGGAAGACCCTTGTGCTTAGAAGACCCTTGGGCTAGGAAGACCCTTGGGGCGAAGAAGAGGCGCGAGTGGGTCGGATCGCTAGTCGCTCGGCTAGGAATACTGAGCGACGTGGAACGATCTGAGCCGCTAGATCTCTGCGCGGATCTCGAGGCGGGGCACAGTTGCCAAGAAAACACTATCTTGTCGTTTAGCGACGCTGGCAAGATCTGGGCCGTTGGATGATGGCACGAATCTCGAGACGGCTCAGTTCCCAAGAAAACGCTATCTTGTCGTTTAGCGACGCTGGCAAGATCTGGGCCGTCTGATCGAGATCTTGCACGAATGTTGAGGAGAAAGTGAGTTTTCTCCGTTTGCAGGATCGGGAAGGCACTTGCTCGGCAGCCGACCGGGCTCTTTGACGTTGGGGTCGGATTGGCACTTGCTCGGTATTCGAGCGGGCGGAAGAGCTCGGCTCTGGAAGAGAGCCATTTGGGAGACGAGTTTGAGGAGCAGCTCTAGGAGAGAGTTGTGAGCTCCGAACTCGTTAAGAGGAGGTCCGAGTGGAGCGAAGAGCTCGGCTCTGGAAGAGAGCCATTTGGGAGATGAGTTTGAGGAGCAACTCTAGGAGAGAGTTGTGAGCTCCGAACTTGTTGAGAGGAGGTCTGCTTCGGCGGCGAGCGGAGGGAAGAGCTCGGCTCTGGAAGAGAGCCATTTGTGAGATGAGTTTGAGGAGCAACTCTTGGAGAGAGTTTTGAACTCCGAACTCTTTGAGAAGAGGTCCGCTTCGGGGATGAGCGGAACGAAGAGCTCCGCTCTGGAAGAGAGCCATTTGGGAGACGAGTGTGAGGAGCGACTCTAGGGGAGAGCTGTAGCTCCGAACTCGTTGAGAAGAGGTCCGCTTCGGGGATGAGCGGAGCGAAGAGCTCAGCTGTGGAAGAGAGCCATTTGGGAGATGAGTTTAAGGAGCAACTCTAGGAGAGAGTTGTGAGCTCCGAACTCGTTGAGAAGAGGTCCGCTTCGGCGGCGAGCGGAGGGAAGAGCTCGGCTCTGGAAGAGAGCCATTTGGGAGACGAGTTTGAGGAGCAACTCTTGGAGAGAGTTTTGAGCTCCGAACTCGTGGGGAAGAGGTCCGCTTCGGCGGCGAGCGGAGGGAAGAGCTCGGCTCTGGAAGAGAGCCATTTGTGAGACGAGTGTGAGGAGGGACTTTATGAGAGAGTTGTGCTCCGAACTCGTCGAGAAGAGGTCCGCCTTGGAGGTGAGCGGAGCGAAGAGCTCGGCTCTGGAAGAGAGCTATTTGTGAGACAAGTGTAAGGAGGAACTCTAGGAGAGAGTTGTGCTCCAAACTTGTTGAGAAGAGGTCCGCCTTGGAGGTGAGCGGAGCAAAGTGCTTTGGCTCTGGAAGAGAGCCATTTGGGAGAAGAGTTAGGGGAGCAACTCTAGGAGAGAGTTGTGAGCTCCGAACTCGTTGAGAAGAGGTCCGCTTCAGCGGCGAGCGGAGGGAAGAGCTCGGCTCTGGAAGAGAGCCATTGGTGAGATGAGTTTGAGGAGCAACTCTAGGAGAGAGCTGTAGCTCCGAACTCGTTGATAAGGGGTCCGCTTCGGCGGCGAGCGGAGTGAAGAGCTCGGCTCTGGAAGAGAGCCATTTGTGAGCCGAGTGTGAGGAGCAACTCTAGAGGAGAGCTGTAGCTCCGAACTCGCTGCTTATGTGAGAGAATCAACGATTGTGGGAGCAATTCCGAATGGCGAACCACTTCTAACCCGCTGAAGAGCAAGTTATTTGAAGCAGAATCGAGCCAAGTGTTGGACTCCGAACCATCGGTAGAGGTAGTCAACGGTTGTGGGAGCAATTTCGAATGGCGAACCACTTCTAACCTGCTGAAGAGCAAGTTATTTGAAGCAGAATCGAGCCAAGTGTTGGACTCCGAACCATCGGTAAAGGTAGTCAACGGTTGTGGGAGCAATTCCGAATGGCGAACCACTTCTAACCTGCTGAAGAGCAAGTTATTTGAAGCAGAATCGAGCCAAGTGTTGGACTCCGAACCATCGGTAGAGGTAGTCAACGGTTGTGGGAGCAATTCCGAATGGCGAACCACTTCTAACCTGCTGAAGAGCAAGTTATTTGAAGCAGAATCGAGCCAAGTGTTGATTCCGAACTCGTTGGGAAGAGCTTAGTAAGTTGCAGGAGCAGCCATGTAGAAGAAGCTGGGCTCCGAACTCACCCTTCAGCGAGTCACGACTCGGAGAGGTAGAGATGAAGCAAGAGCAACAATTTCCAATGAAAAAACGTAAAGTTTTATTAAAAAAAAAAAACTAAGTGGCTGCTTCAATAGGGCGAGCCCTTATTACATGCTATGGGCCGAATTATAAGCATCGGCCTTATTAAAAATCAAGATCCTGCTTCTATGATAAGGTGAAGACCTCTTGGGAAGAGCCGGGAGGTTCTGAGTCTTAGAGCTCGGCGGGGCCTTCGGTTCGTTCATTGGCTCCTCAGGGAGGAAGCTTGGCCCCCTCTTTCTGGACGAACTTGGTCAGGTGCCCCCGCTGTATGAGTTCTTCGATCTCTTCCTTCAGAGCCCGACAATCTTCCGTGTCATGGCCGTGGTCCCTGTGAAAGCGGCACCACTTATCCTTGTCCCTCTTCTTGCCAGGTGTATTCATTCTAGGGGGAGCACGGAGTAGCCCTTCCTTGTCCACTTCCATGAGAACTTCTGATATATTGGCAACGAGGGGGGTGAACTTCTCAAACCGAGGAGTTGGGCGGCGCTGGCTATTGCCCTCCTTCTGAAGCTTCTTAGCCTCTTCTTCTTCGGTCAGCTTTCTCTTCGTTCCGGAGGTGGATCCTCCGGAGCTAGGAAGGTAGGCGGCTTCTTCGGCACGAATGTACTTGTCACACCTGAGAAGGAGGTCGGCAAAGTTCTGTGGAGGCTTCTTAGCAAGAGAGGAGCGGAGGCTGGAATTGAAGACGTTGGATTGGAAGGCGGCTGTTGCGACGGATTGGTTGAGGGAGGCTATGGACCTGACCTCCGCAGTGAACCTCTTCACATAGTCTCTCAACTTCTCTCCCTTCTCCTGGCGGAGCCGGAGTAATGAGAGGCTGGTCTTCTCCGTGTGTCTACTACTCATGAAGTAGGTGATGAAGAGGGTCTCGAATTGCTCGAAGGAGAAGATGGAAGAGGGAGCAAGGCGGGAGTACCATTCTCTAGCCGACCCCTTCAGGGTGGCGGGGAAGGTCTTGCAAAGTAAGGCGTCCGAAGCTTGGTGGATGAGCATGAGGGTCTTGAAGCTTTCGATGTGGTCCACGGGGTCCGACTCCCCCGAGTAAGTTTCGAACTTCGGGGGTTCGAATCCCCTCGGGATGGGAGCCTCCATGATGGTTCGGGAGAAAGGGGGTCTGCTCGGACGGATGGTTCTGCTGTTCGACCCCTCCCCCTCGTCCATCCGACCGATTCGCCTCTCCACCTCATGGAGACGGCAGTATAGGGCATCGTCCCTCCCGCGGTAGTCGAACGAGCCTCTGGACTCGTCTTCGTAGGAGGGAGAGCCGGGGCTACGACGATGGTCGTCCCGGGAGCGGCGATGGCTAAGATCATGCTGCCGGTGGTTAGGAGCCGGCGGAGGAGAGGCGGACCTACGGCGAGGACTGGGAACCCGTTGGGGCGAAGGATCCCTTTGGGCCTCATTGTTGTTGGGTCGGAGGTTAAGAGCCTGCAACACCGTTGCTTGAAACTGCAGGAACTCGACGCGAGTGATGGGCGCCTCATTGTTCCTCGGCTGATGCCGACCGGTAGGAGAGTGGCGCCTCCTCCTGTAATTCCCGGGTGACTCTCTCCATCCTCTCCTGGTAGGAGACCTTCTACACTTGCGGTGGTGAGGATTCCGCTCATCTGGACGTTGTAAGCGGGAGGCTCCCTCTCGAGACCGCTTTTCGTCCAGACGGTGGCGGAGATCCTCATCCTTCTGCCAGTTGAGGATAGTATTTCGAAGGTCAGGGGCCTGAGGACTATGGGAGGCGTAAGAGTCTGTAGAGGCATTGTGTACCGATATGTGGTCTCGATGGAGAGGTTGTTTTTGCTTCCGTGGATCGGGACCGTTTGGGGGTTGCTGGTTCGGAAGAGGAGGTGGGTCCTGCTGGACACGGTCCTCGGCCGGAGGAGGAAGTTGCCCCTGCTGCGGAGCGGGATGGACGGGGACTTCCTGCTGTTGATCAACAGGGTTGGGTCCACGGTTGGACCCCTTGGATCTTACTTTTCTGGGAGGCATGGCTGGAGAAGAGCTAGTCGACGAGGAAGAGGCGGAGGCTATTCGTATGGTTTTCCCACAGACGGCGCCAATCTGTTACCGCTGATTTCGGTGTGGGGGTAAACAGATAAAATTTGTGGGTTCGTGGAAAAACCTGAATAGCAGATCCGAACCTGTTCGTCTTAGTTGGGCTGCTGACTCCCGCCGTACACCTGCAAGGAAAGTGCAAAATACCGGGATTGATCCCGGTGACGCACCCTCCGACGCTCTTGTCAGTAACCAGTGATGATTAAAAAAGAGCTTAAGCAGGTAAAAGAGTGATTAACCTGGTCACAGTGGTGGGTAGGAGGTATTTATAGTCGCCATGGGGGAGTTAATTAGGGATTTGATTAGAGATTTGATTTCCTGTGATAGGAGTAAAATCCTCCTAATCAGTTTAGGAAACTGATCCCCTAATTCCCGGTGAGAGCAAATCAGGCCTGTTGATTTGGTCAAATCAGTAACCCTGATTTTTCTCTTTCTGATCTGGGTTTGTCTTGGGTCAGGACCCGTACCCAGTTGGAGTGGATTCGTTCGCGGGTTATTGGATCTGTGAGAAGGAGATCCAGTACTCGCTTCGGACCCACTGGTAGGTGAAATTACCGTTTTACCCCTGAGCTTTGAGATTCGCGTCCGATGTGAACGGTCCCGATTTAATCCTATTTTTAGCCATATCAGGCCAAATGAGGAGTGGGAGAGTTGTTGGGCCAAGCTCAGGGGCAGTATGGGCTTCTATTTTAAGAAATTTTCTTGGACCTACATAGAGGATTGGCCATGTTCAGGGTGAGCGACCGCTCACCCTGGGCCAGCTGTGCCTCCGCCATTATATATATGTGTGAGTGCGAGTGTAGTGAGTATCACGTAAGGATGCATGCTTGCATATGCATGAGTGAAGGTGGATATAACATAAGATAGTCCCATATCGTTAAAAATTATGAGTGATATGTAGTATATATTAGAAAGCCGTTGATCCAAAGGGTACCTAATAAGTTATAACACTTTTGTTGAGGCTGTGCCCTGTGGTGGGGCAGTGATTAGGTTCTTTAGGCGTGTAGATACGCGTTGGCGTAGAATTAGCTGATCGGACCCAGTGTAACACCCCGCAAAATTTAGTTATGACAATTTTTCCCACGTGTGTTACGCACTTGTATTTTGTACTGTTACGGATAATATCTGTTACGTATTTTAATACAAATATCCTACGTATGTCTACATTTCGACTATTTATATATTTTCCGTCCTCTTAAAATTCATTTTTATCCTATTTTGAGCCAACTTAAATATTTATTTTAATCTTTGGATTTTTACGTGCGTTGCATGTATTTTCAATGCACGTGTCGATTACGTATATTCTACCGTTATTTGTAATATTATAAAGTTTTCTACATGTTTCAACTATTTATTTTATAACTTGTTCGAATTCTTCTTGTAAATTGAAGTTCACTTTTCTCCTATTTTGATTTAAATATATTTTATATGTGCGACACATGTTTTCTCTATGCACGTGTTAATTACATTGTTGTATACATATATAGAATTAATGTATTTTTCGTATTTTGTATTTCGATTGTTATGGACATTTTTCGTTCTCACGAATTTATTTTGTATATGAATATTTATTGGCACGTGTTTCTTTTTATGCATGTGCTAATTATGTTATTTTTATTACAAAATTTGTGCTCTAAAAAATTTACTAGGATTAATTTAAGCAAATTATACTAAAATTTTGTTAAGAAAAATAATATAATTATTTATTAAGAGGGTTTTAAATGAACTAAAATAATAAAATAAGAGTAGAGTGGAAAGTGTGCAAAACTCATACACACGTTCACACGTGCACACGTGCAATGTGCACATTTTCCCAAAAATCGGCTGCCATTATGTGGGTTGACCAGGTATTTTTTTGAGTGAGATGAGTGGGTGAGTTAGTGTGTGATTAAATGATTAGTGGGTAGTCAATTAAACTCCCCATTATTCTCCTCCTTATAAACCCTCCATACTCAACCCTACAAGAACACAAAAAACGAAAGCAAATTAGTGCTTGCTGTTGGTACCTTTCAGGAAGGAAGGAGAGAGCTTGCAGTTTTGGAGTACAGGATTTTTGGAGCTCTTTTGCTAGGAATTCAACTAGTAGGAGTTCTCTTTTGAGGTGGGTGTTCTCACTGTCTTCTAATATTTTAGTAGATTGTGCATGCTTAGATATAACATATGTAGAGGATAATTAAATTGGCATGTGATTATGTGGGTGTTTTCATAATCTTCTAGAATGTAGAAATTGTGTTTGTTTAAACAAGAAATGTGTAGATAGAGATGAATTGATTTATGCATGTGAAAGAGCTACTCTGAAACTTTAATATGTGCATGCACAGTTATTATTGTGTAGTATATGATGAATTTAATGTGTGTATGTGTAGGAGTTTTTGTTGAGGTTTTATCTAGTGGAATTTCATACAACAAATTCATGGGACTGATTTCCTTGTATTCAATTTAATAATGTAGATACTCCTCAAAACTCTAGTTGTGTAGAGAAAAATTTGTTCATTTAATTTAAGTATATAAGTAATTCGTACATTTTAAATAAAAAAAATTCTCATGTTCTTCAAGAATAAAATACGGTACATATCCTATTTCATATATATACACTAATTTTAGAAATATGTCATTCTGAAATTATAAAGTAAAATCATAGTAATTGGATTATTGAAAATTTTAAGGTATTATGCTCACTGTAGTCCGAGTATGAAAACATGTGGTGAGCCTTTTCCTCACCAACCGTGAGTGGCTCATTGGCTTTGGGTTGCTGTCGGGTTTGGGTTCGATTCCGGGTGACATTTATTTAAAAGCTTTTTTAATATATTTTTACTCCTACTATCCAAACTACTTGTAATTTAAATAAGAATGAATTTAAATTACACTATAATATTAATGAAATATTTTGAGAATAATTGTTTACAATTTAGAAATTATTTGAGAATAAAATCCCACTAAAAATTGATTAATATGCCTAGATGGTTATATTTGGGATCCTTTACAGAATAATTGTTTTATTTTAAACGAATTAACTTTGGAATAGTTGAGATAAATAAATATAAATGTGGAAAATTCATTTGGATGAAAATTATATTGTACAATATTTACTTTAAGAAGTGAATTGGTAATGCTTTATTTTGTGAGGAAAGATTAAAATGTGATAATTTATCGTAGAATTTGCGTATCATATGAAATGGAATTTCACCGTAGAATTTATGAAAAATGATTGATATGACAAACTATGAGATAAATAAAGAATAAATTTAGGAGAATAAACGTATGATATTTGTAAGGAGTTTTATCAAGTTGAAATGCTTTCTTGAGATGTATTATAAGGGAATGAGAAGTTATATTTTGAAATTGACAATTCAAAGTCAACGTATGAACTAATCAAATAAATTATGTATGAGAAATTGTGTACTTGAGGTTAAGATAACCCATATGTTCTCGATTGAGATGTTGGAATCTAGAGGCTGAGCGAAACCCGTAGAGACCGATAAGTTATGATAAATGAAATTTGAGAAGTAGCCAGTGTGGACTAACATTTCTCCGTGTGTTGATTTAAGCCCGGTAGGGTAAGCTTGCTCTAGGTTGTGATAATCATAACTGAACCTAGGAACATGCACTAGAGGGAGATGTGATGAAGTACGGGCAAACATGAGTATGAGGGCCGCAATTTCGCGGTGGGAGATTATCATCAGAATTATAGGGATGTGAGGCATGATGTCGAAAATCACTTGCGGTGGGAGATACTTCTTCCGAATTATTAGGATCAAGATTTACGGAGGGAGATTATCTTCAGAATTATCGAAGCATGAGACATACTGTCCAAAATCGCTTGCTGTGGGAGATATTTCTTTAGAATTATCGGGATCGAGGCGACGCTCATGGGGTATTTGTGTGATGAGGTACTAGATGACTCGCGGTGTGAGTCTCATCTCTAGAATTATCGGGGTGTGAGGCAGGATGTCCAAAATCACTTGCGACGATTCTCAAGAATTATCGGGGTGGTACTAGATACTCACAGGATATCAAAACCTTACATTAGTCACCGTGGTAGTAATTCATAAAGGGGTATTGAACCCTATAATGAGGAGTGCGATAAGGGCTTGCCCTTGGACCTATGTAGTATGGGATGCATAAAATCCGAACAAGTATGCATTAGTATCATCGTAGTGTGAATGTCTGCATTAGGCATTAAGTCATATCATGCACTGACATAATTAGGAATGTCACTTCTATGTTTTATGCATTTCAAGTTTGTGATTGTTAAGATGGTGAATTCGCTATATTACAGCATTGCGTCAGTTGTATGCAACTGACGTGCCCATAGTTTTCTAGTTGCAGGATTGGATTTGGCATGGACTTGAAGTCACTGTGATGGATTGATATAAGATTGAAGGGCTTCCATTATCATAAGTTGTATTGTACTTATTTATTTCCGCTGTGCTATTGTAAAGAACAATACTGTAATGGAAAAGTTTTAAATTCCTTGTATTTTTGTACGAAGTTGAAGTAAAAGATAATGTTTGTGCTACAATTACATATGTTTGGAATTCAGGGCGTTACACCTGGGTCGTTACAAATGGTATCAGCGCGGACTTTCGACCCCGATGGTGAAGTCACGTATAGTGCCCCGAATTTCCAATATGATATATCAGAAGTACGTAGCACAATTCCAAGCAACAACTTCAATTATAATAGTAAATATAGCCAAAACACAGATAAAATTTTCAACTTTTATTACAATAGTTCATAACAAAACACAGCGGAAAAAAAAACAAACAAACACCTTGAATTACAATCTTTTTCTTACAACACATTCTTTTACAATTTACATAAGGCATAACATCAATTCTATCTCATGCATCCAAATCCTAAGCTATAAGCACCTACCTGTAAAACATGAGGCTAGAAATAACCCTAACCCCCAAGACTACAGGGGTCAGCCATAACGGTGCGAGTGACATAAAAATAAATGCAACATACATAAAACATAGAGCATTGAGTCATAACCAACATGTATCAACAGCAAGAATAAAATGAAATAAGAAATAACAATAGATAAAACATGAAAACATCAAGTGAAACTATACTAAGTGTCAAGTGTAAAAAAACAGGAAAACAACATGCATAAAACCAAGTCAAGAAAACACCAATGCTATATGCTGACTCTCTAATGCATACTTGTAGGATTCTATACATTCCACTCTACATAGGTTTGGTGCAAGCCCTTAACGTTCTCCACTTAATAGGATTTAATCCCCCTCTATGCAACTAATCCTACTACGATGACTACTACGAGATATAGATAAACTGTGAGTATTAGCCCATGCCCTGATAATTTTGGAGGTTAATCTCTATCCACAGATAATTCCGGAGACTATTTGACTCACACTTGGGAATCTTCGAGAATATCCTACACCGCAAGCTATGGCGCCTCATCATACGAATACCCCATGAGCGTCACCTCGACCCCGATAATTTCGGAGATCAATCCCACACCGCAGGTAATTCCGGAGACTATTTCACTCACACCTTGATAATTCCGGGGATTATCTCACACCGTAAGCCATACTCAGGTCCATAATCCATGTTCTCATTTCATCATATCACCATCTAGTGCCTGTCCTTTTCTTTTTAAGATAATTAAATTAATTAATTACGAATCTCCTAGAGTTGGTGTGCCCTACTGGACTTAACCCAACTGATCAACAATAAGTCTCAACAGGCCAAAACACAAACTCTCAACTATCGGTATACTAGGGTCCCACACAATCTCTAAAGACTCACAACTTAACCATCAATACAAAACTTTCATTACAACTCTTACTTCTTTTATATTAAGGAAACGTCTCGAAAATATTATAATCTGTAGCAAAATAATATTTAGAACAGTAGGCTATTAATCCAAAAATATCAAAGAATCAATCGTTTAAAAGAACATCAGAAAAAATTGCAAAAACATTAGTCAGAGCAGTGGCAGTCGACTGCATACTTTAGTCGGTCGATTGTCCCGCATAAAAATCCAAAACTTCAAGAAAACATTAATCAGAGGGGTGGCAGTCGATGGTATAAAGTGGTCAGTCGACTGTTCCGCATGAAAATCCAAAACTTCAAGAAAACATTAATCAGAGTGGTGGCATTCGACTGTATAAAGTGGTCAGTCGACTGTCCCGCATGAAAATCCAAAACTTCAAGAAAACATTGCAGCCAGGATCGCGACGGTCGACTATCGAAAGTAACCGGTCGACTGTCGTACCGGCAAACTGTAGTTTGAGTTTGTGCATGTTTCAACCGATACAGTGTTTTACTTTATAAAAACGAAATCTATAAAAAGTACATTCCTGAGATGATCAAACGTGACTTGTAGAGTATATACGAGTTTATAAAACAAATCAAAACCACCTCTAATTAATAAAATAGCAATTTATTGAATTTCTTCAAAATAAGACATGAATATGTGCATATATCAGAATAGGGTATTTGAGAATCAATTATGTGTCAAAATAACTTTCTAAAAGGGGATACATTGGTCAAAACTATCTCAGTGCTGAAATAATCAAAGATTTAATCAAATCTCTATAAAACTCACAAAAATTCAATTCCTTCAGAAAACAATGAAATGGAGTGTAGGCATATATGTGTATGTGGTATATCTAAATCATCAAGAAACCATTGTAAATACGCAATATAGAATTCTAATTCATCTCAGTAATTGAAAACAACTCAAATCCAATTGAAGACTTCACATAATCACAAAACCAAATTTTGGTCATAATGTATCAGACCCGAAAACCAAACCTCTTTCTCAAAACTTCTAAACTTGATTTTTAGATTCAATAGCCATTCTTGTATTTCATTAAACTCATTCAAAATCATTCACAATAGTTTACCCATGCATATAAGTAGTTATAACGATCATTAATCGAGTTTTACTCCACGAAGAACCCCAAATAGAGCTTATGCATTCCATACACAGTGAAGAGTAATCATTTTATCCATTTGATGCAATATCATCATACCACACATCATAACAAATCAAAACAGCAAGTATATGAAGGAAAACATCCTACTCATGATTTCTATTAGGTTCTTTAACGATCATAAGTCATCAAATTAGGGTTTTGGTCATCAATGGTATAGTTTCATGAAAATATTCAATTTTTAATTCATTTACTCATAGGAATTTATCATATCTACATATAATCATCTAACATGCTTTCTAAGAGATCAATCATCACATACAACATGCTTAGAACAATAAGAAAACAAACACAAGTCAATCATCTCTTTGAAGAATCAACCGAAGAAAATAAAGAATAAGAAAAAGTCCACCTTCGCAAGAAAACAAAGAATCCTCGCTTGAAAACTCCAAGAAATAATAATAAGAAATATCTTTGTGTTGTGCAGCAAAGAGATGGCTGCACCTCACCCTAATATAGGCCAGAATAAGGGTGTCTAGGGTTTTGAATAGATTTGCAAAATGCCTCTTTTAAAATATACCTTTACATATATAAATCCTTATACTTGGAAATTGAATAAAACCAAATTAATTGAGTTTTAAAAACAAAAACAACCAGCCTACAACCAGCTGGCACTGTTTAAAAACCCAGAAAATGAAATTTGCACTTTTACCCCTCTAAGTGGCAATTTTGTGAAAAGACTCATCTTTTTGTAATATTTTCAAATAGGTCCAATAATTATCAGAAAAATCTATAAAATTCAAAAATATTATTTAATAATAAATAATGAGTTTCCCCAAAATAATTTTTGACTTTGAACTTTCAAAGAAAATATTTGCAAGTATTTTGCACGTGTAAAAAGATAAATTTCAGAAAATATTTATTAAATCACCAAAAATCATTTTAATTCATTTATTAATCTTAAAAGCATTATTCAAAAATCTGGGGTATTACATAACAATCGGTGTACACACTGATGAGGACAAGGACAGTACATTGGTTGAAGGCCAGGGGCAATATGCTGGCAGAATAGAGTAGTGGCATCCACGTGGATCACATCGGTGTAACACCTCAAATTTGGAAAATATTGAAAATACCAGTTTTTATATCTCTGGAGTGGTGAAAATTATTTACGGTATATTTTATTTTAAATATTGATATTGGTGTTGAATTTTGTGTTGGATCGGTAATATTGACCTATTGGAGTTATGAGTTGAGTTTTAGGTGAAGAGATGTTGTTTATTTTATTTTATAATTTTGGAGGATTATTATGAGATAATGTTATGTATTTTTTATTGTTTTTTTTTTTGATATATCGAATAGAGCCAAACGATTCCAGCCATCAAAAAATATATAAATTAATAAAAACAGTTAAGTTACAGACAAAATTACAATGATTTTACAAGTTGTAAAACTAAAAAAAGATTACAAAAAAGTAACCAAAAAATGGCTGAATAGCACGCAAACCAGAGATCTGCAAAACAACAGTAGCACCACACCAAAAAGGGGGACGGAGCAATCAGCCAGGATAATAATGCATCAGAAGGAGCCAAACAACCCTGCCGCACCCGAATGAGGATCAGAACCAAGAGACTGAGCCATGAAACAGGAGGCTAAACCTCGCCACACGAAGACATCAAACTCCACTAGCAGTCCAAGCGAACTCTAGCGGCACAAAAGTGACAAATCTGACTGCCTACACCAAGGATGGCAAAGAGAAGCCAAAACTCAACTGTGCACAAGCTGATGAACTGTTCCTTGCAAGAATACGAGCACTCACTTGAATCTGCAAATTAGTAAAGACTTTCTTATTGTATTTTCACTTCACAGGGGGAGGGACAACCTTCACCAATGGGGACGAAATTGCCGCATGGTCAGATGATCTAGCTTCGACTTTGGTGAGGCAAGAAGGGGTAAAAATAAAACTGGGAGCAACCGATGAGGATATTGGGATGGAGTTAGTAAGACAGGAACAACGGGGGAAAGAAGAGTCATCAAGAATCGGAGAAGACTTAAGGGCAAAAGAGTGAGGAGCTGACTGAGGCAGGATATGCATAACCTCCATCAGGAGCTGACTGAGGCAAGATTGCACCCCTAAATGTTGATACAATGAGAATAAGCATCCTGGAAAATGAAAAGAGAATGTAGAACGTTTGGGAGACAAAATCTTCAAAGAACAAGGAGAATTATAAAATAAGGAAGGTGCCTTAAAATTAACAATAGCTTTGTCAGAAGGCACTTGAGGGTCTGAAGTGCGGCAGTGCAGAGCGTGCCCCCTCGCACTACGAGACCAAGAATGACAAGAGATAAAGGATTTAAACAAACCCGAATTTTTATCCAGACTCCAACTCAATGAAGGTGCCACTGAAATAGAATGGGGACGAGCCTTGTAAGAACCTAAACGAGGGTAGGAGACTAGTTTCGTATAAACCTTACAATCCTTAAAAAGGTTAGCAATGTTAGGAGGTTGAAGAGTAGCAAGAGAATCACAATAAGGAGAGGAAGAAGTAGTGAAGTTCATAGCTGGCAAAGGAACAACAGCAGAGGAGTCGAAATCCTTTCCAGTTTCAATATTGAACTTTCTAGCCAAGCAAGCATGAAGCTTGTGCTTTAATAGGGGGTAGTTAAGAAAGGAGAAAAGTTTGGCCGGTAAGGGATGGCCTCTGGAAAATCCAAAGAGTTTTTGAAGGAAGAAGCATCGACTGCGAGAGTGACCAAACTTATCACAGAAAATGCACTTTATTTTATTCACACACTCACGTTTAAAATGTCCAGGAAGGAGGCACCTGAAGCAAACCAGATGAGGGTCAGACCAACAAGGAGAAGGGGAATTAGAGAATATGGGAGAGCACCGAGAATGATAGGTGTTAGCCAAAAGAGGAGAAGACAAGTCACACTTCAATTCCTGAGCCGTTACTAAATTGTTAGAGCTAGCTTCGGGCTTGATGAGATTCATGGTTGAAGCCAGCCCAAGATTGCCTCAAAGCAATATACCAACAGAGGAAAGGCACTGGACAATGGTACCAATTACAGTACAGATCCTAACTCACCAAAACAGCACCACCTAAGAACAAACCAGTGCAGTTCAAAGAGGGGCAACAGCACCCTCCGAATAGAGAGAAAAAAGAAGGGAGATAAAATTGAATCAGAGAGGA
The DNA here is from genome assembly GCA_017893485.1 of Hemerocallis citrina. Classification (NCBI taxonomy): domain Eukaryota; kingdom Viridiplantae; phylum Streptophyta; class Magnoliopsida; order Asparagales; family Asphodelaceae; genus Hemerocallis; species Hemerocallis citrina. The sequence goes on along the minus strand of CM030362.1, from coordinate 169,469,737 downwards.
TTAACAGAACAACCGAACTTGATCAAGCTCTTGGTCAGGAAACAACTAGGAGCTGAAATAACCACTGACGGTACCGAGCCCCAGGGGGAAGGGAAGCACAATAGCAAGAAAAGACAATCGGTCAACCCGAAAGTACCTCAGCTTAGGGAAACCGACACAGAACTCAGTAGCCACAGCGATGCACAAGTAAAGCCCCAACAACACACGCGAAAAGAACTCTACCAGAAAATAAAGCTAACAACTAAAGCAGTCAAACTCACAGTGAACGGTTAAATGGAAGGCCTGGATAGCTGTGGGAGGTGGAGCGGCACTGGAGGGAAACTCACCGTGAAGGGGTTAACCGGTGAGCAGGCGGAGAAAGGGCGCCATCGGAGGGAGGCGCAAAAACGGGAGAGCCACGAACGCAATGACGGGGTAACCACGAATAGCTGAGGAAGGAAAGAGAGCAAGGAGGCTCCAATGCTTCGCTGAGCGGGGATCAGGACCCGTCGCAAACTCTGAAGGCGTTAAGGAGCTTGGAGCGAAACTCCGAGAGGGAGAAACAGGATCGCCAAGGAAGGGGAGGAGAGGAAAAATGGTGATCTGGGTCTGAAGCGCTGGAAGAGCTGAACAAAATTAATGATGGAAGGATCGGAGAAGGATGCGAAGGGTGGCCGGATCTGGAGATGGAATGACGGAGAGGAGAGCCGGAAGTTTTGAAATACCTTTCTCTTTTGTATTTTTTATTGTTAGTATTTTAAAGTATAGAGTTGGGGTTTATTTGAAATATTTTGGAGATTGGGGGTTTATATGTAAATATTCTCTTTAAATATATATATATATATAAAATTAAATTCCAACACCGTGCCCCCCCTCCTCTTCCCATTCTTCTCCTTCTCTTTCCCTGGTTTCTTTTCGCTTGACCCAAAACGAAACCCACTTCGGCCTCAAACTTCCCCACCCAGATCCACTCCAATTCTTCATGGTTTTAAATTAATTCGAGGGGATGGCTAAGTGGAGGATGCTCTAACTAGTGGTGGAGTCGATTTGGAGAAAGGATTTAGTGAAGATATACACTATTTTATTTTATTTGTATGAATTAAGTGATTTTAATTTCTATTGAATAAAAATATTGTAGTAGGGAGATTAGGAGGTGTTAGGTATTATAGAGGCAAGAAATTAGCAAATTATTGGAGGTTTATCAAGTTGCTTATAAATTAGGGTTTTCTGTTTATATAAGGGAAGTTAATAATGTTAGAATTATCTCACTAATAATTGTAGAAATTTCAGTAGATCCTTAGATTAATATCGGGTTATTTTTATGGACGAGAAACCTAGTTATTAGAATTTGAGATTTGTGCATATATTGTATGCACGTCAGGCATTCGATGAAAAGCCTGTGAGGAATTAGAGTGACTGTAGCAGTGGGTTAGGGGCGATTTGATATGGTTGGAAATATGGAGATATAGATCAAAGTTTTGAATATTTTAAGCTCTAATTAGTGTTATAATATGGTAATAGGAGAAGAAGCGTGTTCGGGGAGCAATAGTGGAGAGCTTATACAGTCAGTCTTCGTGTCTCCCCAAGTGAGTATGCTTCCTTATATTTTATGAATATATTGTGTTATGTAAATTTTATATTATGAATTGCTTTGTGTGATACATTAAGTGTACCATATATATAAAGTGAATTATTGGATGTAAGAAATTAATATATATGTGTATGCAGGTGTGTTTATATATATATATATATATATATATATATATATATATATATATATATATGTATATATATATATATATATATATGGGTAAAAGGGATATGAGCAACTTGCTCATTTAGTAAATGAGCAATTGATTATGTGGCATGCATGTGATACATTGCACAACTAACCCTTTAAGGATTTTTCAATCACATGTTTGACACATCATCAATTGCTCATTTACTAAATGAGCAAGTTGCTCATACCCCTTTTTCCATATATATATATATATATATATATATATGGGTGTTATGGGAGATGTATATGTATATACAAATATATTGACAAGATTATATTTCTAATGTTGTGTATTTTATTTGATAAAAAGGATATAAGAAGATATCATGGGATATATATATATATATATATATATATATATATATATATATATATATATATATATATATATATATATATATATGATATCTTCTTATATATATGGGGTAATAAAATGAATGAATGTGAAATGAGAATGAGAAAGTAAAGAAAGTGAAGTGTGAATGAGAAAGAAAAGAAACTAATTGATGTGAATGTGAATGAGGTAGTAAATAAAGTATTTAATGTGAAGTGAAAACGAGAAAGTAAAGTAAGTGTATGAATTGAAATTAATATGAAAAGTAAAAGAAAATGTGAATGTATTATACAAATGAAAAAGTAAAGGCGGTATGTGTTAATATGAATAGCATGTAGAAATTGTATTATGAGAAGGATTATTAAAGTAACATATGGTATGATATGAGTTGATGCACCTTGGAATTGTGTCGAGGAACTACCCGTCCGCTATTTCTATGGAAATGGTGGGAACTACCATTTCATAGAAATAGCACTACCATTTCCATAGGAACTACCCTGCCCGCTTTTTTCTTGGCACAACTCCCAGGGTGAGTTGGTGGGTTGTTAATCTGATAGTGGTATTGTGAAATGGAAATGAATAGTAAAGTAAATTGTAAGATGAAAAGGAAAATTAAAATAAAATAATAACCAAGCTATCGGCTTGAGATGTGATGTTAGATTACCCAAGTTCTACTTGGGGTGCGGTGATTATTACCCAGGATATCGGCTTTGGGATAGGTGTTATATTACCGGTGTATTACTGGAGAAGAAGGAAAGTTAAAGTAAAATTATAAAATGAGATGTAAATGAAAATGAAAGTAAGATATACTGTTGATAATAATGAGAAGTAATTGAAGTTGTATGATGGGATGGGAATGAGTTTATAAAGCAAAATGTGTGATTAATTGAGAATGAGTATTAAAATAATTTGTTAGATGAAATATGAAGAGAAGATAAATTGTAAAATATAATAAGAATTAAAGTTAATGTATTACAAGACGTTATGATATGAAAGAATGTGATATTATGAGACTGAATAAATGAATGTGATTTCATGAGATTGATTACAAGTGATGATCTGCAATAAAATAAATACGTGTGACGAGTTGATGTGAAAATGAATGTAAAAATATACGATGGAATAAATGTTAAGTTATGTGATGTGTGTATATATATATATGAAGATGTTATAGGATCGAATGAGTGTGATGTTATGCTATGGAAATGAATTGGTAAAGGAAGTGTGTGGTTAAAAAAGTATGAAAAATGGGGTAATCTCCTTATGTGATTATATAAGAAATAAGGTAATAAAATACGAAAATATTTATGAGAAGAGGAACATCGTGTATGTGACTAAATATGAAAAGTAAAAGAATTAAAATAATTATATATGCGGATTAATACAGTGTTATGTCTTTGATTATCAAGTGAAGAAATTATCTACATGAATTGATACGATGTGGTGTATATGAGATTAACCAAGAAGGACTTTTGTGTAAAAATTTAATGTGAATAATTCGAACAAATTTGTAGCACCCCGAATTTCCAATAATTAAATTCGAAATACGTGACACAAATTTCCCACCATCAACCTCAATTGCAATAATAAACATAGTACAAACACAGGAAAAAAATTTAAAACCTTTATTACATCAATTCTTTTACAAGCACAACGGATTTTAAACACCTTGAATTACAATTCATTTTACAGCACAGTTCTTTATTTACACATTTACTTTCAATCTTTTTACAACTTATGCAATACATTAAACAATCTACCACATGCTTCCAACTCCATGTTAAAGGTACCAACCTGTGAAACATGAGGCTAGAGATAATCCTACCGCCCAAAACTACAGGGGTCTGGAGTGATATTCAAAAGAAATAAAAGCTTCAATGACACAAGAAGAATAAAATCATAGGTCAACAAATATAACACACTAACACAGCAATAACGGATGAAACATGAAATTACAATGAAAGGAACATAAAACATCAAGTGGACTAGGCTAACTGTCAAGTGTAGGGAAAACAAGACAGGCATGCATAAAAACGAGTCAAGTTATCACAAATGCATATGATGATTACTAATGCATACTTGTCGGAGTCTATACATCCTACTCTACATAGGTCCGGTGCAAGCCCTTATCGTTCTCCACTTGATAGGGTTAAATCCTTCGTTATGCAACTATCCTACTACAATGACTACTATGAGATTTAGACATTTTGCAAGTATCGGTCCTCGCCCTTGGAATACTGGAGACCAATCCCACTCTGTAGATCATTTTGTGGTCAATTACCATTGTCCCGGAATACTGAGGATTGCCTCACTCCGCAAGTCATCCTGGAACCCTCATTGCACAAATATCTCATGAGCGTCGCTCTCGTCCTTGGAATACTGGAGACTAATCCCACTCACGTGGATCATTATGTGGTCTATTTTAGCCATCGTCTCGAAATACTGGGGATTATCTCACTCCTCGGATCATCCTGGAGTCCATAACTCACGTTTGCTCCCATTTCAACATATCACCATTCTAGTGCCTGTCCATACACTTATTAAGTTCATTTAATTAACCATGAACTCCTAGAGTTGGTGTACCCTACCAGAATTAACTCAACTGACCAATATCATGTCCCAAACTGGCCATAAGCCACAAACCACAACCTGCCGGTATACCAGGCCCCCACACAACCTCTAAAGTCTCAAACAACATCCAAAGTTATCACAAAAACTCAAATCTATCGAATTCTTTTGAAAAAGTTAAGAGAATCTCCATAAAAGTCCAACAATCAAACCAAGTACATCCACGTGCTGTTACAACGGTATAATTAACTCAATAAAACTGAAACTACCTCAATCCAAACTGAAATAACTAGTAGAAGGTACCTTGTAACGAAATACCTTTCAATATCGAAAACACATAACTCTTTTGAAACCACTGATATAAGCACAATAAATTTAAGAACACCTACTTTCTGAAAATACAAGTGATCTGAGTCTAAACACTGAGGAAAGACAAGGATTTAATATTTATAAAAGGGGATTAAACAATTGAGAACTGCAGCAAAAAGGAATGTGGAAATTCAAAGCATGACAGTCGATCAACATATGTAGTACAAACACTGCAATCGACAGTATATGACTGGAAACAGTCAGAGGCTTGGCAGTCGACCGACATATGTAGTACAAATACACTGCAGTCGACTGTCAGGTGGTCTGCAATCGCCATGAATTCAGAATTCTCACAAAAAACTGATATACGATATATATATATGTATAAAGATACATGAATTTTATTGGTTGAAATCTACAATATAATGGGCACAATCTTGACCAAAACTAACTCAGTTCATATGCCAAATCAAATTCTTTCATAACTTCACAAAATCCACAAAATTTTCGAAACTATAGATTTTATTGAAGACTTTGAAGTACCTTTTCATGAAATCACTTGATCTACAATAAACGCAGTCACAATCACTTCTTTTACAGAAAAGTGGATACATATACACAACGAAACTGAGATTCAACAAGAAATAGACATTTATTAACAATTATTTCAAATCCCCATTCACAAAACTCAATTTCTTCACTTTTCTCACTAGATCCAACACAAACAATAACACACCTCCTCATCCCAATCAAATCAGAGAATAAAAGAGGAAAACAGCAACTAATTGTTCATCTTTCTCTAATATGCATAAAACAAACCATTATTGAATTTGCATACTAGTCACACATAACATTAATTTGATAATTTAGGTCAACCACTTCTCCTACAAGTAAAAATTGATTTTTATCAACTAGATGTCGAGATCTACAAGTCAGACACACATTCTACATCAATTCATACATGAATAATCAAGCATAGTATACAAATTTGGATTTGTGCAAGAGAGTAAATTTTCGGCCAATCACACATAGTTTTCGGATTTTTCTTCATGATGATATTGTTTTTTATTATTAATTCACTTTATATCCATACATTTACAATCCAATAATAATCTCAACATGCAATCCATTCTATTTATTATCTCATTTCAATCATATGATCAACTCATTATATATAGATAATCAGTTTAAGATTTACCCATCACAACCATTCATTGCATCAACCATGAAAACACCCTCTAGCATGCATCCTACTTGACAAGTCATTATATTCAATGAATAAAGAGCAAAACATAACTCACCTTTTGAAAGAATATTGAATTTTTGAAAAAAACAAAGCAACAAGAAAGCCTTCTCCTCCTCTCTTTTGCAAAACTTCAATATCCAACACCAAAAATAAAATGTAAAGTAGGTTTTCGGGTTATCACAATGGGGGGGCTGCTGCCGTCAATTTTAATAAGCCGGGATTAGTCATTTTAGGGTTTTGAGAAGATTTTGTAAAAAAAAAAACCCTTTTAAAAAAATATCTTTACATAATTAGACTTATCACATTTGGTAGTTAGATAAACAGAACAGGGTAAGACATAAATCCCCCAAAATCCTCCAATTCTGGCTGGCCATAATTGCAGCCCAGAAAAATCCATTTTTCAATTTTGCCGCTTAGTTGCACTTTTACGAAAAAACCATTCATTTAGCAATATTTGCAAAAATACCCAAAATAATTTATAAAATCCAAAAAATTTGATTATTATCTAATAATAAAATTTAGGTTTTCTAAATAAATTTTTCTGACTTTTACTTTCCAAGAAAACTATTTGCACAAAGTCCAACTGAAATTGAATATTTGCAAAAATACCATATTTGTTTAAATCATTACCAAATCAACTCTAAATAATTTTTAAATAAATTTTATCTTTAATACTGATCTTGGCCAGCCCAAAAAGCAGCAAAAACGAATTTTGATTATTTGTTTGAGATCCAATCGACTTTTTTTTTACATAAAAGCCCATCTCTTTCAAAGTATTTGCATCTATGGTTTTTCTTCCTAAAATAATTTCCAGAAAACAAAATTATTAATTATAAGTAAATAAATAATTTTCCAACATAAAATTTCTGAATTTGCACTCCAAAGATATGTGGATGTGTTTTGCACGTGCAAAACGACAATTCCATAAAGTAGCCTAATTAATCATAAAAATTAACTTTAACTATTTATTAATTCAAAATAATATATCATTAATAGTAAATACTTTTGATTTAATTTTTATCTCTTTACAGCCGGAAATCTAATTTCTTCATTAAAATCAATTATATTAACATCCAAAGATGAGTTTCTTTAATCAAATAAATCTGAAAAATAAAATCTATCATACTTAAATGAGGGAAATTATTTATTTTCAACAAACTTTTGAGAACTCAAAATTTTCTAATTTTGCACGTGTGTCACGTGCAAAATTGTAATTTCTAGAAAACAGTCAAAATAGTCAACTTTACCAATTTAATATTATTTATTAATGCAAAATAAATTATTTTATTTGCGGGGTGTTACATCACTCCCCCTTTAGAATAGTTCTTTCATCAGAACTACTCTAAGCAAAAGAAGAAGAAAAAAAAATATAAAACTTATAAGTAAGACAGTTTCGGAAAATCACTTAATCATTATTTTATAGTTAGATTTAATTACTAAGTAATACAAAAATAACGTATAATTATAGCTCAAGGAGTAAAAGGTGGAAACAGACATAACAAAGTATAAGAAATCCAATTGAATATACAATTAATCCCATAACGTGAGAAAATAGTAAGACATTTTTTTATAGAATGAGAAGTTACAAGTGAAGAGATAAAAACCAAATGCAATAAATTTTTTTTGATAACAATACAAACAACGAAGGAACACAAACTTAAAGGTTATATGGATTTGGGAAAATAATCGGTCAAAGATACATACGAACAAATTTAGTTAAGGAAAATATTAATAACAATGAATCTACAAGACAAAGAATAATGAGTATACTAGTGAATGTTGGCATTATTCTCAATATTCTAAAAGCACATTAAAAGTGACAAGCAAAATATATATGCAAGAAGGCTTAAAGGAAGTTCATTGAATATTACAAAGGTAAGCGTCAATTCATCAATTAGGACATGGAAACAAAAGTAATTTAGAAAATCTAAAATGTTATAGAATTGGGAACGGTAGCAATAAATAGTGATTACAAAAGAACGAAAGCTTAGACCATAGTTGATGTACTTAATTTTGACATAAATGTAAACACAAAAATAGAATAAAATCAACCATACTAGTTCAAGTTACATGGAAACATAAGGTGTAATTGCATAAATACAATGTCATAATGGAAAGATTTCTTTATCATTAGTATCATTATATGAGCAAAAGTCATGAGATATCAATTAGCAATAAGCTGGGGAAATAGTCAAAAAGTAAAAATTGACCGATCTGAAAGACTTGTTAAACACAGAATGCTTGAACGAAAAATGTATGAAAACGAAGTAAAAATATGAAAAGGACGATATTAAGATCAAAGTAAAGACGTTCAAAATAATTTATGAAGTGTGCAGATTTAGAAAAGCTAATGAAAATTGCATAAGTAACACGCAACTTCTAATTAGCGAACCAAATTAAGTAAAGAAATAAAATACTGTTATGAATAGAGAAAACTGTGAAGGAGAGCAGAAGCCGTACCATGGGATGCAATAATATAGAGTGTACAAATTAGTAATAAAGAGTATGACAGTTATAAGAATTAGTAAAAGATTAAGACTCCATGCATGAACTAATGTGTACATGAAAATTATAATAGCATACAAGAACAAGTATCGTGATAGTAAGAATCATATTAGTTGTAAAAAGATTAAAGATGATAGACTTAAAGGGGTAAGCCAAGTAAATATTAGTACCAAGAAAATAAGGAAGACTAAAGCCCAAAAATAAGAACAAGTGAGCAAGATGAGATACGAGAGTGTATCAAATAGATTTAAAGAAATATAAAGTAACAATGATTAAAGAAAATTCGAGTAAAACAAAACGGTAATAGACTAAGTTTTAAAATCTTATAAAATTGTATGAACCAGTACAAAAAGATAGGACAGTGATAAGTAATATATATATATATATATATATATATAACTAAGGTGGGGTTATTACAGTAGAAATTCTTTGGTGTGGGTTCGCCTCATTGATGTCCAGATGTAGACTTGCATTCACGACATCAAGTTGCAAGTTTGCCTCCAGGACATTTGGTTGCAGGTTGCCGTCTAGATATTTGGTTGCAGTTTTGCCTCCCCGATATCTAGTTGCAAGTTTGCCTCCATAGACGTCTAGTTACATATTTTCCTTCTCAACATCCAGTTGCAACAAAAATGACGAATATAATGATGCAATCTTCCACAAGTACAGGGATATTGGATTTTTAATTTGAGTGTGATGTTACTTTGAAATTCGGGTTATAAAATAGAAACAAAAGTAGGAAATGGAGTAGGAAGCCACACGATGGTATAGATTATAAATATCAAACACAAATAGTGGCAATTAGCAGTAGTGAAAATGATTTATAAAAAGTATGGAGAAAGACAGAATGGAATACATGCATCTACAATTTTAATGGGAGAGTTTGCCACCAAACTAATTTCATTTGTAACAAAATAAACAAGTGCATTGTAACAAAAAACACACGTGCAATGCACATGTATAACTAATATAAAGGATCTCTTGGTTCGATGCCAAATAACGTTGGAAATTTTTTTAAAATATATATATATTTATAAAGATGTGCATTGCACGTGTAAATTACTAGTAAGTTTAAATGTGAATGTGAATGAGAAAATAAATATGTAGTGTAGTAATTTTACACAATAAATATATGTTACAAAATATATGGTATTGTAGTAATCAGATAAATGTAAAATGATATGCATAGTAAGTATGTCGAATTATACGGTATATGTATAGTAATTAGTAGGAAGTACATGTAGCAATCAAGAATGTAATGATAATTGAAATAGAGTAAGATATAGGTAGTGAGTGCATATAATACATTCGAGAAGTATGAAGCAGCAAAATCAGTAAGTAACTATTAATGGTTAAAAGTAAACGTAACAAAAGTAGTAATCAATAAGTAATAATAAATGTATTGAATATAAGGTGTAGAACAAAATAAATAATAAAATTTTCAATGTGTAGAGGTATCTCATATTCTTATGAGTAAAAGTATTACAATCGAGTTTAAATACACCGAAAAATAAGACAATAGAAATGATGGAAAATATCAAAAAATTAAGTATATATAAATGAATGTGAATTAAAAATATAATAGGAATAAAAAGGAATTAATAATTCAACAAGTAGAAATTGGAACTAATATAATGCATACCCGTAATAGCAAAATAAATGAGTAAAAATAAAAGTACATAAAAGTATGATGGGCAGCATTCTAAAAAAGAAATAAAAATAGAAAATAGAAAAGAGAAAGGAAAAAAGGTAGTCTACGTACAAAACATTATATATTGAAAACAATAATCGAAAGAAAATTAAATATAAGTAAATGTTGTTATTTACAATGTAATTATTGTAGTATCCGAAAACCAAACATTACGTCATCCAAAACTATGACTGCGAACACCAATAGAAAAAGTAAGGCTCTACTTGCCACATTCCAAACTTCCATAATAAAACTTATTTCTATAAACACAAAACTTATAGAACAAATAAGGTAGAATTAGCAAAACATACTTAAAATTATAATTAGATTTGTACAAAAGTAGATAAGTCAATAACCAATTAAAAGTTGATAATAATAAAAATAATTAAAAGTAATCATAAAGGCAGGAGAAAACAAATCATTCATCTTTTATTCATGTGAAAACAATCAGCCTACTTACGATAAAGAAATTTTTAGTATACATGCAAATAATTCAAATTTCACTACAAGCATTCAAGGTCAAAACAACAAACTAACATATCTAATGTCCACCTAGGTACTCACACTTCTAGTGTCCACCCTAGGTACTCACACTTCTAATGTCCACACCTAGGTTCATTCTATCTATCATGTTTAGTATTACTAATTGAAGCATGCTTTGATACCAACTTCTGTAGCGCCCCGAAAATTTCAATAATTAAATTTGAAACACGTGGCACAAATTTTCCAGCATCAACCTTAATTGCAATAATAAACATAGTACAAACACATGTAAAAAATTTAAAACATTTATTACATCAATTCTTTTACAAGCACAGCGGAATTTAAACACCTTGAATTACAATTCATTTTACAACGCAGTTCCATATTTATTCATTTACTTTCAATCTTTTTACAACTTACACAATACATTAAACAATCTACCAGATGCTACCAACTCCATGCTAAAGGTACCTACATGTGAAACATGCGGCTAGAGATAACCCTAACCCCCAAAACTACAGGGGTCTTGAGTGATATTCAAAAGAATTACAAGCTTCAATGACACAAGAAGAATAAAATCATAGGTCAACAAATATAACACACTAACACTGCAATAACGGATAAAACATGAAATTACAATGAAAGGAACATAAAACATCAAGTGGACTAGGCTAACTGTCAAGTGTAGGGAAAAAACAAGAAAGGCATGCATAAAAACGAGTCAAGTTATCACAAATGCATATGATGATTACTAATGCATACTTTTCAGAGTCTATGCATCCCACTCTACATAGGTCCGGTGCACGCCCTTATCGTTTTCCACTTGAAAGGGTTAAATCCCTCGTTATGCAACTATCATACTATAATGACTACTACGAGATTTAGACATTTTGCAAGTATCGGTTCTCGCCCTTGGAATACTGGAGACCAATCCCACTCCATGGATCATTCTGTGGTCAATTACCATCGTCCCCGGAATACTGAGGATTGTCTCACTCCGCAAGTCATCCTGAAACCCTCATTGCACAAATATCCCATGAGCGTCGCTCTCGTCCTTGGAATACTGGAGACCAATCCCACTCACGTGGATCATTATGTGGTCTATTTTAGCCATCGTCCCGAATTACTGGGGATTATCTCACTCCTCGGATCATCCTGGAGTCCATAATTCACGTTTGCTCCCATTTCAACATATCACCATTCTAGTGCCTGTCCATACACTTATTAAGTTCATTTAATTAACCATAAACTCCTAGAGTTGGTGTACCCTACCAGAATTAACTCAACTGACCAATATTATGTCCCAAACTGGCCATAAGCCACAAACCACAACCGTCGGTATACCAGGGCCCCACACAACCTCTAGAGTCTCAAACAACATCCAAAGTTATCACAACAACTCAAATCTTTCGAATTCTTTTGAAATAGTTAAGAGAATCTCCATAAAAGTCCAACAATCAAACCAAGTACCTCAACGTGCAGTCATAACGGTATAATTAACTCAATAAAACTGAAACAACCTCTATCCAAACTGAAATAACTAGTAGAAGGTAACTCGTAACGAAATACTTTTCAAATTTAAAAACACATAACTCTTTTGAAACCACTGATACAAAATTTTAATGCACAATAAATTTGAGAACACCTACTTTCTGGAAATACAAGTCATCTGAGCCTAAACACTCAGGAATGACAAGAATTTAATATTTATAAAAGGGGATTAAACAATTGAGAACTGCAGCAAAAAGGAATGTGGAAATTCAAAGCATGACAGTCGACCTGACATATGTAGTATAACACTACAGTCGACTGTCAGTCGACTCACATATGTAGTACAAATACACTGCAGTCGACTGTCAGGTGGTCTGCAGTCGCCATGAATTCGGAGTTTTTACCAAAAACTTATATATATATATATATATATATATATATATATATATATATATATATATATATATATATATATGGGTTTTGCTCAGTTGAAAACGGGTTCGTTTTCAACGGGTTCGTTTTCAACGGGTTAGAAAACAGCCATCCTGGTCGTCGATCTCGATCTGATCTTGATCAGCGGATCAGATCGAGATCCGCTAAGTCTCCCACTAACGCTTTGAAAAGCGGAGGGGCATTTTCGTCACTTCACGCCAAAAAACGTTTGGGACTTAGCATTTTTTTGGCGTGGAGTTTTTTTTTGTCGAAAAAATCACTTAGGCCGTTGTTTGAGACAACGGCCTAGGTTGTTTTTTTTTATAAAAAATTTCAACTTAGGCCGTTGTTGGGAACAACGGCCTAAGTATGTACAAGTGTTTTTCCAAACACTTGTACATACTCAGATCTTCATCTCCCTCACAACTCTCTCTCGCTAGCGGAGCTCGATAAACCCAATTTCCCAAACCGTAGCTCTCTCTATCGAACTGAAAACCCTACCTCTCTCTTGATCGTTGATTTTCACCAAATCTCTCACTATTCTCAGTCTCTAGCCATCTTCCTTTGAAGATCCCAATTACAAAAAAACCCTAACCCTTACGAAATCTACCCAACCCTAAAACTCTAATCCTGAATAAATTAGCCAAACTCTACTCCCCTTCCTTTCTCTACAACAGCGCGCAGCGGCCTCCCGAACACCTTCATTGTTAAAGGTACTAATTTGTCCTACTTGAGTATATCTAACTAGGCTAATTGATTGGAAATTTTTCTCTAATGTTTGAGTGTACAATTGCTATATTATGCGTAGGTATTTATAGAGTAGGTAATTCTAGTTTAATTGGGGAAGTAGACGTAGTATTAGTTGTTGTTGGTTGTTATTCGATATTAGTAATAGCGCACAAAGCGAACAAAAATTTGTGGAACTTTGCGAGTACATCGAGCTCGCCATACACAAGCCAACGCAATTCGTAGAAGTGTGTTAGGATTCACGGCTTGAAGTGTACGGCCGTGTATCGCTTTCAATTCATTCCCGTGAGTGAAAGCGATACATCGGCGTAATTTTGCAAACCGTGAGCCGAAACTCACCTCTACAAATTTTTTTGGCTCATGTGTTTTGCCGCCGTCCCACTCCCAAAGTATAGAAATTTTTTGATCTCGTTTGTGCGGATTTGTACCGTATATCAAACAACAACCTCAGTTCAAGAGTGAGGGGAATGAGAGCGAGACACGGCCTTATCTTGCAAACCGTGGATCGGAACTTACTTGTAGAAGTTCTGTTACCTTGTGTGCGGCAAGCCGAACCCAATTGAAGAGTTTTGAATTTATATGACGTCGTTTTCGACGTTTTGTCACTTATTTTTGTTTCGTAGGTATATATATCGCAATCGTTTGTTAACAAGCTATTTTATATATAATGTGTATATTAATTGACCAATAATATATTTTTACCCCAGATGAACAACGATACGGAGAGTTCTGCTGCCGGCGATAATTTTGTGCGGGTAGAACCAATCACTGATTCCATGCCGATAGTCGAAGACCATCTGAAACCAAAGTTAGGTATGACATTCCCTACTTTAGTTGAGGCTGAGAAATTTTATTCTGCATATGCTCGTTGTGGGGGTTTTGCAATGCGTAAGGGTGGGAATAAATTAAAGGAGGGAATGGAGGTAGATAAGTCATATCTTTGTAATAAAGCTGGGTCGTCGCCGGATCAACATAGTGATGGTAGACGTGGAATAACCAGTAGAACGGGTTGCAAGGGTTGCGTTCGTGTAAAATTGAACGAAACAAGTAATACGTGGGTGGTGTATTCATTTCACGAAGAACACAATCATGAATTCACCTCACCCGGTAGAAGGCACCTTTTGCCCCGGAACAGGTCCGTGTCAAATACGGACAGAAGGATTATAGACCAAATGAACCAAGCTAATATCCAAACATGTCGACAAATGCTCTTCTTCGAAAGTGCTAGTGGTGGTCATGATCAAGTAGGATTCACAGAAAAAGATGTTAGAAATTTAGTTAGAGACTCGTAAGAAGCATTGAAAGGAAACGATTCTACAATGCTAATTGATTTTTTCGAATCTAAGAAACCGACGGATCCTTCATTTTTTTTATGACATTCAAGTCGATCCCGAAGGGCGGTTGTCACATTGTATGTGGGTAGATGGTATTTGTAGGATGAATTACGAAGAATTTGGCGATATAGTTTGCTTTGATGCCACGTACAATACGAACCGTTACGGAATGTTATTTGTTTCGTTTGTTGGAGTGAATCAATATTGGCAATCGACTTTCTTAGGAGGTGGGTTCATTCCAAATGAGACGGCCTCTTCGTTTGAATGGTTCTTTGAAAAGTGGTTAGAGGTTATGAATCGTGCTCCATCTGGTATTGTCACCGATCATGACCGTGGGATCGCCGCCGCAGTTAAGAAAGTTTTCTCCCAGACTCGACATCGTTTTTGTATTTGGTACATTCTGGATAAGTTACTCCAGGAGGTTCGTCTTGGTTTCGATGTCGACAAGTTTAGGGAGTCCTTGAAGAATGTAATCTACAATTCTGAATATATACATGAATTTGTAGAAAAGTGGAATATTTTGATTTCGCTATACGGATTACAGAGTAACAAATGGTTGAACGATATATTCGATATCCGTGAAAGTTGGGCACCCATCTACGCTAAAGAATCATTTTGGGCCAGCATGTTGAGTAGCCAAAGGGTTGAGTCGGCACATTCTGCTCTGAAGCATCATACAGAAAAAAAGTATTCCCTGCACGAATTTGTCGTCATCTTCGACCGTTTTTTGGGAAGGCAAAGACACGATGAATTGAAAGAAAATCATCGTAACCGTGAGAAGAGACCGAAGTTGAATAGCGAATGGGCTTTGGAGGCACAAATGGCAAAAACACATACTTTGAAAATATTTTACAAATTCCAAGAAGAAGCCACAAAAAGCTTCATGTACAATGTGATATTTGTTGCCGATCTTGAGACACCGGATAGTTCAACCTTCCATGTGATACTCTGTGGAGAATCAGAACCGGCTTGCCTTCTTCAATTATCCAAAATCAATGAAATTATTACATGTGCATGTCACTTGTTCGAATTTGTTGCCATTCCTTGCAGACATATTTTAGCTGTACTTCGTTTCTCCCATCACACATCCCTCCCGGATGCATATATTAAAAGAAGATGGATTAGGGATGTGATGAGAAGAAGTTACACATCAGTTCCAACCGAACCTAATACCGAGAATTTTACTTCTCGATATTGTGAGTTGAGCTACCATGCAAAAAAAATTGTTGATCTCGGTTGTTCCTCCAATGAGAGTTACAAATACACGTTGGAGAATTTGCAGAAGATCATTGACGGGGTTTCTCGGCTACAACCCGGATTAGGTGAACAACCGGAACAGGCCTCACAACCACATGATAGTGTCGAACCTGGAGGTAGTTCACAATCGCATCCAAGTGCACAACCTCATGATCAAGGGAGTGGACACATACCTACACGTATTAGTGATCCACAGCAGTGCACGACAAAGGGAAGGCCTCGCGCCAAAAGATTGAGGCCGATTAGAGAGCAACTCCGCATAAAAAACCGAGAAGGTGCCGAAGATGCGGCATTGTCCAAATGAATCATGATTCAAGAAATTGTCCAACTTTATTTGAGGGGTATGACTCGTAACTTTTATGTTTGCCACTCGTTTAAATTTATTATACTTTATTTGTGGCAATTGAGTTTCTTACTAACTAAACCTAATCTTTCAATGAAGGCAAGAAGTAATTCCTTCCGAAGAAGACAGTTCTGAGTCGAGATATGACGATCCACTATGAATTGTAATTTTTAAAATGTAATTGTTGGGTATATTCAAAACTCTTTATGCCACTTGGTTAATTACCTTTGATTGGTAACTGTAAATGTAATTCTCGAGACATAAGTATCGTTTGTTTGTGTCGTTTGTTGTGGTACGCAAATGTTGGTTTGTTACTCAATTGTATCAGCTGTAGCTGTATCTGTATTTGTAGATTATTATTTTTTTTTTTAAACCAAGGCCGTTGTTGGAGACAACGGCCTCAGTTATTTCATGAATTTGGTTTTTCATTCAATATAACTAGTTTAAAAAGAGTTGATAACTTAGGTCGGTGTCTTCAACAACGGCCTAGGTGATAATCAAAAAATTTAAGGTTTGGGGGCCTGGGGGGTGCTATCTGACTTGGCTAATAGAAAAGATCTCAACAAGTCAGAGAGCAGTGGAGATTCTAAAAAATACTAAAGGGCGTTGACTACAACAATGGCCTAGGTGATAATGAAAAAAGTTGTGATTTTGGGGGTGCTCTCTGACTTGGAGAACACAAAAGGATCAACAGTCAGAGAGCAATCTCATTTTTGATAAATACCTAAAGCCGTTGTCTGAGACAACGGCCTAGGTTATAGTAAAAAAGTTGTGATTTTGGGGGTGCTCTCTGACTTGGAGAAGACAAAAGGAGCAACAAGTCAGAGAGCAACCCCATTTCTTATAAATACCTTAGGCCGTTGTCTTGAACAACGGCCTAGGTTATAGTCAAAAAGTTGTGATTTTGGGGGTGCTCTCTGACTTGGACAAGACAAAAGGAGCAACAAGTCAGAGAACAACCTCATTTCTTATAAATAGCTTAGGCCGTTGTCTTGAACAACGGCCTAGGTCATAGTCAAAAAGTTGTGATTTTGGGAGTGCTCTCTGACTTGGAGAAGACAAAAAGAGCAACAAGTCAGAGAGCATCCCCATTTATTATAAATACCTTAGGCCATTGTCTCCAACAACGGCCTAAGTTGTAGTTTTGGTGTTTTTATAATTTTCTCTTTACTCTTGACGTACAGTCTCTGTGGAAATTTCTACCAAAGACAGATGATCTACACTTGTATATCTTACTGCTATATTTTTTTTAAGTGCCGATTACTACCACCTTTGAAACCAATATATAATCATGGTGGTTAAATATGTAAAAAAAATGATAAAAAATAATTCATAATCATTCATTTTGGGAAAAATTTACATGTATTACAAGTATAAGGTTAGGGTTAGGAATTTTTTTATATATGGGTTTACCTGTGTGGATGTACATATGGTTTTTTCCATATATGGGCGGGACGTGGGGATCTACATGTTGTTTAGCTTGGTGCTTGTTCCCATTTAGGTGTATGTTAAAAGTCTGTTGGCATGTGATTTTGTTGAGCTTAACAACAAGGAAGAAACTAGCAAAACAACAACATTGTTGAGTCCTAATGGCAAAACATGGAAAGTTGGGTTAATCAGAGTAGGGCAGAATCATGTGTGCAGTGGTGGAGAGAAGTGGAGAGAGTTCACAGGTTCTAATAAACTAGAAGTAGGATATATGTTAGTGTTCCATTACAAAGGGAATATGTTCAGCTTTTTCCTGTTAATTTTATTACGTTTGTGATTTTTTTTAGTATGATATATATAGATTTGATTATGCTAATATAATACCCACATATCCAAAAAATATATACCGGGTTGGTTTACAAGTATAAGGTCAAGGTTAAGGTTAGGGTTGTGCTAACCCTACGATAACCCTAACCCTAACCCGTAACCCTACTCTGCTAACCTTACAATAACCCTAACCCTACGTTAACCCTAATCCTAACCTACATATCACTTTTATTAATTTTTATTGGTTATATACAGAATATGTATAATTTTTTTTTTTTGGGAAATTAATACCTGTCTACTCTCAACAACCACAAATTAATGATAAATCAAAACCAGATTTTACCATAAATGTTTTTCTTTCAATAACCTTAACCCTACAATAACCCTAACCACAAATGTTTTCAAATGTTTTCAAATGTTTTCCATATTGAAGTGTCTATAATAATTATCCCAGTTGCATGTTTATTTGCCCATTACTTCCACAATTTAAAGTGACTCGAAGAACTGCACACAATTACTTCACTTACAGATTCCACATCCTAAATTTCCACAGAAGCAACAGTTAACATGTAGTTTTTCGAGAGTAATCTATGAACTTTTTAGGGACTCGTCACATTGGTTTATACATGTGGTCAAATATACTTGTGGCATATTCTGTTACGATTTTCCAAAAAAAAAGTCAGATCCAGTTCTTGTTGACCAAGTAGTTTGATCTGATTACTCTCCGCTCAAACAACGAACCGACACTTTTTAAATTTTTGATTTCTTCTTGTCCATCATAATTACCTGGTTATATTTTTTATATTCGGAGATGGGTTTTTGAATTTTAGGAGGGTGTTTTCGGAAGAGTGCAAAAAAATGGAAAAACTACATGTGGTGATGTACCTGTGAATTTTTCAATTTTGGTCTTACACTACATGTGGGAATATACATATGGTTTTTTCCCATATATTGTGATGAAATTTAGGTTTTTCCCATATTGAACATGTGGTTTTTTCCAAGTATGGTCCACATGTAGGGAGCTACATGTGGTTTTTCCTTTACATGCGGGTTTTTACCTTATTGGTTTTTTCCATAATGAACTTGTTCTACTACATGTGATCACACCTCTTCTTCCCAATCTCGTGGAATTCTTCCCAGTTGCATGTATGGTGAATGTCTTCAGGAACGTCTTCATTGTAAACAACGTAAAACGATTTTGTACATTATATATTATTACTCAAAAAATTAATAATATATAACCAAAAAAACCAAAAAATATAATATATTCTTTAGTTACGTGCCTAAAAATAGAATTGAATAAAAAATATAAACAAAAAAACATTCATATGAACAAAAAAACATTTTGTAGAGTTCAGAAGGCAATGCACGTAAAGAGTGGAGAGACACATGTCATTAATGATAGAACTTAAATATCCATAAACTCTCTACTGGAAACTTATTACCTATCTACTCCCAACTATAAATAATCCTACCCTAACCCCTACAATTTTGTTATACAAGCCAAACCAAACCACTAACCTTACAATAGCCCTAACCCTACCCTTAACCCCCTTTAGCACTAACCCTAACCCTAACCCTAACACTAACGAATCAAATATTTTTTTAAAAAAATATTTTCTGAGTTGTTATGTACATATTAAAACAACGTGATTATGTAGTGGTTAGGTAGGTGTAGTCAAATTTAAAAAAAAAAAATTAATATTGTTATACAAGCCAAGTTCTCATCTGTCTTTTGTATAAAGTTCCATAGAGATTGTTCGTCAAGGGTGAAAAGAAAATTGGAAAATGCAAACAACCAATTAATTTTGGGCCTACAAACTAAGGACGTTGTTGAAGACAACGGCCTACGGTATGTACATTATATTGAGGGGTTCTTTGACCAGTTGCTATTTTTAAATACCAACAAGTCGAGAGCATTCCAAATGCTGTCTTTTTGGCGTATAACCTAAGCCGTTTTCTCGAACAACGGCCTTGGGTGTAAACAATAAAGTGGAGCTTCTATCTGACTTGTTGGTTCTTTTTAAAGCCAACAAGTCAGAGAGCAGCACACAATTTTCTATTTTTTTCACCTACAACTTAGGCCGTTGTCTCCAACAACGGCCTTGGGTATATCTATAAACTAGAGTTGCTCTCTGACTTGTTGGCTATTTTTAAAGCCAACAAGTCAGAGAGAAAGACAAATTTTGAATATTTTCCTACTACAACTTAGGCCGTTGTCTCCAACAACGGCCTTGGGTATATCAATAAACTGGGTATATCTATAAACTGGAGCAAGACAAATTTTCTATAACCTAGGCCGTTGTTTGGAGCAATGACTTAGGTTTAAAAACAAAAAAAAAATCAACATTTATACAGAGCAGCTGAAGCTGCTACACTTGAAAATATCACCAAATTCCAAACACTTTGCCATCACCTACATTCTCCGACTAAATTCATATATACAACCGCCAAAATTACCCACCATAACTGACTATCAGAAATTAATAACAACAACATCAAATGCACTTACACTTAAGAACCACATTTTCCAATAATTAGTTACAACAGGTTAAAACCCACAAAATCAATAAACAAAAATTACAATCTCCAAAATGCATTGGCTAAGCACCGGGCGTGTAATGCTGTGGTGCTTGCCTCTTCCGAGTAGGGTTTCGGCGCCTCAACGTGGTGGGCGAGTCGGGAATTTGTTCAGATCCACCCTCCTCTTGTTGTACGTCTCCGACAACCCTCTCCCCACTCTCTTCATCCTGCGCTTGTTCGTGAGATGGATGTAAAGTTGAACCTTGTCGTTCTCTGATCTCACGGTCCCGTTGCCCCATCAATGAAGCTGGCCTACCCCTCACACTTTTACGTCGGCCCCCCCTCGGTCCGTGTAATGCTCGATCCAAACGTTCGTCACATCCCAAAGCATCCATATTGCTACGGCATCCAAGGAGCATCCTCCGAGCGAAACTCTTCATAGGTGTGCCCACATTACTTTTTAGTACCTCCGCGCATTCTTTTGCCATGTCCATCGTGTTATCAATCTAAATCAGAAAAAACCAACAAAAATAATTACACAAATTAAATAATTGAAAGAATTCATAAACTTCACGTATGAAGAACATTAAAATAAATATGAAGATTGAAGTTACCACTGTACGTATAGCTGTGGCCTTCGGTTGGAACATGGGTTGTGAACTGGAATATGCGGGTAATGGTTCAATCTCCCTCTCCTCAATTTCTCGTTGGATACCAGAAGGTAGTACTGTATCGGGAGAGATGTACAAACGTGTATATTGTCGGAACCAAGTCATGTACTTTCCTTGCAGTCTTCCATCGTACTCTGGAACGTTGACGAGTACAAGTTCAAACCGTCGCTCGTTCCATTCTGCAACGTGAACACGATGATAATCTGCCCAATCATGAGTAGGCATGCGGCCGGTACCCCTAATAGCGTGTAACTCATGATCGTATAGGTTTGCGCAGCTTGGGAGACTATCTTGTTGAAGATTGAACTGACGAAGGACTCTTTTCGGTCGCGGATGCTCGACTATACCGAAGTTGATGAGGGGAGCCGTCGTCAGCCACAACTGCGATCCAGTGGTGCATATTGGCGGTAGTCTTCCCACACGCTCAGGTGTATACGACGCCCAAATCACGAACTCTTCACGTAGTTGGTCGAGCTCGTCTCTGTAGTACGTTATTACACCCTTGGGGTTGTCTTTGTAACTCCTTGTACTAGCCCAATATACCCCTAATTGTGCTAACATAGCAGGATCTTCAGGTTGGGCCATCCAACCATCCTTGGGTCTCCTAATGCGGGGACGACCCAAGTGCAGTCGCTCCCAGGACCAAATCTGTAACAAAACCATCGGTCCGGTCATTTCTGATGATTTTAGCGCTACATGACACAATACCCTGTATAGCGTTGCCAACGCGCAGCATCCCCAGCTGTACCGACCAGCTAAGCCTAGGTCGGCGAGCAATCGTAGGTACATGAGGTGTACCGTATCGCCCGATGAGTTAGGCAATAGAACCCCTCAGATCACCGTTAATATGTAGGCTCTGGTCATAGTCGTCGGGCGATTCGTTGGTCAGCGTCCCATCAAAATGTCCCTTCAACCAAGATAGTCGGATTGATTGTCCTTGGAAAATGGCATCGTCTTCCACAGCCGACTCATCAAACTCTGTACTGAGCAGTTCATTGCACATCTCTATTTTATCAAAGTTAATATTGCTCGTCACGGCAAACCCATCTATTGGAAGACCGGATATCATCGCTATATCCTGTGGCGTCACTGTCATCTCCCCGACCGGTAGATGGAACGTGTGCGACTCTGGCCTCCAGCGCTCCACGAGTGCCGAGAGAAGTGCTCGGTCGAGTTTAACATTCCCCATCATGCTTATTCCATAGAAACCGGCCGCTACAAGGTGCTCGACAATACGTGGATGCACGCTCATGGTCTCGTGGGTGCGGAAATTACACCTACGCGTCGTCCCACCCCACACTTCCGTGGATCTGTGGCGATCTTGCAAGGTCAGTTCGCCGGAATTTATTGGTCCTGGACCACGACGTCCTGTCATCGAAGAGGATGCACCAACCTACACGAACCAAAAAACATAATTATTATTAGTCTAAAATAAATATCACTAAATACAAAATTAGGGACAATACAAGTTATTAGTTCTCACATTCTCTGTGGAATGTTCCCCCCGTGCTTCCTGGGATGTCCTTCCCCTTCCGGTTCCCCTCGTTCTGGCCATTTCTCTGTAACAAAGTTTGCATATATGAAACTAATTACTCGCCGAAAATTACCAAACATAAACCAACGAGAGGAAAAATTTTCAAGAGTTCGCTTATACGCGTCAAAACAACACAAACGAGATGCAAAAATTTCTAAATTTCGCCGACAACTAGGGCACACCAAACACAAGCCAACGCAACTTGTAGAAGTTTCCGACCCACGGTTTGAAATATATGCTCGTGTATCACTCTCACTCTTTAAAATAGAGCGGGAAGCGATACATTGACGTATCTCGCAAACCGTGGGTCGGAACTCGCAAATACAAGTTCCGTTGCGTTGTGAATGGTTAGATGAACCTACGTGCACCGTTTTGAATTTTTTCGACTTCGTTTAAGCATTTTTGTATTGCGACCGTACTAAAAAAATTCGAGGTATATTGAAGTATTTTCATATACGCGTAAAAACAACATAAACGAGATGCAAAAAATCCAGAAAATCCGACTTTGGGACGGGATCCCCGCACACAGGCCAACGCAACTAGTACATGGAAATTCCGAACCACGGTTTGAAAGATACGGCCGTGTATCGTTTTCATTATTAAAAACTGAGCAGAAAGCGATACATAGACGTATCTCGCAAACTGCGGGTCGGAACTCGCATGTCCAGGTTGGTATGACTTGTGAGTGGTGAGACCAACCTACTCGCAAAGTTTCGTATTATTTGGACTTCGTTTAAGCTATTTTCACCTCATAACGTATTCCACAAGTTCCAAGGTGGGTTAAAGGTTTTTTTATATAGGTGTCAAAACAACAAAAATGATAAATTTATTTCCAAAATTTGGGCGTCACCTCTGGCACACCAAACACGACCCGCCGGAACTTGCAGAGGTCAGTTTTGACTCTTGGTTTGAAAGATACAGGCCGTGTATCACTTTATATCCGTTGTATTGAATCGAAATGATAAACGGACGTATCTCACAAATCGTGAGACGGAAATCGCCTCTACAAGTTCTGTTACCTTCTACGCGGCGAGTCGGCCTACTCGTACAAATTGAATTTTTTCATCTCTATATTCCACCACTAAAACTACCACTACATCTACGAAAATGTCAACAAAATGTACACAATATACAAGATGAGAGCTAATTATATACTCTCTAAATTATAGACTACACTACTACGCATAATACAAAAAAAACCAACTCCAAAATTGAAAAAAAATCGATAAATTCAAAGTGTTCATTATAGTAAATTGGGATTAAGAAAATACCTGGTCCAAAGAGAGAGTGATAGAGAGTTGGCGAAGATGTGAGAAGCCGCTGCACGCGATTGTAGACAAAGGAAGACAATTTGTGCTAGGATTTAGATGATTTGGGAATTTGGATGTGAGGTTAGGGTTTGCTGTATTGGGGAAAGGAAGAGAGAGATAGTGAGCTTTCCACAAGGGGCGGAGATCGAGAAGGCAAAGAAATCGATGCCAAAGGGGTTGGGAGAGTGAACTAGGGTTTGGGGATGGATATCGGGAGCTCGAGAGAAAGAGAGGTAGTGTTTGAGACGAAGTGAGGGAGATGAAGCCCTGAGTGTGTACAAGTGTTTGGAAAAATACTTGTACATACCTAGGCCGTTGTTGAAAACAATGGCCAAGGTAAGTTTTTTTTATAAAAAAACAACCTAGGCCGTTGTTGGAAACAACGGCCTAAGTAATTTTTTCGACAAAAAAAAACTTGACGCCAAAAAAACGCTAAGTCCCAACATGTTTTTGGCGTGGATTGACGAAATTACCCCTCCGCTTTTGACTTCGTTAGTGGGAGACCTTAGCGGATCTTGATCACAGCCCCTGATCAAGATCACGCTAGATCGAATGGCTGAGATGGGTGTTTTCCAACCCATTGAAAACGAACCCGTTTTCAATGGAGCAAAACCCTATATATATATATATATATATATATATATATATATATATAAAGATACATGGATTTTATATGATGAAATCTACAATATAATGGGCATAATCTTGGTCAAAACTAACTCAGTTCATATGCCAAATCAAATTCTTTCATAACTTCACAAAATCCACAAAATTTCCAAAACTATAGATTTTATTGAAGACTTTGAAGTACCTTATCATGAAATCACTTGATCTATAATAAGCGCAGTCACAATCACTTCTTTTACAGAAAAGTGGATACATATACATAACGAAACTGAGATTCAACAAGAAATAGACATTTATTAACAATTATTTCAAATCTCCATTCACAAAACTCAATTTCTTCACTTTTCTCACTAGATCCAACACAAACAATAACACACCTCCTCATCCCAATCAAATCAGCGAATAAAAGAGGATTATAGCAGCTAATTGTTCATCTTTCTCCAATATGCATAATAGAAACCATTATTGAATTTGCACACTAGTCACACATAACATTAATTTGATAATTTAGGTCAACCACTTCTCGTACAAGTAAAAATTGGTTTTTATCAACTAGATGTCGAGATCTACAAGTCTCGCACACATTCTACATCAATTCATACATGAATAATCAAGCATAGTATACAAATTTGGATTTGTGCAAGAGAGTAAATTTTCGGCCAATCACACCTAGTTTTCGCAATTTTCTTCATGATGATGTTTTTTTTTATTATTAATTCACTTTATATCCAAACATTTACAATCCAATAAAAATCTCAACATGCAATCTATTCAATTTATTATCTCCTTTCAATCATATGTTCAACTCATTATATAGATAATCAATTTAAGAATTTTCCGTTACCCATCACAACCATTCATTGCATCAACCATAAAAACATTCTCTAGCATGCATCCTACTAGAAAAATCATTAAATTCAATGAATAAAGAGCAAAACATCACTCACCTTTTGAAAGAAGATTGAATTTTGAAGAAAATAAAGCAACAAGAAAGCCTTCTCCTCTGTTTTGCAAAACTTCAAGATCCAACACCAAAGATAAAATGTAAAGTAGGTTTTCGGGTTCACACAATCGGGGGGGCTGCTGCCACAATTTTAATAAGCCGGGATTACTAATTTTAGGGTTTTGAGACGATTTTGTAAGAAAAAACCCTTTAGAAAGAATATCTTTTCATAATTAGACTTATCATATTTGGTAGTTTAAAAAACAAAATAGTGTAAGACTTAAATCGCCCAAAATCCTCCAATTCTGTCCGGCCATAATTGCATCCCAGAAAAATCCATTTTTCTAATTTTGCCTCTAAGTGGAACTTTTGCAAAAAGACCATTCATTTAGCAATATTTGCAAAAATACCCAAAATAATTTATAAAAATCCAGAAAGTTTTGACTATTATAGACTAATAAAATTTATAATTTCTAAATAATTTTTTCTGACTTTTACTCTCCAAGAAAACTATTTGCAGAAAGTCCAACTCAAATTCCATATTTGCAAAAATACCATATTTGTTTAAATCTTCACCGAATCAACTCTAAATAATTTTAAAATAAATTTACCTTTAATACTAATCTTGGTCAGCCCAAAAAGCAGCAAAAACAAATTTTCATTATTTGTTTGAGATCCAATCGGCTTTTTTTTTACATAAAAGCCCCTCTTTCAAAGTATTTGCATCTTTGGTTTTTCATCCTAAAATAATTTCTAGAAAATAAAATTATTAATTATAAGTATAATTTTCCAACATAAAATTTCTGAATTTTCACTCCAAAGATATGTCTACGTGTTTTGCACGTGCAAAACGACAATTCCATAAAGTAGCACAATTAAACATAAAAATTAACTTAAAATTATTTATTAATTCAAAATAATATATCATTAATAGTAAATAATTTTGATTTAATTTTTAACTCTTTATAGCCGGAAATGCAATTTCTTCATTAAAATCAATTATATCAACATAAAGTTCAAAGATGAGTTTCTTTAATCAAATAAATTTGAAAAATAAAATCTATCATACTTAAATGATAGAAATTAATTATTTCCAACAAACTTTTGAGAACTCAAAAATTTTCTAACTTTGCACGTGTGTTGTACGTGCAAAATTGCAATTTCAAGAAAACAGTCAAAATAGTCAACTTTACAAATTTAATATTATTTAATGATGCAAAATAAATCATTTTATTTGCGGGGTGTTACAAAATTGTGGTATGGAAAAGAGTATGTTAAGTAGAGACAGTGTGTATGTATGATATATTATTATGTGAATGTAGAATAAAGTTATATGTGAAATTAGTGTGATGCATATAGTGATGTGTGTTAAGTTATGGATATGTAGATGGGTGCAGATTAGCAGAGTACTTTGATATAAAGTCTCATTTATGATGTTTTTATGTTTAGATTTCAAGTTGAATCATATTATCTTTGATATTTGTAAGGTCAATATATTTTCTTTATACAGTTTAATTTATTTTCTAAACTAGTTAATTATACTCACACAAAATATGGCTAATCCCTATTGTTTTCTAGGGGTTAGGGGAGTCCTTCTCTGAGGGTGGACGACCCTAACTCTCCTGCAGGTTTTGATAGCAGCAAAGTGAGATAGTTATTGTAGTTGGTAGTTATACCTTTGCTCGTAGTAAAATGGAATATATGTATATATGTATTACATGTAGAATTGGGAGTAGAATGATGTATTATATTGTAATGTAGAAGATTGTGTGTATAACTGTAGGAGGTAATATATATATAGTACTTTGATGAAGTATGAAAGCCTGTACCCACCTCGTTGGGGTGTATTGGGTTCCGTGGTTGATTTTGAAAAGGTTTTTCTAAAGTTTTCTAAAAACCATATATGTTTTCAAAAAGATTTTTTGGTTTTTAATTCATATCTTGCTTATTATGAAGTATTATGCCCCCAGAGCCGTTGATATTACTGCTTGTGTGATGTTGAATGATTTGGCCTGGGGAGGATTGAAAAATATTACAGGTACTCTGTTTTATGTGATTGTTTGCAGATTTTCATAAGGAAATGCTGTAAAATGGCTAATATTTTAGGGGAAACTTTGCCAAAATTTTATTTGACATATAACTATATTAGTTTATGTTTAAAGTGACATAGAAATGGAACGAATTGAAATTGGAGTTATAGCTTAAAAAAAAAAGTTTATGTTTGGGACGTTACAATCGGCCAGAAAGGAGGTCCTGAATTGAGTACGTGTTCGAGCTTAGCAAGGAAGTTAAGTCCATAAGTAGAGGTGATTGTAATATCCTTAGTTATTGGGCTTAGGAATTATAAAGATTAAATGGACTCAAAGGAGTTAGTATTGGGCATGGTTGGTGGTGGACTTAGGAATTGGCCTATTAATAATAATAATATAATATATATATATATATATATATACACATTCATGTGGATCACATCAGCTAGAAAGGAGGTCCTGAATTGAGTACATGTTCGAGCTTAGTGAGGACGCTAAGTCCATAAGCAGGGGTGATTGTAATATCCTTAGTTATTGGGCTTAGGAATTATAAAGATTAAATGGGCTCAAAGGAGTTAGTATTGCGCTTGGTTGGTGGTGGGCTTAGGAATTGGCCTAATAATAATAACAATAACAATAATAATAATAATAATATATATATATATATATATATATATATATATATATATATATATATATACACATTCATATGGATCACATTGGCTAGAAAGGAGGTCCTGAATTGAGTACATGTTCGAGCTTAGTGAGGACGCTAAGTCCATAAGCAGGGGTGATTGTAATATCCCTAGTTATTGGGCTTAGGAATTATAAAGATTAAATGGGCTCAAAGGAGTTAGTATTGCGCTTGGTTGGTGGTGGGCTTAGGAATTGGCCTAATAATAATAATAATAATAATAATAATAATAATAATAATAATAATAATAATATAAATAAGTGAATGTAGCTATAACATAAGATATCCCATATCGCTAAGAATTATGAGTGATATGTAGTATATATTAAAAAGCCGATGATCCAAAGGGTACCTAATAAGTTTTTAGCACTTTCTGTGAGGCTGTGCCCAGTGGTGGGGTCGTGTTTAGATTCTTTAGGGATATAGATGCGTGTTGGCATAATGATAATGTTAAAATTCACAGCACATTAGGGAAGTACGATTCCAACAAAGATTTTAAATAATCTATAGGAAAATTAGTCATAACGAGCATCTTTAACAGGTCCGGGCCTCCTTTAGGCTTCTCTACAAGACATAGGCATCTTTCAAGTCCATAAAAAGTGACAGATTAGGCCCACTAAGAGAGACCCAGCCCATGAAGGCTGATAGTCAAATCTTTTATCCCCAAACAAGAAAGCTTATCTCTTGAGGGAGAGATTCGAATAGGAGATAGAAATTCATAGTCGATCTAATGGATTCATATCAATCTCCTAGACTTTTTCGCAGGCTTATAAATACCCTCCCCCCTCCTCAATCAAAAGGAAATGAAAGTTTCTCTCTCAAACTCTATTTCTCTCTCTGTTTTTGACTTGAGCATCGG
The DNA here is from genome assembly GCA_017893485.1 of Hemerocallis citrina. Taxonomy (NCBI): domain Eukaryota; kingdom Viridiplantae; phylum Streptophyta; class Magnoliopsida; order Asparagales; family Asphodelaceae; genus Hemerocallis; species Hemerocallis citrina. The sequence goes on along the minus strand of CM030362.1, from coordinate 169,440,293 downwards.
AGGGTCTATCGACGGGGCCATTGGCCGCGTCAGCAACCGTCGGATCTAGATCACGGTGTTCAATCAATAATCCAGATTCAATCCCAGAAGCTCTTACCGCATTTCACAACAATGATCAAAGGTCAGATTTTTAGTAGTTTCCATCAAATATTAACTCACTATCTGTTTGCTTCCACACCAAAATAAGCAGCAACAGATTGGCATCATTTGTGGGAAAATACACAAATCCGACTTACCGCCATGCCTCAAAGACTAAGAGGCAAAGCAGCGGCCTCAAGCCGTCGCACCAACTCTCTTCATCAACCAGCTCCTCCTATGGAAGATCTGATTCCTCCTCAACGGATGCCTCGACAGCCTAGTCAAGCTCCCGTCAACGGAGAGGCACCGGGTGGCTCTGACAAAGCCGTCATGAACAACATTCTCTGTACGACCGTGTCTCATTCCATAATGCTTCAACCGATTCAATGACCTCGCGAGGCCCCATGGGATCTAGAGATCTTTGCCAAATTATTAGCGCCAGGCAAGAAGGAACTGATCTACGAATTCTCTTGGATGAGAGGTGCGCTCGAACTGATGCCTACCACTGTGAACATCAGGTAAACTGGAGAAGCGGCTCTCCTAGAAAAAGATGAAGGCGTTCCTCCTCTCACAGGGGGCGTACTGCAATAAGAAGCCTGACTTATGAGAGTCAAAAGCTTCTTGAGCGGAATAACGAAAAAGATGCCCCAGTCACTAGGGCCGAATTGACAAATTTCAAGCTTGACATCCTCCAAGCCATCCAGAGTAGTCAAGATTTTGGCTAGCCCTCCAAAGAAGAATCCACCGACTCAACTGGATCCAAGGGGAAGGATGACCAAGTCCTTCACTGTATTCGAGAGGTATAACATCTTATAGAAGATATGAAGAATGAGGGGAACTGCTCCAGCAGGGCCTACCACCCCAGTTGACCACCTTTCAGTAAAACCATCCTCGATGCACCCATCCCAAAGGACTTCAAAGTTCCTCAATTCGAATCATACGATGGGGAATCTGACCCAACTGACCATATTGAGAGTTTCAAGACCCTTATGATGGTCTGCATTGCAACGCCACCGATGCGCTCATGTGTCGAACATTCCCGCAGCACTGAAAGGATCAGCAAAAGAATGGTACTCCTGCCTCACTCCGAAGTTAATATTTTCTTTCGATCAGCTCGAGGAGCTCTTCATAGCGCACTTCGTTACCAGCCGAAAGGCTGAAAAAACAAGTGCCTCTGAAGCAAAAGGGAGGGGAATTGCTGAAAGACTTCGTTAAATGCTTCACGCCTGAAGCAATGTTGATATCCTCCTTGGACTCTTCAGTGGCGACTGCAGCTTTTCGCCACAACGTCACTCATAAAGAACTAAAAGCTTCCATCGTGAAGAAGTCTCCACAATATTTCATCGAGCTCCTAGAAAGGAGTGACGAATACATCAGAGTCGTGGAAGCTCTTAATCCACAAGCCAAGAAAGAGTCACCTTCTGGGAACAAACGGAAGAATGCAAGCGAGGAAGCACCCAATATGTTCTAGAAAGACGGCCAAGGTCAACGCCGCCCTCCTCCAACACCCCACTTCGACAAGTTCACTCCCCTGAATGCAAGTGCGTATTCTGTCCTCATGGCAGTTGAAAGGGATGGGATAGTTTGTCCTCCTCCGAAGATGACAACGACCAGCAAAAGAAAAAAACAGAAACAAATAGTGCACATTTCACAAGGACCATGGACACACCATTGACGACTGCCAGGCCCTTAAAGAAGAATTGAATGCCTTGATTCGTAAGGGCTATCTCTCCAAGTTTGTTTAGAAATATAACAATGCCAAAAACCCTCCTCCCCGGGGGGCTAATAAGCGTCAAGAAAGGCCATCGAATCGCAAGACTCTAAATACATGACCATTCTTCAAACTAATCATGGAGGTCCAATGGGGGAAGATTCAAACTCCTCCTGCAAAGCCTTCGTGAGGAATGTTAATTCAGTACATAATGCTCCACCTGCAAAGAGTTTAGGCCTCTCTGTATCATTCTCTGATAAAGACCTCGAAGACGACAAAACACCTCATTGTGACACACTGATGATTAATCTATTCATGGAAAATTATGAGGTGCGACATATCCTCGTAGATAATGACAGCTAAGTAAACATCCTCTTCTTGGCCACATTCGATGCTCTCAAGCTCTCACATGATCGACTCATGCCAGCCGGTTATACACTTCATGGCTTCATAGGCACACCTGTCCAAGTCGAAGGAAACATCACACTCGACGTGATGGCAGGAAAAGCCCCAACAACTCGGATGGAAGCATTAGAATTCTTGGTTGTCGACATCATAGCTACATACAATGCCATATTTGGCCGCCCAGGCCTAACAGCTTTCCAAGCAGTTTCCTTTGAATTTCGCATGAAAATGAAGTTCCCAACAACAGTAGGCGTAGGCCAAGTTGTGGGGAGCCAACAAGCAGCACAAGCTGCTACACCGCTGCAATAGGGATCTCAGTTTTCCCCCTCAACGCCATAGAGTTACTGCCAGAAATCAATCACAGTAACACCGAGTCTGTAGATGTGTTCGAAGTTACTGCACTAGACAATCCTATTGAGAACTTTCAAACCTTTCAATTTATCTCCTCCCAGGTCCAAGTTCATCCCCATAAGAATACAATAATAAACCTAAATTCCCTGCCCAAGGCCACTCCCCTAAGTCGACAGAAAGATATAGTCTCGCCTAAGCTCATCGGCGTACCAGAAGATCTCCCCTTCTCTCTACAGAACAAGGGGAAACTTGTAATACCCCAGATTTTTAAATAATGTTTTTAAGATTTATAAAGGAATTAAAATGATTTTGGGTGATTTAATAAATACTTTTCTGAAAATTTATCTTTTTACATGTGTAAAACACGTGCAAATATTTTCTTGGATAAATTCTCCTATTTATAATTAAGTATATCCTAAATTTTGGAATTTTTTTCTGAGTAAAGAAACTATTTTTATAAATACTTTGAAAGAGAGGGGCTTTTATGTAAAAAGCCGTTTGGATCTCAAACAAATAATGAAAATTTGTTTTTACTGATTTTTGGGCTTGCCATGGTCATCATTGAAAATAAAATCTATTTAAGTTTTATTTAGAGTTGATGTGGTAAAGATTTAAACAAATATGGTGTTTACAAATATGGAATTTAAGTGGATCTTGTGCAAATATTTTCTTGGAAAGTAAAAGTTAGAAAAATCCAATTGAAAAATCTAATATGTATTATTAGATATTATTTTTGAATTTTCTGGATTTTTAAGAATATTTTATGACATATTTGCAAATATTACAAAAAGAGGGAATTTTGTGCAAAATTACCACTTTGAGTACAAATCCGAATTTTTTTAATTTCTGGGCTATGCTTGATGGTTGGATAACTCAGTAGTAAAAGAATTTGGTTTTATTTTTATTTATTTAACATATTTAACTACTTTATTAAAGAAAGGTTTATATACGTAAAGTAATAATTTGTTAAGGAATGTTTCCATAAACTTGTAAGACCCTAAAAACTCCAGATTTCGGCCTATATTATGGCCATTACAGCAGTTCCTCTCTGCAAAAATAAAATATATTTTTACTATTAATTTCTTGGAGTTTCAAAGCGATGATCTTGGGTTTTGCAAAAAAAGGGCTTTTTCTCATTCTTTATTAAATCAATTGATTTCTTTAATGAGGTGAGTGACTTGCGTTCGTTCTCTTATTATTCTAAGCATGTTGTATGTGTTGATCTATCTATTCGTAACCATGTTAGATGATGATGTGAAGATATAATGAATTTCGATGAGTAGATGAATTAAAAGTTGAATCTTTTCTTGAAACTATACTATTGATGACCAAAACCCTAATTTGATGACTTGTGATTGTTAAAGAACCTAATAGAGATCATGAGTAGGATGTTTTCAATCATTTTGTTGCTGATTTGAATGTATATAATGGGTTGTGTGATGTTATTGCATGAAAATAGACAAGTTTGAACAAGGATGGGATCTGTTAGTGTTGATATGTATATACACACACTGTTGATGCATCAAACTTGCTGATTAGTCATTATAATTGCTTATAATCGTGGATAAACTGATGTAGATGATTGGGGTATGTATATAACAAGTTATTGAACTAAAAGAAATAAGTTTTGAAGTGAAAGAAGAGTTATTGTATTTCGGGTCTATGTTGTATGTTTTAACGGGTTTTGGCAAATTTGAGGACAAAAATAATAGAACTACTTGTGTTTGATTTTGACTATCACACATAATGAAACCTTGAGAGGAAATCAGGTTTCGAAGAAGAATTCTTCATCTTTTTCATGTGCAGGCTACTACTCATACCTGTAGGGGTAAATATATATATATTTAGTCACATTAGAGTATGTATACTGATGCTTTTGAAGGTCATAATATACCTTATGTACCATTAAGAAAAACCAGTTCTGTACCTTTAATTAACTAGTAAATTGTTAAATTTTGGTTGAGTATCAGGATTCTTCAACTGCAGATTGCTGCTTCTGCTGCACTGTTGTGCATGTGCACACATGAACAACTCTTCTCTACATATACATCCAGTATCTTCTCTAAGTACTAGTCGTAAGATTTGTGTTGGGTAATTTCTTTGTGTACGCATTGGGAATCTTCTTATCTAGTTATTATTTGAAATTATAGCCTTCTGTATCAAATTTGATGTCGTATCAGGACTGTGAGTGTGTAATGAATTTTGTATTGAGTTTTGAAAGAAAGAATTTCATGATAAAGATAAGGGAGGTTTTCTTTAATACCATACACATATACTTCACTTCAGTGAAAGGTTTTTCTATATATATCATATATATACACATATGCTCCATTTCAAAATGAGTTTTTTTCTACATCCTGTGTATGTTCACTTCAGTAAAAGGGTTTTTTCCCTATATATCTGCATATGCTGCAATTCAATAAAAGATCTTCTTCTATATCCTGCATATGTTTCAATTCAATAAAAGGCCATCTTCTATATTTGCATATGCTTCAATCAGTGAAAGGAATTTTTCTATATTTTCTATGTATCTGCATATGTTTCATTTTCAATTAAAGACTTTCTTCTACATTCTGCATATGTTTCATTCCAATAAAGGGCATCTTATATACACAGATACTTCATTCGGTAAAAAGAGATTCTTCTATATCAGTTATATACACATCCTGCATATACTTCATATTCAGTAAAGAGATTATATACACATATGCACACTCCTACTTAGTAAAGAGAGATTTTTCTATATGGATATATATAAACCCATACTTCATATCAGAAATATATCTCAGATAAATTTGTAAATGATTAATATGCTTGGTACAACTCACTTTGATAATAATATTGCCATGGTCTTATATGATATGTTGAGATTATTTGTAAATGATTAACATGTATCAACATACATCCTTCAATAGTATTCACTGATCACTCCTCAATTGTAATATCAGTGTAAAGGATTTCTTCCTATATATAAGATATATATACAGATACTTCATATTAGTGAAAGGTTTTTTATATATATATATATATATCATATTGTATATATATACATACACTTCTTATCAGTAAAGGGATTTCTACAGAATACACATATGCACAGTTTATATTCAGTAAAGAGGATCTCATATATATATATATATATATATATATATATATATATATATATATATATATATATATACAAACAATATGAATGAATGAATTTCTCACTGTGAGTAGGTTAACAATGAAATGAAATGAAGTGACTAAAATGAAAGGTTTTTGTGTTGATGGTTGAGTTGTGAGTCTCTAGAGGGTGTGTGGGACTTTAGGCACTGGCAGTTGAGGTTTTGTGGTTTGGCCAGTTATGGCTGTGTTGTTGATCAGTTAAGTCCGGTAGGGTACACCAACTCAAGGAGATTCAAAATTAATTAATTAACTTAAAAGATAAGGACATGCACTAGGGATATGATGATATGAGTGCAAATGTGAGTTATGGACTCTAGGATGATCCAAGGAGTGAGATATTTTCCAGAATTTGGGACGATGGACGTATGGGCCATAGAGTGATCTGTGGAGTGGGATTGATCTCCAGTATTCCGAGGACGAGAGCGACGCTCATAGGATGTTTGTGCAATGAGGGTTCTAGGATGACCTGCGGAGTGAGGTAATCTCCATTTTCGGGACGATGGACGTAAAGGCCACAGAATGATCTGCGGAGTGGGATTGGCCTCCAGTATTCCAAGGGCGAGTACCAATACTTGCAGAATATCTAAATCTCATAGTAGTCATAGTAGTAGTATTAGTTGCATAGCGGGGGATTTAACCCTATCAAGTGGAGAATGATAAGGGCTTGCACCGGACCTATGTAGAGTGGGATGCATAGAATCCGACAAGTATGCATTATAGTGTCAGCATATAGTATTGGTATTTCTTGACTTGGTTTTATGCATGTCGTTTCCTGTTTTTCTATTGACACTTAGTCTACTTTCACTTGATGTTTTCATATTTTATCTATTGTTATTTCTTATTTTATTTTATTCTTGCTGTTAATACATGTTCTTTATGATTCTATATCGTATGTTTTATTTATGTTGCATTTATTTTATGTCACTCACACCGTTATGGCTGACCCCTGTAGTTTTGGGGGTTAGAGTTATCTCTAGCCTCATGTTTTACAGATAGGTGCCTATAGCTTGGGATTTGGATGCATGTGGTAGAATGATAATAGAGCTTATGTAAATTGTAAAAGAATGTGTTGTAAAAGAAAGAAATTGCAATTCAAGATATTTTATTTTCTGTTGTGCTTTGTAAACAATTGATTTAATAAAAAGTTTTAAATTTTCCTGTATTTGGTTAATATGTTTATGATTAAATTGAAGTTGATTCTGGAATTGTGCCACATATTTCTGAAATATAATATTGGAAATTCGGGGCGCTACATGGCTCGCTTCCAAACAGAAAAGTCCAGGCAAAGTCTGCCAAGTTGTTCGCCTATCGGCTCACCAACTTGAGGACCCAGGGGGCAAGGATATAACTACAGGGACTGGGAATGAGCAGTTCCTCATGAAGTATAATGAGAGCGCAATAGAACTTTTAAAACTTGTAATAAAAGCCAGTCACTAGAGCACCATTTAGTTTATTTTTCATTTCAATAAAGACAGCTTTCACTACCGGTCAATGCATGTAATAAAGACCAACCATTTGGGCAGTCCCTTAGTTTATTTCTTCAATAAAATTAGTCATTCATTTTAAAATGTTTTTTTACAACTCCATTAAAGCAAACAACGAGTTAAACACCCAACATACACATAAAACGACACTAAAAACTTGTTAAAAGCTCCCTATAAGATGGATTCGGAGTCCATACCCATAATTCAGAGTTACTCTAGCAATTTGCAATAAAGCAAGTTCAGAGTTTTAAATGATTTTGTACAACTCCATTGTTGCTGCTGATTTCTGGTGTGGGAGTAAACAAATGAACTTGTGGATTCTTGAAGGAAACAAGTAAGCAAACCTGTTGACTTTCACCGACCGGTTGACTGGTTTCTCGTCGCTGCCACGAACCTGCATAAAGTTGGGGAGAGGGGTATTTATAGTCGCCTTAGGAACCAGTTTTGAGATAAGGATAAATCTCTACTTCCGAATGTTTATGGATAAGATGGAGAGGTTAGACTCGTTTCATGATAAGAGGTGGTTTAAACCACCTCTTAGCGATAATCACGAACTTGAATCCCTCTTTATCCATCTGGGTTGTTTATAATGGGTTGCTTCCCATACCCAGTATGACAGTTCCATTTTTGGGCTTTTGGGCTTTAAAGAAAGACCCAGTCCCCCATTCGGACTCCTTTGTAGGCAAAATTACCATTTTACCCTGAGAGCTTTAAGATTTGTGCCCGATTTGGACAATTCCGATTTAATCATATTTTTAGCCATATCACGAGCTCCCCACTCTTGAAGACTGAGTTTAACAGCCTTTGGGGAGTAGTTTTATTATTTCAATGCATTCGGGATGTTATCGGAGTTCCTCAAGGGGTTTTGATCTTGCTCGAGGTGTAACGGTGTCAATCTGAGTTTGCAAAGTGCCAAAGATGATTCTCGAAATTTTCTGGATATTTTCTAATTTTTTTATTATTTTTTAAATTTTTTATTCAATTTTGCGAAGTGATGATCTATTTTCAAAAAGTATTAATTAATCGTTCTAATTAATAATTATTTAACCAGGAGCTCAAAAATATTTTTCCAAATTTATAATTATTTTTTAGAATTTTTAATTAATTTTCTTGAATTTTCAATTATTTTTTGCAATTTTTAAATAATTAATCCGAATTATAATTAAAATAATAGAATTAATCACGCGAATATTGACGTGGTGCTATCAGGAGCGTCGATCATGTCGTCAGCGCGAATTTCCAAGTGATCCGATGGTGGATCAGTGGTTCGGAGATGTGGGGCAATCTGGATGCTCGGATCTCGAATGCGCATCGGGAGGCAAGTTTTTTCGCTAATACGCAGCTCTGTGGCTCGGTAGCTCAAATTGTGATTCCGAACTATGTGGCGCAATCTGGACCCTTGATCAAGATCAAGTGCAAATTGTAAGGCGTTAGTTTTCGCCAATTCGCAGCTCGGTAGCTCGGTAGCTCAGATTATGATTTTGAGTACGTGGTGTGATCTGGACCCTTGATCAAGATCAAGTACGAATTGTGAGGTATTAGTTTTTGCCAACTCACAGCTCGGTAGCTCAGTAGCTCGGGTTGTGATTCCGAGCTACGTGGTGCGGTCTGGACTCTTGATCAAGATCAAGCACGAATTGTAAGGCATTAGTTTTCACCAATTTGTAGCTCGGTAGCTCGGATTAGGATTTCGAGCTACGTGGCACGATCTGGACCCTTGATCAAGATCAAGAATGAATTGTGAAACGTTAGTTTTCGCCAATTCGCAGCTCGGTAGCTCGAATTGTGATTCCAAGCTACGTGGCGCGATCTGGACCCTTGATCAAGATCAGGCACAAATTGTGAGGTGGTAGTTTTCGCCAATTCACAGCTCGGTGCCTCCGTAGCTTGGATTGTAATTCCGAGCTACGTGGCATGATCTGGACAGTTGATCAAGATCAGGTGCGAATTGTGATGCGGTATTTTTCACCAATTTGCAGCTCGGTACCTCGGTAGCTCGGATTGTAGTTCCGAGCTACGTGCCATGTTCTGGACGATTGACAAAGATCAGGTGCGAATTGTGAGGCAGTAGTTTTTGCCAATTCGTAGCTCGGTACCTCGGTAGCTCGGATCGTAATTCCGAGCTACGTGGCACTATCTGGACGGTTGATCAAGATCAGGCACGAGTTGTGAGGCAATAGTTTTTCCAATTTGCAGCTCGGTACCTCGGTTGCTTGGATTGTAATTCCAAGCTACGTGGCATGATCTAGACGGTTGATCAAGATCAGGCGTGAATTGTGAGGCAGTAGTTTTTGTCAATTTGCAGCTCGGTACCTCGGTAGCTCGGATCGTAATTCCAAGCTATGTGGCACGATTTGGACCCCTTAATGAAGATCTGACACGAATTGTGAGGCGGTAGTTTTTACCTTTACGAATTCTGTCATTTAGCCTTCTGATGGGCCTCATTGGGGGTCGTAGGGCCCAAAGCACTCGGAAGCAAAAGCGATGCTCCCCTTTTTACTATAAGTCTTTCCCCCCTCCCTTCCCTATTCTCTCATTCTTGACTTTTCACTCTGAGAATTAGATTTTGCTCTTGGGTGGCTCTACTAGCGGTCGCGGCTAAGCGCTCAGTTCTCCGACGAACTATTCCGACCGTAGCTGTCACATCAAGGTAAATATATATTTTATTTTATATATTTTACAAGATGTCTAGAGTGTCGTCGGGGAGTGAGACCTCCACCTCAGACCAAGGGAGTGGTTGGCCATTAGCAGTTTCATCTGCGGTGGACAAGAGGAAGGAGGTCATTGGGTCGGTGATCGTGGAGACCATAGTTGAGAATGTGAAGAGAGCGGGTGAGCTAGGTAGGCTGCCGTCCACGCTGTCCGGCCTCGGGAAAGTTAAGGATTACTCTGCCGACCTTCTGTCCAAGGCGGTATACGGGAGGTCCACTTCATACAAGGAGAATAAGCCGAGGGAGCACTTCGAAGTCAATGACATCAACTATTCCCTCGGTTCTTACGGAGAGGGACCTGTTGCATATTAGGAGGAGCTTCTGTTAGTGTAGGTGCCCTAGAGGCAATACAATGATATTATGTAATCAGTATTATTGACATTATGTTCTTTTTATATTAATAATTTATTATGCTTCGTATTTACTGCGATATAATTACTAGCATGATAAATGTCCTTAGATTATTAATACGAACTATATGAACTTGAGATTATATATAGTATAATAATCTTAAATGTCCCTAGTCGAGTATTATTATTATTAGGACAGTAATAATACATTGAGACTAGTATGTTGATTGATTGATGACCACTTCTCATGGGTCATTAGTATAGAGATACTAAAATCAATACATAGGTAAATGTAAGAGTACATTGTACTGGACAGACCCACTGTGAGATTCTACATGGAATGAATTAATAAGTGTCATAAGTAATCTCACTGTGATAATGGTGTAATGGTCCTCTGACCTGAAATCATTATATTTCTACACGAGAATTAATGTACTTTGATTCTATCAAAAGTTATCTTTAATCGGGTAATGATAAAGATAATTATTGGGTTCATTATGAATCGTGTGAGAAATATGAATGATCTAGAGGGAATTTAACCCTCCTAATTTTAGGAGTGATATTATCGGCCTCTTGTTTGAGTGAGACTATGAAATGCATGGCCATGCTCAAATATTGATTTGTTTGAATAGTCTACTCATCGATCAAGAAAATAAAGATTAAATTATTAAGAGGATGACACGTCCCATGCCTCTAGTTTAATCTATAATATCAAGGTTAAAAGGATTATATTACATGGAAACATTAATCACGAAAGGTTTAATTGAATCACCAATTATTGTTATTACTTGGGTAGCAATGATGTATTACTAGATGCCGCTCATTGTTTATAATTTTATTATAAGATAATAAAATTATTGCCAACGTAATAATAACCTATAGGGTCACACACTTAGAACGTTTAAAAGGAGTATTAGTTTAAATTCGGAATTTAAATTAAGTGATTCGAAATTAGTTAATTAATTAAGTTGGACTTAATTAATTAAAGGATAATTCGAATCATTTAAGTGATAAAACCAAATCAGATTGGTCTTATCAGAAGCCAAACTGATTATGGTTAATTCGAATTTAAATGATAAAACCAAATCAGATTGGTCTTATCAGAAGCCAAACTGATTACGGTTAAGCCCACCTCTTATCTCTCCCTATAAATACATAGAGATGTATTAGTTGATTTGGATCTTTTTGACAAATCCGTTTTCACAGAAACCCTAGCCGCTCAACTGTTGAGAGGTAAAAGAGAGAGAGAGAGAGAGGCAAGGATCATCGGCTAGTACCGGCTCCCTTGATCGTTGGACGATCGGACGTTCGTGTGGACTGCCTTAGAGACGCGGATCTAGCTACTAGGGCTGCGTGGTGATTGCAACCTCCATCTTTCAGCCTTCGAAAGCTCCGAAAGGTAAAATTTTATTTCTCCATTATTAGCCAATTCTTATACACGGATCCTAGGGTTAGGGTTTCGGATCTGTCTTTTTTCGCTGCGTTTGTGCCCCGAAACCCTTCAGTGGTATCAGAGCAACGTGTATAAGGGGCTGATTTGGTTACATGTTTACTGCATTCGATGCATGTATGCATGTTTTATGAATCTGCCTTGATGCAGTTATGTGATATGTCGATATAATATGTTATGTCGATCATAAATGATTCTGTTATGCTATATAGATTGTGATTTGTTGATAATTAGGTAAGTTTTACCATCTGCTATGAATGTTCAGTAAGCGATTTGTATGTTATGCATGTAGAATGGTTTATATGGTGATATAAACTGTAGGACAGATAGTGTTTGGACACGATCTGTAAACTGGGACATGATATGAATGTATATGATACATGGTTCCGGAACTGTATTTGATGCAGTGGCGGCAGAGACTAAAAGATATGATCTGTTGTTCGAAATCGATAATTTTTAATAAGGATAGTCCTCTGGAATTAAAAAATTTTCTGATTTCGAGCTGACCGGGCAGCTCGACCCCCGCCCGGGGCTGCCGCCCCCGGACCCCGCCCGGGGGCTGCCGCCCCCGGACCCCCGCCCAGGGGCTGCCGCCCCCGGACCCCTGCTGCATATATATATATTTGTGTGTTCTTAATTGTTTATAAGAGCATGGTGCTAGTTATGGCCTTAAGACCCTTAGATTAATGGTTTATGTTTTGGTTTTGTAAATACGACTTGCATGTCGTTCTCTTCATTCTTGTAATTGTATTATCTCGAATGTAACTCGAGTTTCATTATGTAAGTACATAAGTACAAGTTGTTTCTCTTCATTCTTGTAATTGTATTATCTCGAATGTAACTCGAGTTTCATTATGTAAGTACATAAGTACAAGTTGTTTTCATTTATTCAATGTAATGTAATTGAAGATTGAAGGGCGATCCAAGAGATGAAGCAACCAAGGAGAATGAAGACATGTAATTGTATTTATATTTCCCACCATAGATAGACCTCGATCCTTTCATCAGCTTGAAAGGATCATGTAGGATAAAGGCCATAACCAAGCACGTTTACTTACTGCACTTTACATATTGATGTATGAATGTTTCTGTAGAATACACTGTGATGCATGCTTCAATTAGATTAATACTGTATTAATATATGTATTAGATACATCATCCATGCCATGCCTGCTTAAACAAAATAAAACATGTAACGATGAAAGATGAACATTAAACAAACGATCATGAGATTCTCGTGTTTATGAAACACGGCAATTAAATATAAATTTCATTGATTCAACGATTGAATGATTTTGTCAACAACGGATCACGAATCTGTAAGAAAAGGGGTGCCAATAATGCCGTCTGTGCGTTAACCTCTGATCTGGAAATCATTCATTCAACGAATTTTGATTTGAAATATTTAGTTCCAAGAAAAGGGAATCTCTTTATGATGGGATCATGATCGTTTACAAGTAAACCCCTTAACAAAATATTAAGTTAATTAGATGCTTTCCAATGAATTAACACTCATCAAAGCCTAGATCATAAGGGGTGGGTTTGCCAAAGTAGAGCACTCCTTTTAATCGTGGTTAGGTGCGAAAGAATAAAAGTGATATTCGTCATGTTAATCATTGGGACCAACTTAACTAAGTCGTCACAATAGGATTGTGGATAGTGAACTTAGAAGCATAGAGTTTGGCGTAAAATTTATTAGATAAATTAGAACAATAGTTGTTCACCAAACTATCCAAGAATTATATGTGATATAATTGACAAAAGTTGTCTACCTAAATAGTTATGTTTTGGGAGAATTGGCCAACGCTGACTCAAGGCATAATGAAATATGGATCTTGGCTCACTAGAAAATAAGTTTCCGAATTAATAGTAAGGGCTATTAGTTTGAACAAAATAGTGGGAGGTATATTAAGATGAATGTACCATTATCACTTGAACATAATAATTAATTATTTGACAATCTAACTTATCTTATGCATTTTAAACATTGTAGATATTAAATGGCACAAAACACAAACAACTCTTTCTCCGTGCGATCAGTCCTTGAGAAGGACAAGCTGACAGGAACAAACTTCCTTGACTGGTCTAGGAATTTGAGGATTGTCCTCAGGCAGGAGCGTAAGCTCCAAGTTGTTGAAATTCCTCCACCGGTCCATCCTGGTGACGGTGCAACTCGTGCTCAACTAAATGCTTACCAGAAGCATATTGATGATGCGACAGACGTTGCCTGTCTCATGCTTGCAACTATGAGTGCTGAGCTTCAGAAGCAGCATGAGCATATGGATGCTTATGCTATGCTTGAGCATCTTAAGACGATGTTTCAAGTACAGGCTCGTCAAGAAAGGTTCAATACGTACAAAGCAATCTTTAACTGCAAGCAAGGAAATAACCCGGTTGGACCGCATGTTCTGAAGATGATTGGGTATTTTGAATACCTAGACCGTTTGGGCTCCGGGCTTTCTCGAGAGGCTCAAATAGATATTATCTTGCAATCATTGAACAGCAACTATGCCCAGTTTATCATGACTTTCATCATGACCGAGCAAGACAAAACACCCACTGAATTGTTGGCACTGTTAAGAACTACCGAAGCCAACATGCAAAAGGCACCTGAATATGCTCCCATAATGATGGTAGGCAATAAAGGTGCTAAGGGAAAGGGGAAATGGAAAGGCAAGAAAAAGATTGGATCTAATGCAGTTGCTCCTTCCAAGCCCACTTTCAAGAAAGCTCTCAAGCCTAAAGGTGGTGTTGCTAAACCTGATAAGGGTGATTGTCACTGGTGCAAGAAACCAGGTCATTGGAAGAGAAACTGTCCAGCTTATTTGGAAAGTCTGAAGAACGTGAAATCTCTGAATATTTCTGATTCAGGTATTCATGTTATAGAAGTCAATTTATCTACTTCTACATCTTGGGTATTGGATACTGGATGTGGTTCTCACATTTGTATTAATGTGCAGGGACTTCAAAGGAGTAGATCTTTGGCAAAGGGAGAGATCGACCTACGCGTTGGCAATGGAGCAAAGGTTGCTGCTTTGGCCGTAGGGACTTATTATTTGTCGTTGCCCTCTGGGCTTATTTTAGAACTTGAGAACTGTTATTACGTGCCTGCGATTTGCAGAAACATTATTTCTATTTCTTGTTTGGACAAGAAGGGTTTTTCGTTTATAATAAAAGACAATTGTTGCTCTTTTGCTTTAAATGATTTAACTTATGGTGTAGCACGTTTATTTAATGGTTTATATGTTCTAGATCTTGATCTTACTCCCGTCTATAATATGAATAAACGTCTTAAAGCAAATGACTCAAATCAAACATACCTTTGGCATTGTCGATTAGGCCATATAAATGAGAATCGCATATCCAAACTACATAAAGATGGATTTTTGGATAAGTTTGATTTTGAATCATACGATGAATGTGATGCTTGTTTACTTGGTAAAATGGCAAAAGCTCCTTTTACTAAAATAGGTGAAAGGGCCAACGAACGATTAGAACTAATACATAGTGATGTATGTGGTCCAATGCGTTCTATGGCTAGAGGTGGCTTTTATTACTTCATAACATTTACTGATGATTTCAGTAGATTCGGATATGTGTATCTTTTGAAACTCAAATCTGAATCCTTTAAAAAATTCAAAGAATTTAAAGCTGAAGTAGAAAAGCAAATAGGCGGAAGTATTAAAACTCTTCGATCTGATCGAGGAGGTGAATACTTAAGCCATGACTTTAAGAATTACTTAAAGGAGTGTGGTATAGTATCACAGCTCACTCCTCCTGGAACACCACAATGGAATGGGGTTTCTGAAAGGAGAAATCGTACCTTGTTGGACATGGTACGATCGATGATGAGTCATGCTGAACTTCCAATAAGTTTCTGGGGTTATGCCCTAGAAACGGCTGCATATACACTAAACCGAGTCCCAACTAAAGCGGTTCAAAAGACTCCATATGAGATATGGACTGAGAAACGTCAAAGCATGTCATTTATGAAAATATGGGGATGTGAAGCGTTTGTGAAACGTATGATCTCTGACAAGCTTGGACCAAAATCAGATAAGTGTTATTTTGTGGGGTACCCGAAGGAAACTAAGGGTTACTTCTTCTATAATCCGACCGAGAACAAAATAGTTGTTTCTCGCACTGCTGTGTTTCTTGAACGAGAGCTAGTCTCCAAAAGAATCAGTGGGAGGAAAATAGAACTCGATGAAGCTCGAGACCCACAAGATAATGTTGAACCCGAATTGGAAATTGAGCAGGATATTCAAGATAATATTCAAGATGAAACTGCTCAAGAAACACAGATTGTTCGTAGATCTGGTAGGATTCGCCATCAACCTGAGAGATATTATGGATTTCTCTTAGTAGAGAATGGTGATTTGATGCTCATAGATCAAGATGAGCCCCTCACCTACCAAGATGCTATGAACAGTCCTGACTCTGAGAGATGGCTAGAAGCCATGAAATCTGAGATGGATTCCATGCATGATAACCAAGTATGGACTTTGGTTGATCCACCTGAAGGGGTAAAACCTATAGGGTGCAAATGGGTTTTCAAAAAGAAAATCGACATGGATGGAAATGTTCAGACCTATAAAGCTAGGTTAGTTGCAAAAGGTTTCAAGCAAATTCATGGTATTGACTATGATGAAACTTTTTCACCTGTAGCTATGGTCAAATCCATTAGGATTTTGCTTGCAATAGCAGCTTATCATGATTATGAGATCTGGCAGATGGATGTCAAAACAGCCTTCCTTAATGGGAGCCTTGAAGAGGATGTGTACATGACACAACCTGAAGGTTTTGTCAGTCCAAGGGATGCTAGAAGGATATGTAAGTTGCGTCGATCCATTTATGGACTGAAGCAGGCCTCAAGGAGGTGGAATATTCGTTTTGACCAGACAGTCAAGGAATTTGGCTTTATTCAAAACGAAGATGAATCTTGTGTTTACAAAAGGGTTAGTGGGAGCCACGTGGCATTCATAGTATTATATGTTGATGATATATTACTTATCGGGAATGACATACCTTCTCTACAGGCTGTTAAGACTTGGTTGGGAAAAAATTTCTCAATGAAAGATTTAGGCGAGGCGACCTATATATTAGGGATCAGGATCTATAGAGATAGATCCAGAAGATTGATCGGCCTAAATCAGAGTACATATATTGACAAAGTACTGCATCGTTTTGGGATGCAAGATGCTAAAAGGGGATTTGTCCCGATGTCTCATGGGATATCAATCTCGAGTGACAATAGTCCTAAAACATTGGATGAAAAGGACCGCATGAGTAAGATTCCATATGCTTCTGCAATTGGATCTATCATGTATGCAATGATATGTACTCGTCCTGATGTGTCATATGCTTTGAGTATGACGAGCAGGTTCCAGTCTAATCCAGGTGAAGGTCACTGGACAGCTGTCAAGAACATTCTTAAGTACTTGAAGAGGACTAAAGATTCATTCTTGGTATATGGGGGAGAAGAGAGATTAGTGGTAAAAGGTTACACTGATTCTAGTTTCCAAACAGACAAGGATGATTCTATATCCCAGTCTGGTTTTGTGTTTTGTCTCAACGGAGGTGCTGTAAGCTGGAAAAGTTCAAAGCAAGAAACAGTAGCTGATTCTACAATGGAGGCTGAGTATATTGCTGCTTGCGAAGCAGCCAAGGAGGCAGTTTGGATCCGAAATTTCATCACAGGGCTTGGTGTGGTTCCATCGATAGTAGACCCTATCGATCTTTATTGCGATAACAATGGAGCCATAGCACAAGCAAAGGAACCAAGATCGCACTCCAGGGCGAAACATATACTTAGAAGATATCACCTTATTCGTGAGATTAATGAACGAGGAGATATACATATATGTAAAGTGCAAACTAATGATAACGTAGCTGACCCACTGACTAAGGCTTTGTCGCAGCAGAAGCACGAAGGTCACACTAGTTCAATTGGTATTCGATACATGAGTGATTGGCTCTAGTGCAAGTGGGAGATTGTTAGTGTAGGTGCCCTAGAGGCAATACAATGATATTATGTAATCAGTATTATTGACATTATGTTCTTTTTATATTAATAATTTATTATGCTTCGTATTTACTGCGATATAATTACTAGCATGATAAATGTCCTTAGATTATTAATACGAACTATATGAACTTGAGATTATATATAGTATAATAATCTTAAATGTCCCTAGTCGAGTATTATTATTATTAGGACAGTAATAATACATTGAGACTAGTATGTTGATTGATTGATGACCACTTCTCATGGGTCATTAGTATAGAGATACTAAAATCAATACATAGGTAAATGTAAGAGTACATTGTACTGGACAGACCCACTGTGAGATTCTACATGGAATGAATTAATAAGTGTCATAAGTAATCTCACTGTGATAATGGTGTAATGGTCCTCTGACCTGAAATCATTATATTTCTACACGAGAATTAATGTACTTTGATTCTATCAAAAGTTATCTTTAATCGGGTAATGATAAAGATAATTATTGGGTTCATTATGAATCGTGTGAGAAATATGAATGATCTAGAGGGAATTTAACCCTCCTAATTTTAGGAGTGATATTATCGGCCTCTTGTTTGAGTGAGACTATGAAATGCATGGCCATGCTCAAATATTGATTTGTTTGAATAGTCTACTCATCGATCAAGAAAATAAAGATTAAATTATTAAGAGGATGACACGTCCCATGCCTCTAGTTTAATCTATAATATCAAGGTTAAAAGGATTATATTACATGGAAACATTAATCACGAAAGGTTTAATTGAATCACCAATTATTGTTATTACTTGGGTAGCAATGATGTATTACTAGATGCCGCTCATTGTTTATAATTTTATTATAAGATAATAAAATTATTGCCAACGTAATAATAACCTATAGGGTCACACACTTAGAACGTTTAAAAGGAGTATTAGTTTAAATTCGGAATTTAAATTAAGTGATTCGAAATTAGTTAATTAATTAAGTTGGACTTAATTAATTAAAGGATAATTCGAATCATTTAAGTGATAAAACCAAATCAGATTGGTCTTATCAGAAGCCAAACTGATTATGGTTAATTCGAATTTAAATGATAAAACCAAATCAGATTGGTCTTATCAGAAGCCAAACTGATTACGGTTAAGCCCACCTCTTATCTCTCCCTATAAATACATAGAGATGTATTAGTTGATTTGGATCTTTTTGACAAATCCGTTTTCACAGAAACCCTAGCCGCTCAACTGTTGAGAGGTAAAAGAGAGAGAGAGAGAGAGGCAAGGATCATCGGCTAGTACCGGCTCCCTTGATCGTTGGACGATCGGACGTTCGTGTGGACTGCCTTAGAGACGCGGATCTAGCTACTAGGGCTGCGTGGTGATTGCAACCTCCATCTTTCAGCCTTCGAAAGCTCCGAAAGGTAAAATTTTATTTCTCCATTATTAGCCAATTCTTATACACGGATCCTAGGGTTAGGGTTTCGGATCTGTCTTTTTTCGCTGCGTTTGTGCCCCGAAACCCTTCAGCTTCATGATTCCATCGGAGTTCACCCTCCTCCTCCCCGGTCCAGGGTTTCGAGCGTGTTAGGCGACTTCGTCCGACACATGCGTCTTTCCATACAATGCACTCAATGCCGGTCTCCGCTTTCCCCTGCCGCCCTTTGTGACCGAGGTACTACAGTGGTATTGATTGTGTTCGATCCAATTCATGCCGAACATGTGGCGGCATTTCATCGGCTTTATTATCAAATGCCAGGCAGTGGGGATCGAACCTCAGCTCGTTGTGCTCCGAAGCATGTATCGGATCAACCGTATGAGCAAGATGGAGTACTAGTATTACTTGTCGCCGCGGCGGGGCGTCAACCTGATCGAGAATCCGGACTCCATCAAAATTTGAAGGAGAAGTACTTTCTGATTCAAGGTACCAAACCGTGGAACTTCCCGACGAGGTGGAGGGAGGATGTTCCGAGGTGGGCGAAGGCCGAACCAGTGTTGACTCTGGAGGAGGATGAGGTCGTGTCGAAGCTCCTCAGTCATCCGACCTTGAGTTGGAAGGATATGACCGAGGAGGTTCTCTTCGGTGGGGGTCTCAGTCTGATCAACCCCAATATGCTTCAAATTATTTTCTTATTGTATTTATTTCTGATATAGTTTTCTTCTGTCGCTAACTATTTTTAGCTTTTGTTTTCCCAAAGGCCCCGGACATGGACTTCCGAGCAATGCTGCTAGATCAGGTGTAGGCGGTGAGAAAGGTGCTGATAACAAGAAAAGGAAGCGGATGACGGTAGGATCCTCGGCTGGCAGAGCCGTTAAGGGACCCTCGGCAGCAACCCCGATGGTGAACTTGGCATCCCCATCTCTGTCTGCTCCCTCTGCCACTCTTCCCCCGTCTGCCCCTTCCGATCCCTCTACCAAGGCCCTCTCTATTGGAGCTACACTAGCGCTCGAGGTGCCTGCTCTTACCGCCGAGGCCGAGACGATTCTCACCGAGGAGCATAAGGGGCTCTTCGTCCCCGAATGGCGGGTGATGAAACATGATGGCTTCCTTGGTAATTCCGTCATGAGCATGCAGGCACTCCGCCAGTTGCCGATCGCAAAAGACCGAGCGTCGTTGAAGGCGGGGACGGTGGAGATGACACCCTCGAGATTGCCAGGGCGACGATGTCGGTGAGTAACTTTGTTGGGTCCACAAAATCTTCAAGTGTTTTGCGTTAAACCTTAGCCCTTTTTTGTCTTTAGATTACGTGTCACTTCAGCCACCTCTTGGAGCAGTTCGCCAGTAGGAGAAGGAGCTCAAGACGACGTGCGATAAGGATCAGTCCAAGAGGGCCAAGGCCATGAAGATGTATAAGGCAGAGCGGTGTCTGTCGGAGTCTTAGGCTGCTCAGATCAGCCTTCTTGAGTCATCCTTGGCGAAGGGGAACGAGCGGATTGCAGCCGAAGCGGCGAGGGTCGACAAGGAAAGGGAAAGGGCTGATCAGGAGAAGGAGAATGCTCTGAAGGCGGCCGAGGACGAGGTGAGGGAGAGGGAACGGGGGTGGCAGCAGCTGCTGAGGCAATCAGGGCCGAGGCGAAGGCGCACATGCACGAGAACATGGAGCAATCTTATGCCCGAACACTCAAGCACGTGGAAGCTCGCCTCCTCGGTTTCGACAGCACAGGGTATAGCCTGTATACCTCTCTAGAAGGCGAGTATGTCCTTCCCGAAGGTGGAGTGGCTGAGGGGGTAGAGGAAGGAGAGGAAGGAGAAGAAGAATAAGAAGAGGAGGAGGATGGCGTGGCAAACCCCGAGTCGACGATCGTGGAGGTGCCGAGGACAATTGCGGAGCAGCCCCCCAAGGTGGCTCTTTGACTCTATTTGTACTTGCTCTTTTTTCTTCGTTTTTGTACTGCCTTATAGCGGACTGGCCACCGCTCTTATATCTTCTTCCTTTTTTTCAATGATACGAAGTATTTTGGACTCAATGTTGCGCTACGAGGCTTAAAGAAGATTATAACTATCTTGTAGCTCTCTTCGAAACCTGAGTGTTTGACTTTGCAAAAAAAATTCTTCTAATTGGTTTCCCTACAGTAGCGAAGTATCAGCTCTCCGCCATAAGCTAGGTGTTACAGAGTTAGGCCTCAGCCGATCTCGGGAGATGCTTTACAAAGCGGAGTAGGAGTTAGGCCAAGTGAGGTTGACGTTGGCTCGCCGAGAAGTTGAGATGAGGCGGCTCGAAGAAATATTTCGCGAGGTGCCCCCCAACGGCGAGGAGTCTGGCCATTCGATGGCTGCCAGCCAGGATCTGAGGCTTAAGTTTCTTCGTCACTCTCAATTTGAGGCGAGGTCCGAGAGGGAGGAGTTTAGGAACGTAGTGCTTGAAAAAAGTCTAGAGGCGGCGCATCTTCGAGAGACTCTTTCTGAAGTTTCTCCCGGGGGTAGTTCGAGCCGATTGCCTCACTTAAAGATCAGAATAACAGGACGACTCATTGAAAGAGCGGACCGTCGAGCTAGAAGTGGAGACCCATCGTCTGCAATGACTTTCTGAGGGGAGCAACGTTAGAAGCACTTCGTGCCCTCGGGGTGAGTACGCCCAAGGAAAATTGTTTCACGAGTTATCACTTCGTTCGCCCCCCTTTTGCGGAACCCCAGGGATGCACAGAGCAGTGTGGCCGGCTCCTCGAGCGGGGCGTCTGTTGGAGCGACGGTGAGACTCTTGGGCTGTGGTGACGCGACTCAGCTAGCTGGTTTGGAGACCTTTGTGGAAGTGAGGCGAGAGCACCACGGTGCTCGCCATCCCTGAGTCACTTAATAGGAGCATCCCACTCCCCAGAAAGGGGCTAGGGTGAAATTTTGTAGTCTCTTATATGAATTTTTAGTCAGAATTAGACTTGTATATCAAATTTCGAGGAAATAATATTCCCATTTTTCGAGCTTATTGTGACAATTTGTGTTTCGCCAATATTCGCAAGAGTATCAATAGTTGTAGGAGCAATTTTAAATGGTGAGCTATTTTGTACTCGCTCATTCGCGAGTAGCAAAAAGTGGCATCGAACCAAGTGTTAGACTCCGAACTTGTCGTTTAGAGAGTATCAACAATTGTAGGAGCAATTCCGAATTGTGAGCTACTTTGTACTCGCTCGTTCGTGAGTAGCAAAAGCGGCATCGAACAAAGTGTTGGACTCCAAACTTTTCGTTTATAGAGTATCAACAGTTGTAGGAGCAATTTTGAATGGTGAGCCACTTTGTACTTACTCGTTCGCGAGTAGAAAAAGCGGCATTGAACTAAGTGTTGGACTCCGAACTTGTCGTTTAGAGAGTATCAACAGTTGTAGGAACAATTCCGAATGGTGAGCTATTTTGTACTCGCTCGTTCGCGAGTAGCAAAAGCAGCATCGAACCAAGTGTTGGACTCCGAACTTGTTGTTTAATGTCTTTCTTGTAAGCCCCAAGGTAGGACAACCAGAATACTTAGAATAGAGAATTTCCAGGAGGTAAATCACTTTTATTGAAAACAACTGAATAGCTGCTTCTAAGTTGCGAGCCATTATTACACTTAATAAAGAAAAGAAACAAGCTTTTAAAATGCTTTAAGAAGAACGCTCTAGCAGAAGTTTCTTGGAGCGGTGTTCAAACACCCTCTTGGTACTTCAACAAATGCTCTGCGTTCCATGTCCTTGGTGCTCTCTTTCCCTCCGGGTCTTCCAGTTGATAAGCACCAGGGCGGACAACTTTGGAGATCCTATATGGTCCTTCCCAATTGGGTTCCAACTTGCCTTTCTTGTTGGGAAAAGAAATTGATAGCTTTCGGAGCACCAGATCTCCTTCTTTGAGATTAGTAGGGCAGACTCTCTTATTGTAGGATTTCTCGATCCTACGTCGATAGATTTCTTTCCGGATGGAGGATCCCTCATAGATCTCATCGATGAGGTCCAAGTTACCGCGAAGCTCGTTCGCATTTTGCTCTTCGTTGTAAGCTATCAAGCAGGGGAAAGGTAGACCCACCTCTAGAGGGATAACGACTTTGGAGCCGTAAGTGAGGTTGAAGGGAGATTCTCCCGTGGGGGTCCTTTTTGTAGTGCGATAGCTCCAGAGCACATTAGGGAGCTGCTCTAACCATAACCCTTTAGCTAACCTGCTCAGTCTTTTTTTTCCGGCCGGACAGAATTTGCCGATTGGCGTTCTCTACCTGACCGTTGGACTGTGGGTGGAAGACCAAGGAGAATCGTTGTTGAATACCCAGATCTGCGCAAAAAGTGCAAAAGGTTGCACCCATGAACTGGGTCTCATTGTCCGTTACCAAGATTCGAGGAACACCAAATCTGCAAACAAAGTTTTCCCAAAAGAAACGCTGCACTATATTCTCCATGATCGTCGCTAGCGGCTCTGCCTCGATCCATTTTGAGAAATAGTCGATAGCCATAACAAGGAACTTCAGTTGGCCCGGCGCTGGAGGGAAAGGCTTGAGTAGGTCCATTCCCCACATTGCAAAAAGGGTTGGACTGGATAGGGAGGAGAGCTGGGCTTGAGGTAAGCGGCAGATTGTTGAGAATTTTTGGCAAGGGACGCATTGGCGAACATGTTGTTCGACATTGCAAAGGAGAGTGGGCCAGAAGTACCCATAATTCAAGACTTTGCAGGCAAGGGACCTTGCTCCTAAGTGAGCGCCACACATCCGTTCGTGTACTTCTTTCAAAGCATACTGGGCTTCACCGGAGGAGAGTCATCTCAAGTAGGGTCTGCTGTCTATTTGAGTGTAGGAGCGTTTGTACATGACTCCCTTGATGAGTTTGTACCGCTTGGCTCTGGTTTGGATCTTTCGAGCCTCTTTAGGGTCTAAGGGAAGGATCCTATATCTGAGGAACTCGAGCAGAGGCCTCATCCAATCCTCTCCGAGTTGTAAGGGCAGCATCTCCGTTGGCTCGGGATCTTCTCTCTCGATGCTGGGCCTCAGTAGAACTTCTATTAAGACAGTTTGTTCGAGCCCTTGGAGGGAAGAGGAAGCTAGCTTTGATAGGCCGTCCGCCTATGCATTCTCTTTTCGGGGAATTCGCTGCAGCTGTACGTCCTCGGAAGAGACCATTAGTTCCTTGACTTTGGCCAAGTACTTGGCCATGCGACTGTCTCGCGCTTCGTATTCCCCTGATACCTGGTTCACCACCAGCTGCGAGTTACTAAATATCTTGACCCATTTGGGCCGGCCTTGCGAGCCATACACAGGCCGGCTATAAGGGCTTCGTATTCAGCCTCGTTGCTGCACGCCCAAAAGTTGATACAGAGTGAGTATTAGATGATGAAATCATCTGGGCCAGCCTGTATGACTCCTGCTCTACTCCCATCGGTGCACGAGGACCCATCAACATATACTGTCTAGAACGGGGGTTCCTCTACCGCTTTACTGGTGTCAGGAATTGTGCTATCCACTTTGAACTTTGCTAGGGCTTGAGCCTTGATAGCGGTTCGAGGATGATAGCTAATATCATGCTGGCTTATCTCGATGGACCACTTCATAAGGCCCCTCGAGGTCTCGAGCTTGTAAAGAACTTGTTTGAGCGGCTGGCCGGTAAGAACGGCCACCGAGTGAGATTGGAAGTAAGGGCGGAGCTTTCGGGCCGCCATTACCAAGGCATAGGCCATCTTCTCTAGCTTCGGATAACATAGTTCAGCGTCCCTAAGAACTTTACTCACATAGTAGATAAGCCTCTGCGTCTTGTCTTCTTCTCTTACTCAGACAATGCCGAGGGTCTGCTCCGAAGTGGCGAGGTACATGTAGAGGACTTCCCTGGACATTGGCTTGCTCAAGAGCTGATCAAAGGATTCTTGCTGCTGTTGACCCCACTCAAAACCTTTAGCCCCCCTGAAGGCCTTGAAGAACAGGAGATATTTTTCTGCAGATTTGGATAGAAAATGCCCTATCGCCGCAAGGCATCCGGTGAGTCTCTGCACATCTTTAACATTAGAGAGGGGAGCCATATTGAGAATGGCCTGAATCTTCTCGAGGTTGGCCTCTATGCCCCTTTGGCAGACCATGAACCCCAAGAACTTGCCATATGAGACGCCGAAAGCGCACTTGCTCAGGTTCAGCCTCATATCATGTTTCCTCAACACGTTGAAAGCTTCCTGGAGATCAGAGACGTGATCTGATTTGCTGACGCTTTTAACCAACATGTCATCTATATACACTTCCATGTTCTGCCCGATCTATTCCTTGAAGAATTTATTAATAAGGTGCTGATAGGTGGCATCGGCGTTCTTGAGCCCGAAGGGCATAACCCGGTAGCAATGTAGACCCTGGTCGGTAACGAAAGAGGTCTTTGGGATGTCTGGAGGGAACATTCTGATCTGATTGTACCCAGAAAATGCATCCATGAAGCTTAAGATTTCATGGTCCGAGGTTGTGTCCATCAGGGCGTCAATGCTCGGGAGCAGGAATGGATCTTTAGGGCAGGACTTGTTCAGATCCGTAAAGTCAATGCAGATCCTCCAGCTCCCGTTGGCTTTCTTGACCATCACGATATTGGACAGCCACTCTAGATAGTTGACCTCATGAAAAAACCGAGCACTCAAGAGCTTCTCAACCTTTTCTTTGATGGCTTGCTGGCTCTTGGGGGGGCGAATTTGCATCGCTTTTGCTGAATAGGTCTAGCCCCCGAAGCGACACTGAAGTGGTGCATGATGAGTTCTTCAGAGATTCCAGGCATGTCATTCGCAGTCCAGGCGAAGAGATCGCAATTTCCCCTTATACAACAGATAATTTCAGATCGGACGGGAGGGGGAAGGGCTTTGCTAATTTGGAACGTCCTGGTCAGATTCTCTTCCGAGAAGGGCACCTCTTCCAGATCATCGACCGGCTCTGATATAGGTTGGCTACTCCCTTGGGGGAGTTTAAGAGCTTCAAGGGAAAGGACCGGTCCTCCCACCAAGGTCATGTAGCATTTATGGGCCGCCTCCTGGCTCCCTCTGACTTCTCCCATGCCCGCTGTGGTGAGAAATTTCATCTTCAAGTGATAAGCCGAGGGTATGGCCTGGATAGCAGCTAGGCCTGGTTAGCCCAGGATGACGTTGTAAGCGGCCTTCACATCCACCACCATGAAATTCATCGGCTCGGTCCGGGTGGTTGGGGTTTTGCCAGCGGTTATGTCGAGAGTTATGACACCCTGTAATTAGTTCCTTTGGCTTAGGAGATCGATCCCTAAATCTTATTATAAAGCTGACGTGACATTGGT
Source organism: Hemerocallis citrina (assembly GCA_017893485.1). Classification (NCBI taxonomy): domain Eukaryota; kingdom Viridiplantae; phylum Streptophyta; class Magnoliopsida; order Asparagales; family Asphodelaceae; genus Hemerocallis; species Hemerocallis citrina. Next base: position 169,413,878 of record CM030362.1, on the reverse strand, counting down.
TATTGGTAAAGCTCACCGATTTGACTCTGCGATTGAAGTGGTACACAAGAAAGTCTAGATCGTGATTTGTTCTCATTCATTCTACTTCGACCACCATTTGGGCTTAGTTACGCTACTTGCGATCGTCACTGGCACCCCTGTGAACCTGTGGAGAGTGTAGCCGGTGGGCTTGAGTCGGTCCCAAGACCATGAAAGGCCTCGAGAAAAAGAATGTTGACCGAACTTCCATTGTCGACTAGGACCCGACGCACATCAAAGTTGGCCATGTAGAGGTTTATTACCAACGCGTCACAATGCGGCATTCGGATGCCCTCCAGATCTCTATTTGAAAAAGTAACAGGGACCCCAAGTACCCTGGGGGGAGGACAGTTCTGCACGGAATTTATTTCCCCGAAGAAGGCATTTCGTGAGTAGTTCGAATCTCCACCCATTGAGCCTCAATGGATGAGATGTAGGATGGCCTTTGGTTCGGAGTCTGGGGTCTCCATGTGCCGCTCGGTTCACTTATTAGCCCCCATGGGGGGCAGAGGAGGATCTGCCCTGTCCTTTCTCACGAACCTAGAGAGTTGCCCTCTCTGGATAAGGGCCTCGAGCTCGTCTTTTAGGGCCCGACAGTCATCCATGTCATGGTCGTGGTCCCTGTGAAAGTAGCACCACTTGTCCCCGTTCCTCTTTTTGCCCGGAGTGTTCATCTTTGGAGGTGGTGGGAGAAGACCCTCCTTCCCAACCTCCATCAGGATGGCTGAGACACTCGCGTTGAGCGGAGTGAACTTCTCGAAGCGGGGAGGAGGGCGATGTTGGACTTCGTTGTCTTTCTGGAGCATCTTAGCTCCTTCTTCTTCAGCGCCCTTCCGTTTGTTCCCGGAGGACGATCCCTCAAGAGCAGGGCGGGATAGAGCTTCTTCCGCTATGATGTATTTCTCACTCCTGAGCAGGAGTTTGAGAAGTCCCGATGAGGCTTCATGGCAAAGGATGCTCTGAGGTTATCGTTAGCAACATTGGATTGGAAGGCAGCAGAGGCCACAGACTGGTCCAGGGAGGCGATGGATCTAGCCTCCGTGGTGAAACGTTTAACATAGTCTCTTAGCCGCTCACCCTTCCTTAGATGGAGCAGTAGTAAAGAGGTGCTCGTCTTTTCGGCTCGAAGGCTACTCACGAAGTGAGTCAAGAAGAGGCCTTCGAGATGATCGAAGGAGAAGATGGAGGTCGGGGATAGTCATGAGTACCATTCCCTCACAGGCCCTTTCAGGGTGGCCGGAAAAGTTTTGCAGAGAAGTGCGTCTGACGCCTGGTGTATCATCATGAGAGTTTTAAAACTCTCGATGTGGTCAGCGGGGTTGGACTCCCTATTGTATGATTCGAAATGAGGGGGCTTGAAGTTATCTGGGACTGGTGCCTCCATTATGGTTTGAGAGAATGGGGGCCTACTGAAGCAGAAATTCCTCGCCCGTTGCTCTTCTTCTCTATTGAGTCGGCCAAGGCGCCTCTCCATCTCGTGGAGACGGCAATAGACCGAATCTTCCCTCCGGTCATACCTTGCTGAGGCCCGGGACTCGTCCTCGCGCAGAAGGGGACTGGGAGTGCGATAACGATAGCTCGGGACAGATTGAGGACTGGGAGTACGGCGTTGATAGCTTGGAGCAGGTTAAGGACTGGGAGCCTGCTGACTGTGGTTGGGAGCAACATTGAGGGCCCTCAGGACTGCCTCTTGAAATTGCTGGAACTCTGCCCTCGTAACAGGTGCCCATGCTCTCGGTGGTCCCGAGGGGTGGGTCGGTCGACTGGAGAAAGGCTTCTCCTTTGATGACGCTGGAGTGACTCCCTTCGCCTCCTGGGAGAGTTGGACCTTCTGCGATCTGGCCTGCGGGGGGATTGGGCCCTAGGAGATCGGACCGTCGGAACCCTTTGATGTTCTCGGTGAGGTATCCCATCATGGGTCGAACTCTCATCTAAGCGGGTCCGAAGATTTACCCCATGCTGCTTGTTGACGATGATGTGCCAGAGATCCTTCGGCGTAGGGAGACTGTGCGAGGCCATGGAGTCGGACAAGGGGCTGTGTATCAACACATGGTCGCGATGAGGAGGTTGCCCCTGTCGACTTCAGAGGGAGGGTCCCGCGGGATCCCTTTGTGGCCCTTGAGGAGCCTACTGGGACTGAGGTTTTTGAGGAAGAGGTCGTCTAGGCTGCGGTTGCTGGATGGGTTGAGGGAGAGGCTGTCGAGGCTGCTGGACTTGTTTAGTGGGGGCCTCCTGGACAGAAGGAGGAGCGGGAGTGGCCCTGCGGTTAGAGACCGTCGTCTTTCCCTTCTTGGGGGCATGGCTTGAAACTACTTTGGCTGATGAAATATGACTGGATCTCTATTTCTGTTTTCTCACAGATGGCGCCAATCTGTTGCTGCTGATTTCTGATGTGGGAGAAAACAGATGAATATGTGGATTCTTAAAGGAAACAAGTAAGCAAACCTATTGACTTTCACCTGCCAGTTGACTAGTTTCTCGCCGCTGCCACGAACCTGCACAAAGTTCGATACACCGGGATGGATCTCGGCGACGAACCCTCCGACGCTCTTGTCAGTAACCTCAAAGATTATGGAAAGAGCTTTAGGTAGAAAAAGATTGATTACCTTGTCACGGTGGGGGGAGAGGGGTATTTATAGTCGCCTTAGGAACCAGTTTTGAGATAAGGATAAATCTCTACTTCCGGATGTTTATGGATAAAACAGAGAGGTTAGACTCATTTCATGATAAGAGGTGGTTTAAACCGCCTCTTAGAGATAATCATGAACTTGAATCTCTCTTTATCCATCTGGGTTGGTTTGCAATGGGTTTCTTTCCATACCTAGTAGGACAAATCCATTTTTGGGCTTTTGGGCTTTGAAGAAAGACCCAGTCCCCCATTCGAACCCGTTTGTATGCAAAATTACCATTTTACCCCTAAGAGCTTTAAGATTCGTGCCCGATTTGGACGATTTAGGTTTAATCCTATGTTTAGCCATATCATCCATTAAAGCAAATAACGAGTTAAACGCCAAACTTATACCTAAAACGACACTAAAAGCTCGTTAAAAGCTTCTCATACAACGGATTCGGAGTCTATATCCATGGCTCAAAGTTACTCTAGCACTTTGCAATAATGCAAGTTCAGAGTTTGCTTCGCCATTCAATCTGCTCCTGCAATCCATTAGCGCATTGACAACAGGTTCAGAGTCCATACCCATGGCTTGAAGTTACTCTAGCAACCTGCAACAAAGCAATTTTAGAGTTCACTTCACCATTCGATCTACCCCTGCAACCTGTTAATACTTAAATTCACATGTTCAGAATCCATACCCATGGCTCGAAGTTGCTCTATCAATTTGCACTCAAAAAAATTGAAAGTTCGCTTCGCCATTCGATATGTTCCTAAAACTATTAAAATTCTTCAATGATAGATTAGAGGTTCAAAATCGTGGATTGCAGTTAGTCCAATAAAACTTTCAAAAGCGACACTTGGAGTTCAACTCGCCACTTGATGTGACTCTCACAATTTGTTAGAGGACCCATATAGCAAGTTCGGAAAACAACTCCCCCTCAGAGTTGCTCCTACAACTATCTCGATACAAGATGGATGAGTTCTAAATTCCATTGCACACCATCGATGGTTCGTTAGCTATATACAACAAATTTGAGGCCTTGTTATTTAGCTACAAAGAACTCAGTCGACAACCCATCAACCACAACGAAAAATTACTCAACAAGGATCATGCATATGAAAAGATTTCTTCAAATCAGAAGAACTATAGTAAACCCATATGTTCAGATCCAATACCTCTATAAGTATTTACAAATACAAAACTATGAGCCATACTACAAGCATCGTACTACAGTAAGTCCGCAAGTGGAAAAATTGATACAAGATCACACCGAAACATTAAGCGGCATGGTAATCCTACAGCGCGATCTACAAATTGTCCTTTCATCTCCATGGGCAAGGAACGTTGTTCCTAAGAGATACAAGCCTCCTTGTGTGTTTCTTGACGAGTACCACTTTTCCTTGACCATTGGCATCTTTGGCAGAGAACGCTGACCCCATTGATTGAGTATGCGGGCCAGCACTCGTTGCACGCGATTCTCCATGGACCGAAGCTAAACTCGACAAGGCAGACACCCCACTTTGAGCATTGCCAGGATGACGAGGAGGCACCTGCGCCGTCCAGACCGCTCCTCCAACAGTTAACCGAGCTCCACAGCCATTGTGCTCCTTTTTTCATTTTCCATGATGCTCTTCTTCACATCAACTGTTGCTCCCTTTTTTGTACCAGGAACGGGCGAAGTGCTAGCTATTCACAACCCACCAAGTCTCCTTTAGAGACGATACAAATCCAAGTATTTCTCAACAACCACTTCTTTAAGTATAGCACACTCTCCGATACTGTCTTTTGTCACCTTCGGAGGCAATGGATGCAGGAAAGACGATCTGCATGCAAAAGGGCTAACTTACAGTCCCTCTCAATAAGCACCGACTTAGGGCAAAAAGTTTCCAACCACTCGTCTTTCGACTGAACTCGCAAACAGTTGACAGCTAGTTCTGTTATGCACAATCGCCTATGAAGATGCTCAACTTCATCACTATGGGATTTCTCCCCCATCCCCACAATCATCTATCAACAATGTGAAGAACATTGTCACACAAGAGAACTAAATGACACAGTTAAAAGTCATCGTAAAGCACGATCGGCACAATATAAAGGCAACGACAACACAGAAAAATAGTCTTTCACCCAGTAAAATGAAGATACAAAAGTGTGGTGGTTAGTCCGCAATAGGGCATCATACAATGACTAAATTAAATGCATCGAAAGACTAAATCAAACACAACTAAAGAAAGTGTGAAACATGGAAGGGTAAATCAAGCATCCACTTGTCTCGACGGAACCAAGGAACACTCGGCGGCCTCCTTTCCTTTGCTTTTCTTCCTAGAACCACTCCTCGCGCCCCTCGCGGGAGTGTACCCTCGCCACCGTCATCCTTCCCCGTATCAAGGGCCTCCCCGGGGTGAAGCAGTATATGGTAGCCCTTCCCACCAAAACTCAAAACGTGCTCTACCACATGTGAGATCGCCGCTGCATAAGATTTAACCATCACCCTGTGCAGCCTAGACTTGGCCTTGGCCTCAACCTTGGCCACCCCAGCCTTCAGCTCCAAGGCCGCATCAGCGCAAGCCTTCTTCAACTCCAACAAAAGCTCGACTATCCGCTTCGCTGACTCCCCCTCCCTTTTCTTCGATGCCTCCAGCTCAAGGTGCATCTCACCCTCTCTTTTTGCCAATGCCTCCATCTCGAGGTGAGCCTCTCCTTCCTTCCTCTTCAGCGTCTCCAACTCTACCTTCACCTCTTTGATGTCCTTCTTCTTCCCCCTCTCAGCGTGGGAGATCTGTTCGCTAAAATTCTTCTCTCAGCGGCATAGAAGGCTACTAGATGACCAAAGTGACACATCGCCTAAAATACAGGGAGAAAAATTACAACATCATATTGCAAACGAGAAGAATTGAAGCTCAAAATCAAAGAAGGATAGGTCATACTGTCATGTATGCCCGTGCGATCTCCAAGACCGACCGCTCGGGGGGCTCCATCTTCAGTCTCTCTCAGTCGGCAGGAGTAGGGAGGTGGTGGCTAGCATCAAGGCAGGCAGTAGAGTTCCCTAAGAAGCTTTCTTATGGCTTCACATTCTAGTCAGGAGTGTAAAACGTCTCCCCCTCGTTAACAAGGATCGCCCCGACCTCGTCAATCAGTGGAACAGGCGTGACATTTGCCACGATCACAGCCAAGGAAGAGCCCGTGGTAGCAGCTGGCGGCTCCCCTAAGCTGGCTCAGTCGGTACGGTAGGGGCCGGGAGCAACGAGTCCTATGAAGGAGGCGGACGGCTCCCTGACCTCTTTCGCTTCTTTGGCTTGTTAGCCCTCTTGTTACGCATCAATGTATGCCAACAAGTCCTCGTAGTCCATGTCTGTCATTCCTGCAAGGCAAAATACAAAGAAGTTAGAACTCGTGATACCAATTAAAAGCAGTGCAAAAGTAACAAAGGCATGGATGAAACGAAAAGAAAGCAATAGCGGCAAACCATACTAGAAACAGTCGGTCCAAGACCACCTTCGAAGAGTACTTCGTCGGTGATGTCTTGCCTCGCCAACACCTTCAATGCAAAAGAGTCTTGCTAACACTATTCTTTACCAAGGTCACCACCGGCTCCACCCTCACCACCGATGGAATCAATCCCCTGCACGTCATGGGAATTCCCATGCTTCGAAGAACAAAGAACTTCTCCCTCTAACATCTAATCGAGCTAGGAACGTCGATTACCCCACGATTGTTGCGAGGGCTAAGATACCAACGTTCCTCCACTTTGTTCTGTTGAACAATCCTGAAGTGCCGCCTGAACACTGTAAGTCTTGGCTCGATCCTAAGCTTGTGATACTGCACGATGAATCCCACCACATGCCTCCATGTGTTTGGCATCAGCTGCATCAGACAGCCGATAACAATTAAGCGCTTCTCTGACAAAGGGATGAAGAGGCAAGCTAAGCTGTCACGCCCCGCTTTTCAAAAATACGAAATACGAGCACATGACATTGGGCCAGCGAATGACTAATGTCACCCATAAGATATTTATTCGATCAACTCAACAATATAATCAATACAGAAAATTGCACAGGCAATAATAATAATCTCGTGAACAATAATACTTGAAATGAAGCAATATAAAATATCCAAATACAATAAATCAACATCTGGAAACAATAATAAAATTCGGGACATAAGCCCAATAAAATAATAATCCAATCACAAATAGATAATAAGTCTCAATACATTAGGTTCAATAAAACAATAAGCAATTAAAAGCATTAAAATCTTCAGAATCTTTGTTCTCCAATCCCAGTAAGCAATTCTCCTTCATTACCTTTGTATACTTCATCTAAAAGGAGCGAATTTTTTTTTTCTTAGAGCAAGTCATGGATAGCAAGTAGAGAAAGCAAGGAACAATGGAATAACGATATAACATTGAATTCAATGGATCAATAGGAGTCAATTACATGGGACAATAGCAATAATCAATATCATGGTAAACGATGAAATGGTATAAACAATGATTCAATATTCGGTAATAATAATCATTAATCAGTAACACTTAAACAATATCTGGTATCAATAAGAACGATGATGTACAATATGCAATGTCAGTGTCGTGTCAATCCTTATGTCTATTAATGCACGTACTACTGCATCCCATACTACAGGTTCGATGCATACAATCAATTTCGTTTAGACCGAGTGGTGAATTCTATAAATCATGTGTCAGTACGATAATCACTGATACAATACAATATTATTGCACGATACATTATGATGATTCACTCATTCACTGATACGATATATTGATATGATTCATTGATACAATTTATTGATACGATTCATTGATGCAATACACGAGATATTGGGGTGCTGTAGTCAGCGCTTCACAATTAACCGATAAACACTGGCCGACATAGTCACTATATTATTCACTACTCAAGTCAATTCCTTAAATCCCGGCTTGTTAATTATTTTATTAATGCAACAATACAATATGCAATTCGAGATATAGGATGAACAATAGTAACAATAAAGAAACAATAAGATGATAACATGAAGTAGGACAATTGAAATTATGACAATAAGATATTAGGATCATGCAATGTAACATACATGCTTTGATTCATGCAATACAATGATATAGGATTAATTAAACTATCAAAAACTTGAATATAAAATTCTGGACAGCAAGAGTGGTCTGTACTTAAATGCAGTTTCCAGCTATTTCAAAATTCGAAAACTGAATCAGCCAAAAAATCTAGAAACTAGAATTCTACACGGTTCCAATGCATATTTAAAGTTCAAAATCCGACAACAGTAGCTAGGTCAAACACACAATTCTTTACAGATTTCATATTTAAGCAGAATTTCGACATCATGTTGTAATAATTTTTAGAATCAGCAAAAACTCAATATTAATTTCATTAAAAATATTTTCTAGAATCCTAAACATGATTAATAACAATCTGGAAATTATCAGAACAAAATTTTATCATTTGATTAGCCTTTTTACTGTTTAAACATGAATGTACAATAATCTGAGATCCTAGAATTAAAAACACAGTTGTAGTAAAATGGGCATAACTTTTGCTACACAACTCAGAATTTAGAAATTCAAGATGTTTGGAAACTAGAAAGATAAGGCTACAATTCTTATTCAGAAAATAAATTATTTTGAGATCATTTACTAGGTCAAAAATATCAGACAACATACAATCAGCAAGCAAGATACAGGTTTTAGGGTATTATTCATGAAATAATTTAATTAAACATGATGGGTATCAATTTTATAGTCAACAATTTATATAATCAGCATGATGGGTATAAGAACATGGAAAAAAGATTAAGAATACATACATGCATCAAGTTATCATCAATCAACCATTAATCGATCAAACAATATACAACCTAGTAATTCTCTCTACAATAATTTATTTGTGTGATAATTATATGAACAACCCTATTATCAATTCTATATGCTCACATGAAAGATTTAATCTTTGGAGTCAAAAGTGGCATGTTGTCAAGTAAATCGGGGTTAGCTTGTGTAAACCCTCAATATACCCAACGAAAGAGATGAACAATGTATAATACGATAAACGAAGGAATCTACTTGCAAGAGTTTTAACGAAACTTGAATTTGATACAAGTAACAATTCAAGGGGAAGTGACTTGCCTTATTAATGGTGAAAATGAATACCAAGAATAATGGGATATGGATCCCGAAGCAATGAACCTACGAACTAACACAATTTAACACGTGCAATACACTTGCAAAAGCAACCCGGGAAAAATAGCAACACAGCAACAAAGAGACAGCAGCAAAGAGAGAGACTAGCCACAACAGTAAGAGGGCAAGGGGTCGCCGGCGTCGTAGGCAGCGGCACGACGGGGGAAGGGCGTCGCGGTGGTGGTCGCTGATTGGAAGGGAGGTCGAGGTTGGGGTTTTGGGTGTCTGGGCATTGAGGATAGAGGAGGGCGGCGCTGGGGAGGGGTCGACGGGAGGTGGCGACGACGGGGGTCTCCGGAGATGGCCGGGGAAGGACTTAGTAATGGTTTTTGGAGTTTGGGCGGGAGATTGAACGAGGAGAGAGAAACGACGAGGAGAGATAAAGAGGAGAGAGAGAATAAGCGGCTAGGGTTTCAATTTGTGCAATTTTTTAGGGTTTGCAATAGAGTTGTATTTATCGGGTACAATTAGGGTATTGGGTTAGTGATTTAGGATCCAGTAATAGCGGTTTCGGGTCAAGAACCAATGAAATTGGATTTTAGGGTTCAATAAGAGATAGATCTAAATCAATAGGGTTCAAATAAAATACCCACAATTAATAAAAGAAATTAGGATCAACAAGAATAGCTCAATCAACAAGAATGAAGAATTTCATGAACGAAATCCTAATTAAAATAATCAAGAAAGAAAGAAAATAGGATATTTTATTCAATTACAAATCAAAATATTACAAAAAAAAGAAAAGTGAAAATAGCAGAAACGGTAGTTACAGAAGCCCCACGAAGAAGGCATCACAAGGAAAAAAAACAATACTCCTCCGACACCCTGAAACACGACCTAACACTGGGACCCAGCAAGAGTAGCCCATACTCGGAAGGAATCAGAAGGCTGTCATAATCACGACAAGCTCCTCTCATGTAAGGATAGTGGTGACATAATCAGCCTCAGTAGTGTGAACCGGGTCCGGCTCAACATACTCCATGCCATTCCTAAGAAAGTCTTGATCTACTACAGGGTATTGCCTAATCAATGCAGGAACTAGGAATAACGGCGACTTAAGTGAACCCCCACTGCCTCTCCCAGGCTCAACGATCATCTCCATAATGGTGGAACGACCGACTACATCGCTCCCTTTCTCCCCTCCAATGAAACGGCTAGACTCAAGCTTGTCATATACGTCTAGATTAACCGAGGTAGAAGAAGAACTGGTCGGCGAAAAGCTAGACATAATGAACAATGATTATGAGGAATTTACCTACTCAGAGTAACAAGAACACCAAATCCACAACTGCAACTTGTACCACCGCCGAATACCAGACAAACCACCATCACCGCTTGGTAAACACCCTAACTTCTATAGAGAGAAGCTCTCATAAATTTTGAAGAGAGAGAAAGTAAATAAGGTAAATTGGGGAGGGGGGGGGTCAAATCAATTCCTATTTATAGAATCTCCAAGATCAAACCGCCACGTGACAACATCTCAGCCACTCACAAGGTCAAACGGTTGGATTTCACTATGCCAGAATCATTAAAAGCGGTATCCCAGTAACGAAACGCTCATCAGCAAAACTAGAGAAAGACACAATGCTAGGCTGATAAGAGGACGGTTCGATGGGGTAGACATATAACCAAACACTTGGTGGGCGCATTGAGGTGGAAAAATCAACAAACACTTGGTGGGCACATTAAGGTAGACAAACCAACAAACACTTGGTGCGAACATTAAGGTAGACAAATCAACAAACACTTGGTGGGCACAAAAATCACCCTTAACAAAGAAGAACCCAACACAACCAAGCTTCAAGGTGAGAAAGTCTACAAGCTCTACAAAATCCCCAACCTGGAACTTCGCCTCTCTAACATCAACAACAACAATAACTCAAAGCTTCAAAGGAATAGATGAACAAACTCTTCCTACCTAGCCCATTCAAGAAGATTCATCTCATACCTCGCTTACCCACCCACAATGTCCTTGCAAATCCTAGTCAAATCTCACCAATTTTTTTCTTAAAAAATCAACTCCAAAAAACTTGGGTGAGCATCAAAGAGCTAAATACGGGTATCTTCTAAAGAAGCCTAAAAACCTACACTCCAAAAAAAATTCTTGAGCCTTAAAAACTCAAGTCGGAGGGTTACAGGTCGGGTTTGCACCCAACTCAAACTCAAAACCCATTATCCAAAAACTCCATCATCTTCAAAACCTAGGTGCCTCATGTTCGAAAACCCTCGCTGAGCTGCTCCTCCTCCATACTGCCGAGCTCCAACTCCAAGCTCCTCGTCGACCTCCTTCTCGCCGAGCCGCTCCTTCTCCATGCTGTCGAGCTGCAACTCCTTCTCATTGAGCTCCAAACTTCTCACCGAACTTGCATGGTAGAGCTCCGTCTCCTCACTTCGGTGAGCTACAAGAGCAGCCGTGTTCACTCACAATTCCTTCGCCGAGCTCATTCAACAAGACCGTCACTGAGCTCACTTGCCACGACTGATGCTGAACTCCTTTCGCAGAGCTCAAGGCCATTCATCGAGCTCGAGCTAAGCTTCGCCGAGCTCGAGAACCCCTCCGCTGAGCTCTTCTCGCCGAGCTCAAGATTTCCGAGCTCCTCTCTCATTGAGCTAAGCTTCGCAGAGCTCCGTTGTCGCATCACCATCCTTCTAGCTCGCCTCCAATGGCCATGCCAAGCTCAATAGCAACTTCGCCAGGCTCATGAGCTACTTCACCGAGCACAAGAGCAGACGAGACAAACTCCAGCTCGGCAAAATGGTCGGCCGACCTAAGGGTGCATGAAGATGGCCACAAGCCCTTGGATCTCCACAAAAATCGCGCTAGAGCAAGATAGATGCGCCTAGTTCTGCCACGTCGCTGATGTCCGCTGCCTTCAAATATGATCCACTCGGTCTCCTTGACCCGCGAGAGAAGGCGTGATCAACATGCTAGATCGCGTCCAAGAGAGAGCCAGGTTTGATAATTCATTAAAAATTCTTAAAAAATTATTTAAAATTCAGAAAATAATTATTTTAATTTGGAAAATTAATTAAAATTTAGGATAATTAATTAAAATATTTTTTTTTTCAAAAAACTGATTTTAAAATTGGGAAATTTTATTTAAATTTTTGGAAAATTATGGGAAAATTCAAAAAATTACAGAAATTCCAGGAAAATTTGGAAAAATGTAAAAAATTATGGAAAATTCCAAAAAATTCCTGGAAAATATTCGCCGCCTTCAGAAACCTCTGATCAGTTCCAGGTATCTCCATGCTTTCTGAAAGCTAAGATTGTATTCTTGAATAAAAAAATAAGGCGAACTACTCCCTGCAATCCAATAAGATTGTCTTCCGGGAGTGGGGGGCTTATGATAATGGTAAAAATTGGAGCAAATCAGGGCAGTACGAATCTAGCACAAATCTTCAAGCTTCCAGACGCAGGTTAGTTGTAACGGGCCTCTTTAATACGTCTGTGCCTCCTCCAGGCTCCTCTACAAGACATGAGCTTCTTTCAAGCCCATAAAAAGCGACTGATTAGGTGAGAGACCCAGTCCATAAAGATTGTTAGTCAAATCTCTCATCCCTAAATAAGAGAGCTTATCTCTTGAGAGGGAGATTCGAAAAGGAGATAAGGAATTCATAGTCGATCTAATGGATTCATATCAATCTCCTGGACTATTTCTTAGGCCTATAAATACCCACTCCCCTCATCAGTCAGAAGGTAATCAACAATTTCTCTCTCAAACTCTATTTCTCTCTCTGGTTCTGACTTGAGCGTCGGTGGGTCTGTCCCGAAGCCATCCCTGGTGTTTCAGGCTTTTTGTAGGTCCATCAGCCGCGCCAGCAATCGTCGAATCCAGATCACGGTGTTCAATCAACGATCCAGATTTAATCTCAGGAGCTCTAACCACATTTCACGGTAATGATCAAATGTCAGATTTTTAGTAGTTTCCATCAAATATTAACTCACTATATGTTTGCTCCCATACCAAAATATGCAGCAACACATAGAATTAGCGGATCGGACCCGGGTCGTTACAAATATGGAGTGCGTTGAAGTTTATGTTGCATAGTTGACATATGCCTCCATGCAAGCACTGAATTAGCTTTGCAACTCTGTATATGCATTTAGAGTCATGATTGGTTACAAGTTTCTCGTAGTGAGCTCAGCGTGTAGATATACAACATATATACCACGATCACTCACGCAATGCCATATATGCACTCACCACATCACTATACGAGTCCAAAAATCATCATTTATTGCATAAAGACACATTTAGGTGCACGTAACTGTGCACCGTCATTTTATAACTTGTGTTGGTTGATAAATTGCTAGGATATATGCAAATATGAATTTGTAGAAACTTAAGTGAAATGTTGATGATGCGGTTTGTTTTTGGGGTGTGGATGCAACAGGTGTGAGTTCTATTTGTTTGTTGATATGGCTAAAAATGGGGTTAAATTGGAACCGTCCAGATTGGGTGCGAATCTTGAAGCTCGGGGGTAAAATGGTAATTTCACATACAAGTGGATCCAAAACGGGTACCAGATCTCCTTCGCACGAGACCCACTAACCCACAAACAGATCCATATCGATTGGGCACGGGTCCCGACCCGAAGCAAGCCCATATCAACAAGAGACAAATCAGGGCCACTGATTTGACCAAGTCAACGGGCCTGATTTACTCTCACCGGGAATCAGGGGTTAGTTTCCTTAACAGACTGTGAGGATTTTTCTCCAAGCAGTTACACAGGGAATTAAGCCTCTAATCACTTCCCTGGCGACTATAAATACCTCCCCTCTGCTACTGTGACCAGGTAATCACTCTTTTTCCACCTTAAGCTCTTTCTTTAATCACCACTGGTTACTGACAAGAGCGTCGGAGGGTGCGTCGCCGGAATCAACCCCGGTGTCTCGCACTTCCTTGCAGGTTGCGGCAGGAGTAAGAAGGCTTGGATCAGCTGTTCAGGTTTTCTCGAACTCACAAATCTTATCTATTTACCCCCACACCGAAATCAGCGGTAACAGATTGGCGCCGTCTGTGGGAAAACCACACGAACAGCCTCAGCCCCTTCCTTGTCGTCCTCTCCAACCATGCCTCCAAAGAAGGTCAGATCTAGAGGGTCCAATCGCGGGACCAATCCCGCCGACCCTACAGAGGAAGCCCCTGTCAATCCTATTCCACAGCCCGAACTTCCTCCACCGGCCCCACAGGGCCAACCTCCTCTTCCCAAACAGCAACCAACCAATGGCCCTGCCGGTCATAACGGTCGGAGACAGAAGCAACCCCTCAACCCGGACCATGTCTTGGTCCATAATGAGTCCTCGGACTCAATAGCTTCTCATCACCCCGACCTTCGCAACACGATCCTGAACCGCCAAAAAGATGAGGACCTCCGCACCCACCTAGACGAGAGGCGGGCCCGAGAGGGAGCCTCCCGCCAGCATCGTGGTGAGCGGTCGCCTCACCGCCGAGACGGCAGAAGGTCTCCGGACCGAAGGGGCCGAGCGGCATCGCCCGAGCGCCGAAGGAGGAGGCCACATTCCCCCGCGGATCGGCATCATCGCAGGAACAATGACGCGCCCATCACTCGTGCCGAGTTCCTACAATTTCAAGACACCGTACTGCAGGCCCTCAACCTTTGGCAGAACAACCAAAATGCCCAGAGGGCTGCAACGCCCCCGAGGGTTCCCAGTCCTCGCCGCCGATCCCGAAGTCCTACCCCGGCTCCCAGTCGCCAGCAGCAGCACTACAGTCCTCGCCGATCCCAGGACTACCGGCGCCGCAGTCCCCGCTCCCCTTTCTATGAGGAAGAGTCCGGGGGATTGTATGATTACCAGCGGAGGGACGATGCCCTCAACCGCCGTCTCCATGAGGTGGAGAGGCGCATTGGTCGCATGGACAGAGAGGAGGAATCCAGAGCAGGGACCGTTCGGCCCAGCAGACCCCCTTTCTCTTGGTCGATCATGGAGGCCCACATACCGAGGGGTTTCAAACCTCTGCAGTTTGAAATGTACTCAGGGGAATCCGACCCAGTTGACCACGTCGAAAGCTTCAAGACCCTGATGCTGATCCATCAAGCTTCCGACGCCGTGCTCTGCAGGACCTTCCCCGCCACCCTCAGGGGGTCGGCTCGGGAATGGTACTCCAGACTCGCTCCCTCCTCCATCTTCTCGTTCGAGCAGTTTGAAACACTGTTCATAACTCACTTCGTGAGTAGCAGGCGAGCTGAGAAGACAAGCCTCTCCCTACTGAACCTGCGGTAGGAAAGGGGAGAGAAGCTGCAGGACTATGTGAAGAGATTCACCACAGAGGTCAGGTCTATCGCCTCCTTAGACCAGTCAGTGGCGACCGTGGCGTTCCAGTCGAACGTCCTCAACTCCAACCTCCGATCGTCCCTAGCCAAGAAGCCCCCGCACAACTTCGCCGACCTTCTCCTAAGGTGCGAGAAGTACATTCGGGCGGAAGAGGCCGAGTGCCTCCCGAACTTTGGAATACCGGCCTCCGGATCGAAGAGGAAGGCGACCGAGGGGGAGGGATCGAAGAAGATGCAGAAGGACAACGGCGGTCAGCGCCGACCTTCCCCTAGGTTCGAGAAGTTCACTCCCCTCACCACCAACGTCTCCACTATCCTAATGGAAGTGGAGAAGGAGGGGGTCATCCCTCCAGCTCCGAGGATGAACACCCCGGCCAAGCAGAGGAACAAAGATAAATGGTGTCGTTACCATCGGGACCACGGCCACGACACGAACGACTGCCGGGCATTGAGGGATGAGATAAAAGCCCTCATCCGGAGGGGGCAGTTGGCCAAATTCGTGAAGGCTAACGATCGGGCGGACCGCAACACTTCTCCGCCTCGGGGGGCTAACAAGCGCTCCGAGCGACGCGAGGAGACACCCGAGTTCGAGGAAGAGCGAGTTCTGCACCTGATCCACGGAGGCCCCATGGGAGGCTCCTCTAATTCCTCTCGGAAGGCCTTCGTCCGAGAGGTCAATTCGGTTCATAGCGCCCCTCCTCCCAAAGGTCTCGGCGTCCCTGTGTCTTTCTCCGATGAAGACCTCGAAGGGGTCCGAACTCCCCACTGTGACGCCCTCGTCATCGACCTCCGCATGGCCAACTTCAAGGTGCAGAGGATTTTAGTAGACAATGGGAGTTCGGTCAATATCCTCTTCCTCTCGGCCTTCCGAGGCCTGCAGCTATCCCGGGACCGTCTCAAGCCGGCCGGTTACACACTCCACGGGTTCACGGAGGTCCCAGTAACTGTCGAGGGAGTAATAACCCTAGATGTGACTGCTGGGAACACCCCTACTACCCGGACCGAGCCGATGGACTTCATGGTCGTCGACGTCCTGGCTGCGTATAACGTCATTCTAGGCCGACCTGGCCTAGCCGCCTTGGAAGCTGTCCCCTCAGCGTACCATCTCAAAATGAAGTTCCCCACTCGGTCGGGAGTAGGGAAAGTCAGGGGAAGCCAAGAGACAGCTCGGAAGTGCTACATGACTTCCACTGGGGGACCGGTGCTCTCGCTCGAGACGCTAGAAATCCCCGAGCCGAAAGTTCCGCCAACGTCCGAGCCGGCGGACGAGTTAGAAGAAGTGCTCTTCTCGGACGAGGACCCGAACCGAAAATTCTTCATCAGCAAGTCTTTGCCGACCTCGCTGTGCTCCGACCTGATTAAATGCATCCGGGATAACCGCGACCTGTTTGCTTGGTCGGCCGCGGATATGCCCGGCATTTCCGAGGAGTTGCTAGTCCACCGCCTGAGTGTCGAGCCGGGGTGCAAACCGGTTCAGCAGAAGAGACGAAAGTTCGCTCCCGAGTGACAGCAGGCCATCAAGGAGGAGGTGGATAAACTTTTGAAGGCCAAGTTCATACAGGAGGTAAACTACCCCGAGTGGCTCTCCAATATTGTAATGGTCAAGAAGTCCAACGGATCCTGGAGAATATGCATTGACTTCACCGACCTGAATAAGGCGTGTCCGAAGGACCCATTCCCTCTCCCGAACATCGACACCCTTATTGATGCCACCTCGGGCCATGAGCTCCTCAGCTTCATGGACGCCTTCTCCGGCTACAATCAGATCCGAATGTTCCTTCCGGATATTCTGAAGACCTCCTTCGTCACCGACCAAGGCCTCTACTGCTACCGGGTCATGCCGTTCGGGTTGAAAAACGCGGGCGCCACCTACCAGCGCCTCGTCAACAAGGTCTTCCAGAGCTAGATAGGCCGGAAAATGGAGGTGTACGTTGACGACATGCTCGTCAAGAGCGTCCGAGGCACTGACCACGTGGCCGACCTCCAGGAAGCATTCGGCGTGTTGAGGAGACACAGCATGCGGTTGAACCTGAACAAGTGTGCGTTCGGGGTCTCTTCGGGAAAGTTCCTCGGCTTCATGGTGAGCCAGCGAGGAATCGAAGCTAATCCCGAGAAGATTAAGGCCATATTAGACATGGCCCCACCTCGGAACATGAAGGAGGTGCAGAAGCTTACTGGTCGGCTCGCTGCTATCGGTCGGTTCCTCTCGAAGTCCGGGGAAAAGTGCCTCCCCTTCTTCAGAGCACTCAGGGGGGCTAAGGGTTTTGAATGGGGCCAACCACAACAGGAATCGTTCGACCAGCTGAAGGCCTACTTGGTGAACCCCCCTCTGCTCAGCAAACCTGTCCCGGGGGAAGCTCTCTTCATCTACTTGGCTGCTTCCGAGCAGACCCTAAGTGCTGTCTTGGTAAGAGAGGAGGACCGGGCCCAAAGGCCCATCTACTACGTGAGCAAGGTGCTTCGGGACGCCGAGCTCTGCTATCCGAAGATAGAGAAAATGGCCTACGCCCTGGTCATGGCAGCAAGGAAGCTTCGGCCGTACTTTCAATCCCACTCGGTCGTTGTCCTCACCGACCAACCCCTAAAGCAGATCCTCCACAAGCCTGAGACCTCGGGCCGGCTAATGAAGTGGTCCATAGAGCTGAGCCAGCATGACATCTCTTATCAGCCTCGGACGGCAATTAAAGCACAGGCCCTCGCCGACTTCATCGTAGAGTCCACTATCCCTGAGGTCAGCCACGTCCCGAATGGACCCCCATTTGGACAGTCTTCGTGGACGGCTCCTCCTGTAGCGAAGGAAGCGGTGCCGGAATCATCCTGAACGGCCCTGACAACTTCGTCCTCCAGTACGCGATCCGTATGAACTTCAAGGCCTCGAACAATGAGGCGGAATACGAGGCACTCATTGCTGGTCTCGGACTTGCACGAAGTGCTGGGGCACAGCGCCTCCGAATCCACAGCGATTCCCAGCTTATCGTGAACCAAGTCTTGGGAGAGTACGAGGCCAGGGACGAGCGGATGGCGAAGTACCTCGCTAAGGTCCGGGTCCTCATGAGCCGGTTCGAAGAGGCGCTCATTCAGCGGGTCCCTCGTGAGGAGAACTCTCAGGCCGACGCCCTCTCCAAATTGGCCTCGTCCTCTCTACAAGGTCTCGAACAGACCGTACTAATCGAAGTCCTCTCTAGGCCGAGCATAGAAGACGAGACACCCGGCTCGGTGGAGTCATTGCCGGTCATGTTGCAAGATAATTGGATGAAGCCGTTGGTGGAGTTCTTAAGGGACGGGCTCCTGCCCGAAGACCCCAAAGAAGCGCGCCGAGTCAGAACTCGGGCCGAGCGGTATGTCTTGATCGAGGGTATCTTATACAAACGCTCTTTTTCTCAAATAGACGGCCGACCATACCTAAGGTGCCTCTCTCCAGAGCAGGCCGAATATGCCCTACAAGAGCTCCACGAAGGCATCGGCGGGGCACATTCGGGGTCCAGGTCCTTGGCCCGAAAAGCTTTGAATTATGGATACTTCTGGCCGACCCTCCTTCAAGACGCCGAGCGACACGTTCGGCAATGTAGCCCTTTTCAGAGACACTCCAGCATCCGTCGCCTTCCTCAGGCCAACCTCGCCTCCCTATCAAGTCCTATCCCCTTCGCAATGTGGGGGATGGATTTACTAGGGCCTTTCCCTCCGGCTCCGGGTCAGTTCAAGTTCTTGGTCGTAGTCATCGACTACTTCTCGAAGTGGGTCGAGGCCGAGCCCCTCGCCACTATAACCGAGAACAAGGTGGTACAGTTCTTCTGGAAGAGCATCATCTGCAGGTTCGGTGTCCCCCGTGTCCTCATGACGGACAACGGGACTCAGTTCACTGGCGCAACATTCCGAGCTCTGTGCGACGACCTTGCCATCCAGCAGCGCTTCTCGTCCGTCTCCCACCCTCAGTCGAACGGACAAGCAGAAAATGCTAATCGGCAGATCCTCGCAGGCATCAAGAAAAGGCTGGACAAAAGTTCCAAAGGCTTATGGGTCGACCAACTCCCCAATGTCCTATGGAACTACCGCACGAGCAAGCGGACCCCCACCGGCGAGTCCCCTTTCAACCTCACTTATGGGTCCGAGGCCGTGATACCTCTCGAGGTCAGAATACCTTCCCCTCGGCTCGCGGCCTACGATGAGGAACAGAACGCCAGGGACCTCAGGGAAGACTTGGATCTGATAGATGAACTGAGAGAAAGAGCGTCGATTCGGCAGCAGAATTACCGAAGAAGGGTCGAGCTGGCATACAACAAGAAGGTCCGACCCACCAACCTTAAGCAAGGAGATCTAGTCTTGAGAAAGTTGGCCATATCCTTTCCCAATCAGAAGAGCAAGCTGGCTCCGAACTGGGAAGGGCCGTACAGGATCACGAGGGTAGTTCGGCCCGGAGCATATCGTCTCGAAGATCTAGACGGCAGAGAGATTCCGAGGACCTGGAATGCCGACCACCTCCTAAAATACCAAGAAAGCACCCCGGCGCCACTCTAAGTATCATAGGATGTCGAGCCATTCCTCTCCTCTGACTTGTAACCTATTTTCATAAATTGTACTATGTAAAACGGTTCGCCGTCGATTATCAATAAAGAAAGCTCTTTTCGTACTTATGAACTTGTATGCTTCTCTCCGCTCTCATCATATGTTTTTTAAATTTTGATTTCAACCAATGGTTCGGAGTCCACGTCCGGCTTGACCTTACCTCCTCGGCTCACCTCCGGACGAGCCAGAGGTAGATCGCCGTTCGGAACTGCTCCCACAACTGTTGAACTACACCGATGGTTCGGAGTCCAACACTCGGCTCGACTTTACCTCCTCGGCTCGCCCCCGGACGAGCCAGGGGTAGATCGCCATTCGGAATTGCTCCCACAACCGTTGAACTAGACCGATGGTTCGGAGTCCAACACTCGGCTCGACTTTACCTCCTCGGCTCGCCACCGGACGAGCCAAGGGTAGATCGCCGTTCGGAATTGCTCCCACAACCGTTGAACTACACCGATGGTTCGGAGTCCAACACTCGGCTCGACTTTACCTCCTCGGCTCGCCACCAGATGAGCCAGGGGTAGATCGCCGTTCGGAATTGCTCCCACAACCGTTGAACTACACCGATGGTTCGAAGTCCAACACTCGGCTCGACTTTACCTCCTCGGCTCGCCACCGGACGAGCCAGGGGTAGATCGCCGTTCAGAATTGCTCCCACAACCGTGGAACTACACCGATGGTTCGGAGTCCAACACTCGGCTCGACTTTACCTCCTCGGCTCGCCCCCGGACGAGCCAGGGGCAGATCGCCGTTCGGAATTGCTCCCACAACCGTCGAACTGCACCAATGGCCCCGGAGTCTAACACTTGGCTCCCAGTCCCCCAAGCTTGCTTCGCGGCAGACAAGGAGTAGTCCACCCCTCAGCTTTGCCAGTAGAGGGATACCGAAGCTACGTCCAGCCGCATAATCCGGGCAATCTTGCCTAGCAGCCGAAGCCCGAGACCCCACACCTTCGGTCGGCTGCCGAGCAGGGGCCTTCCCGACCTTGCAAACGGAGAAAACTCACTTTCTCCTCAACTTTCGCGCATGATCTCGATCAGACGGCTCAGATCTTGCCACCGACGCTAAACGACAAGATAGCGTTTTCTTGGGAACTGAGCCGCCTCGAGATTCGTGCCAACATCCAACGGTCCAGATCTTGCCACTGATGCAAAACGACAGGATGGCGTTTCCTTGGGAATTGCGACGCCTCGAGATTCGCGCCAACATCCGATGGCCCAGATCTTGTCAGAATCGCTAAACGACAAGATAACGCCCCGTCAAGAGCCCGTTCGCTTCGAGACTCTCGCCGACGGCACCATGTGCTCGGCACGAAGACCTTGGCACGGCCAACACACTCACAAGCAAAATAAGAACGCAGAGCAACAAAGGGAATTTTATTAATGATCGGGACACAATACAAAGCTGTCTTTCCATAGTTACAAAGTATCAAAAAAACAAAAAATACAACGCCGACCCATTACACTTGGTCCTCAAACGGAAATATCTTCACTGGTCTCCTCGGTCGCCGTTCCTTCCACTTCAGCCGTTAGCCCCTCTGCCTCCTTCCGAAGCTTCGCCTCCACAGCCTGTAAGTGCTGGATCTCGGAGATCAAATCGTCCCGCTCGGCTAATATCTTCGATTGATTGTGCCGAATACACTGAACCCGAAGAGCGTTACTAAAAGCTGTCTGCGAGTCCTCGTCCTCCCCTGCGGGGGTCGCCTCGATGATCCTGTTCTCCAGGCGTTGGATCTCGGCGTCTCGTTGGCCGAGGACGGACTGAAGGTGGGCCCGCTCGCTCTCAGCTCGACGTAACTCCAGCTCCACTCTACGACGGCGCTCTCGACCCTTCGACGAGCAAGACTTCGCCACCCCGGAGGTCGTCTCGGCATCAGCTTCATTGTCCGAGCCATTGGGATCGGTGTATTGGTCTGACACCAGGAGCTGAAAAGAAAGGAAAACGAATAACAAGATTTCAATACGAATAACAAGATTTCCAATCATATTCAGATATAATAGCTCCACATACAACAAGACTGACTCTACTACAAAGTTTCGCGACAATCAGAAGGAACATAAAACGGCATGGTCAGGGCCTCTTCGGAAGGGGAACGCTTCGGTTTAGGGAAACGCGAGGACGACGAGGCCTGCCCTCCGAACTCGATCCTAAACCAACAAAGCGTGAACCCCCTTCGCTGCTGACCCTAATTGTAGCGCCGACCGAGGCACCGCTCGACGAGACGGCTGCGCTACTCTGAGCATCGGCAGGGCTCCGCCTAGCCGCAGGCAAACGCGTCGCGAGTTCGTAAAAGGAAATCCCTCTCTCGCTCTCTTCGCGAGTGCACGACGTACTGCGGACGTTAGCCCTCTCCGGCATAGGCTTGAGTGATGCGACCTCTTCCTCCAGTTCGATGATTCTGTCTCTCAGAGCGTCGTCCTTCGCCAACTTCTTCAAACGGGAAGGCCTTGACGAGCCCGAGACGTTGATGCCATCGGTTGCGAGCCGTCGGAAGTGTGTGATCCTTCTGAGCCTGTCGACCTCGGCCAACAGCCTCTTGCGCTCGGTCGAGGCCTTCTCCAGCTCAGAAGTTAGATTCTCTTCCGCCACCGAGCGTTCTTTCGCCACTAACTCCATGTGTTGGACCTCGGCCAGAAGCTCGTCGTTCTTCCGCTCGGTGGCAATGAGCTCTCTACGAAGCCGTTCGACCTCACCTTCGGGACAAGGATCTTGGGGTTGCTTCCGCAATTGCCACAACTCGCGACAATACCTCCGCACAGCTGCCTTCATCTCCTCCAGCTTCAAGAGCATGAGGAACCGCCTCTGTCGGCTATTTGAGAGCTCACCCTTCGTTTTGGCCAGCTCCTTACGAAGGTGTGCAACCTCCGTAACCGGACCGAACCTTACCTGAAAAGCAGAGATAAATCCGAGACCCAACACTTGGAGAATTCTACACCAAATCAAACACAAAATCCGAGACTCAACACTTGGATAAATTTCGGCCAAACAAAATATTTTCATTCAAAACCGAGAAGAAAGTTTTACAAAAGCGGTGGCCAGTCCGCAGTTAGGCTTACAAAAAGAAACAAAACAACGAAAGACTAAAAGAGACAACCGAGTCAGGGGTCGACCTTTTTGTCGTTCGGGTCCGTCGACCCCCCGGCCTTGTCCTCGCCGCCGCCCCCATCTTCGCCTTCGCTCCCGCTCTCCTCCTCGGAGTCGTCTTCCTCCTCACCCTTGGCCTCGGCCTCTCCTGGGCCTTCGACGCCTTCCGTCTCTCCCTCGGGGTCGAGCATCCCCTCGGGAACCTCCTCCTCCCCTTCCACGGGGTCGTAAAAACGGTAGGAGGACGTATCGAAGCCCGGGTTCCTGGCGGCCACGTGGAGCAAGGCTCGACCGTAGGCGTCCTCCATGTTCTGGAGCATGTGTTACGCGGCCTCCTCCTGCACAGCCTTCTTCACCTTCTTCACCTTCCTCTGGTGTTTGGCCATGATCTTCTCGGCCCTCTTCCGAGCCCTCTCCGCTTCTGACCGAGCATTGGCCAACTCCTCCTTCAACTCGGCAGCCTCCTTCTCCGACGCCTCAAGCTTTGCCGCCGTGTCCTTCGACAGCTGAATGGCGTCGACCAGCGGCTTCTCCAACCCCGCCACTTCAGCAGCCCTCTTCGTCGAGAGAAGCTGCTCGGCATCAAGCTGCTTCGCGACCTTGACACGCTCCACCCTCTCCCGCTCATACTCCTGTTCCTTGCTCACGAACCCCTCAAGTAGGAAGTTGAAGTGGCAGAGGGTCTGAAAAAAGAACGGCACATCAGAACCCGAACCCATGAACTTAGAAAAATTCTAAGAAAGAAATTTGGATGAGGGAGAGCTCGGCCTACTTACCGACATGGTATTCCGAGCAATCTGCATCGCGGCGTCCTCTGCTAGCCCGACCTTTAGGGTCGCTCGATCTTTTGGGGTCGGCAGGTGCCTCACCGCTTCCATGCAGATGTTGCCGTCGCCCAAGAAGCCATCGACATTCATCACCTGCCAGTCAGGGATGAAGATCTGCTTATGACGCTCGGTCAAAATCGTCTCCGCCTCGGTAGTGAGGGGCGGAACTTGGAGGGACAACACCTCCTTCACGCCGAACGCACCGCTCGACGAACCGGGAGCATCCCCCTTCGAGGTCGGTGTCGGCGCACCCGAGGCAGGAGGGTCGAGGACCATGACTTCCCCCTGCTCGAGGACCATGACCTTCGGCTGTTCGGCGACCTTCGCGACCGAAGGCTTCTTCGAGGCTCGGCCGTCCTGAGGCCCCGCCGAAGGCCTCTTCTTCTTCGCCTCCTGCTCCGACCTGCCCTTCGCCATCAGAGCTTTGTAGTCCAGCTTCATCGTCTCTGCACAAGCCGAATGAAAAAACTTAGAAAGATTTTCATGAACTTTAAGCAAAGAGTATAAATACCAGAAGCATACTAGGGTCGATCGGACTGAGACCCCCTCGGAACAGATCCTCCTCGGTAATATCTTTCCAGCTTAGCGCTGGCAGGGCAAGGAGCTTCTTCTGGACCTCCGTCTCCTCGTCACTCAGCACCGTCTCCTTCTTGGTTCGCTTGGGCAGGCCATCCTTCGCCCAAACCGTCGGTATCACCCACGGCGCAGGGGCTCGAATGATGAAATACTTCTCCTTCCAATGTTTGATCGAGTCCGGATTCTCGATCAGCTTCACGCCCGTCCGGGGCGAAAGATAGAACCTTTGTTCGTCTCGCCTTGGCTGACAAGGTCGGTAGAGGCTCCGAAAGAGGAACATACTCGGCTGGGCACCAACCTCTTGGCATCGGAGGACAAATGCCATGACGTGCCTCTATGTGTTCGGCATCAGCTGGGCGGGGCTCAGACCGTACCATGTCAAGACATCAACAACGAACGGGTGGAGGGGAAAACGGAGTCCGGCGATAAGGGAGTCGACCGGAAAGACGCACACGTCTGACGAAGACTTCGTATTGGCTCGGAAACCCGGCCCGGGGAGGAGCAGTCCGTAGTCGGCAGGGATCCGGAAACCCTCTCGGATCAGGTGAAGGTCGGCCTCGGTAAGAGACGAGATGGTATGGTCCACTTCGGACAGCTCTCTTGGTTCATTCTCCTCCACCAACTTAGCCGTGCCTTGGGTCACTCTCTCCAAGGTGTCCTCGGCATAGTCCCGTACACCTCCCACGCTCGACAGAACAATGGGCTGCCGACCGAACGCTCCCGCTGTCTTCGGCGTCTCAACGATGGTGACCACGGCTTTACCCTTCTGGGACGCCGCCGCGACCTCCTTAGGCGCCTCGGCCACTTCGCCCTCTGTATCCGGGCGTACCACGTGCTGATCGGTCGGCTCCGCCACCTCCTTCCCTTTGCCCCCTCGGCCTACTGCTTGCTCCGAGGCGGGGGTCTCATCCGAGGATGTAATCTTAACCATTTTCTAAAAGAGAAGGGAGAGAGACTGGCCTCGAAGTAACAGCTACGGTCGGAAAGTTCACCGGAAACAAAAAATGCCTCGCCGCGTCAGCTAGCACCACCACCAAGGAGCTGAAAACTTCGAAGGCAAAAAGTAAGAACTGAAGAGAGAGAGTAAAAGTAAAAAATAAGACTTGGTCTAAGGGGGGGGTGAAGATTTATAGTAAAAAGGAACGTCCCTTGGACTTCCAAACGAATAAGTGCGACTCTTGGGCCACTCCCGAAACGTCGCGAAGGCCCAACACAACAATCTTCTTCGCCAAGTCAACTAGCTCGGTATAACGAGACCGGGAGCCGAACTATACGCCATCCGACCACGCAGCAATGAGACCGGTCTGCTACCGAGCAAGTACCAATCCGAGCTGGCAAACGGAGAAAACTCACTTTCTCCTCAACTTTCGTGCGTGATCTCGATCAGACGGCCCAGATCTCGCCGAGGACACTAGACGACAAGATAGTGTTTTCTCGAGAAATGTGCCCGTCTCGAGATGCGCGTCGCCATCTAATGGTTCAGATTGCGTCAAGTCGCTCGGATTGCCTACGCTTCCTCCATACCCCACCTCTGTCTGAAGAAACCAGAAAAAGTTTTTATTCAAAGTTTTAAGGCACCGCCCTCGGCGTGCCCCCCAGGTCCCACGTCTCGGTCGGCATTCCGCCGACCCACGTGGCCCGGTCAAAAGTAGATCAGCGCTCCCCCCATCTCTAACTCCTCCGGGCTGACATCCATCAAAAGCAATCAGCCCGGAAGGAAGACAAAGATGGGAGGAGACCCATCATTCTGAAGCTGTTGCAGTTCCTCGGATTCCGGACATGGGTCATCACCTCTTCTACCATGACCTTCCTCGATCCTGACACCCACGATGGAGCACTCAGAATCGGGAGAAGATCATTATGGAAGAACGACCACCCATCCTCCCGAAGCAAAAGTCATCCCTCGGCTCCGGACTAGGGTCATCACCTCTTCTACCATGATCTTCCCCGACCCTGACACCCACGTTGGAGCACTCAGAATCGGGTGAAGATCATGGTGGAAGAACGACCACCCGTCCTACCGAGACAGGTCGCCCCTCGGATCTGGACTTCGGCGGTCAACCCTTCTGCCGAGACCTCCCCCGACCCTGACACCTCTACCTAGGCCGTCAGAATCGGGAGAAGATCTAGGCAGAAGAGCGGCCCCCCGTCCGCCCGAAACACGCGGCCCCTCGGATCCGGACCTCGGTGGACTACCCTTCGGCCCAAACCTCCCCTGACCCTGACACCTCCACTCGGGCCATCAGAGTCAGGAGAAGATTTGGGCGGAAGAACGGCCACCCGTCCCTCCGAAGTGAACCCCTCCGTCGGATCCGGACTACGGTCATCACCCCTTCTACCATGATCACCCCCGACCTTGACATCCCCATCGGGCCGGTCAAAATCGGGTGATGATCATGGTGGAAGGGTGACCACCCGTCCTTCCGAACGAACTCACCCCTCGGCTCCGGACATGGATCGTCACCTCTTCCACCATGATCTCCTGACCCTAACACCCACGTTGGAGCAGTCAGAGTCAGGAGAAGACCATGGTGGAAGAACGACCACCCGTCTTTCCAAAGTAACTCATCCCTCGGGTCCGGGTTACGGTCGTCACCACTATTGCCTTATTCTCCCCCGATCCTGACATCCACTTTGGGGCCGTCAGGAACGGGAGAAGAACAAGGCAAAAGAGCAACCACCCCTTCGGACCTCGAAAGAGAAGTTACCCAAGGCAAATACCTCCGAGGTTTGAAACTCTACATTGTTGCGATTGAAATGATAAAGGAAGTGGGGTACTTATAAGCTCCCCTCCAAGATCTGGCTATTATGACCCTTGGAAGTTGAAACGCCACGCATTAATTGGAGGGCGTAGTCATTAATGACCCTGGGAAAATGGAACGCCGCATGAATCCGGGAGCGCCATTAATATCATTGGAAATTGGGCCGAACCGGGGTCCATTCCCCCACTATATCTCGGAACGCCCTTCCACGTTCGGACTGCCGAAACCCCATGCCTTCGGTCGGTTCCGAGCACGTGCCTTTCCGACCCTGCAAACGGAGAAAACTCACTTTCTCCTCAACTTTCGTGCATGATCTCGATCAGACGGCCCAGATCTTGCCGAGGACACTAAACGACAAGATAGTGTTTTCTTGAGAAATGTGCTCGTCTTGAGATGCGCGCCTTCATCCAACAGCTCAGATTGCGCCACGTCGCTCGGATCGCCGAAATTCCATGTCTTCGGTCGGCTGCCGAGCAAGTGCCTTCCCGAGCTCGCAAACGGAGAAAAAAGACACCGAGCTACTACAACCGTTGGATCCCCCAGAAATTCGTGCTCCCAATGATGAACGGTCCAGATTGCGCCACGTGCGCTAAAAGACAAGATAGCATTTTCTTGGGATTCACTCCATCATCTGACGGCTCAGACTGCGCCACGTCGCTCGGCAGGCCGAGACCCCATGTCCTCGGTCGGCTGCTGAGCAAGTGCCTTTCCGAGCTCGCAAACGGAGAAAGAGGCTTCCGAGCGATAACAGCCGATGGGATTCTCAGAAATTTGCGCTCGCCCATGATCAACGACCCAGATCGAGCCACGTCATAAATCGGTATTTAAAATTATTTTTTATTTATTTAAATCGTTTTATTTATTTAAAAATTGCGAAAAATTGCTAAAAATCGGGGAAATTAACTAAAAATTCTGAAAAATAATTAAATATTCGGGGGTATGTTTTTGAGCCCCTGAACGGACAATTATTACCTAGAA
The DNA here is from genome assembly GCA_017893485.1 of Hemerocallis citrina. Lineage (NCBI taxonomy): Eukaryota > Viridiplantae > Streptophyta > Magnoliopsida > Asparagales > Asphodelaceae > Hemerocallis > Hemerocallis citrina. The sequence goes on along the minus strand of CM030362.1, from coordinate 169,385,950 downwards.
AGTACTGTTAAGGCCCCCGAACGATTAGTAAACACATCGCAAAATTAAATAAATAGTCCGAAAAAATAAATAAAAGCCGTCAAATACTCGATATGGCTAGAGAACAGCACATGGCATCAGAAATTACCTCACTACCCCCTTCGAGATTCACACTCCTCCATTCAGACTCCGATACAACTCTACTAGCCACCAAAACAGTCAAACTACTCCTTAAAGGCTGATCACACTCAGTCTTTTGGAGTGGGGGGCTCGTGATATGGCTAAAAATGGGGTTAAATCGGAACCGTCCAGATTGGGCGCGAATCTTGAAGCTCGGGGGTAAAATGGTAATTTCACATACAAGTGGATCCAAAACGGGTACCAGATCTCCTTCGCACGAGATCCACTAACCCACAAACAGATCCATATCGATTGGGCACGGGTCTCGACCCGAAGCAAGCCCATATCAACAAGAGACAAATCAGGGCCACTGATTTGACCAAGTCAACGGACCTGATTTACTCTCACCGGGAATCAGGGGTTAGTTTTCTTAACAGACTGTGAGGATTTTTCTCCTAGCAGTTACACAGGGAATCAAGCCTCTAATCACTTTCCTGGTGACTATAAATACCTCCCCTCTGCCACTGTGACCAGGTAATCACTCTTTTTCCACCTTAAGCTCTTTCTTTAATCACCACTGGTTACTGACAAGAGCGTCGGAGGGTGCGTCGCCGGAATCAACCCCGGTGTCTCGCACTTCCTTGCAGGTTGCGGCAGGAGTAAGAAGGCTTGGATCAGCTGTTCAGGTTTTCTCGAACTCACAAATCTTATCTGTTTACCCCCACACCGAAATCAGCGGTAACATTTGTTTAGTGGAAGGATACGGTACTGGCTATACGCCTGACCCTCGGATGGGGAGTTGGCTTGGGAGTAGCAGGAAAGAGGCAGGAGATGGTGGTTCCGCTCGGATCCAGAGGCTTGGCTCGTGTACCTGCACATTGCCTAGGAACACCAGGGTTGGTCCCGGTGGCAGGCTCTCCGACGACCTAGTTAGTTACTGAAGAGTAACAGTAAAGCTAGGTTTTTAGAGGGAATGATTGATTACTTTTTAAGTGAGGGAGGGGGTGAGGTATTTATAGGCAGTGGTAAACGGGTCTGAGGCCTAACGGGCCGCGTCAGACCCGTTTGCCTGTGGGCCTGAGTTGGCAAAGGCCCAGTTGACTACTATTGACCTGATTATCCTGGGTGAGCACTTTTTTAGGAGATCTGGTGGCCTAGGATGGGCCACACAATTTTACCCTATGTCACAAGCCCCCCATTCCTGTAGGGGTGTGCGAGCTAACTGTGGAGTAGTAGTCTTGGTCGTGAAAGAAGAGCGGGGGGTGTTTCCTAAAGGCATTCATGGTCGTCGCCGAGGCTGAGGTCGGCCCGGAGGCCGGAGGTCTAGTCTCCGGCCGTGGGCCTTTTGACGAAGCGCATGGGTATGTGTTGGGTAAGGCAGAACCTCAGAACGCCGAGGAGAATTGCTCGAACCGCCGAGGTGGAGATGAGCGAACTCAGCCAGGGGGCAACCTTGGAGCTCGACACAACCTCGGATCACCGAGTGTTAGGGGGTTGGCAAGGGGTGCGGCGAGCCTGTGGGCTTTCAATTGAGAAAGCTACCGTGGTGCTCGACCTAACCTCGGAGCGTCAAGGGTTTAGGGGTCGGCAAGGGGTGTGGCGAGCCTATGGACTTTCTATTGAGAAAGCTATCTTGGTGCTCGATCTAACCTCTGAGTGTCGAGGGTTTAGGGGTCGGCAAGGGGTGCGACGAGCCTGTGGGCTTTCTATTGAGAAAGCTACCCTGGTGCTCGACCTAACCTCGGAGCATCGAGGGTTTAGGGGTCGGCAATGGGTGCGGCGAGCCTGTGGGCTTTCTAGTGAGAAAGCTACCATGGTGCTCGACCTAACCTTCGATCGTCAAGGGTTTAAGGGTCGGCAAGGGGTGCGGCGAGCCTATGGGCAATCTATTGAGAAAGCTGTCTTGGTGCTCGACCTAACCTCGGAGTGTCGAGGGTTTAGGGGTCGGCAAAGGGTTCGGCGAGCCTGTGGACTTTCTATTGAGAAAGCTACCCTGATGCTCAACCTAACCTCGGATCGTCGAGGGTTTAGGGGTCGGCAAGGGGTGCGGCGAGCGTGTGGCCTTTCTAGTGAGAAAGCTACCCTGGTGATCGACCTAACCTCGGATCGTTGAGGTTTTAGGGGTCGGCAAGGGCTGCGGCGAGCCTGTGGGCTTTCTATTGAGAAAGCTACCCTAGTGCTCGACCTATCCTTGGAGCATCGAGGGTTTAGGGGTTGGCAAGGGGTGCGGCAAGCCTGTGGGCTTTCTATTGAGAAAGCTACCCTGGTGCTCGACCTAACCTCGGAGCGTCGAGGGTTTAGGGTTCGGCAAGGGGTGTGGCGAGCCTGTGGGCTTTCTAGTGAGAAAGCTATCCTGGTGCTCGACCTAACCTCGGAGCGTCGAGGGTTTAGGGGTCGGCAAGGGGTGCGGCGAGCCTGTGGGCTTTCTATTGAGAAAGCTACCCTGGTGCTCGACCTAACCTCGGAGCATCGAGGGTTCAGTGGTCGGCAAGGGGTGCGGCGAGCCTGTGGGCTTTCTAGTGAGAAAGCTACCCTGGTGCTCGATCTAACCTCGGATCGTCGAGGGTTTATGGGTCGGCAAGGGGTGCGGCGAGCCTGTGGGCTTTCTATTGAGAAAGCTGTTGATAAATCCAATAATATCCACATTTTGGAGCAATAATCTGAATGCAATTAAATAGTTAAACTCTCTATATGTGGTAATTTACTCTTCTTTTCTCTTTTCCATAGGAAACAGCCTAAAAGCAACTAAACGAAGCAGATTCAAGATTTACTCAAGACTGTGAGGATGATACACTGGAATGAAGAGCCGAAGTTTGCACCAAAGCATTTGATAAAAGCTGCAGAATACAGTTGACTGGTCTCGCAATAACAGTTAACTGAACAGAGGAGGTTGAGTTTCCGAAGCTTTGCAGTACATTCGACTCACTCCAAAAGACAGACGACTTGACTGACTGGATTTGAATCTCCAGAGTTCGCAGCACAGTCGACTTACTCTAATACCAATCGACTGAACTGGCATGCAGTGGGAGTTAAAAGATAAGAACAGTTGAGATTCACCCTCATCCAAATCCGAATCAAAAGTGAGTGTCAAAATCCAGGAAACAGATATGGGATAACTGCAAATAATGACTTTCCAACAATCAAGTTAGAGACCCGGGTTTGGCAAGTATGAAGATCGACTCAATCCATATCCGATGCGTGAAGAGATAGGAATGTTAGAACTTGGGATCTGTAGATGGGGGCAAAAGAAATTATAAAAAGGCTGGAGTACATAGTTTAGAGGGATATCTCGGAATCTGGATAGTGACAATCAGATCGAGAGAGAAGAGAAGGAAACAACGAAAGAAGATCAAGTATAATCAAACAAAGGAGGATATCAAGTGCCACTGGAAGGGAGATCAAGTCGACTTAGAAGCAGATCAAGTCGACTTCAAGGCTGAACATCATAAAAATTAGTGTTACTTTTTCTCTCTCTAGTTTTTCTTGTTCTTATTGTAGAGTCATGAATTCTAAATGTTTAGTCAATAAAAGTTTTATTATGTGCAACTAATTTCATTGTTGGTCTGATTGAAACCGTAGTCATGTAATGTTTATAATCTTCTAAAACGCTACTTTTATCACTTATTGATTAAACCTGGTTATCTTGATCAAAATTATAATATGAATCAACATTTGTTAGAAAGTTCGTAGAATCAGTCGACTGAGAGCTAGCAACAGTCGACTAATCTGAAGAACCTGATATCATCAAGTTAGCTTATTATAAAATTGACTCTGTTATATGAGTATAGAGATGCCCCATATCTTGTGCTCATACTTGTAACACAGGAATCATTTAGGTTCTTGATTTAATCAACTTGAAGGATCTAGATTTGATACCAACTTCTAGAGCTTTGAGTGTTTGTTCATTTCCATTGTTCCTATGCTTTCTTCAAATGCAACTTAGTAGATACCATGCTAAATACTTAGGGAAAGAAATGAATTAGAGTAGATATCATGCCTAATTCTTGGCCTAGGAAAATCTTAACTTTAAGGAGTAGATACCGTGCCCTTAGAGGAACAAACTTGAGTGATTAGAATAGTGTAAAAGGTGATCTAGCATTCTTGACTATAGGTGGAAATCATGCCCAACTACTTTAATAGATATTTGTGATTCAAATTGTGATTCTACTTGATCTAGATTTAAATCTCTTCATTTCCTTTCAAATATACCTTTTAGAACAAAACTTTATGATTTGTATTTCTGTTTTATTGATTAGTGAGTCAATTACTACAATCTCTGTGGGATCGACTCTTGCTTTTCACTGCGCTTCTATAAACGATTCGTACACTTGCGAGGTTTTAATTTGTGTCTAGTTTATCTGTTTATTCAGATAGCTAAGACAACAACAAGTTTTTGGCGCCGCTGCCGGGGATTGTTTAGTATTTTAACTTGCAAATCAATAAAAAAATCTTTTTCTTTTTTTTCTTTTCTTTTATAATATTTTCTTTTAGGTTACACTCTGCACAGACAGATTCAGATCAGTCGACTGTCTCCAAGGATCAGTCGACTGTACAGCGAATTATTCCAAAAGCAACAATGGGTGAGGAAGTATCAAATCGAGTACCAATGCAAGACAAATTCACTCCGAAGAATATTGAGCAACCTTCTTGCATAGCTTATCAACCTAATGTCACAGGGAATATGCATCTATCACCTCAATTACTCAGCATGGTTCCCCACTTCAGTGGCAGACTAGACGAGGATCCGCACCTCCATTTGCAAGATTTCTTTGATCTTTGCAGAATGCAAAACGTCCAAGGGCTTACCCCTGAACAAATCAGGTTAATTTTGTTTCCATTCTCATTAAAACTTAATGCTAAATTGTGGTATAATTCTTTGGAACCAGGATCAATTCAATCATGGGAGCAATTGGCAACAAAGTTCTTAAAGGAATTCTTTCCAGCTCAGAAAACCAAACAACTAAAAAGAGAAATTCAACTCTTCCAACAAAAAGATGGCGATTTGTTCTTCGAGGCATGGAAGGACTTTAAGAACAAGCTTCTCAAATGTCCTACGCACAACATGCCTAAGGATAATCAGGTACAAGCATTTTATGAGGGTTTAAATGACACTAACAAAGCAATTGTAGATTCAGCTTGTAATGGAATCTTGATGACGAAAAGTGGTAAGGAGGCCATTGAGCTATTCGAAGAACTCAGCGAGAACTCACAACAATTCTCAACAAGGGGAAGGGGCCTTTCGAAAAAACAGGGAGTTTACGAAATTTCTAGTAATAATAACATGCAATTAGAAATTGTAAATATGAACAAAAAAATTGATATGCTTTTTAATGCAATTTTAACGTTGGGTGGCGTAAAAAACCAAACAAAAGAATTTGTGCAATTTGTTCTCATTCTGATCATACAACTAATACATGTCCCATGTCTTCTTTCACAGATCAGGAGCACGCAAACTATGTAGGACAAGGAGTGTACCCACCTAAGAACAACCCTTTTTCAAACACGTACAACCAAGGGTGGCGAAACCATCCAAATTTCTTATGGAGCAATAATCAAAACCATCTGGGCACTCAATTAGCACAAGGGCATGCGCAGTAATTCCAGATTAGGAATGGGTTTGATCGGCCAGTACAAGAACAGAAGAAGTTGGATTTCGAATCCACCGTTCTTCAATTACTCCAATAGTAACAGCAAACAAGCAACCAACAAGGGCAGGCCATTCAGAAATTGGAGACTCAAATTGGTCAAATTGCTAAGGGGTTAAGTGAAAGAAAGGCAGGAGAACTCCCATCACAAACCATACCAAACCCTAGAGGACAAGAACAGCTCAAATCGGTGACAATCTTGAGAAGTGGTAAGATAATCGACAGCAGAGTTGGAACAAATACAGATGAATCAAACACACAACCATCAAAATTTTTGGGTTCCAACAAGGTAAGTGACAAAGAGTGGGTAGTATTGCCACCATTCCCTCAAAGGTTAGTCAAGCAAAAGAAAGAACAACATTTATTTGATATCTTTGAAACTCTCAGGAAGGTAGAAATCAATATTCCCCTACTTGATGCTATTAAACAAATTCCTTCTTATGCCAAATTTTTGAAAGAATGTTGTACTCACAAGAGAACATTTCAGGTTAGGGAGGATGTGGCTCTAACAGAAGAAGTGAGTGCGGTATTGTTGAGAAAACTACCTCCTAAGTTGAAGGATCCAGGCAGTTTTACCATCCCTTGCAGGGTTGGTGAACATTTTTTTGAAAAGGCACTGTTAGATTTGAGGGCAAGCATCAATCTTCTTCCATACTCTATTTACGAAGAACTAGGATTGGGAGAATGCAAACCGACATCAATCACTTTGCAATTGGTTGATCACAACATCAAAAGACCTAGAGTTATTTTAGAAAATGTCTTAGTTCAGGTAAATGATTTCATTTTGCCTGTAGATTTTGTTGTTTTGGATATGGAAGACTCTTCAAAGCTATCTTCTTTACCTATCATCTTAGGTAGACCCTTTATAGTACTGCTGATATGAAAATTTGTGTTAAAAAGGGCACTATAAGTATTAAAATAAATGGTGAAAAGATTGAGTTTAAAATGTTTGATGCACCAAAATTAGCACACGATGATCATAAATGTTATAATGTTGATGTGGTTCAGGAGATTGTTGACCAAACATTTCAGGTACATAGTGTCGATCCATTACAAGCCTCAATTACACACTCTCTAACACTATCTCAAGTTGAACAGGAATATGATGATTGGAGGAGTGCAGAGACAGTACATTACCTTAAAAATCCAAAATCATATTCAGGTAAGTTTGCACATGTGTTTGAAAATCTTGTGTCTAATAATACTTTTGTTTCTTTTATTACCAGGACACCAGATGTGGAACTAATGTCGCTACCTGAACACGTGAAGTATGCATATTTGGGGGAAAACCAGACGTTACCTGTGATAGTCGCTGCAAAATTGAGCATGCAGGAAGAAGAGAAGCTGCAGAGAGTCTTGCGAGAACACAAGGGTGAATTAAGGTGGACCATTGCGGATAGGCTTATGTCAAGATGGTACGGTCTGCACGTTGTTACAAAGGTTTTCCCACATGGAGCGTTGGAGGTTCATAGCAAAGAGAAAAATCAAACTTTCAAGGTGAATGGGCATAGGGGGAAACCTTATAATAAGATGAGTTGTGAGCCGCGAAAGGAAGATATAACTCTTCCACCTATTCATTACATTACCTAAACTCATCAAGTCTAGCTGAAAACAAGAAATGCAGCGCTTATTGGGAGGCAACCCAATGTTCAGGGGAGTACTTACACTCTCTCTTTATTCATTTCTTTAATCATTTCTTTATTTCTTTATTTCATTTTCTTTCCTTCAAACTGGATGGTGACACATGCCTATTTTAAGTTTTCGTGCAAACATTGAGGACAATGTTCCATCTAAGTTTGGGGGTATTTATTCACATCTGGAGTCTTTTGATTTTGACCATTCCAACATTTAATGATTTGAGCTCAGTTACTATAGGTAGAAAATGGAGAACAAGTATTAAGTGTGGTCTTTATCATTAAAAATGTTAATAACTTATCATATGGATCATACTTGAAACTTTTATTCATGTGGTCATGTTAATTCGACAAATTTTGATAGAGAATAGCAAGATTCAACTGTGAGTAAACTTAAATACACAAATTGTGAGGTTTGAGCCTTATATATTTTTGAGAGAGTCATACACTTGAAGATCTCAGTTGACTACATTCTTGAGATGAACTAGAACTTGTTCTTGCTACTTTTCGAAACTTATTTTGATTTTTGCATGATAACTTGGAAATGAATAAGGCACCTCAGATTCTATCACCAAAGACAAATAGCCTACCCAACATCAATTATTCAATAGTTGTCCCTTTGAAGCCTATAAAAGCCTTCTTTTTGTAAGACACATCATCCTTAACCATGCCTAGATGAATAGGTTACCTTACCTATATCTATTGAGTTAATAGAGCAAGAATTGTAAAAGAGATGTGGTATGTCAAGTTGAAGGGGATGAAAATATAAAGAAAAGTTGGAGGATTTGTCATGAGAAAAATGAAAAGTGTTCATCAAATAAAAATGGCTGAGTCATGGGTGGTTGAAAGGTGTTGGTAGAAATAAAGTATAGGCCTGTAATATATGGCCTCAAATATTGTGCAACTAAAAAAAAAATTCTCTTAGAACAATGCAAGTTGCTCTACTAATTCTTTAGAAATTTTGTATTCCTTTTTTCCCTCCATTGTTTAAACCCGCACCTATGGCCCCATTACAACCTATATAAGACCTTTTGATCCAAGTACTACGCAAATCAATGGTGTGAAGATGTAGTAGCAAGATCAAGCATATGGTTTCACCCAAGTAATGAATATTTGTCAAGAGATCTAATTTGAAATTCCCACGATTAATTAGAGCAATATTTTTTGGGAGTGTATGGCATGGTGAGATTTTGGAGTTAAAATATAGTTGAGCTTGCTAACCTTAATCATGATTATGTTGCATAGGCATTGACCACACTACTATTTCATATTCAAGTTGAGTATTCTTGTGAATAAGTGATTGACATTTGAATTAAATTTTTTTTAAACCTATCTTAATGCTTGTTCTAACATTGACACTAACAGTAGCAAGTTCTCTGAGGTAAATGTTGGGAGGGTCAAGATGTTCAAGCGATGCTTGTAGTTTTATTTTGCTTGAGGACAAGCAAAAGCTAAGTTTGGGGGTATTTGATAAATCCAATAATATCCACATTTTGGAGCAATAATCTGAATGCAATTAAACAGTTAAACTCTCTATATGTGGTAATTTACTCTTGTTTTCTCTTTTCCATAGGAAACAGCCTAAAAGCAACTAAACGAAGCAGATTCAAGATTTACTCAAGACTGAGAGGATGATACACTGGAATGAAGAGCCAAATTTTGCACCAAAGCATTTGATAAAAGCTGCAGAATACAGTCGACTGGTCCCGCAATAACAGTCGACTGAACAGAGGAGGTTGAGTTTTCGAAGCTTTGCAGTACAGTCGACTCACTCCAAAAGATAGTCGACTTGACTGACTGGATTTGAATCTCCAGAGTTCGCAGCACAGTCGGCTTACTCTAATACCAGTCGACTGAACTGGCATGCAATGGGAGTTAAAAGATAAGAACAGTTGAGATTCACCATCATCCAAATCCGAATCAAAAGTGAGCTATCAAAATCCAGGAAACAGATATGGGATAACTGCAAATAACGACTTTCCAACAATCAAGTTAGAGACCCGGGTTTGGCAAGTATGAAGATCGACTCAATCCATATCCGATGCGTGAAGAGATAGGAATGTTGGAACTTGAGATCTGTAAATGGGGACAAAAGAAATTATAAAAAGGCCGGAGTACATAGTTTAGAGGGATATCTCGGAATCTGGATAGTGACAATAAGATCGAGAGAGAAGAGAAGGAAACAACGAAAAAAGATCAAGTACAAGCAAACAAAGGAGGATATCAAGTGTCACTGGAAGGGAGACCAAGTCGACTTAGAAGTAGATCAAGTCGACTTCAAGGCTGAACATCATAAAAATCAGTGTTACCTTTTCTCTCTCTAGTTTTTCTTGTTCTTATTGTAGAGTCATGAATTCTAAATGTTTAGTCAATAAAAGTTTTATTATGTGCAACTAATTTCATTGTTGGTCTGATTGAAACCGTAGTCATGTAATGTTTATAATCTTCTAAAACGCTACTTTTATCACTTATTGATTAAACCTGGTTATCTTGATCAAAATTATAATATGAATCAACATTTGTTAGAAAGTTCGTAGAATCAGTCGACTGAGAGCTAGCAACAGTCGACTGATCTGAAGAACCTGATATCATCAAGTTAGCTTATTATAAAATTGACTCTGTTATATGAGTATAGAGATGCCCCATATCTTGTGCTCATACTTGTAACACATGAATCATTTAGGTTCTTGGTTTAATCAACTTGAAGGATCTAGATTTGATACCACCTTCTAGAGCTTTGAGTGTTTGTTCATTTCCATTGTTCCTATGCTTTCTTCAAATGCAACTTAGTAGATACCATGCTAAATACTTAGGGAAAGAAATGAATTAGAGTAGATATCATGCCTAATTCTTGGCCTAGGAAAATCTTAACTTTAAGGAGTAGATACCGTGCCCTTAGAGGAACAAACTTGAGTGATTAGAATAGTGTAGAAGGTGATCTAGCTTTCTTGACTATAGGTGGAAATCATGCCCAACTACTTTAATAGATATTTGTGATTCAAATTGTGATTCTACTTGATCTAGATTTAAATCTCTTCATTTCCTTTCAAATATACCTTTTAGAACAAAACTTTATGATTTGTATTTCTGTTTTATTGATTAGTGAGTCAATTACTACAATCTCTGTGGGATCGACTCTTGCTTTTCACTGCGCTTCTATAAACGATTCGTACACTTGCGAGGTTTTAATTTGTGTCTAGTTTATCTGTTTATAGAAGCATCGAGGGTTTAGTGGTCGGCAAGGGGTGCGGCGAGACTGTGGGCTTTCTAGTGAGAAAGCTACCGTGGTGCTCAACCTAACCTCAGAGCGTCAAGGGTTTAGGGATCAGCAAGGGGTGCAGTGAGCCTATGGGCTTTCTATTGAGAAAGCTACCCTGGTGCCCGACCTAACCTCGGAGCATCGAGGGTTTAGGGTTCGGCAAGGGGTGCGGCGAGCCTGTGGGCTTTCTAGTGAGAAAGCTACCCTGGTGCTCGACCTAACCTCGGAGCGTCAAGTTTACGGGCTTGGTGCTTGCCCGAACCGTTATGCCTTGTAGCTTGCTTCTTAACTGCGGACTTTTCGCCTTCCGATGAAGAATTAGCGTGCAGCGCTTCAACCCCCAGGGAGAATTAATTGCGTGACAATTCACCTCCCGTTGTTTGGTCTCCCTGATGTCATAAATGCGGCTTTTGCAGGGTGGGGGGGGGGGGTGGGGGGCTATATATACCCTATTCCTCCATTGTTCTCTAAAAGAAAAATGCTAGTGGCCCATGTGCTATTAATGGTGTCTGTCGGAGGCTGATGCCCATGAGTTGGATTTTTAGGCAGAGGGCCCCGGATTGGTGGCTCCCCTGCCGTCCTCTATCTTCCTTTGGGTAGACGGTTCTAAGGGTCGTCTGCTCGAGGTGAAAGTGGATGGGAGGCGTGCCTACCAAGGTCCGGGGTTCGGGGTGCTTGTCGATGGCGAGCGCCCTAAATCTTTAAAGTAAACTATTGGGGTTGAGTAGCCGGGGGTCATTGCTGAGCGTAGTAGGTTGCATGGCCTGAAAAGGCCAGGGTCCTGCTCATGGTCAATGCTGAGCATCTAACCCTTTGCCTGGGAGAGCAATCCTGGTGCTCGAACTAGTCTCTGCTCGCCGAGCACCGTATGGAAGCTGAAGGATCGTCTGACACGTGTCTTGATGACGTCACCATTGTGAGATTTTAGTAGCCGTTATCCTAGAATTTAAGAAGCCATTTTGCGAAAATTGAGGAGTTTCATGGCCCTCTATATATATCCACCCTAACCCCCCATTCTCATTCTTCACTTTCACTCTCACTTTCTAGAAAAAAGCACCATCAGAGCTTTTCTCTCTAAAACTTCCCGTTGCCGGTGATTACTTTCCATTCGTCCCTCGTCAAAACCGAGCAGGTTAGTTTGTTATTCTTTTTCTTTAGCATGTTTAGGGCTCAGTTTGGCTCTTGGACCTCGACTTCGTGGGAGGAAGACGACCGGCATGCAGGCCTCTCCGACTGGACATCTTGGGAGGAGGACACCACGGTGTACGATGCGAGACCCCTCTGTGTCAGGAAGCCCTTTGTTGTGGAGAGTAGTGACTCAGAGGAGGGGGATAGCGACGGGTCGGAGGAAGTAGAGGTGTTAGACTTGGAGGAGGGTTCTAACTCCGAGTGTGACGATAGTGAGGAATGGGGAGAGGAGGAAGTGGAGATGGGTCGGAGGAAGGACAAGGGAATCAGTTCTTCTTCGACGGCAACCGACCTCGAGCCGCTGGCCACACCTTCACCTGAAAAGGCGAAGAAGAAGAGGCAGAAGAGGAGGAAGTGGACGATGCCAAGTAGCCCCGACCGGACGATCCCCGCTCGGGGACTGGGGACAGGCTTCTTGTCCCAGCCAAGGTCGATCAGGTAGTATCCGGACAACCTCGCAGACAAAGTCTTATATGGGGTTCAGCCCTCTTCGCCGAGGCGCCAAAGGATAAAGATGGGTGCCACGCAGTCAATCCTGAAGGCGGAGGACTTGTCCATGATCCGCTCGACCTATCACATTGGGAAGGGGTATGAGTTGATGTTGCCGAGCACAGGGCTCCGGCCCACTGATCCTTTGTCCGAGTGGTATTGCATCTTCCCTGCCGATGCATTCAGCTCCGGCCTACGGTTGCTGATCCACCCATTCATCCGAGAAGTAATGAATTGGGTGTCGCTGTCTTCGATGCAGTATGGGCTGAACTCATGGAAGCAGATGGTGTGCTTCGTGCTGCTATGCGAGGAGAGGAAGGTTCCATTGAGGTTGGATGTCTTCCGAGCGATGCTAGGGATTAGCTCGTTCGGGGAGTTCGAGGGCATTTTCTACGTCTCCCCTCGGAATGGGGAGAAAGTAGTCCATGGCCACCCGGACTCGATAAAGGAATGGAAGAAGAAGTACTTCGGCATCCGGAGCAAGGAGCCTTGGGACATTCCCACTAGATGGAATTTTTACAGGCCGAACTTCAAGGGGCTGAGGTCGAAGGATCTGTTTGCCGAGGAGTGGGGATACGTCGAACGCCTTCAAAAAGGCAATAGTATAAGCTAGCTGAAGGTGACGAAAAGTCACATGGCCCGCATTGGACTGAGCCCGGCCGGCTGCGTCTAGTATGTTGTTTGTTCCATTTTTCTCATTCTAGTATTCTTTTGCGCTCATTATTTTTAATGGGTCTTTTTGCAGGTATGGACCTCGTTCCTGAATTGATCAAGGCAAGGAGGATCGCCCAGAAGAAGCAGAAGGCCGAGCAGGCCGAGCAGGGGAAGAGAGCGAGGGGGCTTTCGCAGGTGGCCTCCAACGCGCCGAAGGAGCCGAGGGCGAAGAAGGTGCATCCTGAAGCGAGCAAGGAAGTGCTCGTCCTGCCAAGCCCCAGCATGATGAGGGTGACGGAGTATGTGAAGGGGAAGGTTCCTCCACTCCGAGCCGACGCTGCTGACATTGTGGGCGACGAGATGTTGCAGCCATGGGCCCTGGACTGGTCAATAAAGAAGGGCGACAGCTTGACCGAGAGCACCTTGGCCATCAAGGTCACTGACAAGCTGGCGACTCCCCACGATCGACAGAGTATGAGCAACAAGACCCTGAAGATGGCCTACATGTGGTTGGCACAGGCGAACGTGCTGGTAAGAACTACTGGTCCCTTACCAATTTTTATACGATCCAATCTCGTCTTCCGACCCCTTTCTACTTGTGTGGTAGGCTTGTTTGAAGGGGGCCCAGGTGATGAGGCTCCACGAAAAGGTGCTGGCGTACGAGAGGGAGCGAACCAACCGCTATCAGCAGGAGATGAAGGAGCTGAAGATTGAGCTCGAGGCCTCGCACAAGAGGGAACAGGAGATGAAGGCCAAGCTCGCCTCTATGGAGAGCGAGTGTGTTCGGAAGGTGAGCTCGCTGAAGAAGGGGTTCGCCGCGGAGAAGAAGATGCTCACCACGAAGGCCCAGGACTTGGTCATCGAGGCCCAAAATGAGGTTTATGAGAAGGCACTGAGTCATGTGAGGCATTTCTACCCGACCATCGATCTGTCCGACTTCAACATCGACATGGTGATTGAGGTGCCGCCCAAAACCCCCGAAGGGGGTGAGCAGATCAAGCTTCCTGCCAACCCGGCTGTGGATCCTCTCCCCCGACTAGACTGAGCCAGAGGTGGGGAATTAAGCAGTTCGCCTCCTTGTTGTTTTGGCTTTCTCTTCTTTTTCGTTTCATCCATGTATTTGCCGACCGTGGACTGGCCACCGCACTTTTTGTACGACGAATTTGATTTATGGGAAAAAGATTTTTGTTTGGCCAAGTGTTTTGACTTTGACTATTTTGTTTTGGGGAAGTGTAGCTTTGCCGACCAAACCTTCTGACTCATTTTGAGATTTTCACGCTGAGATCGGTAGGCATCGGAATGATGGTTGTTTTCCCCTTGTTAGGTGCCAGCCCCCCTTTCCGAGGTGGACCCTCGAAAATCCGATGTGACGTGGCTCCGAAGTAAGATCAAGGTCCTCGAGTCCACTTTGGTTTGGTATCGGAAGGAAGATAGCAATCAGGACGCTGCTTTTCACTATTATCGAAACAAGTCCGAGGTGCTAAGTGTGGAGGCGTCCAAGCTGAAGAGAGCGATGGTAGATCGTGACCTAGGCAGCACCGATCTTGGGCACACCATGTCAAGTGCATCGGTACAACGACCATCGTTGGAGAGGCTCCTTTGCGACGTTATAATAGAAAAGGAGATGGAAATACAGCATTATAAGACGATGCTGGGCATATCCGGGGCGAGGACGGCCTTTTCTTTGGGTGGTCGCCGAATGGAGGGCGCCCCCAGCGCCAATTATGCTACTGGAGTATACCAGGCCGGTCGATGCCCAGAGCTCCGTGGCTGGTGTGTCAACTTTGGCCGACCCCAAGGGCCATTGCGACGAGGCAGGAGGTCCCAGCCATTCAGTTGGATTTGGGCTATCTTGTATTGGCCCCGAGGGCCACTAAGAAGTTTTAGCAGAGTGGAGTGACTTGTAACGTTCTTGTTCTTCCGACGGTGCTTAATCAATAAAAGAATATGAATAAAAAGTTTAATCTTTTCTCTTTTTTCTTGCAATATGTTTGGGAAAGCTGCCGAGGAAGGGTAGGTCGGCGCCAAGCATCCTGGCTTGGGTGCCATAGCTTGAGAGAGCTACCCACGCGCTCGGAATGGACACGGAATTGCCGAAGAGGTGTGGGTCGGCACCCAGCATTCTGACTTGGGTGCCATAGCTTGAGAAAGCTACCCACGTGCTTGACATTGGTATGGAACTGCCAAAGAGGTGTGGGTCAGCGCCAAGTGTTCGAACTTAGGTGCCATAGCTTGAGAAAGCTACCCATGTGCTCGGCATTGGTATGGAACTGCCGAAGAGGTGTGGGTCGGCACCAAGTGTTCGGAGTTGGGCGCCATAGCTTGAGAAAACTACCCACGCGCTCGACATTGGTATGGAACCGCCGAAGAGGTGTGGTTCGGCACCAAGTGTTCTGACTTGGGTGTCATAGCTTGAGAAAGCTACCCACGCACTCGAAATTGGTACGAAACCAACGAGGAGGTGTGGGTAAGAGAGATTAGGTTTACAGAAGAGCTATTTTACTTGAGTCTTTTTATACATGAAGAGAGGCACGAACGACCTATTACACAGGGCGGGTTACAAAAGTGTTATTTATAGAGAGTAAACTAAAACTCTACTTCTGCCCTTCAAAAACTTGATAAGATGTTCGGTGTTCCAGGGTCTTTTGACTGCTTGGCCCTCCATGTCCACAAGTCGATACGTGCCTGGTCGTATCACCTCGGCTACCTTGTACGGGCCTTCCCAATTGGGGGCCAGCTTTCTCTTTCTCGTGGAGTCGGACACGGACAGCTTACGGAGCACGAGGTCTCCGTCCTTGATGTCAGTGGGGCAGACTTTCTTGTTGTAAAACCTTTCGACCCGCTGTTGGTAGATGCTCCTTCTCACGGCCAACTTCTCCCTGACCTTGTCAACGAGATCTAGGTTGGCCCTGAGGCCTGATGAGTTGTTGGCTTCGTCGAAGACCATGATGCACGGCGATAGGAGACCGACCTCCACGGGGATAACCGCCTCCGTTCCATAGGTTAAGTTGAACGGTGTTTCACCCGTAGGGATTCTCTTTGAGGTCCTGTGCACCCATAGTACACTTGGCAGTTCTTCTACCCACTACCCTTTCGAGGAATTGTCGAGGTGCTTCTTCAGCCCATCGAGTATCTGACGGTTCCCATTCTCCGCTTGGCCCTTTGACTGGGGATGGCATATGGCGGAGAAGTGCTGCTGGATGCCGATGTCTTTGCAGAACCTGCGAAAGTTTTGGCCTGCAAATTGGGTTCCGGTGTCTGTGATAAGGATCCGCGGAATCCTGAACCGACAAATGATATTCTTCCAGAGGAACTATTGGGTTTGGTGCTCAGTAATTGTTGACAGGGGCTCGACCTCGATCCATTTTGTGAAATAATTGATGGCGACTATTAGGAATTTCCTCTGTTCAGTTGCCATGGGAAAGGGGCCGACTAAGTCCATTCCCCACATAGCGAAGGGTGTTGGACTGGCCAGCGAGCGAAGGTTCGCCTGTGGAAGTCTCCTGATTGGGGAGAATCTTTAGCATGGACCGCATCTCTTGACTAGATCTCGAGAGTCTTGCAACATTTTTGGCCAATAGTACCCGCGGTTCAGAGCCTTTCGGGCTAGCGATCTGCTTCCCATGTGACATCCGCCGATCCCTTCATGAAGTTCTTTAAGTGCGTAGCTGGCTTCCTCCTCGGCAAGATAGTGGAGGTAGGGTTTTTTCGTCTGCCAGGTGTATGAGCATTTGAAGAGGACGTCGTTGATCATGATGAACCTTTCAGATTGAACACTAATCCCTCTCGCTTCGGCCCGGTCTTCAGGGAGCTCGCCTTCCAGCAGGAACCTTCGGATGAGGGTTGTCCAGTCATCTGGGCGAGCTCCGTCATTTACACACATTGCCTCAGGGAGGTCGATGCTTGGCTTCAGGAGGACTTCGATGAGTACTGTTCGATCGAGACCCTCGAAGGACGAAGAGGCGAGTTTCGACAAGGCGTCTGCCTAGGCATTCTGCTTTCTTGGAACCCTAAGGACTGCAGAATAGTCGAAGGATGTTAAGAGCCGCCGGACCACAGCCAAGTATCAGATCATTCGATCATCACGAGCCTCATACTCTCCAGTGATCTGATTGACCAAGAGCCCAGAGTCGTTGAAGGCCCTAATTTGCTTCGCGCCGGCCTGGTGTGCAAGGGTTAGTCCAGAATCATAGCCTCATAGCCTCATTGTTGGAGGCCGGAAAATTGAGGCGGAGAGAGTACTAGAGGAGGAAGTTGTCGGGGCCTTGCAGGATGATTCCAGGACCACTCCCTAATTCGTAGGAGGATCCGTCGACATTGACTTCCTAGGTCAGATCTGAATCTTCAATATTGGACTGTTCGGAAATGGTGCATTCGGTGATGAAGTCGGCGAGGGCTTGCCCCTTGATTGCCGTCCTCGACTGGTAGCTGATGTCGTACTGGCTCAGCTCGATCGACCACTTGACTAAGTGGTCGGAGTTCTCTGGCTTGTGAAGGACGGTCTTGAGGGGTTGGTCGGTCAGCACTTGGATAGAGTGCGCCTGGAAGTAAGGGCGGAGCTTTCGGGCGGCCATGACCAAAGCATAGGCCACTTTCTATATCCTTGCGTACCTCGTCTCGACCGGGAGCAGGACCTTGCTCACATAGTATAGCGGTTTCTGAACTCCGTCATCTTCACGGACGAGGACTGCGCTGAGGGCATTTTCTGAGGATGACAGGTACAGCCATAGTGGCTCGCCTGGCTCGGGTTTGCTGAGAAGAGCTGGGTTAGCTAGGTACTCCTTCAGGTGTTTGAACGCCTCTTTTTGAGGGGCGCCCCATTCGAAGCCCCCCGTTCTGCGCAGAGCCTTAAAGAAGGGGGGAGACTTCTCTCCAGATTTGGAATGGAAACGGCCGATGGCCGCCAATCTTTCCGTAAGCCTCTGGACTTCCTTGATGTTTTGGGGGGAGCCATGTCTATTATGGCTTGGATCTCCTCAGGGTTTGCCTCGATGCCACGCTGGCTGATGACGAACCCGAGGAATTTCAGGACGAGACGCCGAAGGCGCATTTGGCGGGGTTGAACCTCATATTATGGGTCCGGAGTATGCCGAAGGCTTCTTCAAGGTCAGAAACGTGGTCCTGCCCCTGCTGGCTTTTGACGATCATGTCGTCGATGTAAACCTCCATGTTGCGACCGATCAGGTCCTTGAAAATTCGGTTAACAAGCCGTTGGTAAGTGGCTCCGGCATTCTTCAGCCCGAAGGGCATAATGTGGTAGCAGAAAAGACCTTAGTCAGTGACGAAGGATGTCTTTGCTATGTCAGGCGGGAACATCTGGATCTGATTGTAGCTTGAGAAGGCATCCATGAATGACAGGAGCTCATGACCCGACGTCACGTCGATCAGGGCATTGATGCTGGAAAGAGGGAAGGGATCTTTGGGGCATGTTTTGTTCAGATCCGTAAAGTATATACAGATCCTTTAGCTTTCGCTCACCTTCTTCACCATGACGACGCTTACCAGCCATTCAGGGTAGCTGATCTCATGGATAAATCGGGCGGAGAACAGTTTGTCCACCTCCGTCTTCACCGCTTGCTGCCTCTCCAGGGCAAATTTCTGCCGATTTCTGGACGATCGACTTTGAGCTCGAAATCATGCTCAGCCTATGCATAATCAGGTCTTCAAATATCCTGGGCATATCGGACGGCTTCCAGGCGAAGAGGTCGATGTTGCGGCGGATGCAGTTGATCAGGTCTGACTTCAGATCGCTGGCGAGGGAGCGGCTCACTTGGAACCACTTCGACTTGTCCTCTGCCTCGAACGAGACTTCTTCCAGTTCGTCAACTAGTTCAGGATCTGGTTGGCTTCTTTATGGCTGAAGCCCAACGGCGTCGAGGGGGAACACACCCCATCCGACCGCCGTCATATAGCAAGATCGTGCTGTCTCCTGGTTGCCTCGGACGACACCGACCCCTTGCTTCGTGGGAAATTTTCAGATTCTAGTGGTAGGCCAATGGCACGGCCTGAAAGGAGCAAAGACCGGGTCGGCCGAGTATAGCATTGTACGCCGCCTTGACGTTTACCACCATGAAGTCCATTGATTCGGTCCTTCTGAGGGGAGTCATACCCGCGGTGACATCTAAGGTCACGATTCCCTCTATCACAACTGGGATGCCAAAGAACCCGTGCAGGGTGTATCCGGCTGGTTTGAGCTTTTCCCAGGGTAGTTTTAGGTTTTCGAATGCTTCCAGGTAGAGGATGTTCACCGAACTCCCATTGTCCACGAGGATCCGACGGGACCTCGAATTTTGCCATGTCGAGGCTGATGACGAGGGCATCACAGTAGGGAAGACGGACGCCCTCTACGGTCCTCTCCTGAGAAAGAGATGGGGAGTTGCTGAATCTGGGGAGACATGAGGTCTCGAACGGCATTCACCTCTCGGACGAACGCCTTGCGGGAAGTATTAGATTCTCCTCCCATGGCCCCCCCATGGACGCAATGTAGAATGGCCTGCCCTTCGGTCTCCCCGGATTCGAGATCTCGCTCGGGATAACGGTTTGGAGTGCGAGTAGGAGGCGAAGGCCTCGGTTCCTCGTATCCTTCCGGTCCCTCGGGCTTTCCCTGGTGAACTCTAGGAGGTATCATCGTAGGATGAGGGCCTCGATTTCGTATTTCAGGGCCCGACACTAGTCGGTTTCGTGTCCATGATCTCTGTGGAAGCGACAGTAGAATCGTTGGTCTCGCTTTTTGTTGCTGCTCGATCAAGGGGGTAGTCGGACGAGGACTTTGTCCTCTATTGCTAAGAGTATTGCCGAGACGTTCTGTGTCAAGGGTATGTATCTCTCGAAGCGGGAGACTGGGGGGGACCCACTTCATGCCGACCCCTTCTTTTGCTACTTTCTTGGCAGGCTCGGTATCATCGACCTTGCTCTTTTCCTTCCCTGTGGCCTTTTTGGTGCCTTCCGGGTTTAGGGCCTCTTTCGCCCGTATGTACTTCTCAACCCAGTTGAGCAGGTCGGGAAAGTCTAGGGGCGGCTTCTTGGCCAGGGAAACCTTCAGCTGGCTGTGTCGGACATTGTGCCGGAAGGCTGCTGAGGCGACCCCGGCGTCGAGGGAGGAGACAGATCTCGCCTCAACGGTGAACCTCCGGACGAAGTCACAGAGCGACTCTCCTTCATTCTGTCGGAGATCTAGTAAGGATGCGCTTGTCTTCTCGGCCTTCCTTCTGGTCACGAAGTGGGCCAGGAGGTTGGCCTCCAGTTGGTCGAACGAGAAGAGCTTGGAGAACCACTCCCGAGCCGGACCCCGGAGGGTGGCAGGAAACGTGCGGCACAGCAGGGGATCCGAAGCACTGTGAATCATCATGGGAGTCTTGAAACCCTCCATGTGATCAGCAGGATCACCTTCGCCGTCATAGGTCTCAAATTGGGGAGGCCGGAAACTCCTGGGAATTTCTGCTTCTAGGATGGGAGCCAAGAAAGGTGGTCGGGTCGGCCTACGGCCCTGAGCCGGATTTGGAATGCCTTCGCCAAGGTGGTCGAGGCGGTTTTCCATTTCCAGCAGGCGTTGGAGCACCGCATCTTCGCGCTCCGGGGGATAGGTTGGGTTGTGAGTGTGGTTGCCTCCATCGCCCGGTCGCGAGTGGGATTGGTTGAATGTTTCGGTTCTGGGGGCTCCGTGGATGGCCTCCATGATTTCATCCCGAAAGTTTCGGAATTCGGCCCTTGTGACTGGACCCTGCTCGACTGGATCGTGCTGGGGTGGTGGTCTTCGGGCGTTGCGGCTGAGCGCGGGCTCTTGCTTTCGGAACCTCTGTCGGCATTGGTTCGGGACCGAGTTGGAAGCGGCCCCTCCCCTTGCTCGTCTAGCCTGTCGGCTTTCGATGACGTGGCATAGGTCGGTCCGGGCCGAGCGAGAGGTGCCGAATCCGGCTTTGCGTTCGCCATTGGTCCTTGGGTTGTTGGATCCTTACGCGTTGGTGCGACTGTTGACGGGGTGATCTTCTGGACGATGTCCAGAGGCGGTAGCTCTTCCGGAGGTGATGTCCCTGGTCGGGATCGGGCTGTGGTCGGTACCGAGTTTTTCTACAAACGGCACCAACCTGATGCGGTTTGTTTTGGGGTATGGATGCAACAGGTATGAGTTCTATTTATTTGTTTAGTGGAAGGATACGGTACTGGCTATACGCCCGACCCTCAGATGGGGAGTCGGCTCGGGAGTAGTAGGAGAGAGGCAGGAGACGGTGGTTCGGCTCGGATCTAGAGGCTCGACTCGGATCCAGAGGCTCAGCTCGTGTACCTGCACACTGCCTAGGAACACCGGGGTTGGTCCCGGTGGTAGGCACTCCGACGATCTAGTTAGTTACTGAAGAGTAACAGTAAAGCTAAGGTTTTAGAGGGAAAGATTGATTATCTTTTAAGTGAGGGAGGGGGTGAGGTATTTATAAGCAGTGGTAAACGGGTCTGAGGCCTAACGGGCCGGGTCAGACCCGTTTGCCTGTGGGCCTGAGCTGGCAGAGGCCCAGTTGACTACTATTGACCTGATTATCCTGGGTGAGAGCTTTTTGAGGAAATCTGGTGGCCTAGGATGGGCCACACCATTTTACCCTATGTCAGTTGACAATCATGATATATTGATATTTTAATGAGATGTTACTTAAGAATTATGAAACAGAGATTGTTCTAAATCATAAATACTAAACTAATAGATAAAGCAATAGTTTCTACCTTATATGCAGCTATCGTCAGCTTCATGAGTTGACAAACCAACATTTGACCAGTTTTGTAGGTTTTGCGAAGCTTGGGGTCGAGTCTGCAGGTTTAGAAGACCGAAGATCTTATTTCTATTTTTATGTAATTTACCTATGTAAATGGAAATTTGTTGTAGCGAACTCGCAATAATAAAGAGAATTTTATTTCCTGCATTTTTTTATACTTGTGTATTACATTCAAAGTTGATCGGTAGCAACGTATTCCGAGATATAAGTTACGGGGTGTTACAGTTGGTATCAGAGCAGGCTTTGAGCAAGTAATTCCAAATATAGTGGGGAATGACATCAGATAAGATGACTTGTAGGATCTATGGTTGCAGTTTTCATAAGTGTATTGTTGGCTTGCTAACTGTTGATGTTGTTTTGCAACCATACTTTTATGATTTTCATCTTTCCTGAACTGACCTATTGCGAGTTTGTGTTAATTCTTAATGGAGAGACTTTTAATCATAAGGTTATAATCAGTGATGATAGTTATATATTATAATTGATAACAATCTTACTACTAATTGTGGGAGTGAAATGTATGTATAAAAGACTACACGATGGCGGTAGCTATAATTGTAAGTCTAAGTGACATGAGCTTAACATATTGGTTGGGTGTGATTATAAATAAATGATTGTTGTAGCTATAGCTATCATCATCCATATGCACAGTATATGATGGTCAGGTTAAGTTTATATCCATGATAATATATATTAGGGTATAATCATGCTCATGTTGATTTGAACGAGACTACCAGATTAGTTCCATGTTGATATGATAAATATGGTTTAAGAGATTATTCTAATGTAAAACTCAATGATGGTTTACATAAATGCTAAGGTAATTGTTAGGGGTAACCTGTGCGTACTTATGAATGAGGTTTAAGGGGTGATTCCACCAGAGTTAGGGTGGACTCCAGATCAGTATGTTATTGATGTGCTTAATGGGATGGGGCATCTTGCAGTGACCTCCAGTGCAGAATATACCGTGTATCGGGTGACTGACTGGACCAGGGTAGGACAGACGACAGTGGAATCGGAGGACCAGTAACTGGTAGTCGGTGCTGAAGAGCAACCACTAAGCTGAGCGCTCGATAAAGTAGCGACTGGGGGACCACTAAACTGGGCGGGTACCTAATCATGCAACTAATAATTGGCTAATGATCAGTATGATACAATTTGATGAATATATATGGTATATCAATGGACTTATGGGTTAAGTGTAATTGATTTATAAATAACTATGTTAACTTTATTAATACTATATATATATATATACTACTTGAGTAGTAACTAGAAGTATTATGATGACTAGATGTCAAGAAGCAACACTGACCGTAGTCAAACGGGAGGGATCGTTCCAGAGATTGAGGTGTAGTTCACTTGTATGGACCTGGCAATGAGAAATTTCATTGATGCCTATCAGACAGAACTAAAATGGCGAATGTTACCGTTTTAATGGACAAGGAGACGGGGTACCTGAACCAACAAACCAAGTCGAAGCATTTATGCGAATGAAGTGACCAACATTCACGAATGGCATTTCCAGTAGTGGTGGACTGGATGAGTCTGATGGATAGGATCTTTAAAGTGATGAAGACATGGATGATCGAAAAATGAAATTAAATTGATATTAGCTAGAGAATAGTGGGTATCAAAATTTTATCGAGTGTAGAGAGCACGAGGGTTTTTATGGAATTCTAAATTATATAGAACTCTTTAGACATAGGTCCTGTGTATGGATAAGTATGAAGAATGTTTTTGTAGTTTCCTTTAAAGAAGTATGTGTACTTAGAATAGGATTAACTAGATTTTCGTTCTAATTTGTGTTTCGGGAAGGTTGGGCTAGGACATCACTCTAGTTGCACAAAGGATGATTTATGTAAAGGATTAGCTTTAAATTTTTTTAAAAATTAAATCATAATAAAACCTTTTTATTGAAAATTGTTTATCCATGATAGCTATTATTTGATGGAAGTGTAATTATAAAGGCACTTATAGATGACGAAGTGTGTATGATTAGCGTAAAACCTAAGAAGGGTAATAATTTAATTGGAGATGTTGAATTCGATATTTCGGTACAACTAGGTATTTTAACGATATCTAAGGCACCATATATGATGACCCCATTGAACTACATGAAGTGATGAAGCAAATAGTGAAATTTCATAAGGTGATGTATAAACATATAAATAAACACAAAGTATGCATGTATGCATATATTGTATGGATGTCCATCTATGTATGAAATAGTTATTGTGTAGGTTAGAGAGACTTCTGGGCTCTTGTAGTCTATATGTAAGGTGATGCCTATGTATATGTATACTAATGAACATGTACTGGAAGTGAATATGAAAATATCTAAGTTTAATGAAAATTAATTTAGATATTTTATGTGTATGGAATTTCTCATACATATGTTAATAAATTTTGATGTGCTTTAATATTGATGAATGTTGGTATAGAAATTATAGAGCTAATATAGATGATTAGCAAAGGGTTTCACAAATCTTAGGCAGACTTTATATTTAGGTTTTCTAAAATTTTAAGAGAAATGTTCTTGATGATTATTTAGTTTTGAGGGCAGAAAATGAAAAGAACTACTAAAGAATAAAATCATGTAAATAAGAAGAATACAGAGATAACTTCTATTGTGTTGATTAAACTTGCACAAGTATATGTTGTTGAAAGCATATGTAAGATTTTTCAATACTAGTATCCCAGCTAGTGATTGTGACGACTTTTATATACTCTATATGAGTCTTCTTCCGTTGCAAACGGGTCTGTGTGCACAGACCCGTACGAACTTTAATCTGAACCGTTGGATCTTTGATCCAACGGCCCATATATATTTTTCTAAAAATTTGCCTTAACCCGTCGTTGGAAAGGACGTGTTAAGGCTAAATTTTATTTAAAAAATAGCGTTAACCCGTCCTTCCCAATAACGTGTTAAGGCAATCTAAATTCATTTAGAGGTGCATTCAGATCGTCTTCTTCGACGACTCTCTCTCTCGCTTTTTCTTCTTTCTTAGACGAACCCAACACGAAAAAAACCTTATCTCCGCCTAATCCGTGATCTACAACTCCGTCCGCTCCCCCTCTTCTCTCCCAACTCCAAAGTTCTACTCTCTCATCCCCTCTTCGAAACGAAATCGAAACCCTAGTTCTCCTCCAAATTGATTCTTTGGCTTCATTTGGACCTATTTTGTAAGGTATAGACTATTTCTTGACCTCAGTAATCTATATTTGTGTTTATTTTTTAATTTGTGTGTACTAAATTATTTAGAAAGTGGGGTAAAATTAATTTGCCTTAGTAGATTTTAGATGTAGAATTGGGATGACTTTAACTATATTCAATTGCCGAATTTATTTGCGTGCGTTAGTAATTTGTAGAAGTAGAATTGTATATACGAAATTAGTTAGAAAATTTTAAGTCGGTTATGGTTGAAAATCCTACAAACGACCGTAAAAAAATATGAAACTTTGCGAGTAGGTTGGTCTCACGTAGTACAAACCAACCCAAGTTATAGAAGCGAGTTTCGACTCACGGTTCGAGAGATACGGCCGCGTATCGCTTTCGGTTCAAAAAAACTAAGTGAAGCGGTACACGGCCGTATCTCTCGAACCGTGACTCGAAACTCGCTTCTACAAGTTCGGATGGCTTACGCTACGTGAATTTGACCAAGTCGGAAAGTTTTATAATTTTCGGATATTGTTTGTGCGGTTTTCTCAAGTTCCTCGCATGAGAAGTTTTTGACTTAGAATTTTGTAAGTGCGGTTAGAGTTGAAAACCCTTCAAACGACATCCAAAAAATTTGAAACTTTGCGAGTTGGATGATCTCATGTAGTACAAGCAACCAGAACTTGTATAAGTCAATTTTGACTCACGGTTCGAGAGATACGGTCGCGTATCGATTTCGGTTGAAAAAAACCAAGTAAAGCGGTACACGACCATATCTCGCAAACCGTGACTCGAAACTCGTTTCTACAAATTCGGGTGGCTTGCCCTACGTGAATTCAAATAAGGTGCAAAGTTTTATTAATTTTGAATGTCATTTGTGCGGTTTTGTGACGTTCATCGCATGAGAGATTTTTGACTTAAAATTTTGTAAGTGCGGTTAGATTAGATTAGAAAACCCTTCAAACGATATCCAAAAAATTTGAAACATTGCGAGTAGGATGATCTCATATAGCACAAGCAACCAGAACTTGTATAAGTCAATTTCGACTCACGGTTAGAGAGATACACATGTGTATCGTTTTCGGTTGATAAGAAGCCAAATGAAGTGATACACGGCCGTATCTCTCTAACCGTGAGTGGAAACTCACTTGTACAAGTTGGGGTGGCTTGCGCTACGTGAATTCAAGCATGGTGCACTGATGTATTAATTTTGGATACCGTTTGTACGGTTTTGTGACGTTCCTAACATTAGAAGATAGTGACTTAGAAATTTTTAATTGCGGTTAGATTAGAAAACCCTTCATACGACCTCCAAAAAATACGAAACTTTGCGAGTAGGATGATGTCATGTAGCACAAGTAACCCGCACTTGTATAAGTCAATTTGAACTCACGGTTAGAGAGATACGGCCGTGTATCGCTTTCGATTGAAAAAAATCCAAATAAAGTAATACACGGCCGTATTTCTCGAACCGTTAGTCGAAACAGACTTGTACAAGTTGTGGTGGCTTGCGCTACGTGAATTCAAGCAAGGTGCAAAGTTTTAGTAATTTTGGATGCCGTTTGTACCGTTCTGTCACGTTCCTCGCATTAGAAGTTAGTGACTTAGAATTTTTTAACTGCGGTTAGATTAGAAAACCCTTCAAACGACCTTCAAAAAATACGAAACTTTGCGAGTAGGATGATCTCATGTAGCACAAGCAAACCCAATTTATAAAAATGAGTTTCGATTAACGGTCCAAGAACTACAATCGTGTGTCGCTTTTGGTTATAAAAATACCAAATACAACGGTTTAGTACCCCTAACTGTTGTCCTTTTCACGGTTTCCTAGGCATGGACAGTTTTGAAGAAAGTTCTGTTGTCGGAGAGAAATTTGTTTCTACACAACAAATTGGCGAGTTTCTTCCTCATGTTGACGAGCACCTAAAACCGAAGATTGGTATGACATTTCCCACTCTAGAGGAAGCGGAAAAATTTTATTCATCATATTACAAATGTGCGGGATTCTCTATGCGTAAGGGTGAAAATAAATATAAGGAAAACGATGTAGTGGATAAATTATATGTTTGTAATAAAGCCGAGGAGTCACCGAATAATCACAATGAAGCTAGACAAGGAACAACTTCTAGAACGGGTTGTAAAGTTTTCGTTCGAGTCACACTAAACCCACAAAGTAATTCACAAAATAATTCGTGGATTCTTTATTCGTTAAATGAAGCACACAATCAGAAATTTACTTCACCCGGTAGACGTCACTTGCTACCTAGAAACCGTGAATTGACTAAGACAGATAAAAATGTAATTGGTCAACTTACCGAAGCTAATGTCCCTTTATGCAAACAAATGCTATTCTTCGAATGTGCAAGTGAAGGTAATGAGAAAAATGGTTTCACTGAAACCGATGTCATAAATCTCAGGAGAGATGAGATGGAGGGTTTAAAGGACACGACGGACAAATGCTACTTGAGTTCTTTGAATCCAAAAAGGAGACCGATCCTTTATTCTATTTTGATTACCAATGTGATCCCGAAGGGCGATTGTCCCATTGTGTCTGGGTAGATGGTATCGGTAGAAAGAATTATGAAGTATTTGGGGATGTTCTCTGCTTTGATGCTACCTACAACACAAACTGATACGGAATGTTGTTCGTGCCATTTGTTGGATTCAATCATTACTAGCAATCAATATTCCTAGGTTGTGGGTTCATCCCCAACGAGAAGGCATCCTTATTTGAGTGGTTCTTTGAAAAGTGGCGAGAAGCAATGACATTCGATCCGATGAACATCATGACAGATGAGGATCATGGAATAACTTTTGCAGTTTCTAAAGTTTTCCCAGCCACGTCACATAGATATTGCATTTGGCATATTTTGGATAAGTTACCGCATGAAGTGCGTATGCAGAATAACGTTGACGAGTTCAGAGATGCTTTGAAGACTATCATTTATACGGCAGAATTTAAAACAGAATTTGAACAGAAGTGGAAAATTTTGATCTCCTAGTACAAATTTGAGAATAAAAAATGGTTGAAGAAAAAATTTGAGATCCGCGAAAAATGGGCTCCTGTGTACGCAAGAGACTCATTTTGGGACGGCATGTTGAGTACCCAACGTAGCGAATCGCTACATTCATCCTTGAAACACCATACTCATAAGAAGTACTCATTACATGAATTTGCCATCATCTTTGACCGACTCTTAGTAAAACAAAGGCACGATGAACTTAAAGAAACACATCATAATCGCGAGGAGAGGCCAAAATTGAAGACCGAATGGGCATTGGAGTCACAAATGGCGGGAACATACACACTGAAGATTTTCTACAAATTCCAACAAGAAGTTGTAAAAAGCTTATTACTTAATGTGAGTTTAATTACGAGTATGGATACACCGGATAGTGCAGCTTATTCTATAACAGTTTATGGAAATGCAGAACCGGGAAAGGTGATTTCTTATTGTAAAATCACTCAAATTGCTAACTGCCCTTGTGCCATGTACAGCTTCGTAGGCATTCCCTGCAAACATTTATTGACAGTTATTCGGTTCACAGATCACACCGCACTACCCGAGCAATATATTTGTAGGCGATGGATCAGGGACCAACTAAGAAGAAGCAGTATACCGGTTCCCAATAGTATGAGTGATAATTTTGCCTCTCGTTATTGTAAACTGACTATACACTCAAGATATTTGGTCGATCTTGGTTGTTCTTCAGAGTGAGAGTACAAGTACATGCTCGACCACATGCTCAGGGGAATCAAAGGCTTTGCTAATATTGAATCAGTGAACAGCAAACCACACGAAGGTAGCGCACAACCTGAGAGTGGTGGACATGCACATGCACATGCACATGCACATGTACGTGACCCCGTGCAGGTGACCCCGTGCAATGCACCACAAATGGGAGGCCTAAAGGGAAAAGGTTGAAGTCTATCAGAGAATGCCAAAAAATGAAGAGGCCAAGACTTTGCAGGACATGCCTTCGTGTCGTAGGTCACGATTCACGAAATTGCCCAAAAAATATAGCAAGATAATATATCAGAGATGTTGTATTTGTTAATTGGACTCAATGTATGTAAACTTGTTGTAGTCGATACTAATCCATTATTCTTTCTTATTTTGTGGATCGGTAGGGTACGAAGAAGCTCCAAACGCTGGAGAGAGTGATGATGATGAAGGCGAAGGTTCGTGCTAAGGGATTTTTTGTGTTATGTATGGCACTACAAACTTTCAAGATAAACACCGAATATTTGCTTACTTTTTTATTTTGTTGTGAAGGTAATTATTAATTTTGACTCAATTATTAACTCAATATTTTTTTTATTTTTTTTTATTGTAGGTACAGAATGAAACAAAATCGCGCCCATGGAAAGAATCAATGCGTTGAAAAATTTCTTACTTTTGATTGTTTATATGTGGTTAATTGAACATATCTATTTGGTACAATTAAATTACTGATGTATTTAATCAGAGTGTAATCTCTGTATGTGTGCATTTTGTGTATTTGTGAACTACATATGTTGTTGTGTGTTTTGGTATTGTAATTAGGTAGCGAATGTTTATTTATGTTGAAATTTGTGAATTTTGAAGATGTGTGCAATTTGGGCAACCCGAAACTATTTGTGAATTTTTTGGTAATGGAAATTTTATGGATGCCGATGTGTACAGATTTATTATTTGTGTTGCAGATTGTGTGTTTCTGGATGATATATCTATGTTGTGGAAAATTGTGAATATGTATGCAGTATTGATTAAGTACTGCCAATTTCTCTCTACTTAACCCGTTATTATAGATAACGGGTTAAGATCACACTTAACCCGTTATCACCAAGAACGGGTTAAGGAGATAGATATTGGCAGTACTTAATCAATACTTGGTCTGTAGGGGATGAAAGCCTGCCAATATCTCTCCACTTAACCCGTTATTGGAGATGACGGGTTAAGATAACCTAACCCGTCATCATTAATAACAGGTTAAGTAGAGAATTTTTTACAGAACTTTTGTCTGTGTAGGCTATATCTACTTTTGTTGATACATATACAAATTTGTTCATTCACATCAATCTTGAGATACTTATAGTTTTGCAGTGCCTTCGCCCTTGTGGTATAACTCTTCAAATTTCCAAGATAAAGTTCGGAGAATATAGGGATACAGGTTTTATCTTATAACAGTTTTGTACAACAAACATTACAAATTTAGCAAAAACATGTTATTTGAAGATACATAGAATGCATACATAACTCAAGTGAATTGATATTACAAAGTCATTCTTTGACACTTTCATCCAAAATTGAAATTAATTTAGTATACAAGTACATGCTGGGTTTCTTCTCAAAGAGGTAGGACAGACTGTCGACTCTGCCTTTTTTTGAATGCATAAGTAGCAGTTATCCCCCCTGCATACAATTTAGTTCACTACAATTACACAGAGGTAACAATTCTCTGGTTCGTGGGATATAGTAGTAGTGGGTGTAACCGTATATCCAAAGTACTTGATAACTTCTTGACACGCACTCCTCATATTCGTCCTATTTGTTGCACGATTGTGAGGTGTGCATGCCAAAAAGTTGAAAAGTATCATGAATACATTGTGATACCTATCACTACTCCGTCTTACGAAACCGGAGAATTTTTACACTCTATGCAACAATAGAGAACGAATGTGTATGAAAGGAGGACAATTGCTACTTATGCATACACTCTAAAAGCCTGAAAAAAGAAGACTAAGGGGAATGAAGGGAAAAAAAAGGCAGAGTCGGGAGTCCTCCCTACCCCTTGAGAGAAACCCAACATGCACTTGTACACTAAAGTGGACATGCACAAGTCTCTCTACTCCTGCATCTTTACTTCTTTTTTTATAACTCAAACTTTGCACCTGAAGAACAGCAATCTATGTATTGAAGAACAACAATGGAAGGAGACCCCTCTTTGAACTCAAATTTTTTTATAACTCAAACTTCTTCCCCCTTTAAGAAGAAAAGAATATCATGAAGAGAAGAAGAAAAGATTGGCTCCTCCTACATTTTTTGTACAATGTTATTTGAAGTGTCTCCTCCCTCTTTTTTTCCCTTTCTTCTCTACATTGAACTCAATGTTATTTGAGTGATGAACTCAATAGGCTTAGTTATAGGGAAATGAAGAAGAATGGGTGCATGACAGCAATCATGCATCAAAATGCACAGCAAACAAGAAGGCCTTAAAACAAGAAGAAGAAGAAGACAATAAGTAAATGGTGATACACTTCTCAATACATTGATACAAAAATCAAAAACTGTGATACACTTCTCAAAATGCAGCAACAAGGACAGCAAGCATGACCACCAAATTGATACACATCTAAAAATGTACACACCATGTATTCATAAACTTTTGCATATATTTGTCTACTTAACCCATTGTTGGTGACGATGGGTTAAGTACACTTAACCCGTCATTGGTAACGACAGGTTAAGTAGACAAATATATGCAGTCCTTTATTCCAATACTTGGTCTGTGCATGATGAACCACTGCCAATATTTGTCAACTTAATCCGTTGTAATGGATAACAGGTTAAGTTAACGGAACCCGTTATCACCAACAACGGGTTAAGTACACTTATATTTGCAGAAGTTTATGACTACCTATGGGTGTAGAAGGTGAAGTTCTACCAATATATGGTAACTTAATCCGTTATTGACGATAACGGGTTAAGGACAATTAACCCGTTATCCTAAATAACGGATTAAGTGTACCTATATTGGCAGTACTGATAATTTTTAAATTGCATGAAAACAAAATTGTAAACAGGTTTGTAAATATAACATATAATGTAGTTCACTAAATGAAAACAATTTATTATAAATTATTCAAACACTACTTTAACCCTACTAAAACCCGCTACAAAAAATCTATTCATAAAATTTTATATAATCAACTATCCAGAGATGTTCGTTACACAATTTCAAATTTTGTTTGTAAACAAATAAATTTTTAAAACATTTACGCTCATTCAACGAATTCGGTTTAAACAATTAAGTTAGATATAAGGTTAGGTTGGGTTAGAGTAGGGTTACAGTAGGTTTGCCTAGTTAAAGTAGGGTTATGGTAGGGTTAGAATAATTTTAAATATTATGAAATTAAATAACATAGTCGAAAATATGAAAAAACTTATGACAAATTGTAAATAACCCTATGAACTCTCTGACCCTATGAAAAATTGTAAATAACCCTACGAACTTGTATGGTTTCAACAAGGGTTACATGGTTATTGTAGGGTTAGGGTAGGGTTTGAGTAGTTCTTACGGTTAAAAAAGGGTTACGGGTTATGTAAAACCCAACTTCTTAACACTTTGGGTGTTGAAAATGATGAAATATAAAAAGTTACTTAAATTAGAGGAACTTGGTTCACAACCAATAACACGTTAAGATCATCTACAGACGGGTTATAGTAGTATGTAGGGTTATAGTAGGGTTACAGTAGGTTTGGATAGTTCAAGTAGGGATATCGTAGGCTTATTTTCGGGTTACGGTAGGGTTAAGTAGAGATATTATGAAATAGGGTTAGAGTAATTTTAAGCATTATGAAAGTAAATAAAATAATAAAGTTGAAAATCCTAAAAGTTTGTTACAAATGAATCTAACCCTACATTAGAGTAGTTCGTAGGTTTGCGAGTAGGGTTACAGTAGGTTTGGATAGTAAAGTAGGGTTATAATAGGGTTACAGTAATTTTAAATATTATGAAATTAAATAATATAGTTGTAAATATGAAAATTTTAAACCTAATTAACCTAATTAATCAAAACAAAAAACAAACACAAACTATTAACCCTTAACCCTACCTTACCCTAACTCTAGCTTACCCTAACCTTAACCCTACACTAACCCTATCTTAACCTAACCCTAACCCTACACTAACCCTATCTTATTCGACAATAAAAATTTGGAAATAATAAATAATAAAACAACCTAAGAACAGCTTGAATCATCTGGTTCTTCTTTTATATCCTCGATCCTTGTGATTTTTTTCTTCAAATTGGGGACCACATGTAGTAGAACAAGTTCAATATGGAAAAAATCTAAAGTACATAACCACATGTAGCCAATATATGGGAAAAATCACATGTAGATTCCCACATGTAGCCTATATGTGGGAAAAATCACATGTAGATTTCCACATGTAGACTATATATAGATGTGGAATCTCGTCGTGAAGTAATTGTGTGCAGTTCTTCGAGAAGCTGTGATGATGATGGTATCCCTAATGGAAAAGCCTAAGTTCGCTTTAGAGCGCCACGCCATCAAATCCAATTACTTGGCCATCAAAAACTGGATCTGATCACATGTAGTAGAACAAGTTCATTATGGAAAGATCAGGATAGAGATGAAGAAGGAGAATTAACTGGATCCAATTACGCAATACTAGGCACATTTGTAATGTAGCTTGGAGTACAATCCCACATGCAGAACCCAATAATGGAATAACCCTACACTAAATTCAGTGTTAGGATTATTGTCATGTTGTACATGTGGTTCCACAAATTGCAAAGTGAAATCTACATGTGGTTCCACATATTACAAATATTAACCTAATTAATCAAAACAAAAAACAAATACATACTACTAACCCTTAGCCCTACCTTCCCCTAACCCTAGCCCTAACCCTACACTAACCCTAGCTTACCCTAACCCTAAACCTAGGTTAGTTATGAAATTGTATTTTTTTAACTTTTACACCACATTTAATGTAAACAATTTTACATTGGTTAGTTACGTGGCAATAAATGGAAATTAATAAAAATTATAAAAAAAAATTATGGGCATATTAATGTCACTTTGTACAGTTCAGGAGACAATGTTTGTAAAGAGTGAAGAGAAATTTCTAGAAAGCCTAAAATTACACTATACGTAACCTGTTCTTCACAAGAACGGGTTAAGTGACGTTAATCCGTTATTCATAAGAACGGGTTAAGTTGATAGATTTAGGTAGTCTATTTTGAAAACTTGGGTGAGGTCCTGCCTAATAACTCTCTACCTAACCCGTTCTTGTGAACAACGGGTTAAGGTCACTTAACCCGTTCTTCACAATAACGGGTTAAAGAGAGCGATATTGGCAGTACTTTGGTCTATACGAGTTAAAGTACGGCCAATATCGCTCTACCTAACCCGTTGTCGTGAATAACGAGTTAAGTTCACTTAAGCCGTTGTTCGCAATGACGGGTTAAGAAGAGCCATATTAGCAGAATTTTATTAAGACTTGGTCTGTAGGCTTCCAAAGGACTGTCAATATCTCTCTATTTAACCCGTCATTAGTGATAACGGGCTAAGCTCAATTAACTCGTTATCTTCAATAACGGGTTAAGTATAAATATTTGTGCAACATTTTTGTCTGTGTTTGGCTGTATATATTTTTGCTGATACAGAAACGACTTCATCAAATGTTGTTCACAAATTCACTTCACATCACATCACATCAAAGAATATAATACAACAGATATCTTCACAAGAAATTTAAAGCATACAAATGTACAATGTCAACCAAACTACATAATTAATTGAAATCAATACAATTATCCAAAATTTACACAAAAATTATACATATCAAGTTGCACAAGTCCAAAATAAATAAATTCGAAATGAAGGCGTTCTCCACGTTGGCTAGCACAGCATGCCCGGTATTCACCTACAACAATTTATCAACATAGAAACAAACTATACATTAGTTATTGGAATAACAAAATCAACAACCAAATGCTAAACTATTACAGAGTATTAGAGACTACCGTCTACGACCACACGGCTTGCGACCGCTTGGTGTGAATTGATCGGGAGGGTTCTGCTTCCTTTGAGGATTTTGCCGTCTGCCTTGTGTCTCGGGGGATTCAGGATCATCCGACCACTGTTCCTCATCAACATCTTCGGAATTTTGCTGTTGTTGTAGTCTTTGTGGCTCGGCGATGTGAATTCCCGGCCTTGTCATGCTCTTTCGCCTAGAACCCGTTACTGGCAAGTTGGCTTTCAAATACGCCTCAAGTTGTGGACCTTCACCCGCGTCCTCAAGAGTACGACGGCACGACGCTAGCATCTCCCGCATTACCTCCTTGAAGCTCTCGGGTACCCTAGTCTTCAAGACGCGAGCAGCTGTTCGAACGTTCTCCTATGTGTTTTCAATTACATTTGGTGAAAAATTTCAATTTAAACATCATTCATACTTAACGGCATCACTTAATTACAGTACATCCATACGAACTTGATGCTGAATTTTTGCAAGTGTACAAAATCGCACAAGTAATATAGATAGATGAGTAGAGTGTCGAACTCACAGGAACTAGATATTTTACTGAGTACCGATATCGCTAGATTAATCACTATTTGGAAGATCGAATTTAATTAAGGATAAAACAACTAAACTAAATTAATCTAATTAAATCTAACTAAATTGGTGAAGAGGGAGAGGGCTGTGAAACTATGAAGCTCTTGTACTTTGTTTAATGGTAAAATTAGTTCTAGGGCTCTTGGTTCACCTCGTTTATCACACACACAAATTATAATTCATTATAAATTAAAATATTATCTTTCCCAATTGTAGACCAAAACCCTAAAGATATTAACCACTCTATCCACGTAGTCTAAAAATTATTCTCAACTAATTCTTCGCCTATCCATCAAATTATTAATTGAAAAATTAGATTTCTTAACGGTCACGTCCTCCAATATACGGTGTTAATTTTTATTAATCACAAATAACCTGTTCGGTCTCTTTATGATTTGAAAAATCATACAAATGTCTATCCACCATGTTGTACGCATAAATAATAAAAATTAAAACACAATCAAGAAAAATAGAGTAATAATAAGGAATTAAAATTTGTGTTCTACAAAACTCGGCTACATCTTAGCCTCTAGAACAATAAATTCAGTTCATATTCAATTTGCAATTAATAAAAATGTTTAGGATTGCATCAAAAAATATAGAGAAGAAGATGAGATACAAAAAGATTAAAAATAATGCAAACCCCTCTTCTGTCTCAAAAGCTGAACCAAAAGATGTCTGCGTCGCCTCGGGATCTGTGCACCAGTAGCTGTCTGCTGTCACGTTGAGTCAAGTCACTGCAGTCCACGTCAGGATAGAAGAAGAAAGAAGCCGCCTAGTCAGCACGCGCAGGAGTAGACCCACGTCGCTGTCGAAGCCTGCTGTTCGTCCTTGGGTTCGAAGTACACGCCCAGCACGTCAAGAAGAAGAAGAAAGGCAGCAACGTCACAGTGTTGGGTCCCTTTGCGTCTTGAATTGCGAACCAAAGAAGAAGAAGCCCGTCAAAGCCTCTCTCTCTCTGACTTTACTTCTTCTTTTTTTTATTTATTATTTATTTGATTGTATCAGCCGTCACCTCTTGAATTGTACTCTTCCCTTTGGTTTGTATTTATAGAGACGGAGAGAACAATTAGGGTTTGCACTTTTGCAGAAAACCCCACTCTTTTCCTTTATTTCATTTCTTAATTGATCTGAATTTTATTTCTTTCTCTTTACTTCTTTTCTTTCCTTTTCTGCCAACCACGTGCTGCTGCATACACAAAATAATACCTGAAATTAGGGTTTTTAAATAAAATAAATTTAATTAGTTTAAAATTAATTAAACTAACTATAAATCATATTAGCGTATAAAAATCCTTTTAAAAATTATTTGTCGCACTTTTAACTCAACAAAACAATAAAAATTGATAAATCCATTATTTTACTTTGTTTGTTGATTTTTTCCACAATTCTTTACTTTTTGCATCAAAAATATTATTTCTTCAAAAATAATTAATTAAATGAAATCCTTTAGAAATATGATGAATTATAGACAATATCAGCGAAAACAAACCATTTTAATAGGTAAATGAGTACAAATATTTGTATATAAATTAGACATACACTACAAAAGATACTCAATTTACCGGCGAATATTCCCCAGCGTTTTACTAGTAGCGCCGGGGTAGGGAGCGAATAGGAATGGGGCGCCAGATGGGAAGGTTATACACCGGCGGTCGCTTTAAACCGCCGGGCAATCTTCGTATTCACCGGCGTTTTATTTAAAAATGCCGGTGAAGTGTATTATTCACCGGCATTTTAATAATTAACGCCGGTGAATATACCGATACATTCACCGGCGTGTCTAATTGAAACGCCGGTGAATAAGCTGCGATAAATCCAGCGAACCCTAATCTTTCGCTCGCCATTTTCCCAAACCCCCCAAAAAAAAAGGGGGCGCCTTCGTTTTCCCTCCTTCCTCGCTCTACTTCCCGCGCGTTTGCCTCCGCCGCTTCGTCCTCTTCGACAGCCTTCGATCTTTCGTCATCGTCCCTTCTTCCCTTCGTCATTTTCGATTTCCCTCCTCCCTCTCACTATTTGGAGGTGAATCGGCGATCGGAAACCACCGGGTCTCCCCGCTCTCTCTCTATCTCCTACGCCCCCGCGCTCATCGCCCCGCTCTCTCTCTCTCTCTCTTCGGTATCATCTCTTGATTTCCCTTATTTTTCAAACTTAGCATATTTTTTCAGATTATGCATCTTGATTTCCTTAACATGAATGGTTTAGTTGGGATGAAGAATTAATAGAAAAATATATGCTTAGATACTGGAAATTTTCATTTTCTTTTACTGTTAAAGAAGCTAATTTCATGCATCTGATTGTCATCTTGGCATGTTTTTTTAACCAAAATGGGTTCACTGTGAACTGAGGATGCTATAGCTGTATGCCAAAATCCTCCGGATATGCACAACAATTGGGTTTTAGATTTAGTTGGGCTAAAGAATTAGTAGAGCAACATATATGCTCAGATAATGGAAATTTTCATTTTCAGATACTGTTAATGAAGCTGATTGCCATCTTTGGCATGATTTTTTAACAAAAAATGGGTTCACTTCCAAACTAAGTATGCTGCTAGCATCCTCATCTTCTTTTACTGTTAATGAAGCTTATTTCATGCATCTGATTGTCATCTTGGCATGTTTTTTTGACCAAAATGGGTTCACTGTGAACTGAGGATGCTATAGCTGTATGCCAAAATCCTCCGGATATGTACAACAGTTAGATTTTAGATTTAGTTGGGCTAAAGAATTAGTAGAGCAACATATATGCTCAGATAATGGATATTTTCATTTTCAGATACTGTTAGAGAACCTGATTGCCATCTTAGGCATGATTTTTTAACATAAAATGGGTACACTTCCAAACTAAGTATGCTGCTAACATCCTCATTTTCTTTTACTGTTAATGAAGCTTATCTCATGCATCTGATTGTCATCTTGGCATGTTTTTTTGATCAAAATGGGTTCACTGTGAACTGAGGATGCTATAGGTACATATGCCAAAATCCTCCGGATATGTACAACAATTGGGTTTTAGATTTAGTTGGGCTAAAGAATTAGTAGAGCAACATATATGCTCAGATAATGGAAATTTTCATTTTCAGATACTGTTAATGAAGCTGATTGCCATCTTTGGCATGATTTTTTAACAAAAAATGGGTACACTTCCAAACTAAGTATGCTGCTAGCATCCTTATTTTCTTTTACTGTTAATGAAGCTTATTTCATGCATCTGATTGTCATCTTGGCATGTTTTTTGACCAAAATGGGTTCACTGTGAACTGAGGATGGTATAGCTGTATGCCAAAATCCTCCGGATATGTACAACAATTGGGTTTTAGATTTAGTTGGGCTAAAGAATTAGTAGAGCAACATATATGCTCAGATAATGGAAATTTTCAATTTCAGTTACTATTAATGAAGCTGATTGCCATCTTTGGCATGATTTTTTAACAAAAAATGGGTTCACTTCCAAACTAAGTATGCTGCTAGCATCCTCATCTTCTTTTACTGTTAATGAAGCTTATTTCATGCATCTGATTGTCAGCTTGGCATGTTTTTTTGACCAAAATGGGTTCACTGTGAACTGAGGATGGTATAGCTGTATGCCAAAATCCTCCGGATATGTACAACAATGGGTTCACTGTGAAAAATATATGCTTACATACTGGACATTACCAATTTTCTTTTACTGTTAATGAAGCTGATTTCATGCATCTGATTGGCATCTTGGCATGTTTTTTTACCAAAATCCTCCAAATCTGTACAAGAATTGGGCTGAACAAACCTTGTGCAGGTTTCTTTTGGCGCTACAAACATCAATGATTTAGTTGGGATGAAGAATTATTTTAGAAAAACTTATTAGTAGCCATATTAGTTTCTTTTGTTTAGTATTATTATTATTATTATTATTATTATTATTATTATTATTATTATTATGAGATAAGTAAGTGATTATTAATAGCCATGAACAGAATAGTTCATGAGTCATCAGATCTTCTTGTTACCGTAGTTACAGCACGACGCGCTCATTATTCGTCCGATTCCTCTTCCTCAGCAAAATACCCTTTACCATCATCATCTCCTTGAACGGAAAGCCAAATACAGGGGAGACTATAGTCGAATTGATATTACACTCGAACACAGGGTGTACGATAAAATACCACTAAGGTGGTTGTGATAATTTCCACAAAAGGTAGTTTAGGGTTATGTGAATAGAGTAGATTGTGTTAAGATTTAAATTTTTTTTTGTACATTTTTTGGAACCACAATTTCTTTATTTTACAGTTAAAGATTATATCGTTTATTTATTTGCAGCTAGGGATGGTTTTCAAAAAGGTGAAATTTAATATACAAAATGCCTTTTACTGTTATTACTATTTAATATATCAAATTTTAATTTCAGATTGTGTGCTATTGTTATAATGGATAGAAGTTGGATTAGTAAACCACGATTATCCAAGGAGTACCGTGATGTTATTAAAGATTTTATTATCTTTGCCAAACGACATTCCCGTGATCCCAACCTAATCCTTTGTCCATGCCTCCGGTGTACAAATTGTAATTTGAGGACATGTGACGTAGTTCATACACACTTGGTTGTCAACGGTTTTCTTCAAGGGTACACAAGGTGGTTTTGTCATGGAGAGGATCATACGTCAGCTCTTGTTCGTCCGGTTGTATTAGAAAATGAAGATGAGCCCTTGGTGAACGAAGACTTAAGCGTTTCCGATGAGATGCATGCTTTGTTGCAAGATGCCGTGGGGATTCATAATGTTCCTTTCCACACCAATAACCCAACAACCCAAGTTCACAATGAGTCAACAGAAACATCACACATTGGTGGTGGGGTGGACGAGGAAATGCCTGGCCCCGCCCCTGAAAATAATAAGCAGCAAGAATCCTTCGCTAAGTTACTTGAAGATGCTAGTACTCCGTTGTACCGCGATTGCACCAAATTCTCTAAATTCTCATTCATTGTCAGACTATTTCAGATTAAATGTTTAAACGGGTGGTCTGCTAAGTCCTTCACTATGCTACTTGAATTGTTGAATGAAGCATTTCCTGAAATCTGTATTCCAAACTCAGCCTATAAAATCAAAAAATTCCTAAGTTCTTTCAATCTAGGGTATGAGAAGATAGCAGCATATCCAAATGACTGTATGCTTTTCACGAGTGGTAAGGAAAGTCTGGAGAATTGCGAAGTGTGTGGTTCTTCGAAATGGATAGAAAGATTAAATCAAGATGAGGGAGCCAGTGGATCTACTAAGCGAAGTAGGAAAAAGAAGCCTGCCAAAATACTGCGTTACTTTCCTCTGATTCCTAAGCTACAAAGGTTGTTTATGTCTACGAAAACTTATTCTGATATGAAATGGCATGCTGAAGGTCGCACTAATGATGGGATTCTTAGACATCCTGTTGATTCTCAATCTTGGAAAAAATTTGATGAAAGATATCCTGATTTTGCGGAAGATCCTCGGAATGTGAGACTTGGACTAGCTAGTGATGGTTTCAACCCTTTCAGGCAAATGAGTAGTACATACAGTATATGGCCGGTTGTGTTAATACCATACAATTTGCCGCCTTGGAAATGCATGAAGCAGTCCTCATTTATTTTGTCCATGATAGTTCCTGGACCGAAAGGTCCTGGAAATGATATAGATGTGTACCTACAACCGTTAATAGATGAACTTCAGAAATTGTGGGTGGGTGTTCCAACCTATGATGCTGTGGCTAAAGAAACATTTTCTCTTCGGGCCGCGTTGTCTTGGACAATCAATGATTTTCCAGCAAATGCAAATTTATCTGGATATAGTACTAAAGGATGTTATGCATGTCCGTGTTGTGCTGACCAAACTAGTTCAAGGTGGTTGTACA
This sequence comes from Hemerocallis citrina, assembly GCA_017893485.1. Lineage (NCBI taxonomy): Eukaryota > Viridiplantae > Streptophyta > Magnoliopsida > Asparagales > Asphodelaceae > Hemerocallis > Hemerocallis citrina. The sequence goes on along the minus strand of CM030362.1, from coordinate 169,344,858 downwards.
ATGGCAGAAAGTTTTGCTATATGGGTCATAGGAGATGGTTGCCTGACACACATATATTTTGGACAGAGATAGCGACATTTGATGGTACCGACGAGTGGGAACATACTCCTGGATCTTCTTCTGGTTCAGATATTTTGAGGCGGGTAGATGGTCATCAATTCAAATATGGAAAAGAACCAGAAGTCAGGACAAAGGGCAAGAAAAGGGCAAGGCCGGAGCAAGGTGAGGAGACCGATCTATGTGGCAAAGATGAGGATCAAAACATGACAAGTTTAGGTGCATGGAAGAAGAAGAGTATTTTCTTCAAGTTGCCGTATTGGGAATTCAACTTGTTGCGACATTATTTAGATATGATGCATATCGGAAAAAATATTGGTGAAAATTGTATAGGAACAGTTATGGGAGATGACCGGAAGACAAAGGACAATCTCAAGAGCCGACTTGATTTGAAGTCAATGGGCATCCGACATGAGTTGCACCCAGAAGAATTACCGAACGGGAAAGTACTCCTACCTCCTGCAATCTATTCAGTGTCAAAATCGGAGTTGGAATTGTTTTGCAAAGTACTACTGGAACTTAAAGTTCCTGATGGCTATTCTTCTAACATAGCAAGATGTGTCAACTTTAAAGAGAAGAGGCTTCAGGGTCTAAAGTCACACGACTACCACATCCTAATGCAGGATCTCCTTCCTGTGGCCCTAAGGTCTTCAATGTGTGAGCAAGTCACTATTGTCCTGAAAGATCTTTGTAGCATATATAAAGGTATTTGCTCAAGAATGCTTCGTGTTGAAGATATTGATCAATTGGAGCAGCAGGCGGCATTGACACTTAGTAAAATGGAGATGATATTTCCTCCATCTTTCTTCACTATAATGATTCACTTGATAATCCACCTTTTTGGTGAAGCCAGAATCGGCGGTCCTGTTCACTATCGGTGGATGTACCCTATTGAGAGGTAAAAGAATTCATTCATCTTACAAAATTGAATTTTCAAAAGCTCATTTCTTTTAATCCCCTAATCCGTTCTAATTCATTAATTTTACATGTTCAAGTACCTATACTGGCTAAAGGGTTATGTTAAAAATAGAGCATATCCTGAAGGGTCAATAGCTCAGGGATATCTATCAGAGGAGTGTTCACATTTTTTTTCCAGGTATTTGCTGGGTGTGGAGACATCTTCGAGTAGACCACGTAGAAATCCAGACATTTCCAACCTTGATGGTGCTCAATATCTTTTTGATACCGCTGGCACTACTGTTGGTAAAGTTGATGCATTTGAGCTAGATAACTTAGCGTGGGAACAGGCACATCGATATGTGCTAGACCACCATGCATCAGTGGAACCATTTCGAAAGTAAGTTGCTTTTGAATTTAAATCGAATACAGTGAAAACCGCGGAGTTCGATATTAACTTACTTTTGTTATTCCTTATTTCAATTGCTTGTTTTTTAGCGAATTTGTCAGGGACATCAAACGAAGGGCTAGACCAAGAAGACTACTACCACGTGAACAAAACAAGTTGATGAATGAAAAATTTCATAAGTGGTTTGAATCTCATGTAGGTGAATTACAGTTATGCAAGTTAATCTTCATTATATCTATATTTTCTATGGTGCTGATACGATTTGCGCAAAATTAATAGGTACATTCTTTGGGTCCTGAAGGTGTGTCCTCTGAAATACAAGTACTTGCCAAAGGTCCCTATAAGATGGTCAAAAGATACGGAGGATACATATTCAATGGTTTTAGATTTCGTACTAAGGATCGTGAATGTAATTTGAAGTCTCAAAATAGTGGAATGGTAGTGACGTCTAAGACTAGAAGTTATGCTTCCAAATCGGACACGAGGCCTGTAGATGGAGATCTCGACTACTATGGAGTGCTCACGGATATCACTGAGTTGAATTATTTTGGTCATTTCCGTGTTGTCTTATTTCGTGGGGATTGAGCTGAGTTTGATAGGAATTTTGCTAACAACAAGGATAAGTTTGGCTTCACAGTTGTAAACTTCTCAAAATTGATTCACATCGGTACACACATTAGCCATGAGCCATTTGTGTTTCCATCCCAAGTGCAACAAGTGTTCTACATTGAAGATCCAACCCTGCCAAAATCGTATGTGGCTCTCGCTATGCAACCAAGAAATGTATTCCAACTGGGCGATACTTCAGAAGATGAAGACGGTGAAGTCATGAACAGTTACATTGCTTCTGAGTTTCCTGTGTTTGATGTAAACACAACCGACAGTGGAATTTGCGGGACTTGGCTCCGTAAGGATGGAGAAGAGGGCGATGTATTGGAAGATGTCGTATTGTAGTTTACTTGATTTTCAATCTCAATATTATATGTCTGTAATTTTCGTGTCTTAAATCTTGTTGTAATATTATGTCTGTAATTCCGAACATGTTTATTGTGAATTTAATACACCGGTTTAATTATCTTTCTATTTTCTACTGCTTGGTGTTATTTACATTAAACTATGCTTAGTGTCATTTGAACCAAACTATCATTGTAATTTAATTTGTTACAAATCTCATTTAATTAATTTTTTTATAATTATGTTGGTTTGTTAATCCTACTAAAGTACAAATTTTATGATAGTTATTATAAACATGTTATTAATTAAATTTGCATCTCTAAGGAAGTTATTGAATCCTTGACAGGTACAATATGCCGAGGAGTGGAAAGAGGGTAAATATAAATGATGGCAACGAGAGCCATGGGGATGAGCAGCCACTACATAATAGTGGCAGTCAAACAGATGAGGGTGAGGGTAGCACGCCGCCCATTATCAAAAAACATCGTGGGCGAACTAAGATGACGAATATTTGGAGGCTTAAGAATGACGAAAGGATTGTGGTGGAGGTAAACGGTGTCGGGCAACCGGTTGGCGATAATGCCAGCAAATTTTCTTCCTTTATTGGGGTTATAGCAAGGAACCCCCGGATAGTTTCTTTGTCATACGAGAGTTGGCCGAAGGTGCCAACCACGACAAAGGCCACTGCTATTACGACAATCAAGGTATTTTCCATCTAAAATAAATAATTGGTAGGCGCAAATATATTATTGAAATATGTATTTTTAGTGATGGGTAATAAATTTTGCAGCAATACTTCTCGTTCGCCGACTCCCTTACGCCTTGGGTTGAAAAGTCACTCTCCAAAAAGTGGAGGGACTACAAGAGTGACTTGAAGGCAAGGTATTTTGACAAAGACCTTTCAGAGGCGGAGAATGCAAGGGATGTGCCAGAAAATGTGGAGCCTTCAGATTGGCAATTCCTTGTGCACTACTGGAGTTCGGCGATCGGTCAGGTATTTACATTAAAGGCACAAAAATCTAATGAGTATGTGGTTGTATGGCTACTCTAATGAATTTTTCTGCTAACTTCATTGTGGCATGTACAGAAAAGGGCGGAGGTGGGTGTTGCCAGTCGGTCAAAGCAGCTAGTGTTGCACACCGCTGGTACACAGAGCTTTGCTCTGGTTCGGGAAGAATTGGTAGGCGCAATCGTATTGAACATTTTTTACTTACAGTTATTTGTTTATAACCATTTCATCTTACTAATATATAGGAAGAAGATTTGGGGGGTCCTACGGAGTTTGGCGACATTGACTTTTTCGATGCCACCCACAAATCGAAGGATGGGACGTATGCGAGCCCTGAGGCAGCACGGATTCTGGTAATTTGTGAACTAATATCTAATGAGTAGTCGAAATCTCATCTGCTTTTAACTCTGATTGTTATGTCCTTTTACAGACTAACGCTCGGAGAAGGTATGATGAAATCTCTTCCGCTTCAGATTCTGACTCTACGGCGGCACCCACAGATTTTCGTACCCGGTAGAGAGTTGCCTTGACAGAGGTTAGGGGAAAGGAGAGGCATGGACGTGTCTGTGGTATGGGGCTAGGACCAACCCCCTCGCGGCTATTTGGACGGAGTGAATCTAGTTCAAGTGCCAATCGGGACGAGGAGATGACTTCATTAAAGGCACAGGTTGCACTCCTACAAGAACAAATGGCCCATTTAATAGGGCAGCAATCCCAAGTCCCACCCTCGGTAAGTCTTTAAATTGGTATTTTTAAAGAGATTATGGTCTTGAATGCATGAAAGACACGTACTAGTGTTTGTGAGTCTGCATTGTGGCTGTCGTCTATAACATTTCGTCTATGTTTCTTAAGTGAGCTGTGATTAGAAAGAAAGGACTGGAGTGGAGATCTGGAAACCCAAATAGAGACATCTCGTTTATTATAATCTATACTTATTGTTGGACCAACCCCCTCTTGCTGTTGTTGCTGATGTCTCTTTATGTGCGTGTGTTGAAGAGAATGAAGGGATGAGAGAGAGTTGAGGAAAATGCCGCTATGTTAGCCTGGTGTATCCTCATTCTCTACCATCCCTCTTTCTGGCTCCATATATGGATTCTATATTAAATTGGTTTCCTTCCACGATGACAGTCCGTAATACTACACTTGATATGAGCTCTGTTCATAGCTGCACCCTATTGCATACTCACAAACAACTAATACGTGTCGTTCATGCATTGTATGACCAACCCCACTTTGGCACATAACATGCTTAGATGACATTGTATGACCTGCAAACAAGGTTTGTTCAGCCGTGTTGTTGTACTGATTTGGAGGATTTTGGTATGCTAGCAGCATACTTAGTTTGGAAGTGAACCCATTTTTGTTAAAAAATCATGCCTAAGATGGAAATCAGGTTCTCTAACAGTATCTGAAAATGAAAATATCCATTATCTGAGCATATATGTTGCTCTACTAATTCTTTAGCCCAACTAAATCTAAAACCCAATTGTTGTACATATCCGGAGGATTTTGGCATACAGCTATAGCATCCTCAGTTCACAGTGAACCCATTTTGGTTAAAAAATCATGCCAAAGATGGCAATCACATGCATGAAATCAGCTTCTTTAACAGTATCTGAAAATGAAAATTTCCATTATCTGAGCATATATGTTTCTTTAACAGTGACTGTGAACAATTGTTCTTGATTGGGTTGTGATTAGAAAGAGACGAGTTGGAGTGGAGATCTGGAAACCCATATAGAGACATCTTGTTCATAATAATTTATTATTATTGTTGTTCTTGTCGCTCTTGCTGTTGTTGCTGATGTCTCTATGTGTTCGTGTGCTGAAGGGAAAGAAGGGATGAGAGAGAGATGAGGAAAATGCCTCTATGTTAGCCTGGTGTATCCTCATTCTCTACCATTCCTCTTTCTGGCTTCTATATTTGGTTTCCTTCCACGATGACAATTCCTTAAAACTACACTTGATATGAGCCCTATTCATATTGTTCTTCAATGAAGAATTGATCTATGACTACAATCTCCATTCAAAGCCCAATCAAAATATGTTTTGGAGCCACAAACATCAGTGAAGAATTAATAGAGAAACATAAATGATTATATGCTGGAAATTTTCATTTTCTTTTACTGTTAAAGAAGCTTATTTCATGCATCTGATTGTCTTCTTGGCACATTTTTTTGACCAAAATGGGTTAACTGAATTAGTAGAGCAACATATATGCTCAGATAATGGAAATTTCCAATTTCAAATACTGTTAATGAAGCTGATTGCCATCTTTGGCATGATTTTTTAACAAAAAATGGGTTCACTTCCAAACTAAGTATGCTGCTAGCATCCTCATCTTCTTTTACTGTTAATGAAGCTTATTTCATGCATCTGATTGTCAGCTTGGCATGTTTTTTTGACCAAAATGGGTTCACTATGAACTGAGGATGCTATAGGTACGTATGCCAAAATCCTCCGGATATGTACATAAATTGGGTTTTAGATTTAGTTGGGCTAAAGAATTAGTAGAGCAACATATATGCTCAGATAAAAAGGATATTTTCATTTTTAGATACTGTTAGAGAACCTGATTGCCATCTTAGGCATGATTTTTTAACAAAAAATGGGTACACTTCCAAACTAAGTATGCTGCTAGCATCCTCATTTTCTTTTACTGTTAATGAAGCTTATCTCATGCATCTGATTGTCATCTTGGCATGTTTTTTTGACCAAAATGGGTTCACTGTGAACTGAGGATGCTATAGGTACGTATGCCAAAATCCTCCGGATATGTACAGCAATTGGGTTTTAGATTTAGTTGGGCTAAAGAATTAGTAGAGCAACATATATGCTCAGATAATGGATATTTTCATTTTCAGATACTGTTAGAGAACCTGATTGCCATCTTAGGCATGATTTTTTAACATAAAATGGGTACACTTCCAAACTAAGTATGCTGCTAGCATCCTCATTTTCTTTTACTATTAATGAAGCTTATCTCATGCATCTGATTGTCATCATGGCATGTTTTTTTGATCAAAATGGGTTCACTGTGAACTGAGGATGCTATAGGTACATATGCCAAAATCCTCCGGATATGTACAACAATTGGGTTTTAGATTTAGTTGGGCTAAAGAATTAGTAGAGCAACATATATGCTCAGATAATGGAAATTTTCATTTTCAGATACTGTTAATGAAGCTGATTGCCATCTTTGGCATGATTTTTTAACAAAAAATGGGTACACTTCCAAACTAAGTATGCTGCTAGCATCCTCATCTTCTTTTACTGTTAATGAAGCTTATTTCATGCATCTGATTGTCATCTTGGCATGTTTTTTTGACCAAAATGGGTTCACTGTGAACTGAGGATGCTATAGGTACGTATGCCAAAATCCTCCGGATATGTACAACAATTGGGTTTTTGATTTAGTTGGGCTAAAGAAATAGTAGAGCAACATATATGCTCAGATAATGGATATTTTAATTTTCAGATACTGTTAGAGAACCTGATTGCCATCTTAGGCATGATTTTTTAACATAAAATGGGTACACTTCCAAACTAAGTATGCTGCTAGCATCCTCATTTTCTTTTACTGTTAATGAAGCTTGTTTCATGCATCTGATTGTCATCTTAGCATGTTTTTTTGACCAAAATGGGTTCACTGTGAACTGAGGATGCTATAGCTGTATGCCAAAATCCTCCGGATATGTACAACAATTGGGTTTTAGATTTAGTTGGGCTAAAGAATTAGTAAAGCAACATATATGCTCAGATAATGGATATTTTCATTTTCAGATACTGATAGAGAGCCTGATTGCCATCTTAGGCATGATTTTTTAACAAAAAATGGGTACACTTCCAAACTAAGTATGCTGCTTGCATCCTCATTTTCCTTTATCGTTAATGAAGCTTATCTCATACATCTGATTGTCATCTTGGCATGTTTTTTTTATCAAAATGGGTTCACTGTGAACTGAGGATGCTATAGGTACGTATGCCAAAATCCTCCGGATATGTACAGCAATTGGGTTTTAGATTTAGTTGGGCTAAAGAATTAGTAGAGCAACATATATGCTCAGATAATGGATATTTTCATTTTCAGATACTGTTAGAGAACCTGATTGCCATCTTAGGCATGATTTTTTAACATAAAATGGGTACACTTCCAAACTAAGTATGCTGCTAGCATCCTCATTTTCTTTTACTGTTAATGAAGCTTATCTCATGCATCTGATTGTCATCTTGGCATGTTTTTTTGATCAAAATGGGTTCATTGTGAACTGAGGATGCTATAGGTACGTATGCCAAAATCCTCCGGATATGTACAGCAATTGGGTTTTAGATTTAGTTGGGCTAAAGAATTAGTAGAGCAACATATATGCTCAGATAATGGAAATTTTCATTTTCAGATACTGTTAATGAATCTGATTGCCATCTTTGGCATGATTTTTTAACAAAAAATGGGTACACTTCCAAAGTAAGTATGCTGCTAGCATCCTCATCTTCTTTTACTATTAATGAAGCTTATTTCATGCATCTGATTGTCAGCTTGGCATGTTTTTTTGACCAAAATGGGTTCACTGTGAACTGAGGATGGTATAGCTGTATGCCAAAATCCTCCGGATATGTACAACAATTGGGTTTTAGATTTAGTTGGGCAGTCGAATTAATAGAGCAACATATATGCTCAGATAATGGAAATTTTTATTTTCAGATACTGTTAATGAAGCTGATTGCCATCTTTGGCATGATTTTTAAACAAAAAATGGGTTCACTTCGAAACTAAGTATGCTGCTAGCATGTAACGCCCCGAATCCCAAAATTACTGAGTTCGAGATGTTCTTCAGGATCTTTTCGCTTTTCTCGAGTACAATTTTACAAGGAAATTCAAACTTTTCTTTTTACATCAGAGTTACAACATCTCACATTTAAATTTACACAGCAGAAGCAAGATATACAACATTTACATAAATGAACAACAACATAATGAGATCTTTATGCATCCATTCCTCTTTACATGTAATTTATCCTGCATACAAAACTGTGGGTACGTCAGTTTATTCAACCGACGATAATTATACATGGCCATCCTCTCTACGCCAGAAACAGTATAATGAATCTCATTTCTTAACAAATCACAATCTTGTTCATAATAAGCATGTAAAATCAAAAGGGAACTTTTAGAGATGTCGTGTCGTGATTGTGCACTTAATCCTTAATGCAATTATTTAATTAACACATGACACTAATGCACACTTGTTCGAATTCTATGCATCCCATACTACATAGGTTCGAGGGCAAGCCTCTTAATCGTTCTTCATTTTTGTAGGGTTCAATCCCCCGCCATGACTTACTCTACTTCTGTAAATTCGATGAGTATCTTAGATGATTCTATGAGTACAAGCATGTATCCTGGCCCCTGGAGTAGAATTTCGCGCCATGTCTTGACTCGTCAAGCATGCATTCTGCGACAATTCAGCCTCCTCCCTGAACACACTCCTCTTGCAGTCACCAAAACATCCCACAAGCGTGACTAGAGTCCGATCATTACTGAGTTGTGCCCGCGCCATGTCTTGACGCATCAAGCATGCATTCTGCGGCTCACACACCCGCACCGTACCCTAGCTCTCATACTCATGTTTTTCTCTCACCTTCATCACCTCCACACTATGTATTAAGGTTACATTAGAATCATGAATAAAAATCAAGCTCTAGAGTTAGCCTCTCCATCAACCGGACTTATCATTTCATTTCACTTGACCAACCTGGTCTATTTCTCAATATCATTTCATTTCACTGCTGGGGAGACTTAGCTACTCCTTCGTTCAATTTCAAATTCACAATATCCAATTGAGCGCCATCAGCTCATAATTCATTTTAGAGTCCCACAGACTTTCTCATCATGATTTAGCCTTTCATAATTATTCATTTAATTCTCAATTCTCATCTATGATTCCTTTCACATAATTCATACAGCCATAAACAGAATCCATCGATAAAAGCATAAAGTTCATCATTACCAACAGTAAATAACATGAATCAAATTATCAAAAGTCCACTCTGTACAGTCGACTTGGAAGAATACCAGTCGACTTATACAGTCACATACAGGTTCCTCATAAAAGCTCGGGATAGTCGACTATTGCACTCAACCAGTCGCCTGTCCCGCAACCTTCCATATTCACAATTTTTATCCACATAACAGTCGACTGTTCATTAATCAGTCGTCTGTCCTGGAGATTCCAAACACATAATTTCCAAGTCCAGATCGGTCGACTTGCTACACGCATTCGGTCGACTGGACAGATCCATTTCAATTAGGGAATTTATTTACAGTTCTTACGTGTACTTGCATCATGATATCAATTAACAGTATACATCAATTCATATTCAGTAACATTCACAGCATAATTTTCCCAGTTATTAACATGCTCCTTTAGAGAAAACTACTCTAAACATGTATTCGCATTGCTCATACTTTCTTACAATAATGAAGGTACAAATCTCAAGTCATCATAATGGGTCTACGTAAATAGAATATCTTTTTTCAGGGGACTTTCAAACAGTCATATTCAGAATGAAGCACCAGTCGACTTAACACCAAGTCAGTCGACTGCGCCGACAACTTCAGATATTTATCACTATTAGTTCTTTTCATTTATTTACCTTCCCTCCATCATATGTGTCATAGGGAAAATATACATTTAATAATCACACCATCATGTCTATTGCACACATTTTATCAGCACATTATGAAAAGTAGTGTCTCGTACCAGTCGGCTGGCTCACATGGCAGTCGACTGTACCGACAGTCTCGTCTCAATATTACTAGCATGTTCAAGCAATTTCTACCGCATTCCATTCACTTTTTATAACATAGTATCAATCATAACAATTGCAATATCATTCCTACATTAGAAGTCCTGAGAAACACCCACCTTATATGAAGAAATAATCGAAATCCCGCAAAGTCCTTCAACACCGTACTGCACTCCTTGCTCCTTTGTTCCACACCGGGCTCCTCAGCAATGTTGCTTGTCTCCACAGAAAAGCTCCCACACAACTCACAGATACTCTCTATGATCTTAGGAAATTTTAGTGTAAAAAGATAGGGAATAGGAGGGGTATTTATACTAGAATATAGGTGAAATGGAGGGCTGAGATTTGTTGGGGAGTTGGAGATCAAAGGCTGAGATCAAATCGGGAGTTGAGAAACTACCCACACCTTAAAATAACTACCCATGATCTACACCCATCACTCCACAACCCGGCCAAGAGTTGTGTCCAATGCACGTGTATGCGAATGCACGTGCATGCACCAACTACACCCTACAAATTAGCACATCAAATACCCGGTCAAGAAAAGAAAAGATGTCACACATGCTGGTTATAAAAATACAATAGAAGGGGTTTTAAATCCATGGGCTAAAATTAATTGGGCCAAACTAATTACTTTGTAGAAAAACTTTTGGGCTTTAAGGAACAATATTACACATGCATACCATATGTAGAATTAAATAATCTTTATGTATATATTAGAAAAATCGGGGTATTACATCACTCCCTCCTTAGAATAGTTCCGTCCCCGGAACTACAACCAAGAGCGAGAAACAGAAAACACAACAACAAGAGATACAAAGATATAAAGATACAAAAATACAAAATACAGTCAACAAGACAATCAAGCAAAAAGCTCAGGATAGTTCTTCAACATCTTCTCCTCAGATTCCCAAGTAGCCTCTTCAACCAAGTGGTTTCTCCAAACTACCTTGACCATCGGTATCGTCTTATTCCTCAAGACCTTCTCCCTACGGTCAACGATCTCAATAGGAGTCTCGATGTAATTCAGGTCTAACTGCAAACCTTCCGACACTTCAGGCAAATGATGACTCGGGTCTGGAATATAACCTCTCAACATAGACACATGAAAGACATTGTGCACCTGAGACAACTCTTCCGGTAATTCAAGCCGGTAAGCAGTTTTCCCGATCCTTTTCAATATCTTATATGGGCCTATAAATCTCGGGGCTAACTTCCCGCCTTTGCCAAATCGAACCACACCTTTACTGGGTGATACCTTCAGAAAGACGAAGTCACCAACCTCAAACTCAAGGTCCCTTCTCCGGTTGTCTGCATAGCTTTTCTGCCTGCTCTGAGCTTCCACCAACCTTTTCCTGATCAGATCAATCTTCTCAGAAGTCAGCTGTACAAGCTCAGGACCAAACAACTGACGCTCCCCAACCTCATACCAACAGACAGGAGTCCTGCACTTCCTGCCATACAAAGCCTCATACGGCGCCATCCCGATGCTAGCCTGAAAACTGTTGTTATAGGCAAATTCCACCAAAGGTAAATGCCTTTCCCAACTGCCTCCAAAGTCTAGTATACAATACCGAAGCATATCCTCAAGAATACGGTTGACTCTCTCGGTCTGCCCATCGGTTTGCGGATGAAAAGCAGTGCTGAAATCTGTCTTGTAACACAGGAATCTTTTAGGTTCTTGGTTTAATCAACTTGAAGGATCTAGATTTGATACCAACTTCTAGAACTTTGAGTGTTTATTATTTCCATCGTTCCTATGCTTTCTTCAAGTGCAACTTAGTAGATACCATGCTAAATACTTAAGGAAAGAAATGAATTAGAGTAGATACCATGCCTAATTCTTGGCTTAGGAAAATCTTAACTTTAAGGAGTAGATGCCATGCCCTTAAAGGAACAAACATGAGTGATCAGAATAGTGTAGAAGTTAATTTAGCATTCGTGACTATAGGTGGAAATCAAGCCCAACTACTTTAATAGATATTTTGTGACTCAATTTGTGATTCTACTTGATCTAGATTTAAATCTCTTTTTCTTTCAAATATACTTTTAGAAGAAAACTTTATGAATTGCATTTTTTTTTTGTTTTATTGATTAGTGAGTTAAGTACTACAATCTCTGTGGGATCGACCCTTACTTTTCACTACGCTTCTATAAATGATTCGTACACTTGCGAGGTTTTAATTTGTGTCTAGTTTATCTGTTTATTTAGAGAGCTGAGACGTACAACACTCGGTGTTTGATCTGTTAATAGGTTAAGGCAGAGCATCAGAGAATCGCTGGACTTCTTCAACCGCTTCCTATTCTAGAGTGGAAGTGGGAATATATCACTATGGATTTTGTGACCGCTTTGCCGAGGAGTCCTAAGGGTCATAATGCCATTTGGGTGATTATCGACCGTTTGACGAAGAGTGCTCACTTCAATCCTTTTCGTGTTGGGAAGTCTACTGAGAGCCTAGCTGAGAGGTACATGCATGAGATTGTTAGACTTCATGGGGTTCCAGTCAGTATTGTATTCGACAGGGATACGAGATTCAGATCTCAGTTCTGGGAGAGTCTTCAGAACAGTTTGGGGAGTAAATTAAAGTACAGTACAGCTTTTCATCCCCAGACTGATGGACAGTCAGAGCGGACTATTCAGATTTTTGAGGACATGTTAAGGTCATGTATGCTTCAGTTTGGTGGGTCTTGGGAGGACCATTTGCATCTCATAGAGTTCTCGTACAATAACAGTTTTCAAGCCAGTATTAAAGCCACTCCGTTCGAGCCACTCTATGGGCGGAAGTGCAGATCGCCAGTGTGCTAGGATGACATTGGTGAGAGAAAGTTGTTGGGTTCGGAGTTGATCACCAAGACAGTTGATGCGGTGGTTCAGATCAGGTAGCATTTGTAGGCAGCTCAGGACAGGCAGAAGCGATGGGCTGATGTCCATCAGAGAGCTTTGGAGTTTGGTGTTGGTGACCAAGTTTTCCTAAAGGTATCACCGTGGTGCGGTGTCATTCGGATTGGTGGTGGGGGCAAGCTTAGCACTAGATTTATTGGACCGTTTGAGATTTTGGAGCGAGTAGGCAAGGTGGCCTATCGTCTTTCTTTGCCACCAGCTTTATCAGGAGTGCACGATGTGTTCCATGTCTCACAACTCAGGAAATATATCCGAGATGAGAGCCACGTGATCGACTATTCTGAGTTGACCGTTCGGCCGGATTTGACTTGTAAGATTCCACCAGTTGCTATTGTGGATCGGCGGGAGAAAGTGCTTAAGAACAAGGTCATCAGGTTGGTTCGTGTTGCTTGGAATTCTCACTCACCTGGTGAGTCGACTTGGGAGCTGGAGGAGAAGTTTCAGCAGAAGTTTCCTCATTTTTATGAATAGTTTTTGTTTTGTTCTTTTGGTTGTTTTGGGGTTACCCTATGTATCTTCTTTTTTGAATTTCGATAACGAAATTCTTCTTGTTAAGTGGGTAGGATTGTAACTCCAGTTTTTCATTTTTGTGTATTTTTGAGTGTATTTTTCGTTCGGTGTATTTTTCTCAACCGTATATTAGAGTTGTTTTCAATATATATTCATTTTATTTCATTTTGAGCTCTTTGTGTTTGATTGGTTGTCTTTTTGGGTTCGTTCTTCATTATTTTGTTCTTTCTTTCATTTAGTTCTTGTCTTTAATTTTGTTCTGGGGTGTTTGTGGTGGTGAGTGGTTGCTTGACCTATTTCCAATCCTATTGTTTGATCCCTAATAAGATTACCAAAGCCAAATTAAAATCCACAATCCTACTACTCCTAATTACCAACAACCCAATTACCCATTAAACCTAATCCCCTTATATATATGTCTCTAATCCCTCTCCCTAAACACAAATCCTAAACCCTATCGTCCTCATCTTTACACCCGGCCTCCCCCCTTCCTCCTTGTTCCCTTACCTCACCAGCACACAGCAACCCGACGCCAGCCCCCCCCAAGCCGAACCTCCCTCCAGCCTGTGCACACCCCGACACCCCAGGCCGCCAACCTCCCTCCAGGCCTGTGTCCGACGCCACAACACTCCCACACACGAGCCCTCAGTCCCTTGGCCGACCATCTCCCACACCACCATAAAATAATTCCTAGTCTCTCTCATCCTCTCCGGCGTTGATCTCTCTTGTGGCCGCAAGCCACTATTGTCATCATCCCTCTTGGATCACCTCTCGCTTTGTGGAGTTTGTTCGTGTAGAGATTTTCGCTCAAGTTTGCTTGAATTCGTTGATTCGTGGATTTTTGTTCGTGGGTTTTCCTCGTTACTCTTGATTTTCGCTGTTCTTCATCTTCGGTTAAGGCAAGTAACTTGTACTCCAATTCATTTGTTTGATACCAGTCAAAAATACCACCTGTAGTGTAGTTGGGTCTAGAGACGACTCTTGTTTGTGTTATGTTTGATGCGTTTTGTCTCTATTGTGAAAACTGGACCATAGTTGCCTCACGACACAATATGGACATGAAATAATTTAGGTTTTACCCGTTCTTGATTTTGATCGTGTATGTGAGACTTTTGTGAGAATTTGTAATTTGGTTGAGACTTATGTGATATATTTGGTGTGGACATGCTAGTTACCCTAATTCATGATGTTTGGACACTTGGTAGACTCGATTTCATGTTTGGTTGTGTTCTGAACAAGTTTTGTATGATATTTGTTGAGTTGTTGTTAAAGGGAAAAATCTGTATTTTGTCGCTGATCTGTTTTGTTTGCTGTTTTGGACTGTCTTGAAGCAGTATCTTAATTTTGGTATAAAACATGAGTTTTGCAGAATTTTGTCTATTTTCAAACCGCCCTGACCTTGCCTGATTTCGTTTTCGTATGTGTGAGTAATGACTGTTTTACTACAGAGGTGTAGATCTTTTCCAGATTCCGTTTTCGATGATTTTGATGACTAAATGATTCTGATACTGATGCTACATATATTATTTTGATCCAAAACTTTGGTCAGTATTTCTTTATCTAGTTAGGGGTTATCCAGAATTTTGGTGGATTTTATTGATGAGTTTTATGTGTCGTTTCATGCTCATTTATAAAAACTATACTTGCTGCATTTTACTCGCTATTTTGTAAAGAATCGTATTTTCACCCTGATTCCTTTTACTGTATGAAAAATGTTTGTGAAATATGAAAGTTATTATATTTTATCTATTTTCATATCCCCTTGGCAGAATTGGATTTCGTTTCACTGGTTGCAGGATATCATAGTTTTCGTACAGCAATGTTGGAAATTCCAGATTTGCCAAACTACTGTTTATTGATGTTTTCCGATTTTTGATGAATGATCTAAGTTTACTGAAAAATTATGAAACTTTATATTTGGATACTGTACCTATAGGGGAATACCCCAGATTTTTTATGGATTTATTTACTGAGTTTTCATACTGTTTTTCTGTTCTTGAATTCGTTTTCCTGGTTTCTGGCTAAACCTATTTTCTGTATTCAAATCAGTTTTGAGCCATATTTTTGTGAATTAATATATGACTTATTTATACTCGCTGGATTCGGTTGGGAGTCTATTTTCTATACGTTTCGACGGATTCAGATTTGCAGGCTTGTAACACTAGGAATCATTGTTTTACTACAGTATGGTCTTACTGTCCTGAACTTGAGATTTGGCTATTTTATTCTTTCATGTATTATCTTGCACTCGTACATGTTTACCTTGCAACTTGAACTTGCCATATTATTCTTGATATATTTTGCACATATACATGCTTTTTTGATATTAATAATGAATAACCAAGACTGGGTTTAAGGGACAGATCTAATAGTGGATAATTCAGAAACGTGTACTCGGAAGGGGATCCACTGATCCTACGTGATTACTTGAGACATGATACTTGACACGTGATTAATTGATACTTGCATGCAAGACACGATACTTGCCACTTGGACAACTTGACACGTGATTACATTATACATGATACTTGGAGCTTGGAGCTCGATTACTTGACTTGTCCCCGAGTATACTGCCTTCTATGGTCCACTATGAAATCTAAAGCGAAACTGTTTGCTGTAGCAACATGTATGGTGGGCTGCAAGAAGTGCTACCTAGATAGTAATCACTACAAGACTTGATACATGATACTTGAACATGATACATGCTTGCTTGATACTTGACTACATGATACTTTAGACTTGATACTTGACACTTGATGCATGTTTACATGATACTTGATTACTTGACACTTGATTCATGCCATTTACACTTGTTCACTTTGCCATGCTAGTTGTTATGTTGACATCATACTTATACCATGTTGCTAGTTAGTTTTCCCATGTGCTTGTATCCTACATTATAAGTGGCCTGTAACTTGCAATTGACGAGTGCTTGTTTTTCTCTTCCCCTCTTTTTCCGTAATCGTTGAATTGCAGATTTTGGAGAACAGGTTCCAGATGGTATCGGTGGCATGAAGTATTAGTGCTGCATTTTTATTATTATTATTTCTTGTATCTTGCTTGAACAATAGTGTATTTTGAGACTTGGTATTATTCTTACAATTATAATGTACGTGCGATGCACGTCCAAAGAAAGTGAAGTTATCAAATTAAATGAATATATATTGAATATGAAAAAAAAGGTTTATATTTGAATGTTTTGATTTGAGCTACACGTGCGGTGCACTTTTATATTTGTTGGATATAGTTTGAACGTGTATTGTACGTATTTATATAGTTACAAAATTAGGGTTTATTTGTTACAAACTTCAACTCTCCAATTAAAATAGTAAAGATATTTGGGCAATGTGACCCAAGATATTTGTTTTATTCAGATCATGACTATTTGAGATTTATATATTTCGTTTCAAGTATTCTTGTTGGTATTTTGGCCCATATGTGCATGTGGTTGATTCTTTTGCTTCCGACTTTGATGATTCTTGTGAATGTTGTAAAGATTCTTGAACAGCTTATGGATGATAAAAATCATTTGCTGGGCTTTTGTCTGGTATCCGTATTCCGTATTCTTTTTAGGAAGCGGGGCGTGACATCTGAGGACATAACTATTTTTGTGTGTGTGAGTGTGAGTGTGTGTGTGTGTGTATTTCTGTGTGTGTGTGCCTGTCCTTTTGTACAAATAGGAGTAGCCTGATCCACATAGAGCCAACTCCACCCTACAGGACTTAAATCCACAAAACTAGGAACGCTAGCCCTCCCTGGCTAATTCCTAAAATCAATTAATTCACTGCCGGTAATCCTGGGTCCTGCTCAACCTCTAGTGCTTGCAACACAAAATCCTCAACAAACTTTCTAGGGTTCTCACCATAACCCTAAATTGCAAATCAAAACCCAACTTAGTTCAATTATACAAAATACTCTTCATATTCTCTTTTCTGATAATAATTTCTCCCACAACACCACGACTGTGAGTCACAATCTCAAACATGAAATACTTTATTCTAAAATATCATTTCTACATCTAAAAATCTCTTCATTAATCACATTTCTTTTAATCAACTGATACTACCATAAAAGATTCTTTCATAAATGGAAACAAAATCAATTTACGAAAATCCTATAAATTCAACTTTTAAATTTCACTTCCCATTCATCCATAAAGTTCAATAAATTCTATTAGAATTCAATCAACTCAAATTGAAACAAGCCTCTTTATTGTTTCAATCTCATCCCAAAAATCAGAAATTCTTTGGTGCTAAAAATCTGAAGTTTCCCTACTTTGGAAATCTGAAAATAACCCTTTACAAATTCGAGTTTTTGTCAGTTGAAACTGAAACATACATCCCCTCAAAACTGAGAATTTCATTATTCAAAAATACAGGTTTGTTCCCTCAAATTATTCCTTGAATAGATTAAATATGAAACTAGATTTCAACAAAAATCTTAAATTTAATAACTTCTAAACTCAATCAAAACTCAATTTAACTTCACACAACTATTAGATTCAAACACATACATATACTCATCTATATGTATACTAGAGTTCTCAAACCCTAACACACAACACCACATACAAACACACACCCAAAACAACTCAAACAAACCAACCTGAAACCCAAAGAAAACAACAGCCATGAATAGTGACCCTCAGGTTACTGTTCAACCCTGAGACCGAAACCCTAACCCTAGGATTTTGACCTCGAAACCCTAACCTCCAAGAATTTGATTTATTTCTCATATATATTTATTTCCATATACACATTTGCATGCACAAACAATTAGGATTCATCATCAAAATTTTATTTGTTTTAAAACAACCGATAAACCCTAAAAATCTCATATTTTAATCATTCAAAACATGATTCTTAAATTATACACCAAGATCTAACATCTACAATCACATATACTCTCATTAGATCTATTTCTTTAAATAAAAATATTGATCTTTCATGCATAAACCACTTCTTTATTCAAGACAAATTATTTAGATCTATACACAAACAAGATTCAATCTTTATGTTCCATAATCCAAATTTCAAATCATACATACATCTCTACAACCATTATAATCATGCTACATACAATCCATGGCTAACAAAAGTTCATCCCTAGCATGATACTACTTAATCAAAAGATGAAACATGTCAAGAGAGTTGGAGTGTTACCCACCCCAAGAAGAAATATTGATGCAACTAGTAGCTTCTCCTCCAAGCAATGATCTACTCCAAAACTCCAAGAAATCACCAAAAATAGCCAAAATAAGAAGAAGTCTGAAATCCTTTGTTCTATCCTTCTCTTATATGATAGGGTTCTGAATTATTAGGGTTTTGATTGCAGTTTCGCAATTTAGTCCCCCAACAATCCTAAAATTGCATAATTATATATTTACTCAATAAAATAAAATAAATCAAATCAAATTAAGAGGATAAAATCACTCAACCCAATCTCTCCATTGCCAGATCGGCCTACCAAAACAGCACAAAAAGAATTTGAGTTCCAATTTTACCTCCAAACGATATTTCGTACAAAAATCCTTTTCTTTCATAGTATTTACAAAAGATAGTTTTTTTATTCTGAAAAATCCCAAAATTTAGAATATACTCAATTATAAATAGGAGAATTTATTCAGAAATTTAAAAGTGGAAATTTGCACCTAAAAATCGTTGCATGTGTGAATATGTCAATTTTAAAAAAATCAAAATAGTTAAATAAATTGATTTAAAAATTATTCATTAATTGAAAATATTGTATTAAAAATTACAGGGTGTTATAATAGCACCTTTTGTGAGGCACACCTGTGGTGGGCAGTTGTTAGGATTTATTTTGTTCGCGTGTGTGCACACGTATAGTTGCGTGCGCAGCTGAGCGGGGCCTAGGGCGTTACAAATGGTATTAGAGCTGACCTTCGACACCGATCATGAGTAAGAGTGGGTTAGATGTATGCCTGAGATGGAGCTACGAAAGTTGTTCCCGATAGGGAGACTTTGTCACGCCCCGCTTCCCAAAAGAATATGGAATACGGTACGCGACTAAGCCCAGCAGATAGTTTTCACCATCCATAAGCTGTACGGACCTGCTTGAATTATCATAACAGTAAATATAGCAGTATACTCCAACCAGGCATGCAGAAACAATCATAACTCAACAGTATTTATTGCATCAATAACAAATGTTCCAACAAATAATAGATCCGAAACAAAACAATCATCCTAGAACAATAAACCCAAATACTATCTCAATACAGTTCATGAAATAAAATAGTTCATCAAAATATTTTAAGCAAATTATTCCAATTGCGCAGCTCAAAACTTTTGCTCACCAACTCTAGTAGGTAATTGATCAGCAAAACCTGTTCATATGGAAATTACAAGGAAAATAGGGAAAACAGGAAAACATTTTGCCCATTAGATGCAAGTCTGGGCTACAAGCAATACAAGTAGGAAAATGGGGGAAAAACTAACTAAATAGGTAATAATAACATGGAGAAAGCAGTAAATATAACAGTCTATAGATAACAGTAAGCAGTGTAGTGATAACAGGAGAAGCATAACAGTAACAGTAAGGATCAACAGTAACAGTGTGTCAACAGTAGGAGTAATCAACAATAACAATAACGATCCACAGTAACCGTAACAAGATATGACAGTGTAACAATTATTCTTATGTCTAATGTTCATTACTAACTAGGTAGCACTTCATGCGTCCCAGATTTTACGACATGGTTGCTACAGCAAACAGTTTCGTTTTAAGATTTTGTAGTGGAACTTTTATCGGGCAATATATTCAGACAAACAGTAACGGTAACAGTAATAACAAATAGTAACGGAGTCATGGATCATGCCCTCATGCATCCAGTGATAAACAGTAGGTACCATAGTAAACAGTGGGGAAACGAGTCCCTTCTGAATATGTATTTCTATATTGTCCACTACTTGATCTTTTCCCTTAAAAACCCCAGTTTAATTTCTTTTATTATCAATAAACATGTGTGAATGAATACAAACAGGCTAAAGACATGGCAAGAACAGAAAATAAGTCTAAGATGATATAGCGATTGCAACGGTTGATAAAAACAACTCATAATAGTCAAAACAACAAAATTTTCAGTTCTGGATAGTAAGACACTACTGTACCAAATCTAAGATTCCCGTCGCTACAGATTAGCAAATCCAGATCCATAAGAAAATATAGAAACTAGACTCTGCCAATTCCATCACATATATATAAGTCACATATCAGCCACAGAAATATGGTCGAAAACAGTGTTTAATACAAAAATCGTGTTTAGCCAGAAAATGCAAAATCTTGTTTATAAGCATGAAAAGAGTTCAAAATCATCATAATTAAATCTGATAAAAATCTGGAAGATTCCTTAACATATCTAGTTTCAAAATATATAATATCATGAATTTATATTACATATTGTATAGTCAACAAAATTTGAAAAACAAAGTAATGCAACAAAATCTCGATTCTGAAAGTTCAGACACAACAGTACCAAAACAGAGATAATTCAAAAAATATAATTCGAAATCCAGATCCGTCAAAAGGGTAGTAAAATAGACAAATCAGGCTATAGCTTTTATTCACAAAGTTTTAATAAAAAACGAAGAGAATCAGGTTGAAAATATAATTCTTTACTAAACGGCATGCAGTTTGGAAATATTTCAATTGGTTTCAAAAGCATCAAATGAGATACAAAGGTCATTAATTAATTCCACGAAATTAGGGATTGTTCCCAGTCATATCTAAACTTCTCAGCAAAATATAGAGTTCAAATTCTACTTTTAATATCAGTTTTAAAATAAAATTCCATACAAAATACATATAGTTCAGAATCTGGAATATACGATATGACTGCAGTAAACGGCAATAACTCATGCATCAAAAATCGGAATTCAAATCTGTCGAAAGTTCTGGAAACTAGAAAACAAAGGCTATAAATCATGTTCACAAACTTATTTATTTTACTGATGTTAACAGGGTCGAAATTACTATACAAAATAGGGCAGCAGCAAAACAAAAGTTCTTTTAGGCATTTTATCAAACAACTTAACTACAAACTATCCAATCTAGATGTCATACAAAGCATGGTATATGTGGGTTACTCAAATCAGCATGGCATGTGAATAAACAGTCTATAATGAGATCATACATCTAGCAAACATCTATGCAACAGTCATCTACAAAATACGGTGTGTCACAAACAACATACAGTCAAAGAGTAATCTAAAATAATTGTTTTCATGCAATGGGTGTCAATTGTTGTAACTACTTATGATCAAGAGATGATGTCAACGGTTTAACTAATAAATATGGATCATCATGAGAGTACAAATATTTTCATACTAGATTACTTACGGTATTAACTTGTATGACAAAAAGAACACATACAAGCTACTTGCCTGATTATGAAGACAACAAAAACGAAGAATAGAATAACGGGAACGGATCCCAAACAACGAACACAACGAATGCACAAACAAGAACGAGACCTCCAAGCCAACGGAACTCGTGCACACGAAAGCACACACACACAAGGGATAGCAGCCAACGACAGCAAGACCGGCAGCAACACCAGCACGAGCGGAGGCCTGGGCGAAGATGAAGATAGCGACAGTCGTAGGGGGCGGCACTGCAGTTTTGTAGCTGGGTGTCGTGTTGTGCTGCAGCTCGAGCATGACGATGACTGCAAAGAGGGGAGGGGGGTCTCGGCCTGGGGTTGGGTTGCGACCATTGCGAATGGAAGAAGAGGAGAGTAGGTGTGGTGTTCGCCGGCGTCAGAGGTAAAGGACGACGGGAGCTAAAGGGTCAGGAGTAGGGAGATCGGGATAGGGTAGGGCGACGGCTAGAAGGAGAGAGTGATTCTAGATTAGGGTTAAGGTTCAATTAGGGGGTTTAAATTGAGACAATATGGGTTTGGGTGAACTGTGTAGTAT
This sequence comes from Hemerocallis citrina, assembly GCA_017893485.1. Taxonomy (NCBI): domain Eukaryota; kingdom Viridiplantae; phylum Streptophyta; class Magnoliopsida; order Asparagales; family Asphodelaceae; genus Hemerocallis; species Hemerocallis citrina. The sequence goes on along the minus strand of CM030362.1, from coordinate 169,322,377 downwards.
CCAATAGGGTAAAAAGAATCCAATAAGAGATGAATAGGCCATGAAATAGATTTAAACAATAGACAAGATCAAGAACAAATTGTAGGCCAAATAAATGGGAATAAAAAAAAACTGAATCAATGCAAAAATGAATCACAAGAGAGAGGAGAACAACACACCATACAATGAAAAGAAATTAAATACACCTAGAAATATAAATAAGTAATCAAGAACTTTATTAAAAATAATTAAAAATAGAAATATGAGCAATAGGGGTTACAGACCTGGTAGCAGAATCAGGGTACTCCACTCCACGTCAGCTAGAATGGGGATCCTGTGCTAGATTGAAAGTCTCGGGATTAGCAAAGACGTTGAGTTCTTAAGGGGGTGTGTGTAACACCCCGTACTTAAGAGTATATATAATATTATATTAGGAAAATATATATATATACACACACCCGCACTCCACCTCACATGCAGTTGGGAGTGCATGTGTGTGTGGGTGTATGGGAAAGTTAGTCCCATATCGGCAAATTGATAGGATTAAAGAGTATATAAATATAGAAGTCCAAGATCATTAGGTACCTACAAGCTATAGCACCTTTTGGGAGACATGCCTGTGGTGGGCAGTTGTTATGATTATTTTGTTCTCATGTGTGCGCACGTGTAGTCGCGTGCGCAGCTGAGCGGGGCCCGGGGCGTTACAGTTCACTCATCTTAATGCATGCGTATCAGCCATTTTCATGGAAATCGAAAAGGACGAAATAATACACCCTCCTCCTAAGATGACCACGGCCAGCAAGAGAAGAGATAGAAACCAGTGGTGCACATTTTACAGGGATCATAGACACACCATCGACAACTGCCGAGCCCTGATAGAAGAAGTTGAATGTCTAATTCGTCGGGGCTACATCTCCCAATTTGTCCAGCAAAAGAGCAATGCCGAAACTCGAGGGCTAATAAGCTTCAAGAGAAGCCCTCCAAATTACATGACTCAGAGCACATGGCAGTATTCCACTCCATCCACGGAGGCCCGATGGGCTACTACAAAGCGTTCGTAAGGGAGGTAAACTCAGTACATACATCCCACTTGCCAAAAGTGTAGGGGTCTCAATATCTTTCTCCAACGAGGACTTAAACGGTGTCCGAACACCTCATTGCGATGCTTTGGTCAAAAGTACGCCGCATCCTGGTGGGCAATGGCAGCTCGATAAACATCATTTTCATGAACACATTCAGTTGTCTCAAACTCTCTCGAGACCCACTCAAGCCTGTTGGATACACACTCCACGGGTTCTCCGGTATCCCCGTTCAAATCAAAGAAATTATCACACTCGATGTAATGGTAGGAAAGGCTCCAGCCACCCGAAGCTGCGTACAACGGCATATTTGGTCGTTCGGGCATGGCAGCCTTTCATACAGTTGCTTCTGCTTACGATATGAAAATGAAGTTACCAACAATAGCAGGCATAGGCCAAGTTGTAAGGAACCAACAGGAAGCACGAGCATGCTACACCACCACAATAGGGGGCTCAGTTCTCCTCTTTGGCACCATAGAACTACCACCAGAAAGCAGTCACAATAACTCCAAGCCTATAAACGAGCTTGAATCCACTGCCTTGGACAATCCTTTCGAGAATTTCCAGACTTGCCAAACCATCTCCCACCATGTTAAAATTCGTCCTGGTCAGAATATAGTAATAGACTTGAATCCCTTGCCCAAAGCCACTCCACTCATTTAACAGAAAGAAGTAGCCCTGCCTAAACACTTTGAAAAACTTGAAGATCTCCCATTTTCTCTACAAAACATGGGGAAGCTCGCTCCAAAATAAGCAAGTCCAGGAAAGGACTACCAAGTTGATCACCTAGCAGTTCATCAACTTGAAGACCCGAGGGGCAGATATCAGCAGAGATTTGGAATGAGGAATGCCTCAAGAACTTCAATAAGGGTGCTTAATGTCCCTCTCTTCTATATATTTTCAATATTTTGTAATATAGGCCAGCCACTAAAACATTCATTTAGTTTTATTTTTCAATAAAGACCGCTTTCGCTAGCAGTCAGTGCATGTAATAAAGGCCATCCACGAGAGTAGCCATTTAGTTTATTCTTTCAATTAAAATTTGTCATTTATCTTTTTAAAGATCTTGTATAATTCTCTGGATGCTAAAAATGAGTTAAATGCCAAGCATACTCCTAAAAACAGCACCAAAAACTCATTAAAATCTCCTTACAAGACAAATTTGGAGTCCATACCTATGGCTTAGTGTTTCTCTAGAAACTTGCAACAAAGCAAGTTCATAGTACTCACCATTTGACCTGCTCCTACAACCCATTAAAACCTTCAACAGCGAGTTCAAAATCCATACCCATGGCTCTGAGTTGCTCCAGCAACTTGCGAGCAAACACATTCAGAGCTCAACTCGCCATTCGATATGCTCCTGCAACCTGTTCAATCCCTAAAACAACAAGTTTGGAATCCATACCCATGGCTCGGAGTTGCTTTAGCAACCTACAAACAAGCAAGTTCAAAGCTCAACTCGCTATTAAATATGTTCCTGTAACTTGTTCAAACCATTAAAGATGTAATATAGGTATATAATCATGGATTGCAGTTGCTCCAGTAAACCTGCAAACAAGCAAGTTTGGAGCTCAACTCGCCACTCGAGGCGACTCTCACAATTCGTTGGACGACCCATACAACAAGTTTGGAGTCCAACTCCCTCCTAGAGTTGCTCTTACAACTAGCTAAACACAAAACAACAAGTTCGGAGTCCAACTCCCTTATAGAGTTTCTCCTACAACTAGCTAAGTACAAAACGATAAGTGCGGAGTCCAACTCCTTCACAGAGCTGCTCTTATGACTAGTTGATACCCAAGACGAAAAATCACAGGACAATGCACAAATATATAAAGGATCTTTCATCTTACAAACAACAAGTTTCTTTACAAACGTCGAATTACAATGAGTCTACGTTTCATGCATAAGCATTGCTACAAAAGTCATACAAAACACTATATAACAAGTTGTCATACAAGTCGTCCATCTGACTACACGATAGGGGGGTGTTCTACCTAAGAGATACAAACCTCTTCACAGACCTCCTGCCAGCTAACAGCTCCTCAGGGCCAACTAAACTCTTGACAATAAAATTCAAAACAAACCTTCCTTAGGCAGACAAGTTCCAAGTCTTTCCTAAGTCACACCACCTTCACCTGAGCAAGTCCCAACTCCATCATGTGCAGTATAATGCAGAGAAGAGCAAGCTCTGCGTTCCGAGGACCTCATTCAGTGTACATGACTACTTGTCAGCATAGAGAAGAACGAAATTACTTCAACGTTGAACAAACACAAAAGACTTCCACTTAAATATTGAGAAGACTTAGAACACACACAACTCATTCGCTCCACAAATTGGGTTTAGGGCACCGTGCACCATTCGAATTCCTCCGTCAAATAACTTGTTTACTCCATACAACGAGTTCAATGCCCTGCTCGAGCTCGTCAACAACTCGTTAACTCCATACGACGAGTTCAGTTCCCCGCTCAAGCTCGAGCTCCGTCAACAACTTGTGAGCTCCCTACAACGAGTTCCATGCCTTACATTTCGCTCAAGCTCCGTCAATCACACAATAACTCCATATAACGAGTTCAATGCCCTGTTCTTTCCTCGAGCCTTGTCAATGACTCATTATCTCCATACAACGAGCTCAATGTCTTGCTCTCCGCTCGAGCTCCATCAGCAGCTCGTTCACTCCATACAACGAGTTCATTGCCCTGCTCTTTGCTCGAGCTTTGCCAACAGCTTGTTCACTACAATGAGTTGATTGCCTTGCTTTTTTCTCGAACTCCTTTAATCACTCGTTAACTCCATATAATGAGTTCAATGCCATGCACTTCACTCGAGCTTCATCAATGACTCGTTATCTCCATACAACAAGTTCAGTGCCCATCTCATCACTCGTGCTGTGTCTACAACTCGTTAGCTCCACACAATGAGTTCAATGCCTTTATCTTTGTAACACCACGAATTCCATTTACATGTAATTCGTAGCACAACAGGATCTTTTACTTCAATTCATACAAATTTTACATGGAATTTAAAACTTTTCATTATACAACATTGTTCTTTACATCAATGCAGCGTAATTTAAATGATTACAATATGATATATACAACTTTAACATTTCAAACAATTTCAATCTAGAAATAATCATCATCATTAATTCATTTTTATGCCCTCTTGCTATTCCAAGTCCTGCACTTGAAAACTTTGGGCACGTCAGTTGCATACAACTGACGCAATGCTATAATACAGCGATTCTCTTACTTTAGCAAACACAAACTTGAATGCACAATAAAGTGTAAAAAGTGACTGTCCTTAATATGTCAGTGTATGATATGAACTTAAATGCCTAATGCAGATTTACACTACGATGCACTAATGCACACTTGTTCGGATTTTATGTATCCCATACTACATAGGTCCGAGGACAAGCCCTTATCATACTCCTCAATATAGGGTTTAATCCCTCGCTATGAAAATACTACTACGGTGACTAATGTAAGGTTTAGATATCCTGTGAGTATCTAATACCACCCCGATAATTCTTGAGAATTTGCTCTCCCACCGTGAGTCGTAATCCCGATAATTCTGGAGGCTAAAACCCACACTGCGAGCTATAACCCCAATAATTCTTGAGAGTCGTTCTCCCACCGCGAGTGATTTTCGGCCATCATGCCTCACATCAAGATAATTCTGGAGACGAAACCCACATTGCGCTGTCATAGGTACCTCATCACACAAATACTCCATGAGCGTCGCCTCGATCCTGGTAATTCTGAAGGAATATCTCCTACCGTGAGCCGCAACCCTGATAATTCTAGAGATAACCTCCCACCGTGCTATCAAAGGACATCATACTCATATTTGCCCATACTTCATCACATCTCTCCTTAGTGTCTGTCCTTAAGTTTTAATTAAATTCATCACAACCTACAGCTAGCTTACCCTACCGGACTTATATCAACACTAGAGAAAGTTAGCCCACACTGGCTACTTCTCAAAGAAAGAGTTAACCCACACTGGTTACTCCTCAAATTTTCATTATTCAAAAACTGCCGGTTACTAGGGTCTCGCCTAGCCTATAGATTCCAACAACCATCTCACAAGAGATCAAATAAGTTATAAAGAACCTCAACAAAAACATTTTAACCATCATTTCTCTATATCCACCTTCTTCATATTTATAACCCATGAAGTATTCAACTTCTCATAGCAACATTCGATAACAATTTATCAATCCAATTCTTGAAGACAATTACTTGGTTAACTCACCCAATTATTCACTTTAATAATTATCAATATTCTTTTGATTAATAAAACCTTCTCATGTTGTCTAAATATATTTCAAGTACATTTTCTAGTGCAAATATTCTTTAAACCAAAAGCCCTTTCACGATTAATTCACTAGAACCTCGATTTAAATTTCATATTCATGCTTTGATTTAACTATCAACCACCTCAACTATTTCTCCAACTCATAAATTTGTATTCATGAAATTTCACAAGAAGTGCTTTAAATTTATATTCTACAACCAATTTACTAACTCATATACATTTCCCATTTTTAATATTAATTCACAACTCATTAATATGAATGTGATTTTTAATTCCCAAACATATAACCCAAAACAGTGAGAAGTTATTTTTAATTGATCAAATAATATTTTAAAATATTTATATGAATTTTCCCGAGTTTTAAAATGCAAAAACCTCAAAAAAATATATTAAAAGTTGCACATACTGTGCATGGCCAGAGTCGAACCCGAGACCCCAACCCAGTGCAACACCACGTAGTAGCGCCAGGCGCGCTGGTGCCTGCGCTAGCCACAAAGGCCAAGTGCACTTTCTGAACATTTAGGGGTTTAATTGTTTTTAACCCAAACTCTCAGTTTTTCTTTAATTTTAACTTTTCATTCATTTTTCACTTTTTATTTGTTTCCCTCAATTTAATAGCTCATAAAATATATTCACAAATTTCCAGATATGATTTCTCATTGATGTTATCCAAATTAGAGTTAATTTGTACATACATATTGTAAATAGTAATTTTTGAGAACTTTCATAAACAAATATTTTTATTAATTATCAAAACTACCTTTTTGTAACCTCTAATATGAACTTCTTTCAGCAATTGTATGGAGAATTCTCATATCTCCATTTAATTATAATTTCCCAATATTTATACAATTCCATATGCATAAATTAACAACTTTATGTATAAATATAACAAATTCACACAATCTAATTGTGGCATACTACTATGCACTCCACAATACCACAACATGCTCTAAATAAAATTCCAATTTGTTAACATGGCCATTCTATAATGAATCTTTCAACCAACATGCATTAATTTTTCATATTTCATTACTACTAAAAATTTTAGATAACAACACAACACGAATAACAAAAGTAACTAAATAACTCATACCAATTATCTATTTCAAGCATAAATTACCTACACATGCATTCTGCAAGAATACGTAGGATATTTATATTAAAATAAGCTACGGATGTTGTCCGTAACGGTACAAAATACATGTGCGTAACATCCGTGGAAAAGTTGCCATAATTCAATTTTGCGGGATCTTACAGTCTTCCCCCTTAAAACATTTTTGTCCCCAGAACTTACTGGGGTAAAAGTTGTATCTTGTACACACCAAAGAAAAATCGTTATTGTATATAGAAAAACTGTCAGTACCAAGAAAATAATTGTAGTATAAAAATATGTAATGTGGAAACAAAGCAGATTCATTTAAGGAAACTAAGAGTATCAATGTCACGCCCCGCTTCCCATTATACGGAAAACACGGGTACGCAACTGAAGCCCAACGAATGATATATGTATGCCAACTCATATCATCCATAAGCTGTACAATATCATTGAGCTCAATAATGCAATAATAATCACATAAACGAGAATGTAATACAATAACAAATATTTAAGATACAAGAACTTACCAAATTGCCCTCGAATATGCAATGCAATAATAGCTCAATGAGTTCTTTTAGTAACCCATCGTCTGTACCTGTATAACATAACTCAAAAGAAAGATGGATGGAGCACCCGTTAGAGCAAGTTACGGGCCACAAGTAGTACAAGTGAAATGGGAACAAGAACAAGAATATAACAGGGAACAATAAGAACTGGAAATTCAAATACGGAAAAAACATGATAACGAGAAACAACATATATAACAAGAAAGAAATAAATACTGAACAAGAAATGAAAATAAGAACTGGCGATGCAAATGTAATATAAAATGATCAAGATAATGCAGGTAACAACTGGAACAAGCCTTAAAATATAACTATTCAGGAACAAGGAATAATGTAACAGAAATATGTTATGTAAACAAAAGTCATGCAAACTTGTAACGGGAGTCATATGAACTAGTAACAGGTAACAGGTGACATGTAAACTCGTAACAGATATCAGATAAACATGTGAAACAGGTGACAGGAATATGCAGGTGAAACATATTATTCTTAAGTCTTTTATTTAGTCCTTTCTAATGCATCACTCATGCGTAACATACCACATGGTTGCTTCATACAAATAAGTTACGTTTAGATTTAGCAGTGGATTCCATAGAGCTGTGTACTCAGGCATCATATAAACTGATAAACAGATAAACCGAAACATATAAACAAACTCATAAATCATTTAGTCATGTATTCATACAAACATGTAGGACCCACGGGCCCCTTCTGAGTACACCTTCCTATAGGGAAGAATGCAGTCAGGTAATCATGTAAACAGATAAATAGATAATAAATGGGAAACACGAGCCCCCTTCCGAGTACACTTTCCTATATTGTCCGTTACATGATCTTTTCCTTAAACCCCAGCTTGATACTTATTATTTTTACGAAAATAGACATGAATGTGTAAAATCAAGGACAGGTAAACATGACAGGGACAGAAACCAGGTTCAGACTGGGCAGAAAACATGTTTGGGTGCCATAAACAAACATATAAATATTGAAACAATAAGAACTCTAATTCTGGACAACAAGACGTTGTTGTACCAAAACTGAAATTTTGGCTGCTATAGAAAAAACAATTCAAGATCAGTCAGGAGTTCCAGAAACTAGACTCCTTACCGGTTATAACGTACATTTGAATCCAACATTCCGATAAAAGTAACTGAGTCAATTAGTCTGTTCTTTACGGATTTCCTGTTTTGATAGAAACTTAGGGTACAATTTTTATGTTCATAGAACTGTAAGAAATTCATTTAAAAATTTTATAAAATTTATAATCAGATTCTTAATCATGTTAAGAAACATACTGGAAAATATCGGGTCTTAATTATACATTTAACATGATATTTAAATCAGTCAATCGAGAAAATATACTTCAAAATAATAATCTGGAATCGGAAACGTCACAGCACTAAAAATAGCAAATCTTACAATCTACACATCGGATTTCAGACCCATCAAAAAATCTAGTAACTAGACTCAGGGGGATAAAACTCCTATTTATATGACTGATTCAAACTGTAACTAGGTCAAATTCTCACTACAAGTATGAACAGACAGCAGGACAGAAATATGCAATTTGATATCTATGATCTTTTGATGGGCATCGAACCATAGAGGCAAATGGATTGATTCGATTCAACATACATATCGAGTGATTTAATCATGGAAGGATTTCAAGGCATAAACAAATTGATGGTTCAATCAATTGAAATTTGTAAAGATATTTTTCATGAACATGGATGATTTTCAAAACACGATAATCAAGTAAAATTACTAATTGCGGGAGGTCAATTAAAAATTTGTACGGAACAATAAAAATGTACAAGGTGGTTGCCTAAGAGATGACGAAAATTTTGATAATAATAAGAAAACACATGCAGCTACGGAACAAATGTGCAGCAACAACTGTAGCAACAATCGGCAGCAATAAAAGGCGGCACGTGCACACCACGGCACGTGCAAACTACAAGAATGTCAATAATGAGCAGCAAAACGTGCAACTATGAGAAAACACGTGCAACTACGGAACAAACGTGCAGCAACAACAACTGCAGCAACAATCGGCAGTAATAAAAGGTGACACGTGCACACCACGGCACGTGCAAACAGCAAGAATGGCAACCGCAACCCGACAAAGAACAGCAAGAGAGGCAACATCAAGACAACATTAAGGCAGCTGCGGAGTGCAGAGGTGGTCGAGGCTCGACAGAGCGTCGACGGAGCAGCACCATGGATGGTGATTGCGTGGGACTAAGGCAGCCCTGGCAGGGCTCGGTAATGGTGATGCTGGTGATGAAGGCAGTAGAGGGAGTTCGACGGGGATGGCAACGAGGTGGGCAAGAGGGAGGTGATGGAGAGCAAAGGTGGTGCCGCAGGGGTGAGGGAGTGGATAGCGGTGGTGTGTGATGGCGGGGTGCGGCGATGGCATTCTATTTCGGAAGGAAACAGAAGAATAGGGGAACAACCATGGCGGGAGGACAGGGCGATGTCGCAACGACAGTGCAATGATGGAGGCTTCGGTAAGGAGTCGACGGAGGTCCGTCGACAAGCAGGGGTGACGGGGATGATGATGATGACGATGAGGGGCTGCAGACGTGGAGTGGTGGATGGTGAAGTTGATCGGGGTGACGGTGAAGGTGGTGCTGCAGTAGAGGCGAGCGGGGGTGGACGAGGAGGTGATGGAATCGACGGGGAAGACGATGAAGAGAGTGAGCGGGATGGGTTTCGAAATTAACAGAGGAGAGGAAGAAGATAGCGATTAGGCGACGGGGATTAATAAGGTGGTTGTGTATTAGGTAGGGTAATTAGGGTTAAGAAGTGATTAGGGTTAGGGTTAAATAGCATTATATATAGGGTTAGGGTGTGGGTTAAAGGGTTGCGGGTGTGGGTTGGAATCCAATAGGGGAAAGTTATAGGGGTTGGGTTTAAATCCAATGGGGGAAAAGAAATAACAAAATAAAAATAAGATTTACAAATAAATTAATTGGGGAAATCAATATGCAAAAATTTGAATATGATGTACAAAAATTCTAAGGTTCAACAGAAAATAAAAAATTTGTTGAAGATGAACGGAAAAAATTTATTAAAGTGGGCTCATTTTAATTAGAAAAATAAAAATATAGAATCGGTGAAAATAATTGCAATAATCATAGAATGGCTTCAATCAATTAATAAGATAATAAAATAATTATAGTATGAACTAGTAATTTAATATTCAACCAAAAGAATTAAAAAGCAATAAATGATTTATAAAGAATCGAAGTACTGAAAATACACAGAAAATACGTATTGGCGGGAACGGGGGTTACAATCAAAGTGAATATGAACGAAACACGAAAGTGTTAGAAAAACAACAAGGTAAATTGAAAATGGAAAAGAGAAACATAATAAAATAGATGATTAAAAACGGGTATAGTAAGCAAAATAATAAAAGTAGTAAGAAGTAGTATGATAACAAAATATCAAGACATAAGGCACCCGGTAAATAATAGAGAAAATCGAAAAAATTTAAGAATAGTTAGTAGTAGCTAATAAGAATTTAAATAATTTTGGAAAGAGAAGTTAATTGAATGGAAAACGGGAAGGATAAAATGATTAAAAATCGTAAACTAAACAAGTAGTATGTACTACGAGATAAAAATGAAGTAGCAATTTAAGAGAAGACTATTGAATAAAAGTTTCAAAATTGTATGTGTATGAAGTTTAGTTAAAATTATAAATAATATAAGATAAAAGTGATTTTGTATATCAAGTTAATATCATAAAATAGTTCGTAAAGCAAATAGAATAAATATATATACGATTTAAAAAATTTAATATATAGAACACTAGTTGGTATGTATCAAAATATTTTTAAATTATCAAATATAGTAAGAAACTAGCAATATATATAGTCAAGCGTAAAAGCAACAATATTATAAATATGAAATCCATAAGCAATCGTAGAAACAACAGGTAATAGTAGTGAAAGTGACGATATATTATTGAAATAATATATAGTATTGATTGTACAGGGATAAAATGCAATATAATATTTCTATATAATAAATTACAAAGAAAGCTATCAAGTGGCTATCCTTCAATCTCCCCTAAAACCAATGGCTCAGATTGATTCTTACAAAACATATTTTTCCGCCCAAAATTTCAAACCCCACAATTTCAAAACTCTCTCTCTTTCCCAAAATACCCCCCTTCTCTCTCTTTCTCACTGTCTCTCTCTTCCCACTCATCTCATAGTCTCTCTCTCTCTTCCCCTCTATCGCTCTCTCTCTCTCTTCCCCTCCCCGTCTCTCTCTCCCCTCGCTCTCTCTCTCTCTCATCGATCCACCGTCTCCCCCATTCACCGTCTTTCTCTTTTTCGACCCAGCGAACCGTCCGGTCTCCCTTACTTTAATGCTCAGCCACCATTTCCTCTCTTCTCTGAAAACGCTCTCAGATTGGCCAAGAACTCTACTCCTCTATCACTTCTCCACCCAATACCGAGCTTCATTTCGTTCCCTTCGATTCAAAGTTTTTTACCCACCTTTTGCACTGCACTATAAAACCGAGGATCAAGTGCAAGTGTCGGATTACTACAAAACCAAGCAGTTGAAAGAAGCAATATACAACAACCCCAAGAACTAACAATGGCGATTGTTCGCTGAAAAAAAGAAAGATATAAAGAAGGTAAGTAGAACATCCTAATTCCTTAACAACCAAAGCTAAAAATTTGGAAATCCTGCAACCCTAAACAGTTAAGTTCGTTCACATAACTTTTTGTCAAGATTTGTTCAAGAAAGACTCTTATTCGAAACTATGCACACAAAAAAAAACATTTTGCCCCATCACAATCTATAACATTTGATTTGTTTCCATAATTCCATCTAATCTAAAATACTATATAGTAAGAAATTTTCCTGCATAAGCAAGGTTTACTTATTGGAAGGTTTCAGAAAACTATACATAAATGCATTCGGTTATTGATTCTGCAGGAGATATGTTGCTTATGATACTTTTGGGTAGAAGAGAGTTTTCCGTTTAAAAAGGATCCAATTAGAAGCAAATCTCAATATGAAGATCAATTTCAATCTATTAATAGTAAACATGTGAAGTTTTTTGAGACTAACATATAATGAGAAGAATATGCTATTGAAAACAATAATCGGTTCGTAGCCTCGTTTACTTTCAAAGAATTGAGTTAGTAAAACATATTTATTGGGCATATGTGGCCATATAAAACTCTTAAGAAATCATATTGCTTAGAATCAACTGGTACTATCTTTTTTCCCCCTTACTTTAATTATTAATTCTAAGAACCTCTAATGTTTACTGTGGTTGTTGTAGCTGACTCATTCTCGAGTGAAGGAAAAAATGCAATAACAATAAGTCAATAACCAGTCTTGCAGGGTCAGCTTAAAATTGCAGACTTCGGATGGGCTGTCTAGTCGAATGCAAAGAGGCACACAATGTGTGGTACTATAGATTACATCACTCCAGAAATGGTGGAGAAAAGTGAACACGACCATGCCGTTGATAACTGGACTCTACGTATTCTTTGCTATGAGTTCCTTTATGGGGTCCCACCGTTCGAAGCCGAAGACCAGTATGATACATTTCAAAGGTAAATTTTTGTAAAAATACTACACTTAATTCTTTATACTTCTTGAACTGTAACGATGAGTGAAAAACCATGAACCAGAATTCTGAAGGTAGACCTGAAGTTTCCATCCACTCCTTGAGTATCTGCTGAAGCAAAGGACCTCATAAGCAAGGTAGGCTCAGTACAAAAGTGTGTTAATTTTATCATTACATTTCAACTTAGTGACTGGAATGATCAATCTTTGAATTCATCTGGTAGCTTGAATTCATTGATTGCAGCTTCTGGTGAAGGATTCATCAAAAAGACTTGCTTCAAAAGATATTGGAGCATCCATGGGTTCTCAAGAATGCAGATCCTTTGGGCAGTTCCCAATGAGTAGTGATTAACTAATATATATTTGTAAAAATGGCTTGTTGAAGCCAGATTCCCATGATCTAATGTGTGAGTTAACACTCATTTGTTGGAAGTCACCTGAAGGATAAGGAAAGCAACTGAATCGATATACTTTGTATGTTCAACACCTTTAATATCTGTATATAATCAGCAAAAGACTCAGTATTACTGTCTTATTAGGCTGTGTTATAGTTATGAACTCTTATCTTTCTATTATGTTGTTTATCCAATATCATCCCTTTACCCATTCAATTCAGGAGTGTTTTGTTTCTATACATATTCTCCTCTGACTATTGTTTAAACAGGTGATCCTTTCGAGTGCGGGATTGATGTAGAGTAGTATGCCCTCTTCTATATTGAGTATTTTCTGCTGATTACTGTCGTGTTTCTGCTTCTGCTGGTACTTTATTGGAGTTGTTGGATTACCTATGTTCATGTTAATCATCTTAGTTTGCTTCTTGTTGATATTATTTTGTTGGTGGCTTAGTATGTAACCAGATGCAAGTGGAATTTGAATTGTAAACTTCTCTTACAGTCAGAAGATTGAGTACCAAAATGTGTAACTACTCTACCTTTTCTTCAAAAGAAAAAGAATAGGCACCGGATCCTAATCATGAAGTAGGTTTTAGTGTAAGCATTGTGAGAGAGTGAAGGCGTGGTTTCTATGCATGTTGATGGAAAATATTTGACTGTTACGAAATGAAGAAGAATAGACTTAACATAATATGATGTTCTCACAAAATTTATGGTTGTACTCTAGTTGAATCTTCCTTAGATTTATTGCCCCATAAGTTATTGTCTTGTTTTGTTTGGTACTCTAGTCTTTCTCTGATTGTAATCATGAATTTGGAGTACTTCATTGCAATTAGTTAACCAAATTTTCATTAGAATCCATTATAGTTGTTACTAATGACCTGCTTGATGAGTACTCTTGTAGTTATTGTTCAATCTCCTTTTGGTACTCCTGAACTTCATTTTTTTTGTAAAAGTTTAACAATTGCCATAATCAAAGTAGATTGAAATAAGACAGGGCACTGAAAGCACCTCCTAGTAAGAAGCGAATGTAGGAGAATTTCTAGTTATAATAGGAAGTTGTGGTACCACATTTATAATGAGAATAAACTAAAAGAGGTTGAGTAGAAATGTAATTAAAAAGTATAATTGATAAAAAAATATAATTAAAAAGTGTACAAAAGTCTACCAACCATTAATCCACAAACTGGCATATACAAAAGTTGTCATTTGTCAATAGAATATGTTAAGTTGATTCTAAGATCATTTTCACCTATTACTACTTCAACTCAAACTATAATGAAACCATTTGTAAACCAGATCAAAGTTGTGAACAATAATGACCCGACCTCTACCAGATCAAAATGAAACCATTTGTAAACCATTTGTAAACCAGACCAGTGATAAGTTATCAAGAGTAGCATGTCTGTGTAAACTATGCTTTCTTAAGTGTAATTTTTGAGAAATGATAACTAATCATAAAAATAGACAAGATAATGAGTTTTAGATATTGGTTGGGAATCACAGGTTCTGAAGAAAAGATGAGAAATTGAAAAGTGTTAGGTAGTGGCAATTTCCGTACATGATCTAATCAAAAATAAATGAAGAGACTAACCTCAATTTGGCATTCATTGTCTAGCACCTTTTACGACTCCAAGTTTTTTTCAATTCTTCCTATTTAAGAGAAGATGTAAAAAATTACAATGTGACGGATAAATCAACATATGATTAACAACAGTTAAGTCCCATGCACACATAAGACAGCTTTCAAGCAAAGCATAGCTTTCAGGGAATAACTAACTCATCAGGCTTACATATTGATGCCGATGACTCAGCTTCAAATCTTTAAGAAATTTGATAAGCACTGAAAGTATTTGCTCCAGAACCTTTACATGTTCACAATATTAGTCATTCAACATAGAAACTGTTAAGACCTAAACCAGAGATATCATAAGTACAATAAAAACAAAATGGATCTTTTTCACAAATATAATTAAAAAGTATAAAAAATAAAGAGTTCTCGAGCTCTACCAACTGATAAAAAATAAAGAGTTCCTTTTATAAAAAAACCAGACCAGAGATAAGTTATCAAAAACTTAGTAAAGAATGGAGCAATTAATATGGAAAGATGAAAAGGGTTGAACCATTTAAGTTTAACAGTTTATCAATGTTAATAAATCAGAGGCAATGTATCCTAGACTCAACAAAGCATTAATCAAATAACCGAAAAATATGAAAGAGTAAACCAACATTACATGTTTTAAACATAAGAAAATTACTAAAGACCCAGTAAAGGATTGAGCACACAGCAAAGCGAAAACCCGGTGCTAAGTTAAACAAATAACAGAAAATTAAGAAATGGGTATACCATTCTCGTGTTAGAATCATCAGCAGACATGGCCTTAGGCCCTTAAGGAAGGAAGGGTTGTCGAAAATTGGGTTGCTCATTTCGTCAAACAGGTGTTAGGCGAGAAAGAAGAGAGACTGATCGAAGAGCTCGAAGTACCTTCTTTATATCTTCCTTTTTTCCAGCGAATAATTGCCATTGTTAGTTCTTGGGGTTGTTGTATACTGCTTCTTTCAACTGCTTGGTTTCGTCGTAATCCGACACTTGCACTTGATCCTCGGTTTTGTAGGGCAGTGCAAAAGCTGGGTTAAAATACTTTGAATAGAAGGGATCGAATTGAAGCTCGGTATTAGGTGGAGAAGTGATAGAGGAGTAGAGTTCTTGGCCAATCCGAGAGCATTTTCAGAGAAGAGAGGAAATGGTGGCTGAGCATTAAAGTAAGGGAGACCGTACGGTTCGTTGGGTGGAAAAAGAGAGAGACGGTGAAAGGGGGAGACGGTGGATCGATGAGAGAGAGAGAGAGCGCGGGGAGAGAGAGACGGGGAGGGGAAGAGAGAGAGACAGAGTGATCGAGGGGAGGGGAAAGAGAGAGACTATGAGATAAGCGGGAAGAGAGACAGACAGTGAGAAAGAGAGAGAAGGGGGGTATTTCGGGAAAGAGAGAGGGTTTTGAAATTGTGGGGATTGAAATTTTGGGCGGAAAAATATGTTTTGTAAGAATCAATCTGAGCCATTGGTTTTTGGGGAGATTGAAGGATAGCCACTTGATAGCTTTCTTTGTAATTTATTACATAGATGTTAAAATTCATATTATATGAGTAACAAACAAACATAGGACTAGTTAATGATACAGTAAAAAATAAAATGAAGTGATATAAAAGTACTAACATCTGTGTGGATAAAGTATATATACAAAATATTAAGATAGCAAAATAGTTAATAGTAATTCGTAATAATATAAGTGGAGGAAAATGTAATAAAAATGGTGGTAACAGAGATACGATAGAAGCAAGTACAAATAATAATATAGTTAAGTAAATAAATATAATTGCATTATGAATCATGTAATTCCCTGAAATTTTTATTATTTTTTTTAATATGAGAATTGTTAATTTTACGTGTTGTACACGTACAAATTTTGCATATATGTTCTCTTATAAAATTGTCTCTCATATCATGAACAAATATTTCCTTTCTTTCTCTTTATTTCTAAAAGCCTATTTTTAAAAAGCCCTAACATGTTTTCTAATTTAAGCCCACCCTAATTAATTAAATAATTTATTTTCACCCATGAATCTAAAGCCTACTATTTTTGAAGCCCACACACTAATTAATCTTTTAATTGTCATAACTTGTCATGTAGACACAATTAGTAGACAACTGATTAATTAATAATGTACAACTTAATAATAGGGGGGTACTAGGGGGCACGTGCACACACTAGGGTGTGCATTGCACACCTTTGTGGAAGGCCGGGTTGTGGCCAAGAGAGACAGGGAGAGTGGGTTAGAGGTGAGGGGTAGTTATTGAGTTCATGGAAGTTACAACTTCTCAACTCATCTTGGTCCTTAATCTCTAACTCCTTGATTAAATCATAGCCATCTATTCTCATCCTAAAAGCGTATAAATACCCCTAGCTTTTCTTCTAATTAGTGCACTAAACAAATTGCAAAGAGAAAAGATTAAGAGAGAAAAAGATAAGAGAGCAAAAGATTGAGGAGATTTGTGAGCAAAAGATTAGAGTGTGCAAAATTGTGTGGGTTCCAACATAGAGGTGGCCGGCCAATCAACCAAGGGAGCAAGGAGGCTTCGGCAAACACCAAGGAGCAAGGAGGAGAAGGCAATTTGCAATACATTCCAAGAGGCGAATGCTACTTTCTTGCATTCTAGGAACTTTCAATTCATTTTCTCCAATAAGTGGGTGTTTTTCAAGCTTCTAAATCTAGATACCAAGCTAGGAATGTTTTGATGAAATTATTAAAGAATAACTAATTGAAATTGGACTCATGTTTGCTAAATTAGATATGAGATGGTAATTTAGAAGATGTTTGTTAAAATGATTGCTGGTTGATTATTTGTGAATTAAAATGCTAGAAGCTATCATGTTTGCCATGCTAAATAATTAAGAATCGTGTTGTGTGAAGAAAATCTATACATATGAGACAAAATTGAATGCTTCATGTGAAGTTGATTAGGTTAATTGTGAATGATTTCATTGTAGCAAAGAAAGGAATTTTTTGTGTGTTTTGAATTAATGTGATTGACTAATAAATGAAAGAATGAGGGAATGAAATATTTTTGTAAAAATTTATATTTCAAAATGTGTGCAAATGTGGTTGTTCTAAATGTCAAAATTATGGACATTAGAATATAAAATGAGATTAGAAATGCATATTTTATTAGTAAATAATGATATAAAAAATACTGATTTACTGTATTTGTATATATATTAAGGTCTGGAAAATTTGAGTTCAAAAAGAGAAAAAAAAGAAACAAAAATCATTTTGAAAATTAGGAAATTAGACATGAACAGAGAGTTGGGTTATAAATAATTCAACTCAATTTGAGACCATCTGGCTCCTTAGACCAGTTGGCTTGCGGTCGCGTTGGGTGTCACTGTAGCCGTGGGTGACCTCTTAGGTCGAGGGTTCGAGTCCTAGGCTTGGACTTTTAATTTCGGTTTTCTTTTTTAATAAAATCCAAATCCGAAAGTAAAACACTTACTCACTTAATCCCCTTCAATTATCGCATGTGCACTCTAGCCTAGTTGGCTTGCGGTTGCGGTTGGTTTCCTTCAGGTCGCGGGTTCGATTCAGGGTCTCGTCCTCTATACTTCTTTTTGATTTTTTTTTACTTTTAAAATGGATTCTTAGCTTCTAAAAATCCTGAAAACAATTGTGTTAATTACTCTAAAATCTTGTGGAACTTATGAAAAATATTTGGGTACTATTTGACTAAAATAAAATTGAGTGAGAAGTAAAATTGTGTTGAAAACTATTGAAATATATATTTGAAGAGTTTCTAAAAGTGATTATTTTTGATGAGAAATTACACTAAGGGATAAATAAGAAATTTGAATGAAAGGAAATCTAAATTGTGCTTTATATGGACTATGATAGTTAAATTGAGTTGGTTTATGTATGAAAATACGACTTACGAACTTTTGAATTGAATATACCAAATGAACAATAGTATGAGAATTGAATAAACTTGTAGAGATAAATTTTGAATACGAGATACATGAATTGCAATTGAATTATTTGTATGAGATTTGATTCATAGAAAAGATTGGGAATTATGTTAATTGTAAACGAGAACTTTTTGAGTTTGAAAACTCCATGTTGTAATTATGAGTTGAAATTACGAACTAGGGTATAGCTAAGCCTCATACCGGCAAAATGAAAGAAAAGTTTAAATGATATTTGAAATGAAAAGACCAAGATTTGGGTCATGAGAAATGAATGAATACCGGTATAGTGGGAGTGCTAACCCTAAAGAATTGATTTTGTTCATGATTCAATTAAATTAAGGACTAGTTACATAGTGAAGATGTGATGAAAGTAAGAGAAAAACATTGAGTATGAGGGTCATTGGATTGGCGGCGTGAGAGTATTCACAGGATGTCCCATGATACATCATGTGTAGGACGTGGATACTGCTCCAGAGTACCGTCCCGGTGGTGATGCTCGTGGGGTGTTTGGCGACTGCGGGTGGTGTCATGTCTATGGTAGGAGGTGAATTACCACAGGATGCCTGCAAGATGAGTCATATGTCAGTGCATTGGGATTCTCTCCGGGGCGCCTAGACATGAGTTCGTAGTTCGTAGAACATCTAGGATACTTACCGTAGTTACAGAAGTAGATTAAATCATGGCGAGGGATCGAACCCTACAAGATGAAAATGGTTAAGGGCTTGCCCTCGGACCTATGTAGTATGGGCTGCATAGACTCTGAACAAGTGCGCATTAGTGTCATATAAAGTAAATAGTTGCATTAAGGACTAAGTGCACATTCACAATACGACATCAATAGGATAGTCCCCTTAGCTTTATTTGTGAACAAGTTTTTGGTTTGTTAAGTATTGAGTATCGTTATACTGTTTCGGCATAAAGCGGATGGTCGTGTAAAATATTTCGTCAATTGAATGAACTGACGTGCCCACAGTTTTCCATGCAGGATAAATACATGAAAAAGACTAAGGAGGAATTGAGGCTTAAAGATTAGTCAAGTGTTGTTGTATTTCATTTATGTAATAGTTGTAACATTGCTTCCGTATTTTTAAAGTGTAAATGTAAATGTAACTCTAATGTAAAATAAAGTTTTAATTTCCTTTTAAAATTGTACAAAGTGAAGTGAAAAGATCCTGTGGAACTCGAATTCAGTCTATTTTGAAATTCGGGGTGTTACAGTGCTGCAGACTCAGTATGCAAAGTACAAGGAGAGTATTGTAACTCTCAGTGATCGTGTTTGGGAACTCGAGAAGAGGAAAAACATGTACGATGTACTGAAGGAGGAAGTAGAGGAACTACGAGAAGAGCTTCGAGAAGCCAAGAAGAACCGTAGGAACTAGACTATTGTATCTTCTTACTGCTTTCATTTGATGTCAGAAATGTTTTAAATTCAAATTTACAAAGTTTGAAATTAAATGAAAAGTTGATTTAAAATTCATGTTTTGTTACTTCGAATTTAATGGATCTCTTGTATCAGAATATGGCTAGATCAGGAGCTCGAAATGGAGAAGGTCTAGACTTGGAAACAGAACTAGTGAGAGTCTATCAGACACTCAATGCTGTTGCCATGAATCAGAATCAGGGAAGGATGCCTGCGAATCCAGTACCCGAGACAGTCAAACTCGTGGAATCATTCAAGCGGATGAAACCATCGGTATTTCAGGGGAAATCAGATCCTGACGTGGCTGACAATTGGATCCGACAGGTAGAAACTATCTTTGAAGTCTTGGAGACTCCAAAGGG
Source organism: Hemerocallis citrina (assembly GCA_017893485.1). Lineage (NCBI taxonomy): Eukaryota > Viridiplantae > Streptophyta > Magnoliopsida > Asparagales > Asphodelaceae > Hemerocallis > Hemerocallis citrina. The sequence goes on along the minus strand of CM030362.1, from coordinate 169,302,040 downwards.
CAGCAAGGTGAAGTTGGCTGCACTGCAGTTCGAGAAGGATGCGGCTGTGTGGTGGCAGTTGATGAAGCGGATGATGGGGGATATTGTTCTTGGCTAGGAGGAATTCTTGGAGGAATTTCGCAGTCATTATTTTCCATTAGATAGCCAGAAGAAGAAGGCCATGGAGTTTCTAGCACTGCAGCAGGCGGCATGTCGGTTAGGGAGTATGAGATAAGATTTACTTAGCTCTCAAGGTATGCACCCGAATTGGTGTTGGACAAGATGAAGAAGGCTCGTAAATTCGAGCATGGTTTGAGGTCAAGTCTGAGATCCTGGATGATACCCCTTGGTATCAGGAGGTTTGACAGGCTAGTCAAACAAGCGGCAACCACGGAGGCAGACATGGAGCTGTTCCATGCTATTCAGAATCAGAGGAACAACTGGAATGTGGAGAAGAGGCCCGCAGTTGCTGAAAATTTTAGGGGACCGCCACCAACTCAAAGGTTCAAACCGACGGGGGCGAACGTTGTTAACGTGGCGGGAAGACCCGAGAATACTTGGGTGAGAACTCACGTGACTTGTTTCAACTATGAAGAGACAGGCCACTATAAGTCTCATTGCCCCAAGCTGCAGGATGTCATCCGTAATGGACTAACTCAGTAGGCCTGGGAAGAAGCCATACCAGCAAGGGCAAGTTTTTGCCTTAACTGAAGCTGACGCTGATGAGGTGGATCACGTCATCACTGGTACGAGTAAGGGTGTTTAGGAGTGTTTTTCTGCTGTCTCTTTTCCCGCTTATTTAGTAAACTGTTCTGTAACGAGTGTGTGTTATGTAACAGGATAACTTTATTTGAATGGAAAGAAAGTTGTTGTTTTGTTCGATACTGGGTCCTCTCATACTTTTGTGTCACCTAAATTTGCTAAAGTCTTAGGAGTTGAACCGAAAGTTTTTCCAGGCAATGTCTTAGCAGTAGCTACTCCATCAGGGGAGACTTTAACCACTGATCGGTACTATGCGGACTGCAAGATCGTAATTGGAGATAGAATTTTCGGGATTGATCTGATCGAGTTAAATGTCTTGGGATTCGATGTTATCATTGACATTGATTGGATGTCGGTGTACAGTGCAAGCATCGAGTGCAAGAGCAAATAAGTAATAGTGAAGGCTCCAGGTGGACCTGAAGTCACTTTCCAAAGGAGGAGGAGATGTTCAGGCCTTGTTGCTGCTATCAACAAGAGGGATATTCCTGTAGAGGTGCAACAAATTCAGTGGTTCGAGATTATCCGACGGTATTCTTGGAAGATTTGCCTGGGTTACCCCCACATTGTGATGCAGAGTTTAGCATCACTATTCAACCAGGGAGTGCACATATTTCCAAGGTACCGTATAGGATGGCACCTGTGGAGCAGAATGAGATCAAATGACAGAATGAGGAGCTGTTGGAGAAAGACTTTATTCAACCTAGTACGTCACCTTGGGGAGCACCGGTGCTGTTGGTAAAGAAGAAGGATGGTTCAATAAGGATGTGTATCGATTACCGGGAGCTGAATAAGGTCACTGTTCAGAATAAATATGATATTCCACGAATTGATGACTTGTTCGATCGTCTACAAGGAGCAGCTATTTCTCCAAAATAGATCTTCGATCAGGATACCATCAAGTTCGAGTGAAAGCTGAAGATGTGCACAAGACTACATTTAGAACTCGACATGGGCATTACGAATTCTTAGTTATGCCATTTGGAGTGACACATGAACCTGCAATCTTTTTGGATATGATGAACAGAGTTCTTAGGCCATTCATTGATTCTTTCGTCGTGGTATTTATCGACGATTTTCTAGTGTACTCCAAATTGGAGGAGGAGCACACAGAGCATCTGGCAGCAGTTTTGAAGAAGTTGGAAGAGCAGGAATTGTATGCCAAGTTATCCAAGTGTGATTTCTAGAAATCTGAAGTGGCATTCCTAGGTTACATCCTTTCTAAGAAGGGAGTGGCAACTGATCTGCAGAAAATAGAGGCGGTGAAGGATTGAGCAAGGCCTACTACAGTGAAGGAAATCAGGAGTTTCCTTGGGCTAACTAGATACTACAGGAGGTTTATCCAGGGCTATGCTCAGATAGCCATGCCGCTCACTAGTTTGACCAAGAAGAATGTAAATTTCAAATGGACCGAACAGTGCGAGGCAAGCTTTCAGGAGTTGAAAAGGAGGCTGACTACCGCACCTATTTTGGCGTTGCCTAGAGCAGGTGTGGAGTATGATGTTTACAGCGATGCTTCACATCGCGGGCTTAGTTGTGTCTTAATGCAAGAAGGAAAAGTGATCGCTTATGGGTCTAGGCAACTACGACTGCATGAGAAAAATTATCCGACTCATGATCTGGAGTTGGCTGCGATTATCTTCGCCTTAAAGCAATGAAGACATTATGTGTATGGTGAGAAATTGAACATGTACACGGACCACAAGAGCTTGAATTACATCTATCAACCGAAGGATCTGAAATTGATGCAGCGGAGATGGTTGGAAGTGCTTGAGAACATACGTCCTGAGATCAAGTATCATCCTGGGAAGGCTAATGTTGTTGCCGATGCACTTAGCTGCAAGAGCAGTTTGGCCAGTTTGATTACAACTCAGAGGTAGCTGGTAGAGGAATTGGATCGGGCTGGTATTGAAGTTGTCTTGCAAGGATTGAGAGCATCTTTAGCTCAGTTGAGGCTTCAGCCTACGCTGAATGAAAGGATTATTGCAAGTCAGAAAGAAGATGCAGATATTTTGAAGATGAAGGAGCAGGTTGGTTCAGGAAGGTTCCCGAATTTCAAATCAGGGATGAAGTGCTGTGGTTTGGAGATAAGCTGTGTGTTCTAGATCAGTCGGACTTGAAAGAGAGTATGCTTCAGGAGGCACACGCTACTCTTTTGTTAGTACATCCTGGGAGTACTAAGATGTACAAGACATTAAACAGCATTTCTGGTGGTCAGGTTTGAAGCGGGATGTGGCTAAATTTGTGGTGAAGTGTAAGATTTGTCAACAAGTCAAAGCCGAGAATCAGAAACCCGAAGGTCTATTGCAACCGTTACCTATTCCGGAATGGAAGTGGGATAAAATCAGTATGGATTTCATCACGGGTTTGCCCAAGAGTTCAAAGGGAAATGATGCGATTTGGGTCATAGTCGATTGACTAACCAAGTCTGCTTACTTCTTGGCGATGAAACTCACTGCTTCGATGGACAAGTTAGCTGAGATGTATGTTGGAGAGATCGTCAGGCTTCATGGTGTTTCGTTAACTATTGTGTCTGATCGAGATATACGGTTTACTTTGCATTTCTGAAGGAGTCTTCAGAGAGCTTTGGGTACCAAGACGGATTTCAACACTGCTTTTCATCCGCAAACCGATAGGCAAACCGAGAGAGTCAACCGTATTCTTGAGGATATGCTTCGGTGTTGTGTACTAGAATTTGGAGGCAATTGGAAAAGGCATTTAGCTCTGGTGGAGTTTGCCTACAACAACAGTTTTCAGACTAGTATTGGGATGACACCGTTCGAAGCTTTGTTTGGTAGGAAGTGCAGAACACCTGTCAGTTGGTTCGAAGTTGGGGAGCGGCAGATGTTTGGGCCTGAGATTGTGTAGCAGACCTCTGAAAAGATTGATCAGATCTGGAAGAGGTTGGTAGATGCTCAGAGTAGGGAGAAGAGCTATGCAGACAACCGAATGAGGGACCTTGAGTTTGAGGTAGGTGACTTTGTCTTTCTGAAGGTATCACCCAGTAAGGTGTGATCCGATTTGGCAAAGGCAGGAAGTTAGCCCGATGTTCATAGGCCCATATAAGATATTGAAAAGAATCGGGAAAACTGCTTACCGGCTCGAGTTACCGGAAGAGTTGTCTCAGGTACACAATGTCTTTCATGTGTCTATACTGAGTGGCTACAATCCAGATCCCAGTCATCATTTTCCCAAAGTGCCGGAAGGTTTGCAATTAGATCTGAATTATATTGAGCTTCCAGTTGAGATTGTTGATCGTCGGGAGAAAGTCTTGAGGAATAAGATGATAACGATGGTCAAGGTAGTCTGGAGAAACCATTTGGTTGAAGAGGCTACTTGGGAATCTAAGGAGAGGATGTTGAAGGATCATCCTGAGCTTTTTGCTTGATTTGTAGTTGTATCTTCTTTTGTTGTTATGTTTTGATTTTCTCACTTTTTAATTGTAGTTCCGGGGACGGAACTATTCTAAGGAGGGAGTGTTGTAATACCCTGATTTTATTTTTATATATGAGAATTGTTGATTTTACGTGTTGTGCACATACAAATTTTGTATATATGTTATCTTATAAAATTGTCTCTCATAATATGAACAAATATTTCCTTTCTTTCTCTTTAATTCTAAAAGCCTATTTTAAAAAAGCCCAAGCCTGTTTTCTAATTTAAGCCCACCATAATTAATTAAATAATTTATTTTAACCCATGAGTCTAAAGCCCACTATTTTTGAAGCCCACAAACTAATTAATCTTTTAATTGCCATAACTTGTCATGAGGACACAATTAGTAGACAACTGATTAATTAATAATGTACAACTTAATAATAGGGGGGTACTAGGGGGCACGTGCACACACTAGGGTGTGCATTGCACACCTTTGTGGAAGGCCGGGTTGTGGCCAAGAGAGAGAGGGAGAGTGGGTTAGAGTTGAGGGGTAGTTATTGAGTTCATGGAAGTTACAACTTCCCAACTCATCTTGGTCCTTAATCTCTAACTCCTTGATTAAATCATAGCCATCTGTTCTCATCCTAAAAGTGTATAAATACCCCTAGCTTTTCTTCTCATTAGTGCACTAAACAAATTGCAAAGAGAAAAGATTAAGAGAGAAAAAGATAAGTGAGCAAAAGAATGAGGAGATTTGTGAGCAAAAGATTAGAGTGTGCAAAATTGTGTGGGTTCCAACCTAGAGGTGGCTGGCCAATCATCCAAGGGAGCAGGGAGGCTTCGGCAAACACCAAGGAGCAAGGAGGAGAAGGCAATTTGCAATACATTCCAGGAGGAGAACGCTACTTTCTTGCATTCTAGGAGCTTTCAATTCATTTTCTCCAATAGGTGGGTGTTTTTCATGCTTCTAAATCTAGATACCAAGCTAGGAATGTTTTGATGAAATTATTAAAGAATAACTAATTGAAATTGGACTCATGTTTGCTAAATTAGATATGAGATGGTAATTTAGAAGATGTTTGTTAAAATGATTGCTGGTTGATTATTTGTGAATTAAAATGCTAGAAGCTATCATGTTTGCCATGCTAGATAATTAAGAATCGTGTTGTGTGAAGAAAATCTATACATATGATACAAAATTGTATGCTTCATGTGAATTTGATTTGGTTAATTGTGAATGATTTAATTGTAGCAAAGAAAGGAATTTTTTTTTGTGTTCTGAATTAATGTGATTGACTAATAAATGAAAGAATGAGGGAATGAAATATTTTTGTAGAAATTTATATTTCAAAATGTGTGCAAATGTGGTTGTTCTAATTGTCGAAATTACGGACATTAGAATATAAAATGAGATTAGAAATGCATGTTTTATTAGTAAATAATGATTTTAAAAACACTGATTTACTGTATTTGTATAAATATTAAGATCTAGAAAAAAAATTTGAGTTCAAAAAGAGAAGAAATAGAAACAAAAATCATTTTGAAAATTGGGAAATTATAGATGAACAGGGAGTTGGGTTATAAATAATTCAACTCATTTTGAGACCATTTGGCTCCTTAGACCAGTTGGCTTGCGGTCGCTTTGGGTGTCACTGTAGTCGTGGGTGACCTCTTAGGTCGCGGGTTCGAATCTTAGGCTTGGACTTTTAATTTCGATTTTTTTTTTTAATAAAATCCAAATCCGAAAGTAAAACACTTACTCACTTAATCCCCTTCAATTATCGCATGTGCACTCTAGCCTAGATGGCTTGCGGTTGCGGTTGGTTTCCTTCAGGTCGCGGGTTCGATTTAGGGTCTCGGCCTGTATACTTCTTTTTGATTTTTTTTGAGTTTCAAAATGGATTCTTAGCTTCTAAAAATTGGGAAAACAATTGTGTTAATTACTCTAAAATCATGTGGAACTTATGAAAAATATTTGGGTACTATTTGACTAAAATAAAATTGAGTGAGAAGTAAAATTGTGTTGAAAACTATTGAAATATATATTTGAAGAGTTTCTCAAAGTGATTATTTTGATGAGAAATTACACTAAGGGATAAATAAGAAATTTGAATGAAAGGAAATCTAAATTGTGCTTTATATGGACTATGATAGTTAAATTGAGTTGGTTTATGTAGGAAAATACGATTTATGAACTTTTGAATTGAATAGACAAAATGAACAATAGTTTGAGAATTGAATAAAGTTGTGGAGATAAATTTTGAGTACGAGATACATGAATTGCAATTGAATTATTTGTATGAGATTTGATTCATTGAAAAGATTAGGAATTATGTAAATTGTAAAAGAGAACTTTTGAGTATGAAAACTTCATGTTGTAATTATGAGTTGAAATTAAGGACTAGGATGTAGCTAAGCCTCAAACCGGCAAAATGAAAGAAAAGTTGAAATGATATTTGAAGTGAAAAGACCAAGTTTTGGGTCATGAGAAATGAATGAATAAGACCGGTATAGTGGGAGTGCTAACCCTAAGGGATTGATTTTGTTCATGATTCAATTAAATTAAGGACTAGTTACATAGTGAAGATGTGATGAAAGTAAGAGAAAAACATTGAGTATGAGGGTCATTGGATTGGCGGCGTGAGAGTATTCACAGGATGTCCCATGATACATCATGTGTAGGACGTGGATACTGCTCCAGAGTACCGTCCCGGTGGTGATGCTCGTGGGGTGTTTGGCGACTGCGGGTGGTGTCATGTCTATGGTAGGAGGTGAATTACCACAGGATGCCTGCAAGATGAGTCATATGTCAGTGCATTGGGATTCTCTCCGGGGCGCCTAGACATGAGTTCGTAGTTCGTAGAACATCTAGGATACTTACCGTAGTTACAGAAGTAGATTAAATCATGGCGAGGGATCGAACCCTACAAGATGAAAATGGTTAAGGGCTTGCCCTCGGACCTATGTAGTATGGGCTGCATAGACTCTGAACAAGTGCGCATTAGTGTCATATAAAGTAAATAGTTGCATTAAGGACTAAGTGCACATTCACAATACGACATCAATAGGATAGTCCCCTTAGCTTTATTTGTGAACAAGTTTTTGGTTTGTTAAGTATTGAGTATCGTTATACTGTTTCGGCATAAAGCGGATGGTCGTGTAAAATATTTCGTCAATTGAATGAACTGACGTGCCCACAGTTTTCCATGCAGGATAAATACATGAAAAAGACTAAGGAGGAATTGAGGCTTAAAGATTAGTCAAGTGTTGTTGTATTTCATTTATGTAATAGTTGTAACATTACTTTCGCATTTTTAATGTGTAAATGTAAATGTAACTCTGATGTAAAGTAAAGTTTTAATTTCCTTGTAAAGTTGTACGAAGTGAAGTGAAAAGATCCTGTGGAACTCGAATTCAGTCTATTTTGAAATTCGGGGTGTTACAAATTATGAAGTTAAAGTAGTATAGGCTAAGTTGTAAAATATTATAAAAAGAATGGAATAGTGGTAATATATATATAGAAATAAAGGTGGGGTTATTAAAGTCGAAAAATCTCTTTTGTTGTGGGTTCGCCTCATTGGTGTCCAACTGCAGCCTCGCCTCCTTGACATCAAGTTGCAGATATTCTTCCACAACATCTGGTTGCAGTTTGACTTCTGGACATTCAGTTGCAGATTTTGCCTCCCTAACATCCAGTTGCAGTTTACTTCCATTGATGTCTAGTTACAGATCTTCCCTCTCGACATCAGGTTGCACCAAAACGGTGAATGGAATGATGTAATTTTTCATATGTACTTGGATATTGAATGTTTAATTAAGTATGATGTTATGTTTTGGAATTTGGGATATAAAAATAAATGTAAAAGTTAGGATAGTAAGGAGAGAAAATGAACTAGAAAATTACAACGATAAAATGTTCAAATAGAAGTATAGATTTTAAATATCAAATATATAAAGTTTGTAGTAATGAAAAAGATTTATAAAAGTAAGATGAAAAATGGAATGAAATATATGCATGAGATTAAATGCGAATGTAAATGAGAAAAATAAATATGTAATGCATTAATTTTGGATTTCCTCGCTATTTTATTCTTCTATCCTGTTGCTTATTCATGTTAGCCTCTCATTCATGTCTATTTCTTGCATTTTGCCTCTGTCTTTTGTGTTCTCACTTTGACTTCTTGCTAGGCATTATCCTTGTTCATTCTTTTCCTGCTCATGTTCTCTTTGACTCTGGTGCAACTCATTCTTTTATTTCCTCCCGCTTCGTCGACCTGCATCACTTGGCTAGTAGCGCTATGCCAGTAGCTTGGAACATTACTACAGGTGAAGGTGTTGTCGTGTGTTCTCAGCTTTGTGAGCAGAGTCCCTTGGTTATTGGTGGTATGGATTTTGTTGCCGACCTGATTGTCATCAACAATTCTAGATTTGATGTGATCTTGGGGATGGATTGGCTTGGTATCACTCATACTATAATTGACTACTGCAAGAAGAAAGTGGTGTTCCAAATGCCAGAACGTTAATAATTTGAATTCTGTGCAGGTGAAACGCCGCTTGCTTATGTGGAGAAGTTGGTAAGTCAGGAAGTTGGAGTTATGGAGGAAGTGTGTGCTGATGATGTTGTCGCACCGTTGGTTGTGCAGGATTTTCTGGATGTTTTTCCTGAGAAATTGCTGGGATTACCGCCAGATCGTGAAGTGGTGTTCAGTATTGATGTTCAACCGGGAACAACTCCAATCTCTAAGAGTCCGTATAGAATGGCTCATGTTGAGTTGGCTGAGTTGAAGGAGCAGATTCAGGAGTTGTTGGATAGAGGTTTTATCAAGCCAAGCATTTCACCTTGGGGAGCGCCTGTACTATTCGTTAATAAGAAGGATGGTATTCGTAGGTTGTGTATTGACTACCGCGAGCTCAATAATGTCACAATGAAGAACAAGTATTCGTTGCCAAGGATTGATGACCTATTTGATTAATTGGGAGGTGCTTCTGTATTTTCAAAGCTGGATCATCGTTCTGGTTATTATCAGGTTAAGGTGAAAGCCGAGGAGGTACAGAAGACTGCTTTCGTACAAGATATGGGCACTATGAAATCTTGGTGATGCCTTTCGGAGTTACTAATGCTCCAGCTGTGTTCATGAGATGGATGAATCGGGTTTTCTATCCCTTCCTGGACAAGTTTTTTGTAGTGTTCATTGATGATATTCTGGTTTATTCTCCGAACCGTGAGGAGCATGCTGAGCACTTGAAGGTTATTTTGCAAACTTTGAGGGAGAATCAGTTGTATGGGAAGCTTAGCAAGCGTGAGTTCTGGCTGGATCGTGTGGCTTTCTTGGGCCATATTATTTCTGGTGATAGAGTTTCTGTCGATCCGTCCAATATTTCTGCAGTTAAGGATTGACCGACGCCGAAGTCTTCATCTGAAGTTCGGAGTTTTCTTGGTCTAGCTGGGTATTACAAGAAGTCTGTTCGGGATTTCTCAAAGATTGTATGGACAATGACCAATTTGACTGATAAGGATAAGAAGTTTGTGTGGGATGAGTCCTGTGAAGAAGTCTTCATTGAACTGAAGATTTGGTTGACATCAGCACCTGTGTTGAATATACCTGATGGATCAAGAGGTTTCGTAATTGACTGTGATGCTTCAGGTAGAGGGTTGGGTGCTGTTTTGATGCAGCGAGGCAAGGTTTTCGCATATGCATCTAGACAATTGAGGCCGCATGAGAAGAATTTTCCTATACATGATTTGGAGCTTACAGCTGTGATTTTTGCCTTTAAGCTTTGGAGGCATTATTTACTTAGAGACCGAGTGGAGATCTTCACTGACCACAAAAGTCTCAAGTATGTATTCAGTTAGAAGGAGCTGAATATGAGGAAAAGGCGATGGTTGGAATTGATGGCAGATTATGTTATAAGTTTGCAGTATCACCCTGGCAAGATTAATTCGGTACCTGATGCTTTGAGCAGAAGACCTGTTGCATGGTTCTTACTGAGCAGAAGGAACTTTTGGAAGCTATGAGGAGTTTGGAATTGGATGTGGTATTGCCTAGTTCTGAGCAGAGTTGTATGGTACTTCAATTGCAGTCGTCTTTGGTGGATCAGATTAAGGAGGCACAGTTTGGTGATGTGCAGTTGCAGCAATTTCGAGCTGAGGTTGAAGCTGGTTCTAGGACTGATATGGTGATTCATGAGGATGGATCTCTCTGCTTAGGGACCCTTCTATGTGTTCCAAAGGGAGAAGTCAGGTAGAAGTTACTTGAAGAAGCTCATTGCTAATCATACTCTATTCATCCCAGTGGTACAAAGACGTATCAGAATTTGAATTTGCATTTCTGGTGGCATGGTATGAAGAGGGCTGTTGCAAGATTTGTTTCTCAATGTCTGATCTGTCAACAAGTGAAAGCAGAACATCAGAGGGCTGTTGGTCTTCTTCAACCGCTTCCTATTCCAGAGTGGAAGTGGGAGAATATCATTATGGATTTCGTGACTGCTTTGCCTAGAAGTCCCAAGGGTCACAATGCCATTTGGGTGAGTGTGGATCGCTTGACGAAGAGTGCTCATTTCATTCCCTTCAGAGTTTGTCAGTCCTACAGAGAGCCTTGCACAGAAGTATATGCAGGAAATTGTGAGATTGCATAGTGTTCTTGTCAGTATTATATCAGACAGTCAGATCTCAATTTTGGGAGAGTCTTTAGGACAGTCTCGGGAGTAAGCTAAAATTTAGTACTGCATTCCACCCGCAGACAGATGGACAATCAGAGAGGACTATTCAGACCTTAGAGGACATGTTGAGGTCCTGTGTGCTTCAGTTTGGAGGATCTTGGGAAGATCATCTACACTTGGTGAAGTTTTCATACGAAAATAACTACCAAGCTAGTCTTAAGACAGCTTCGAATGAAGTCTTATATGGTCGGAAGTGTAGATCACCAGTGTGCAGGGATGACATTGGTGAGAGGAAGCTTTTGGGGCCAGAATTGATCACGAGGACTATTGATGTGGTGGCCCAAATCAGGAAGCATTTGCAAGCTGCACAGGACAGGTAGAGGAAATGGGCAAACATGCACAGGAGACCGTTAGAGTTCAAAGTGGGTGACCATGTGTTTCTCAAGGTGTCTCCATGGACAGGTGTGATTCGGTTTGGTGGTGGGGGACAAGTTGAGCCCTAGATTCATTGGTCCGTTCGATGTGGTGGAGCGAGTGGGCAAGGTGGCCTATAGACTTGCATTGTTGTCAGCTCTTTCGGGAGTGCATGACGTCTTCCGTGTTTCTCAGCTCAGGAGGTATGTTCGGGATGATAGTCTTGTCATTGACTATTTGAAGTTGTTGGTTCGACCAGATTTGACTTGTGAGATTCATCCAGTTTCGATTGTGGACAGGCGGGAGAAGATTTTGAAGAATAAGGTTATCAAGTTGGTTCGTGCTGCTTGGAATCCGCACTCGCCAGGTGAGTCAACTTGGGAGCTTGAGGATGAGATTCGGAAGAAGTTTTCCCACCCTTTTGAGTAGTTATTGTTCTTTTCTTTTCTTCGGGATTACCCTACTACCACTTGCTTAAATTTCGATGACGAAATTTTATTGTAAGGTGGGTAGGATTGTAACTACCATTTTCGCTATTTTCGTTTTTTCCTCTTTTGTAATATTTTATATGTAATTGAATAAAATACTATATTTATCTTCCTTGATTATTTTAATTAATTTGTTCTTGAAATGCTTCATTCTTCTTGAATGAGCTATTCTTATTGATCCTCATTTCTTTTATTTAATTATGGGTATTTTTTTTATTTGAACCCTATTATTTTTAGATCCCTCTCTTATTGAACCCTAAAACCCAATTTCAATTGTTCTTGACCCAAAACCACTAACCCAACATCCTATTACAATCTATAAATACAATCCTATTGTAAACCCTAAAATCACACAAATAAAATGTAGCGCCCCAAATCCCTATACCGGGAACCTGAGACCCTACTCCAGGAGTCGAACTTCAAAGTAGCCAAATCACAGAAGTACAGGAAATTTAAAAACTTTTATTCCATATAAATGTTACATTTACAAGGGTTACAATGTCCAAATAAAAGTTACAGTATTTACAACAATATAACAGTACTTGTATATGTCCCTTGGATCCTTGGACTAACTCGAGCTCCGTGGTACCTGTAGATCGGCTCCGGATACCTGCAAGGTGGGAAATGTCAGTACTTCGACTGACGCAAAGCTGGTGATAACAGCGATCCTCTAAAATTCAATCACAATCAATAATTTATGCAAAATAGAAAGGTGATGTGCCAAAACAAGGGTTTAGTGGATTTGGGTTCTAGTGCAGTGTCATGACATGACCTTATGTCTAGATGCAGCAAACTCACATGCCTAACTTCTAATGCAAGCAAGACTTTGGAGTACGAATGCATCCCATACTACATACGCCCTCAAATCTAGTCGTCTTTCTCCACAATATAGGGATTCGAACCCTCGCCATGCACCCTACTCTTGTACACACTCCAGTTCCCAATAGATTGTCCGTCGCCCAAGGAGATTGCAGCGGTCGGTCTAACTCCGCCCTGCAGTGCCCAAGTGGTCACCGCCAGTTGGTACCCGCGTACGGACCTCCTTAGAAACCACGTTGAACCTGGTCCTTACGACCCTTGGTTCCACATGTCCATTCATGGACTCTCGCATGCGTGTTCACCCCTGGCCCGGGTTATGAAAATATATATACCAAAACACAAACACAACCCCGCGCTTTAGGGACGTGAGCACCACGGAAGGTCAATTCCTTCGGGCCTCCCGCACCTTACTTCGGCAAAACTTTGGGAATCAACAAATCGAGCTACGAGCCGGAAACGCAATCCATTAGCGGCCGAGAACGTATCCCTATGACTGGAAGATACAACACCGACTATGGTTTACTAGGACTAATGCAATTTCCCAACCCCCTAATAATCCATTCTAACCCCTACCTTACTCTAATCATTTCGGGTAAGAATTACTGCTTCCACACTTGCCTATCAACCTCTGGCCCCTGGCGACACCGGTCCGGTTCGCCACTTTCCCAACTTGGACTCGTCCAGCAAAATGGCCTACGCCTGCAGCTACCCCGGCTATAAATATAAAAATTCCCCGTGAGCTCCACTCACTGGCATGCTCGGACGTCCTACGCTCGGCAGAAGTCTAATAATATAGGCTTGATAGGTGCAAGGTATCCTTTACCCTTGTGACTAACTCGAGTCACACATCCCACTAGGGGAATCAACAATCTCAATAACAGAGATCAACCATCCCTGGACACGAGTCACCGACTCGGCTCACACACAAGGAAAAAATGCCTTCACAATCCTTAGTCCTAATCCAGACTAAGCGACCTATGGGTTTCTGCCCAAATCTCAAAATGGTCATCCCTCTCTCGTTACAACTCCGATTGGAGTGTATGGCCCCAACCTGGAAAGGTACGATCCTAGGCTACAACTACCTAGTTGATCACCAGCTTAGATTCAACCATCTAAGTCCTCGATATAGCTTCTCAAGCTCCAACCTGCGTGCTTCCTGCGCACGGGCTGCACCTTACCATTAACACACAGACCTACTCGTTCATCAGAACGACACAAACTCAAATTCTGTAGAAGGGTGTGGGTGTTCTCAACAACTCTCTAGTTGGTCATGAGTACAAATTATACCATTAAGTCACCCTAACACACTCATCTATCATCGATACACCAATTCACACAATTGGTCTCTCCAATTCAGAGCACTCACCTCTACTCTAGTCCTCTGTCCAGTCTTACAAAAATCATAATAATTCAACCGTTCATTGGAATTGCCTCAAATTAGTTTTGTTGGAAAGGTCTAGGTGTCCACTACAACTCTCTACTGGGTCATGATCCTAAAAATATGCCTCTAACAGGTCTCAATTTCCCAATCTTTACAGAGTGTCAAAACTGGCTGAATACAGCACGGTGCTCAATCACAAAATCATAGTAAATTGCTCATTTGTCCAATTGACACAAAATTCATGGTGGTAAAACTAGACATCATACCCAACATTATGCAAAAGATCTCATGTCAAAATTCCAATTATGCAGTAAGTAATAGCTGTTGCAAGTTAGCACAGAAACCATCAAGTTTTCTAATTCAACATCAGATACTGGTTATAGATAGATTTTTCTCATGCCTCTAAAATCATCCTAATAATTTACTGATTTTTGTACATGATCAACATGCATTCAGGAACATTGAGTAAAAATTTCAGATCAATATCATGCCTCAATAAATCACGAACATTCCTACAATATCAACCATCCTTTTTTCTTTTCCTGAGTCTGCCTTACAACACATATCCATCTCACAATTTTATTAGCATATCAAATGATCATAGAAAACTCTGAAATAAATCATGAATCGTCCTAACACATAAATGAACAAGAACTTTTAATTTTGTGTTCTAATTCAACATATTGTGCTCTCGAAAAAATCCACAAAATGGTACTCCGAACCAGTTTTCTCTAGTTCCATTCTGACTTCTACTTCTAACCTTTAGAAGAGCAATCCTATGCATTCTAGCACACATGCATGCAACCAAATTTAATTAAAAGACAAGAATTTCAAGTTTAGAGAAACTTCCCACCGTAGGTTGTAGTAGTAGAAGGGATCTCTTCAAGCTTCTTCTTTGGAAATCTCCTTTTGATCATTCTCCTTCACTTCTTCTTTCTCTCCTCCTTCTCTTGTGGTGTTCTCTTTCTGAAAATTCCAGAGCAAATGGGGGGAAATGAAGTGGGAAATGAAGGTGATGGGAGGTATAGGCCGGATTTGATAGGGGGGGGGGGGGGGGGGGTAGGTTTAGGCTATAGGTGGTTTTGTAGACCAAAACCATGGCTTAGCCCATTGGTTTTGTGTGTGTTATGTTGGCTGCCCAACATAACCCTTAACGAGCTCCAACGAGTGTGAGACGCATGTTTTAACGAGCGCACGCAACCTATATTCACTGTAGTACCATACCGTATTATATTTGCATGTGCGTCGTGCTGAAAACTAGCGGTTATACTAGTATCGGTCCGTCTCATTCTCGTGCTTCCTTGGAATGCAACTCTCCCAAAAACCGTCCCGTAGCCCTAACCATCCACCACGATTGCAAAATCGACCCATAATACTACAATCAATTGCACGCATACTAACAATATACATACACATATGCATATATTCAGGTATCATACAAAATGGGGTGTTACATCACTCCCTCCTTAGAATCATTTTGTCCCCAGAACGTCCTTAGTGGGAGAAAGAAAAACAACAAACAAAATAGAAAACATTCAAAATAAATCCGGATATAAGGCCTTCATGCCGCTCTCCGGCTCCCACGTGGCTTCTTCCACGAACTGGTTCCTCTAGAGAACTTTGACCCTCGGGATAACCTTGTTTCTCAGTACCTTGTCCTGATGATCAAGTATCCTGACTGGTTTCACTCTACAGGAAAGATCTATCTGTAAATCCTTCGGAATCTCTGGCAACCGATGGCTCGAATCCGGGACATATTTCCGTAGCATAGAGATGTGGAACACATCATGCACTTGAGATAGCTCGCCCGGCAGCTCCAACTTATAAGCCATTCTGCCAATCCTCTTCAGAATCTTGTATGGTCCAATATACCTCGAAGCTAACTTCCCGCCTTTCCCAAACCTGATAATTCCTTTGGTCGGCGATACCTTGAGAAATACGGAGTTGCCTTCCTCAAATTATAACTTTCTTTGGCGGTTGTCCGCATAGCTCTTTTGCCTACTTTGTGCTCCTTGAAGCCTCTTCTGAATAAGCTCGATCTGCTCCGACGTCTGTTGCACAATTTCTGGTCCATATATCTGCCGCTCTCCTACCTCGAACCAACAAACCGACGTCCTGCATCTTCGTCCATACAAGGCTTCATACGGGGCCATACAATGCTTGCCTGATAGCTGTTATTATAAGCAAACTCTACCAAGGCTAAGTATTTTTTCCAACTTTCTTCGAAGTCCAAAATGCATGCCCGTAACATGTCCTCGAGAATCCTGTTGACTCTCTCCGTCTGTCCATCCGTCTGAGGGTGAAAAGCTGTGCTGGAGTCTGTTCTAGTTCCCAACGCTGACTGTAGACTTCGCCAGAATCGAGACATAAATTTTGCATCTCGGTCGGATACTATCGACACTGGCACTCCATGTAGCCTTACTATGTTCTCAATGTAGACCTCGGCCAACTTCTCGACTGTCCAGGTCATCTTTACTGGAAGAAAATGCACTGACTTGGTCAATCGATCCACAATCACCCATATTGAGTCATTTCCTTTAGGGCTCCTGGGTAACCCAGTGATAAAATCCATACTGATGTTCTCCCATTTCCATTCTGGGATGGGTAAAGGCTGTAACAATCCTCCTGGTTTCTAGTTTTCGGCCTTAACTTGTTGGCATGTCAAACACTTGGTGACAAACTCTGCTATATCTCGCTTCATCCCTGACCACCAATAGTGCTGCTTCACATCGCGATACATCTTGGTGCTTCCGAGGTGAATCGTGAGTAATGTGGAGTGAGCTTCCTTCATGATATCTTCCCTCAACTTCCCATCCTTTGGTACACATAGTCGGTTACCAAACCATAGTGAACCTTCTCTTATACTGAATTCTGCCAATTTTCTTTCATGTACTTGCTTCTTCATGTCTTCCATCTCTGGATCTTTGGTCTAAGCCTCTTTTACTCGCTCATCCATGCTTGGTCGTAACACTAACTGTGCCAGAACTGCACTTATGTGTTGTGTAACCACTTCGATGCCTGCCTGCCTGATCTCTTCATCTAGCTCCCTCTGGGTCGCTATCAATGTTGCCACACTTCTCTTCCTGCTGAGTGCATCTGCTACCACGTTGGATTTTCCCGGATGATATATAATCTCCGGCCTGATGTCTTCGAGTACTTCCAACCATCTCCTCTACCTTAAGTTGAGATCCTTCTGTTGGTAGATATACTTTAAGCTCTTGTGGTCAGTGTAGATTTCCACCTTTGCTCCGTAGATATAATGTCTCCATGATTTCAAAGCAAAAATTATCGCTGCAAGTTCCAAATCATGGGTTGGATAGTTCTTCTCGTGTGGTCGTAGCTGTCTCGAACCATACGCTATGACCTTGCCTTCCTGCATCAGCACACATCCGAACCCCAAATACGACGCATCACTGTAGATGACGTATTCCTTATCTTCCTGAGGTAAAACCAATATAGGTGCGGAGATCAAACGGTTCTTCGGTTCCTGAAAACTTCCTTCACACTTCTTCGTCCAGTCGAAACTTTGGTTCTTTTTGGTCAAAGCTGTAAGGGGTACAGCTATCCTTGCATAATTCTGGATAAACTTCCGGTAATACCCAGTCATACCCAGAAAACTTCTTACTTCCTTCACCGTCTTCGGTTGTGGCCATTCCTTGACCGCCTCTATTTTCTGAGGATCCGTTGCCACTCCCTCCTTAGAAAGGATATGGCCTAGGAATGCAACTTCCGATTTCCAGAACTCACACTTAGATAATTTGACATACAACTGATGCTCTTGTAACTTGCTCAAGACTGCTGTTAGATGTTCAGCATGATCCTCTTCCGTCCTTGAATATACCAAAATGTCGTCGATGAAGACCACGACAAATGAGTCGATAAACGGGCGTAGAATTCTGTTCATTAAGTCCATGAAAATTGCTGGAGCATTAGTCACTCCAAACGGCATTACTAAGAACTCATAGTGTCCATGTCGAGTTCGAAAAGCTATCTTAGGTACATCCTCTTCCTTGACTCGTACCTGATGATATCCAAATCGTAGATCAATCTTGAAAAATACTGCTGCTCCCTGAAGCTGATCGAACAAATCGTCGATCCTGGGAATTGGGTACTTATTCCGAATAGTTACTTTATTCAGTTCCCGATAATCGATACACATCCTGGATGACCCGTCCTTCTTCTTAACCAGCAATACTGGTGCTCCCCAAGGTGATGCACTTGGTCTGATAAATCCTTTCTGCAAGTACTCTTCAATCTTCTTCTTGATCTCATTTTGCTCTACTGGTGCCATTCGATAGGGTGCTTTGGATACTGGAGCGCTTCCTGGTTGAATTGTGATGCTAAACTTGACATCACGGTATGGGGGAATTCCAGGTAAATCCTCTACGAATACAAGTGGAAAATTCCTCACCACTGGTATCTTGCTCACCTCCTCTAGTACCCGTACTTCACTAGCAGTTGCGAAAGTCATTGCCTCCGATCTCTGCTCCCCGTGGAATACAAGTTCCACTCCTTCAGCTGAAATGATTACCTTCTTCTCCTCGCAGTTAATTTTTGCCTTATACCTCGACATCCAATCCATGCCAATAATGACATCTGTCCCGGCAAAACCCAACTCCAACAAATCGATACTTAGGGTTTCTCCACTAATCGGGAGCTTACATCTCCTATAGCATAGATCTGTAGTAAGGTTTGCCCCTAACGGCGTAGCTACCATCAAAGCTAAATCTGGAATTGCCTTTTGTGTGTATCTTGGTTTTCTTGAAAAAGATTTTGACACAAAAGAATGAGTCGATCCACTGTCAAACAAGACTGTTTCCAAAATTCCATTTATATATATATGTCCTGTTACAACAGTACATAATCCATCAGCTCCCAAAAACCCAAAATACAACTTAAACTCATACACCATTTGCTTACATACCAGTAATTACCCTTCCATCCTTTTCAGCATCCTTCTTGGTCAAGGCGAATACTCTTCCTTGATGCATGGGCTTTTTCCCTTTGTCGGTTGCTCCCTGACTCTG
Organism: Hemerocallis citrina; assembly: GCA_017893485.1. Classification (NCBI taxonomy): domain Eukaryota; kingdom Viridiplantae; phylum Streptophyta; class Magnoliopsida; order Asparagales; family Asphodelaceae; genus Hemerocallis; species Hemerocallis citrina. The sequence goes on along the minus strand of CM030362.1, from coordinate 169,283,135 downwards.
TCCTGTGGTTGTTCCTTGCCAATTGGGGACATTCTGGCTTGATATGCCCTTCTTGTCCACACTGGAAACATTTCACTGAATTCATCCTGGGGCATCGATCCATAAAGTGTCCCTGCTCTCCACAACGATAACAACTTCCGAGCTTGAATTCTCCTGCATTGGGATTGATCTTCTGGAACTTCTGGTTCTTGCCTTGCTTCTTGAACTTTGTTGCTGGGGTGGTTCTCTTCCCTTTGTTCCAGAACTCTGTCCTTCCTTGATTCTGATTCATATCTGCCTCTGTTGCTGCGGCTCTTCTCACCAGCTTGTCGAATCGGCGAATGCCCAAGGGTACCATCTTCGACCTCAATCCAGGCCTAAGTCCTTGCTCAAGTCTTTGGGCCTTCTTCGCTTCCTCCTGGACCATCTCCGGCGCATACCTTGACAACTGAGAAAACTTCATCTCATATTCTCTGACCATCATATTTCCTTGCTTCAAGCTATGGAACTCCATTGCCTTCCCCTCTTGCACATCCAAAGGGAAATAGTGCTGTCGGAATTCCTCAAGGAAATCTTCCCAAGTAATCTGTCCCTCTCCGAGACCACGCTTCACGGACTGCCACCAAACTTCGGCGTCCTTCTCTAGCAAGATTGTAGCGAGACATACCTTGCTGTCTTCGGGAGTCATCATCACCTCAAACACTGTCTCTACCTGACGTATCCAGTCATCAGCAGCTGTGGGACCAGCCTATCCTTCGAAGACTGGTGGCTTCATCCTCCTAAATGATTCCACCATCTTCACTGGATCAGTGTTCATCGCAACTCCTGGTGCTCTTTGTGGCGGTGCTTGGTTCCTGCTAGCCTCCACAAATGCTCCAATCATCTGACATACCCGAGTAAACTCTCCCCTTACATCAAGGCCAGTACCGTTGGCTCCACTGCCTTCGGCTTCAGTTTGGTCACTTCGGTTGCTTCTTGTCCTCCCTGCCATCTGAAAGCTAACACAGACACCATCAACCAACATCATAATGCAAAACCCCATAACACACTAACACTAGTCAAACATACTAGTTCCATTCATTTCAGAAAGGTTTTACAAAGATTTGTCAATACAGGATCACATCATCATTATCCCAAGGGTTCATACTACACCCATCAAAACAATAGCAGTCAGCCTAGCTATTCAAAAAGGTCGTCATCTATACACATCAAAAGAGATCCTATAACAATAGAGGAAGTCACTGCTCTCCTGCTCCTGGCGAGTCGCCAACCTCGAAGCTATCCCCGGCAGTCATATGGTCCAACAGATCCTGCATGTCGCAGACCTGTGTCCTCAGTGCCAGATACCTACTCTGCAGCTGACCCAGCCTCTCCTCATATCGGTGCTTCAACAGTACTACCCTCATCTTCTATTTCCTTTTGGCCCTCTCCAGCTTGGCCACTCTCCTTTCTGCGGTTATCAACGCCCGTGCGAGGTTCTCAAAATGATCCTCTAGCTGTCCGTGACTCCATTTATAGGCAGCCAGCTCCTGGGACATCCTGGTGATAACTTGTGCTAAGGCTGTGGGCTGTGGGGGTGGAGGTGGAAGTGGGGGTACAGAACCATGTCCATTTGACCATCCGTTCGAGTGTCCGTTGTCCAAGTTCGGCATCTGCAAGAGAAAATATGGGAATTAGTACAGATACGAAAAAATTATAAGGCATAAGTTGTAAAAGCAACATTATGAATTATAATCATCAGCTATCTGACTAAACCCAACTCTCGCAATGCACCTAAGTTTTAATTTTCCTGCTGTGTTGGACTAATATTTGAAGTCTGCTCTGATACCAACTTCTGTAGCGGCCCAAATCCCTATACCGGGAACCTGAGACCCTACTCCAGGAGTCGAACTTCAAAGTAGCCAAATCACAGAAGTACAGGAAATTTAAAAACTTTTATTCCATATAAATGTTACATTTACAAGGGTTACAATGTCCAAATAAAAGTTACAGTATTTACAACAATATAACAGTACTTGTATATGTCCCTTGGATCCTTGGACTAACTCGAGCTCCGTGGTACCTGTAGATCGGCTCCGGATACCTGCAAGGTGGGAAATGTCAGTACTTCGACTGACGCAAAGCTGGTGATAACAGCGATCCTCTAAAATTCAATCACAATCAATAATTTATGCAAAATAGAAAGGTGATGTGCCAAAACAAGGGTTTAGTGGATTTGGGTTCTAGTGCAGTGTCATGACATGACCTTATGTCTAGATGCAGCAAACTCACATGCCTAACTTCTAATGCAAGCAAGACTTTGGAGTACGAATGCATCCCATACTACATACGCCCTCAAATCTAGTCGTCTTTCTCCACAATATAGGGATTCGAACCCTCGCCATGCACCCTACTCTTGTACACACTCCAGTTCCCAATAGATTGTCCGTCGCCCAAGGAGATTGCAGCGGTCGGTCTAACTCCGCCCTGCAGTGCCCAAGTGGTCACCGCCAGTTGGTACCCGCGTACGGACCTCCTTAGAAACCACGTTGAACCTGGTCCTTACGACCCTTGGTTCCACATGTTCATTCATGGACTCTCGCATGCGTGTTCACCCCTGGCCCGGGTTATGAAAATATATACACCAAAACACAAACACAACCCCGCGCTTTAGGGACGTGAGCACCACGGAAGGTCAATTCCTTCGGGCCTCCCGCACCTTACTTCGGCAAAACTTTGGGAATCAACAAATCGAGCTACGAGCCGGAAACGCAATCCATTAGCGGCCGAGAACGTATCCCTACGACTGGAAGATACAACACCGACTATGGTTTACTAGGACTAATGCAATTTCCCAACCCCCTAATAATCCATTCTAACCCCTACCTTACTCTAATCATTTCGGGTAAGAATTACTGCTTCCACACTTGCCTATCAACCTCTGGCCCCTGGCGACACCGGTCCGGTTCGCCACTTTCCCAACTTGGACTCGTCCAGCAAAATGGCCTACGCCTGCAGCTACCCCGGCTATAAATATAAAAATTCCCCGTGAGCTCCACTCACTGGCATGCTCGGACGTCCTACGCTCGGCAGAAGTCTAATAATATAGGCTTGATAGGTGCAAGGTATCCTTTACCCTTGTGACTAACTCGAGTCACACATCCCACTCGGGGAATCAACAATCTCAATAACAGAGATCAACCATCTCTAGACACGAGTCACCGACTCGGCTCACAAACAAGGAAAAAATGCATTCACAATCCTTAGTCCTAACCCAGACTGAGAGACCTACGGGTTTCTGTCCAAATCTCAAAATGGTCATCCCTCTCTCGATACAACTCCAATTGGAGTGTATGGCCCCAACCTGGAAAGGTACGATCCTAGGCTACAACTACCTAGTTGATCACGATCTTAGATTCAACCATCTAAGTCCTTGACATAGCTTCTCAAGCTCCAACCTGCGTGCTTCCTGCGCACGGACTGCACCTTACCATTAACACACAAACCTACTCGTTCATCAGATTGACACAAACTCAAATTCTGTAGAAGGGTGTGGGTGTTCTCAATAACTCTCTAGTTGGTCATGAGTACAAATTATACCATTAAGTCACCCTAACACACTCATCTATCATCGATACACCAATTCACACAATTGGTATCTCCAATTCAGAGCACTCAGCTCTACTCTAGTCCTCTATCCAGTCTTACAAAAATCATAATAATTCAACCGTTTACTGGAATTACCTCAAATTAGTTTTGTTGGAAAGGTCTATGTGTCCACTACATCTCTCTACTGGGTCATGATCCTCAAAATATGCCTCTAACAGGTCTCAATTTCCCAATCTTTACAGAGTGTCAAAACTGGCTGAATACAGCACAGGTGCTCAATCACAAAATCATAGTAAATTGCTCATTTGTCCAATTGACACAAAATTCATGGTGGTAAAACTAGACATCATACCCAATATTATGCAAAAGACCTCATGTCAAAATTCCAAATATACAGTAAGTAATAGCTATTGCAAGTTAGCACAGAAATCATCAAGTTTTCTAATTCAACATCAGATACTGGTTATAGATAGATTTTTCTCATGCTTCTAAAATCATCCAAATAATTTACTGATTTTTTTAAATGATCAATATGCATTCAGGAACATTGAGTAAAAATGTCAGATCAATATCATGCCTCAATAAATCACGAAAATTTCTACAATATCAACCATCCTGTTTTTCTTTTCCTGAGTCTGCCTTACGACACATCCATCTCACAATTTTATTAGCATATCAAATGATCATAGAAAAATCTGAAATAAATCATGAATCGTCCTAACACATAAATGAGCAAACTCTTTTAATTTTTAGTCTAATTCAACATATTGTGCTCTCGAAAAAATCCACAAAATGGTACTCCAAACCAGTTTTCTCTAGTTCCATTCTGACTTCTACTTCTAACCTTTAGAAGAGCAATCCTATGCATTCTAGCACACATGCATGCAACCAAATTTAATTAAAAGACAAGAATTTCAAGTTTAGAGAAACTTCCCACCTTAGGTTGTAGTAGTAGAAGGGATCTCTTCAAGCTTCTTCTTTGGAAATCTCCTTTTGATCCTTCTCCTTCACTTCCTTCTTCTTTCTCTCCTCCTTCTCTTGTGGTGTTCTCTTTCTGAAAATTCCAGAGAAAATGGGGGGAAATGAAGTGGGAAATGAAGGTGATGAGAGGTATAGGCCGGATTTGACAGGGGGGAGGGGGGATAGGTTTAGGCTATAGGTGGTTTTGTAGACCAAAACCATGGCTTAGCCCATTGGTTTTGTGTGTGTTATGTTGGCTGCCCAACATAACCCTTAACGAGCTCCAACGAGTGTCAGACGTGTATTTTAACGAGCGCACGCAACCTATATTCACTGTAGTACCATACCATGTTATCTTTGAATGTGCGTCGTGCCGAAAACTAGCGGTTATACTAGTATCGGTCTGTCTCGTTCTCGTGCATCCTTGGAATGCAACTCTCCCAAAAACCGTCCCGTAGCCCTAACCATCCACCACGATAGCAAAATCGACCCATAATACTACAATCAATTACACGCATACTAACAATATACATATACATATGCATATATTCAGGTATCGTACAAAATGGGGTATTACATAAAAACCCTAATTAGCTGCTTTTTCTCTCTCCTCTCTAATTCTCTCTCCCCGATCTGCAGCCAACCCAATTTTCTGCCAACCCAACTTCACCCTCCTCGACCTCCAATTCCTCGTCAGCCCTCGAGCGACGCCACCGCCACCCAGGCCTCCCTGAGCGACGCCCAGATCCCAACCACGACCTCTCCTCCCCTGTTTCCCTGCCGTCTCTCTGTTTCCTGCCCAAACCAACCGCAGCCGAGCCTCCTATTGACCACCCCGACGCCCCGTACAGTCGGCCCCCCGTTGCTTTCGTTGCTCATTGCCACTGTTGCTGTATTATTTGAGTTCTTTTGCACGTATTATACTTGTGCTATATTCGTGTGTTGGTGGGTTCGTTGCTCCGAGATCCTCATCCCATTATTCTTGGTATTCAATTTCGTCGTCCTAAAGAAAAGTCACTTTCCTCTTGAATTGAACAACATATCAAATTCAAGTTTTATTGAAATTCTTGCAAGTAGATCATATTCGTTATCATATTGTTATATTGATTACTTTCGTTGCATCTATTGAGGGTTTACACAAGCTAACTCCAATATTTTTAACATCGTGCCACTTTTGACTCCAAAGATCGTAACTTTCATGCATTCATGTAATATTCATAATATGGCTACACATATAATCATATCACAATTAATTATTGTAGAGATAATTGCTTGGTTGTATGTTTGATTGATCAGTTGATGTTGGATGTTGTTAGAATTGTGTATGTGTGTGTTTTAATTGCATTTATCATGTTATTACATCTTTCATGTTCATAACATAATTTATTGACTATAGAATTCATACCTATCATGTTTAATTAATTTATTTCATGAAAATTTTTCAAAAATCTGTATGTTGCTTGCTGGCTGTATGTTGTCTGCTATTTTGTACGGCGTTAATGATCTTAAAATGAATAACTTTTTGATATAGAGTTGTAGCCTTATCTTTCTAGTTTCCGAAACATCTTCAATTTCTAAATTCCGAGTTGTGTAGCAAAAATTATGCACGTTTTACTACAGCTGTGTTTTTAGTTCCAGATTTTCAAATTCTTGTATATATGATGTTTAAACTTTCAGAAGACTGATCATATGTTAAAACTTTGCTCTAAAAATTTTTAGATTGTTACTTAACATGTTTAGGAATCTAATAAATATTTTAAATGAATTTTATTTCGAATTTTTGCTGATTCTAAAATTATAATAATATGATATCGAAATTCTGCCTAAACATGAAATATGTAAAAAATACTGTGTTTGACCTAGCTACTGTCATCAGGATTTTGATCTTTAAATATGCGTTGGAACCGTGTGAAAGTCTAGTTTCTAGAATTTTTGACGGATTCAGTTTTTGAGTTCTGAAACAGCGGGAAATTATATTTCATAAAGACTACTCCTATCCAGAATTTCACTTGTCAGTTTACATGAATTAATTGTTCCTATATTGTAGCCTTACATGATTTAGAGTGTGTACCTTGCATTGCATGATCCTAGTAGCCTATTTTCATCCTTTTCACTGTCCTATTCAAGTTATCATCTCATTGTTTCTTTATTGTTACAATCGTTCATCGAATTGTCCCTTAAGTGCATATTGTACTGTTGCATCGATAAAATAATTAACAAGCCGGGTTTTAAAGGGTGATTTCAGTGAATAAAGTAGAGACTGTACTTGGAAGAGGGGCCCGTGTTTTCCTAAAAAAGGTTCTGGCTAGTGTATTTATCATGTGATTGTGGATTACGGTCATAACCCAGTGTATCGTGTACCGTATCGTTGCCGAAGACCGTATCGTGCACCGAAAGGTGAATAGTGTTTACCGTTGCCAAGTACATGATCTACAGAGTACATCACTTAAGTCTAAACGAAATTGTATGTGTGCATCGAACTGTGGTATGGAATATATGAGACACAATAGTACGTGTATTAGTTATGATTAAAATGATTAATAGACATAATGATTGACACATCACCGATATTGCATATTGTACATCATTGTTCCTATTGATATTGGATATTGTCTAAGTATTATTGATATTGATCATTGATTATTGTTACCGAATATTAAATTATTGTTACATCATTATATCGATTACCGTGATATTGATTATTGATTGTTGTCCCATGTTATTGATTCCTATTGATCCATTGAATTTATTGTTATACCATTATTCCATTGTTTTTTATTTTCTCTACTTGTTGTCCACGACTTGCTCTAAGGACAAATTTTCTCCTCTTTTTAGATGAAGTGTTCACAGGTGATCTTGAAGAATTACCTGCTGGAATTGGAGAACAAATATTTTGAAGATCTTTGTGCTTTCTAGTTGCTTATTATTTCATTGAACTATGTATTGGGACTTATTATTATTGTGTTGGGATTTATTATTGTATTGGGCTTATGACCCGGATTTTATTATTTGTTTCCAGACGTTGAATTATCGTATTTGGATATTTCATATTTCTTCATTCCAAGTATTATTGTTCATGTGATTACTATTATTGTCTGCGTAATTGTTCTGTATTGATTATATTGTTGAGTTGATCGAATAAAAAGCTTATGGGTGACGTTAGTCATTCACTGGGCCAATGTCATGTACTCGTATTCCATATTTTTGGGAAGCGGGGCATGACAACTCTCCCTCTTTTGAAGGAGTAGAGCGGCGGCTCCACAAGTGTCGACCCTGATCATGAGTACCTCAGATGGCTCGGAGGATGTCGTGCTTAAAGTTTTTCAGTTCGGATCTAGTGACTGGGGCCTCTTGCTCTTTGTTCTTCTCATTAAGCTTTTGACTTTCACTAGTTGGGCTTCTTTCTTCGTTGTACCCCGTATGAGAGGAGGAGCGCCTTAATCCCTATCTTCGTGAAGTGTTGCTTCTTCGGGTTTTCTAATGTTCTGAGCGGGAGGCTTCACACCTAAACGTCTCTCATTCAAGCGAATCCGGAGGTTATACTCCTATTTTCTGGAGTTGATGAGTTGGCGTAGGTCACTTGACCCCCGTGGACCCTTCGAGGACATCAAGTGCCTGGCGGTAGTATAGACTGAGACATGGTCGTGTAGAGAGTGTTATTCATGATGTGGTTCATGGCAGCTTTGTCGGGAGCCTCTCGATGCATCTCCGTTAAGAGGAGCTTGATTAGGCTGTTGAGGCAGATCCTTCTAAAAATGAGGAATATGGTCCTCTACATGGGGAGTTTGTTGATGAAGGGGAATGACCTGATGACTTGATACCGCTGCTCTCCCTCTTGACTTTGGTGGCATGGCAGGAGAACTCAGTATTTCTCATGGCAAGTTTTGATCTGTGTAGTTTTTCGCGGGCAGAGCCAATTTGTTGCTTCTTATTTTGGTGTGGGAGCAAACATACAATGAGTTTATATTTTGAAGGAAACTACCAAAAGATCGGACCTTTAATTATCGCTGTAAAAAGTAGTTAGATCTCCTGAGATTGAATTTGGACCGTTGTAAGATCACCGTGGCTAGGATCTGACCGTTGTTGACGCGGCCGATGGATCTGCAAAAAATCCTGAAACACCGAGGTTGGCCCCGGCGACAAACCCTCCGACGCTCAAGCCAGAATAAGAGAGAGGAAGAAATTTTCAGAGTATAAAAGATTGATTACTTTCTAACTGAGGGAGGGTGGAGAGTATTTATAGGCCTGATAATCGGTTAGAAGATTGACATAAATTTGTTATCTATTGTAGAATCCCTCCTTAAGAGATAGAATCAGTTACTCTCTAGGTGGAGACAAGATATTTGACTTACAACCCTAATGGGTTGGGTCTCTCTTGGTGGGTCCAGTCACTTTTAATGCACTTGGAAGCGGACCATGTCTTGTTAGTGAGCCTGAAGAATATTTGAACCTGTTAGGGAGGCCCATTACTGGTAATATTTCTGTAGAAGCTTTAAGATCTGTGTTGGAATCGTACGCCCTGATTTGCTGCGATTTTTAACATTATCAATCTCAACGTTTACATGTATATTTGATCACTTAATAAGAAAGACTAAACGAAGGAGAGATTAAGTTCAGATGAATTGCATTTAAGCCTTCTATGAATTAGTTGAGTAACCTAGAGATACCGTAAATGAGGATTGCATTAACGAAAAGCACGAATAGGATAGATTACTAGTACCAAAAAATATTACCGAGGATCACTTCGTTAGAAGTTTAGAACAAAATTTATTTATCACAAACACAGTGAGACCAATTATATGGTTTAACGAGAAAGATAAACATGTAAGTTTGTTAATATAAAGTTAATCAAACGTATCAAACTAAGTTGATTATTTGTGGTTTATATCCCACAGCGCCTTCTCCATCGGTTAAATTAATATTCAAATATATATAGCAAATGCCAGTAAGTGTGTTTTCTCCCAAAGAGAGGTTAAATATCTTGAACTTGATGTTATTGATGCAAAGCATTGTCCGACAACAATAATAAACGTGAGATCCAAATCGCTAGTTGCAAACAGTGCCACACTTTTAGTAACAGTACTAGATAAGTTCACACAAAAAAATATATATATATTGATATGGTATAAATTACGTGGCCCCATCTGGGCCCTTAGATCTGCTAAAATTCCGCTCTCCTGTGATCATCAGGTCAAACAAACCCAACGGGCTTCAACTAGTTCAGGCCCATAGACAAACAGGTCCAGCCCGGCCCGTTAGGATCTTAGACTCGTTTGCCCTTGCCTATAAATACCAGACTCCCTCTTCACTTTCAAAGGTAATCAATCTTCTCCACCTGAACCCTAGCTACTGTTGATTTCTCAGTGACTGACTAAATTGTCGGAGGGCCTGTCTCTGGGAACTCTCCCGGGGTCTCTAGGCATTGTGCAGCTCTGAAGATCTGAGGTGAGCTCCCAACATCCAAGCCGAACTACGAGCCTCAACCAATCTTCTGCTACTCCCGAGCCGGTCCTACATGTAACGCCCCGAATCCCAAATACACTGAATTCGAGATGTTCTACAGGATCTTTTCACTTTCTTTAGTACAATTTTACAGGGAAATTAAAACTTTTCATCATACATCAGAGATTACATCAAATTACATCTTTCTTTTGCACAGCGGAAGTAAAATACAACAATTGAATACAAGTACAACAGCTTGATATAATCATTAAGCATCCAATCCTCTTTTAATCTTTAACATGACATTTACCTGCATATAAGACTGTGGGTATGTCAGTTTATTCAACCGACGAACATTATACACGGCCATCCTCTCTATGCCGGAATTAGTATAACTTAATTTTCCATATTTAGCAAACACAAACTTGTCACATTCAAACTAAAGGGACTACCCTATTGATGTCGTGTTGTGTTTGTGCACTTAATCCTTAATGCATTTATTAATGTTACATGACACTAATGCGCACTTGTTCGGATTCTATGCATCCCATACTACATAGGTCCGAGGGCAAGCCCTTATTCGTTCTTCATCTTTATAGGGTTCAATCCCCCGTTATGTCTTAGTCTACTACTGTAACTACGGTAGTGTCTTAGATGTCCTATGATCTATAAGCCCATGTCCAGGCAGCCTGGAGGGGAATCCCACGCACTGACACGACGCATCGAGCAGGCAACCTATGGACAATTCAGCCTCCGCCATGGAACAATGGCACCACCCATAGCCACTCGAACATCCCACGAGCGTCGCCACCGGGACGGTACTCGGGAGCCGTATCCACGCCATGTCACGACGCATCATGAAGGACCTGTGAATACCCTCTCGCCGCAAATCCGTTGGCCCCCATACCCGTGTTTTTCTTCTACTTTCATCACATCACCACTGTGTACTAGTCCTTAGTTTTATTAAAAATCATGAACAAAATAATCTCTAGAGTTAGCCTCTCCATCAACCGGACTTATTCATTTGTTTCATCTTGACCAACCTTGGTCTAATTTCATCTCAATTCATTTCATTTCTCAATGCCGGGGAGACTTAGCTACTCTATTTCAGATTTCATTTCACAATCTTCAACTTGAGTACTTACAACTCATAAAATTCATATTCATAGCCAACAAGTTTCTTTTTCTTTTCACCAACATGATTTTAATTCCATAATCATACATGAACTCATGCACTTTATAATTTCACATTTGAAATTCATATTACTAATAAACATTCATACTTCATATTTTGCACAATATTCTCAAGTGAGAATTAATAATATCATGTCACACAACAAGGTTCGTTTTGCCAATTACTTTCTAATAAATCCACTTCAATTTATCTTTATAACCTATACTTTCATAAGTGTGTATCTTAGGACCATAGTTCTAATTGTGCCTTTTGTTCACAAACCACATTGTATTTTATTCAAATAATACCCAGCTCAATCTTATAAAATTCCTTGCCTTTTTATGAGAATTACCATATTTTTTCCATATTTTTTGGACATCACAAACTCACAAAAAAATATTTTTTTATAAGTGCCGATGGGAGGAATCGAACCCAGGCACGACGGAAAGAGAGCCAAGAGCACCCGCCACATGGCCGAACTGTGCTAGCAGTATGAAAGGGGCGAATTAGGTGTATATGCTTTCGGTCGACAGTTGTATATATTTTCAAATAGGGTGAAAAAAGGTGGTGAACACAGGATTCGAACCGCACCTCTCAGAGAAGCCAGCCGCACTTAAAGACCGCCTGAGCTAGTAGCTCAGGTTGTCACAGTCCCAAGTTAAAATCCATATGTTTCATTTTACTACAGTTGTTAAAACAACTCGATGTTCAAGTCAATTTTGGTTCATATTGACTTTATACAAACTACTGAAAAATTCCAGATTTAATCTCCTTTGCTAGATCTTCATAACAGTAAGTATAAAATAATTTTTTGTACTAAAAACATAATTTTTTCCACACAATTTAATAAATTGTTCATTAAGACTACCAAATCCTTTATTTTCGACATTGAATAATCAATTAGTCTTCTAATCTCTTTTTTTTCACAATTCTCTTATGATAATTCCCTGTTGTTAATCTTTATTCACAAATACATACATTTTTGGATTTGTCCCTACCCATATCAACATCAAAGTTTATTTAGCACATGAATAGGTAAAACTCAAAACTACAAATTTTTGAGTGATTCTTCTTTAATGACAACAAAATAATTTTATTAGTTAATCTATGTCACAACATATACTACTACTCATTAATTAGTATAATTGCAACTCAATCATTCAAGAAAAATCATTCTTTTCAAATCAAAGTGTACTCTTTTCTTAATCAATTTCATGTTTCAATCATACAATTTACAAGCGATCTAATTGGGGATTTTCATACATCATGCTAGCAATATTCCACCATCATTCATTCAAATTAATAATCATGGAGAATTCTATATACAATTAAATTTCATGCTAGAATTTCACACACAAGTTAATCACATCATTTCAATCCATTCATACACTAACTTTTCAATTTAAGTGTGTTCTTATTAGTATTTTTCATGCATAGTGTTGATAATTAAAACTAGCATAGATTCCTACATTAGAAATATGAAAGTTTTACCCACCTTGAATGGAGAGAAACACAAAAAGCAACAAGTCCTTGTAGATGAAAGCACATCCTCCTAGACAAAGCGCGCACAAGCTCCACACCAAACCTCCTAGCACACCGAATGCTTCTCTATGAGATAACCGGCCACTCCAACCAAGCAAACCCACACAAACTCTCTATCTTTTATAACTCACACTATTACTACAATAATACTATAGCTTGGAAATATAATTTGCATATGAAAATTAGCCATGAGAGGGGGGGTATTTATACTAAAAGATAAGTGAAATGGAGGGCTAAGATTGCTTTGGTGGTTGTAGAATGAAGGGTCTAGATTAAGGTAGGAGTTAGAAAAACTACCCACATAGCAGAAACTACCTCCATGATCACCATGTCAAAATCAAAATTCCCTCCAAAGAAGTGTGCCAACCGGCCACCAATAGAGAGTGTGCATTGCACGTGTACGTGTAGTGCACGTGCATGCAACTAGGCCAAATTTTTGTACATTTTAAATTTGTATAAAAATAAATTAGTAAAAAAAAGTCTTCTACATGACAAGTTTAATTAAAAGAGATTAATTCATGGGCTTTCTTTTTGGGCCAAAATAATTTATATAAAAATAAATAAAATAAAATACATTTGGGCTTTTAAGAAAAGGCCTTTTTAGCTAAATCAAAAATAAGGCTTTAAAGAAAGGCTTTTTGTACAAAATAATTTGAGAACACATAATTAAATATTTATACACATCATTATAAAAATAATTCAACCCAAAATATTGCACGTGCACACTATGTGCAAAATAAATAATTTTTCATTAATTGAAAAATCAGGGTATTACAGCACTCCCTCCTTAGAATAGTTCCGTCCCCGGAACTACAATCAAGAGCGAGAAACAAAAAAAAAATAAAAACATACAACACTCATACAAGAACAAAGATACAAAAATACAATCAAGCAAAAAGCTCAGGATAGTCCTTCAACATCCTCTCCTCAGATTCCCAAGTAGCCTCTTCAACCAAGTGGTTTCTCCAGACTACCTTGACCATCGGTATCGTCTTATTCCTCAAGACTTTCTCTCGACGATCAACAATCTCAACAGGAGACTCGATGTAATTCAGATCTAACTGCAAACCTTTCGGCACTTCAGGCAAATGATGACTCGGGTCTGGAATGTAACCTCTCAGCATAGACACATGAAAGACATTGTGCACCTGAGACAACTCTTCCGGTAATTCAAGCCGGTAAGCAGTTTTTCCGATCCTTTTCAATATCTTGTACGGACCTATAAACCTCGGGGCTAACTTCCCGCCTTTGCCAAATCGAACCACACCTTTACTGGGTGATACCTTCAGAAAGACGAAGTCACCAACCTCAAACTCAAGGTCCCTTCTCCGGTTGTCTGCATAGCTTTTCTGCCTGCTCTGAGCTTCTACCAACCTTTTCCTGATCAGATCAATCTTCTCAGAAGTCAGCTGTACAAGCTCAGGACCAAACAACTGACGCTCCCCTACTTCATACCAACAAACAGGAGTCCTGCACTTCCTGCCATACAGTGCTTCGTACGGCGCCATCCCAATGCTAGCCTGAAAACTGTTGTTGTAGGCAAACTCCACCAAGGGTAAATGCCTTTCCCAACTGCCTCCAAAGTCTAGTATACAACACCGAAGCATTTCCTCAAGAATACGATTGACTCTCTCGGTCTGCCCATCGGTTTGCGGATGAAAAGCAGTGCTGAAATCTGTCTTGGTACCCAAAGCTGTCTGAAGACTCCTCCAGAAATGCGAAGTAAAACGCGCATCTCGATCAGACACAATAGTCGAAGGAACGCCATGAAGTCTGACAATCTCACCAACATACATCTCAGCTAACTTGTCCATCGAAGCAGTGAGTTTCATCGCCAAAAAGTGAGCGGACTTGGTAAGTCAATCGACTATAACCCAAATAGCATCATTGCCTTTAGAACTCTTAGGCAATCCCGTGATGAAATCCATACTGATGTTATCCCACTTCCACTCCGGAATAGGTAACGGCTGTAATAGACCTCCGGGTCTCTGATTTTCGGCTTTGACTTGCTGACAAACCTCACACTTCGCGACAAATTCAGCCACATCCCGCTTCAAACCTGACCACCAGAAATGCTGTTTGATGTCTTTGTACATCTTAGTACTCCCAGGATGTACAGACAGAAGAGTAGCATGCGCCTCCTGAAGAATACTCTCTTTCAGGTCCGCCTGATTTGGAACACACAGCCTCTCTCCGAACCACAGCACTCCATCCCTGATTTGAAATCCGGGCAACCTGCCAGCACTGACCTGCTCCTTTATCTCCAAGATATCAGCATCAACTTCCTGACTTGCAATGATCCTTATATTCAGAGTAGGCTGAAGCCTCAACTGAGCCAAAGATGCTCCCAATCCTTGCAAGACAACCTCAATACCTGCCCGATCTAACTCCTCAATCAGATGCCTCTGAGTTGTAATCAAACTGGCCAAACTACTCTTGCGACTAAGTGCATCAGCCACAACATTAGCTTTTCCAGGATGATACTTGATCTCAGGTCGCATATCCTCAAGCACTTCCAACCATCTCCGCTGCCTCAGATTGAGATCCCTCTGCTGATATATATACTTCAAGCTCTTGTGATCCGTGTACATGTTCAACTTCTCACCGTACACGTAGTGCCTCCATTGCTTCAAAGCAAAGATAATCGCAGCCAACTCCAGATCATGAGTCGGATAATTTTTCTCATGCGGTCGTAGTTGCCTAGACCCATAAGCGATTACTCTTCCTTCTTGCATTAGGACACAACCAAGCCCCCGATGTGAAGCATCGCTATAAACATCATACTCAACACCTGCTCTAGGCAAAGCCAAAATAGGTGCAGTAGTCAGCCTATCTTTCAACTCCTGAAAACTCGCCTCACATTGCTCAGTCCACTTGAAACTCACATTCTTCTTGGTCAGTCCAGTAAGCGGTACAGCTATCTGAGCATAACCTTGAATGAATCTCCTATAGTATCCAGTCATCCCAAGGAAACTTCTGACTTCCTTCACTGTAGTAGGCCTTGCCCAATCTCTTACTGCCTCTATCTTCTGAGGGTCAGTTGCCACTCCCTCCTTAGAAAGGATGTGACCTAGGAATGCCACTTCAAATTTCCAGAAATCACACTTGGATAACTTGGCGTACAACTGCTGCTCTTCCAACTTCTGCAAAACTGCCGCCAGATGCTCGGTGTGCTCCTCCTCAGCCTTGGAGTACACGAGGATATCGTCGATAAACACCACGACGAAAGAATCAATAAACGGCCTCAGAACTCTGTTCATCAAGTCCATGAAGATTGCGGGTGCATTCGTCACTCCGAATGGCATAACTAAGAATTCGTAATGCCCATGCCGAGTTCTAAATGCAGTTTTGTGCACATCTTCAGCTTTCACTCGAACTTGGTGATATCCTGATCGAAGATCTGTTTTGGAGAATACAGCTGCTCCTTGTAGACGATCAAACAAGTCATCAATTCGAGGAATCGGATACTTATTCTGAACAGTGACCTTATTCAGCTCCCGGTAATCGATACACATTCTCATCGATCCATCCTTCTTCTTTACCAAAAGCACTGGTGCTCCCTAAGGTGACGCACTAGGTTGAATAAAGCTTTTTCCCAACAGTTCCTCAATCTGCCGTTTCACTTCATCCTGTTCCACTGGAGCCATCCTATACGGTGCCTTAGAAATGGGTGCACTTCCCGGTTGAACAGTGATGCTGAACTCTACATCACGATGCGGAGGTAACCCAGGAAAATCTTCCAAGAACACTGTCGGATAGTCCCGAACCACAGGAATCCCTTGCACTTCCACAGGAATCTCTTCCTTGCGGATAGTTGCCACCAGCTTAGAACATTTCCGCTTCCCTTGGAACGTGACTTCAGGTCCACCTGGAGCCTTCACTGTCACCGTCTTGGTCTTACACTCGATGCTTGCACTGTACACCGACATCCAATCAATGCCAATGATAACATCGACTCCCAAGATAGTCAGCTCGATCAGATCAATGCCAAAGATTCTATCCCCAATCACTATCTCGCAATCAGCATAATACCGATCAGTGGTTAAAGTTTCCCCTGACGGAGTAGCTACTGCTAAGATCTTGCCTGGAAAAATCTTCGGTTCAACTCCCAACACTTTAGCAAACTTTGGAGACACAAATGTATGAGAGGATCCAGTATCAAACAATACGACAGCTTTCATTCCATTAAGATAGAGTTCGCCTGTTACATAATACATACCATTACATAACAGTCTCACTAAACAAAGGGAAAAGAAATGACAAAGACTCTAAACACCAGCCCTCGTACCAGAGATGACCTGATCTGCCTCCTCAGCATCAGCTTCTGTCAAGGCAAATACTCGCCCTGATTGGTACGGCCTCTTCCCAGCCTGCTGCGTTGGTGTGCTGCTGTTTCCACTCTGGAGTTTGGGACATTGAGATCGGTAATGTCCCGCTTCACCACAGTTAAAGCAAGTCACCGCAGGAGGTCTCGCCACATTGTTTCCAGGTCCTCCAGCTACACTAACAGCATTCGCCCCTGTCGGTTTGAACCTCTGTGCAGATGGTTGCCCCTTGAAACTCCCAGAATGTGCAGGCCTCTTTCCAGACTGCCAGTTGTTCCTCCTGTTCTGAACAACTTGGAACTGCTCCATATCCGCCTCCGTCGCTGCCGCCCTCTTGACCAGCTTATCGAATCGCCTGATACCAAGGGGTATCATACGAGATCTCAAGCTAGGCCTCAGACCATGATCGAACTTGCGAGTTTTCTTGGCCTCATCCATCACCAGTTCTGGAGCATACCTGGAGAGCTGAGTGAATTTGGTCTCGTACGCTCTCACCGACATGCTGCCTTGCTGAAGCGACAGGAACTCCATCGCCTTCTTCTCCTGGACGTCGGAGGGAAAATAATGACTGCGGAATTTTTCCAGAAATTCCTCCCAGCCAAGCAACAGACCTCCCATGGTCCTCTTCATGGATTGCCACCAAACCACCGCATCCTTCTCCAGCTGCAAAGTCGCCAACTTGACCTTGCTACCCTCCGGTGTCTCCAACACCTCAAAGATTGTCTCCACTTGCCATATCCAGTTGTCAGCCGCATCTGGGTCTGACTTTCCCTCGAATACAGGTGGTTTCATTCTCTTGAACGATTCCACCAGCTTAATCGCCTCGGGCACTGGATTCGCCGGCCCTCGACCTTGGTTCTGAGCCACTGCATTCAGCGTCTGGTAGACCCTTGCAAGTTCAGTCTCCAGATCCAAACCTTCCCCATTCCTAGCTCCTCTTCTCGACATATTCTGATGCAAAAGATCCATCAAATTCGAAGTATATGACAAGAATTTAAACCAACTTGCTTTTCATTGAATTCCAAAGTTTATACATTCGAATTTAAAACATTTTTGACATCAGAATGAAAGAAACAGAAGCTACAACACTCTAACTCCTACGGGTCCTCTTCGCTGCTCGAAGTTCTTCCCGCAGTTCATCAACCTCATCCTTCAGCACATCAGTTAGGTTCTTTTTCTTCTCAAGTTCCCAAATCCGATGACTGAGAACAGAATAGTCGGCCTTCCGCTTCTCCAGCTGAGCCTCCAACAATCCAACTCTCTCCTTCAGGGTTTCCACTTGCCTCTGAAGAGAAGTCACAAGACCACTTGGAACTGGTACTTCTTCTTCGTCAGAAGAAGAATCATCAGATGAATCCGGAGGTGGGGTGATCTCTCGGGATTCAGGCCATTCTTCACCGTCAGAATCAACTTGCCCTAGATAGTACTCGTCCTCGGAATCAGCCTGTCTAGGATGGTACTCTTCCTCAATGATATGCCAGTCGTCGCCTCCAGCAGGGTCGAAGTGATCAGCCATCTTAGAAATAGAGAGGAAGAAGCATAAATCTTAGAGCAACACAAATGTAAGTCACTTACATTTAAATCTCTAGACTCAAACACACACTCTAATGTCCACTTCTAGGGTGTCGTTCCCTATAAATTTGTACAAGTGTGAAAGTGTAGAAAGCGTGGCTCTGATACCACTCTGTAACGCCCCGAATCCCAAATACACTGAATTCGAGATGTTCTACAGGATCTTTTCACTTTCTTTAGTACAATTTTACAGGGAAATTAAAACTTTTCATCATACATCAGAGATTACATCAAATTACATCTTCCTTTTGCACAGCGGAAGTAAAATACAACAATTGAATACAAGTACAACAGCTTGATATAATCTTTAAGCATCCAATCCTCTTTTAATCTTTAACATGACATTTACCTGCATATAAGACTGTGGGTATGTCAGTTTATTCAACCGACGAACATTATACACGGCCATCCTCTCTATGCCGGAATTAGTATAACTTAATTTTCCATATTTAGCAAACACAAACTTGTCACATTCAAACTAAAGGGACTACCCTATTGATGTCGTGTTGTGTTTGTGCACTTAATCCTTAATGCATTTATTAATGTTACATGACACTAATGCGCACTTGTTCGGATTCTATGCATCCCATACTACATAAGTCCGAGGGCAAGCCCTTATTCGTTCTTCATCTTTATAGGGTTCAATCCCCCGTTATGTCTTAGTCTACTACTGTAACTACGGTAGTGTCTTAGATGTCCTATGATCTATGAGCCTATGTCCAGGCAGCCTGGAGGGGAATCCCACGCACTGACACGATGCATCGAGCAGGCAACCTATGGACAATTCAGCCTCCGCCAAGGAACAATGGCACCACCCATAGCCACTCGAACATCCCACGAGCGTCGCCATCGGGACGGTACTCGGGAGCCGTATCCACGCCATGTCACGACACATCGTGAAGGACTTGTGAATACCCTCTCGCCGCAAATCCGTTGGCCCCCATACCCGTGTTTTTCTTCTACTTTCATCACATCACCACTATGTACTAGTCCTTAGTTTTATTAAAAATCATGAACAAAATAATCTCTAGAGTTAGCCTCTCCATCAACCGAACTTATTCATTTGTTTCATCTTGACCAACCTTGGTCTAATTTCATCTCAATTCATTTCATTTCTCAATGCCGGGGAGACTTAGCTACTCTATTTCAAATTTTATTTCACAATCTTCAACTTGAGTACTTACAACTCATAAAATTCATATTCATAGCCAACAAATTTCTTTTTCTTTTCACCAACATGATTTTAATTCCATAATCATACATGAACTCATGCACTTCATAATTTCACATTTGAAATTCATATTACTAATAAACATTCATACTTCATATTTTGCACAATATTCTCAAGTGAGAATTAATAATATCATGTCACACAACAAGGTTCGTTTTGCCAATTACTTTCTAATAAATCCACTTCAATTTATCTTTATAACCTATACTTTCATAAGTGTGTATCTTAGGACCATAGTTCTAATTGTGCCTTTTGTTCACAAACCACATTGTATTTTATTCAAATAATACCCAACTCAATCTTATAAAATTCCTTGCATTTTTATGAGAATTACCATATTTTTTCCACATTTTTTGGACATCACAAACTCACAAAAAAATATTTTTTTATAAGTGCCGATGGGAGGAATCGAACCCAGGCACGACGAAAAGAGAGCCAAGAGCACCCGCCACATGGCCGAACTGTGCTAGCGGTATGAAAGGGGCGAATTAGGTGTATATGCTTTCGGTCGACAGTTGTATATATTTTCAAATAGGGTGAAAAAAGGTGGTGAACACAGGATTCGAACCGCACCTCTCAGAGAAGCCAACCACACTTAAAGACCGCCTGAGCTAGTAGCTCAGGTTGTCACAGTCCCAAGTTAAAATCCATATGTTTCATTTTACTACAGTTGTTAAAACAACTCGATGTTCAAGTCAATTTTGGTTCATATTGCCTTTATACAAACTACTGAAAAATTCCAGATTTAATCTCCTTTGCTAGATCTTCATAACAGTAAGTATAAAATAATTTTTTGTACTAAAAACATAATTTTTTCCACACAATTTAATAAATTGTTCATTAAGACTACCAAATCCTTTATTTTCGACATTGAATAATCAATTAGTCTTCTAATCCCTTTTTTTTCACAATTCTCTTATGATAATTCCCTGTTGTTAATCTTTATTCACAAATACATACATTTTTGGATTTGTCCCTACCCATATCAACATCAAAGTTTATTTAGCACATGAATAGGTAAAACTCAAAACTACAAATTTTTGAGTGATTCTTCTTTAATGACAACAAAATAATTTTATTAGTTAATCTATGTCACAACATATACTACTACTCATTAATTAGTATAATTGCAACTCAATCATTCAAGAAAAATCATTCTTTTCAAATCAAAGTGTACTCTTTTCTTAATCAATTTCATGTTTCAATCATACAATTTACAAGCGATCTAATTCGGGATTTTCATACATCATGCTAGCAATATTCCACCATCATTCATTCAAATTAATAATCATGGAGAATTCTATATACAATTAAATTTCATGCTAGAATTTCACACACAAGTTAATCACATCATTTCAATCCATTCATACACTAACTTTTCAATTTAAGTGTGTTCTTATTAGTATTTTTCATGCATAGTGTTGATAATTAAAACTAGCATAGATTCCTACATTAGAAATATGAAAGTTTTACCCACCTTGAATGGAGAGAAACACAAAAAGCAACAAGTCCTTGTAGATGAAAGCACCTCCTCCTAGACAAAGCGCGCACAAGCTCCACACCAAGCTTCCTAGCACACAGAATGCTTCTCTATGAGATAACCGGCCACTCCAAGCAAGCAAACCCACACAAACTCTCTATCTTTTATAACTCACACTATTACTACAATAATACTATAGCTTGGAAATATAATTTGCATATGAAAATTAGCCATGAGAGGGGGGGTATTTATACTAAAAGATAAGTGAAATGGAGGGCTAAGATTGCTTTGGTGGTTGTAGAATGAAGGGTCTAGATTAAGGTAGGAGTTAGAAAAACTACCCACAACTAAGAAACTACCTCCATGATCACCATGCCAAAATCAAAATTCCCTCCAAAGAAGTGTGCCAACCGGCCACCAATAGAGAGTGTGCATTGCACGTGTACGTGTAGTGCACGTGCATGCAACTAGGCCAAATTTTTGTACATTTTAAATTTGTATAAAAATAAATTAGTAAAAAAAAGTCTTCTACATGACAAGTTTAATTAAAAGAGATTAATTCATGGGCTTTCTTTTTGGGCCAAAATAGTTTATATAAAAATAAATAAAATAAAATACATTTGGGCTTTTAAGAAAAGGCCTTTTTAACTAAATCAAAAATAAGGCTTTAAAGAAAGGCTTTTTGTACAAAATAATTTGAGAACACATAATTAAATATTTATACACATCATTATAAAAATAATTCAACCCAAAATATTGCACGTGCACACTACATGCAAAATAAATAATTTTTCATTAATTGAAAAATCAGGGTATTACACTACAACCGGGGATTAGACCAACGTCAGTGTCGTGCCTTCCGCTTCACAAATTACTAGAACTCACATCTATTGCCCCCACACCCAAAAACAAGTAGCATCAGGTTGGCGCCGTCTGTGGAAAGCGTACGACACCTACATAGGTCCGACCCTGTCTGAGGACATCACCTCGAACCTAGGCGCTTTGATGGCTCCCAAAGCTAGAAGGGCCATCATTTCTAGACATCGTCCAGACCCTCCTCCCCTTCAAAGCCACATCGACGCCCAGGGCTCTAGCCAACCGCGAGCCAATGGCGCCGCCAGACCCGGACCAGGTGCTTCACACTCTGTTGCAACTGATCTGCGGCGCGTCATTCAGAATCGGCAGGCCAGTCGAACAAGAGGAGGGGCGCTTCCAAATCGGTCCCGAACCACGGAAGGCAGCTGACCCTAAAAGGGGAACCGGGGCACAGCCGCTCACCCCAAGGACCTCCACCCTGGCGTGGCCCTGTGGATCCGACCCCTGTCACAAGGGCCGAGTTCCAAAATTTTAGGAACGAGGTGCTTCAGACAATCCGAGGCGGTCCTTGGACCGAGTCGCGCAAGAACTCCTACCCTCAGTCATAAGCCAGGGGCGGCGAATCCCACGGATCGACCCGCCCACTAGAACAAGAAGATGCCGTCCTTCGACGCCTCTGGGACATGGAGAACCGCCTCGCCCATCTCAGCGAGGGTGGGCCGATGCCAGGCCCAGGGTATAGGCCGAACCGACCCCCATTCTCCACCCAGATCTTAGAAGCCGAGAGCCCCAAAAATTTCAGGCCCCCCAATTTGAAACATACAATGGCGAGGGTGATCCCGCTGATCACATGGAAGGGTTCAAAACCCTCATGCTGATTCACAACACCTCAGATCTTCTCCTATGCTGTGCCTTCCCTGCCACCCTACATGGTCCTACTCGGGAATAATTTTCAAAACTCACCCCCGGCTCGGTCTTCTCCTTCGACCAGCTAGAAGCGAGCTTCCTAGCCCACTTCGTGACTAGCAGAAAAGTCGAGAAGACGAGCGCATACCTTCTGAACCTTAAGCAGAAAGAAGGGGAACCCCTCCGCGAGTTCGTTCGCAGATTCACCGCCGAAGCGAGGTCGGTCTCCTCTCTCGATGTGGGCATGGCTTACGCAGCTTTTCGGCACAATGTTCGCCATGGCCAGCTCAAGGCATCCTTGGCCAAGAAACCGCCCGTTGACTTCTCCGACTTCCTCAACAGGGTTGAGAAGTACATTCGGGCCGAGGAAGCTCTACACCTTGAGGGAATCTAGGAAGCTATGACCAAAGGGAAGCGGAAAGCGGACAATGCCGAGCCCGCCAAAAAAGCCACGAAAGACGTGGCTGGTCTGTAGAGGCTTCCCCCGGTCCCCCGTTTTGAAAGATATACCCCGCTGACCTAGAACGTATCAGCCATCCTCATAGAGATCGATGACAAAGGGACCATCTGACACCCTCCCTGACCGAGCAACAACAAAAAATGGACCAGAAGTTCTACTGTCGGTTTCACCGGGTCCATGGCCACGAGACGGACAACTGTCGCGCTCTTAAAGATGAGATAGAGGCCCTCATCCAGCGAGGGTACTTGAGGAAGTTCACCCGAACTAACCTGAGGGACTGGGGGGACCAGAGGAATTCGAGGCCTTCGCCTCCTCTTCGAACGGTCGGCTAGCGACCTGACCGAGATCCCGAGCCCGAAGAAACGGGGGGACTTGCTATCCTACACTGTGTCCACGGTAAACCCATGGGGGGAGAATCCAAAACCTCCCACATGGCCTTTCTGCGGGAGGATAGCTTGGTCCACGACCAACCTCCCTCTACGATTGAGCAGCGGACTGTCTCCTTCTCAGGAGAAGACCTCGAAGGCTTCCGACTCCCGCATTGCAACGCGCTCTGGTCATCAGCCTCGGCATGGCCAACCACGAGGTACGGCGTATCCTCGTGGAAAATGGTAGCTCGGTAAACATCCTCTTCCTGGCCACCTTTGAAAGCCTCAAGCTCTCTCGCAAAATGTTGAAACCAGCAGGGTACACGATCCATGGATTTTCTGGCATCCCTGTCCAGATCGAGGTTATTTTCACACTTGACGTAACAGTCGGCACGGCCCGGACCCTTAGGACCGAAGCAATGGATTTCATAGTGGTCAATGTCACGGCCGCTTATAATGCCATCCTCGGCAGATCCGGCTTGTGCATCCTCTAGACAGTTCCTTACGCCTACCACTTAAAACTCAAGTTTCCCACCGACCACGGGGTGGGTGTTGTCCGAGGCATTCAGGAGTCGGCACGTTCATGCTACATGACCACGGTGGGGGGGTGGCGTCTTTCCCCTTGACGCGGTAGAGCTCCATTTCGAGCGTGGATTGGAACCCGTAGATGTGCTTGAAGAGGTCCATTTTTCTGAGTAAGAAACATCCAAGTGGTTCCAGGTTAGCCTATCCTTGGCCCCACACTAAAGCAAACAATCATTGAGTGCGTTCGCTGAAACTCCGACCTCTTCGCATGGACGCAATCCGACATGCCGGGAATCTTTGAAGACATCATAATGCACCGGCTGAGAGTCCGACCAGACACAAAGCCAGTCCAGCAGAAGAGGCTTAAGTTCGCCCCCGATTGACAACTAGCGGTCAGGGAGGAAGTTGGGAAACTCCTCTCGGCGCGATTTATTCAGGAGTTCAGCTGCCCAGAGTAGCTGGCTAATGTGGTGATGGTGAAGAAGGCTAGCGACACATGGAGAATCTACATTGATTTCACAGACCTGAACAAGGCCTGTCCAAAAGATCTGTTTCCGCTCCCGAACATTGATGCCCTCATAGATGCAACAGCAGGGCACGAACTACTTAGCTTCATGGATGCCTTTTCAGGCTATAACCAGATAAGAATGTTCTCCCCAGACATACCAAAAGCCGCCTTCGTGATCGACCAAGGCCTTTATTGCTACCGGGTCATGCCCTTCGGGCTGAAGAATGCCGGCGCCACTTATCAAAGGCTCGTCAATAGGTCTTTAAGGACCATATCAGGTGGAACATGGAGGTGTATGTTGACGATATGCTAGTCAAAAGCTGTTCGGGCCAAGATCATGTGGCCGACCTCGAAGAAGCTTTCGGGGTCATGCGATCTCACAATATGAGGCTCAATCCCTCCAAGTGAACCTTCGCCGTATCCTCGGGAAAGTTCCTCGGGTTCGTTGTGAGCCACCACAGCATCGAAGAAAATCCTGAAAAGATTCGAGTCATCTTCGACATTGCTCCCCCAAGAAACACCACGGAAGTGCAAAGGCTCACGGGACGACTAGCGCCCATCGACCGTTTCTTCTCCATATTTGGAGAGAATTTGCTACCATTCTTCGAAGCCCTTAGAGGGGCAACAAGCTTCGAGTGGGCAACCCCCCAGCAGGAGGCATTCGACCAGCTGAAGGCATACCTTGCTAACCTGCCGCTCCTCAGTAAGCCGGAGCCGGGAGAGCCTCTGTTCGTCTACTTGGCCACCACCAAACACGTGCTCAGTGCCATGTTGTTCAAGGAGGAGGACGGATCGCAGAAGCCCCTATACTGTGTTAGCAAAGTCCTACTTGACGCGGAGGTCAAATACCCGAGGACGGAGAAAATTGCCTATGCATTGATAATGGCAGCACAGAAACTCCGCCCCTACTTTCATGCCCACTCCGTCCGCGTTCTCACAGATCAGCCTCTTAAGACAGTCCTTAACAAGCCCGAAAGTTCCGACCGCCTCAACAAATGGTCATTCGAACTCAGTCAGCATGACATCAGCTACCACCCTCGGACAGTAATCAAAGGCCAGGTGCTCACGGAATTTATTACTGAATACACCATCCCCGAGTCCTCAGAAATTCAGTAGGACGCCCGGGCTTAAGATGTCTACGTCGACGGTTCGTCCTGCGAGGAAGGGAGCGAAGCGGGCATCATCCTCAGAGGCCCCGACGACTTTATCCTTCAGTATTCTCTTCGGTTCAATTTTCCAGCCATAAACAACGAGGCAGAATATGAAGCTCTAGTCTCGGAACTCACATTGGCCTACCGAGCGGGCGCGAGGCAAATACAAGTCTTCAGTGACTCACAACTCGTGGTCAAACAGATTATCGGAGAGTACGAGACCAGTGACCACCGAATGACCCAATACTTGGTGCGAGCAAAGTAGCTTCTGCAGCTCTTTGTGATGGCGGACGTCCATCGGATCCCAAGAGAACAAAACTGTCCCGCTGACTCCTTGTCTAAACTCGCGTCGTCTTCTCTCGGAGGATTAGACCGCATGGTCCTAGTCGAGGTCCTTCTTAAGCAAACAATCGAAGAACCAGAAGTCTTCTACCTCACCAACGACAATTTCACCGAGACATGGATGAGCCCCATACACAGGTTTCTGACAACTGGCAAGCTTCCACCAGACCTAGCCAAGGCACGAAGCATTCGGGTGCGGTCTGAAAGATTCACCTTAATTAGGGGCGTGCTCTTTAAACGCTCCTACACCAAGTTAGACGAGAGAACCTATCTTCGCTGCCTAACACCATACGAGGCTAAGTACGCCCTGGAAGAACTACATGAAGGGATTGTGGGGTGCCATATGGGTAGCAGTTCACTGGCCCGGAAAGCACTAATCCACGGCTACTACTAGCAAACTATGCTACAAGATGCTAAAAACCTCGTCTGAAGTTGCGGCACCTGTCAAAGGTTCTCCCCTGTTAAACACTCTTCCCAGGCCGAGTTGAAGTCCCTTGCTAGTCCTACTCCCTTCGCCATGTGGGGAATGGACCTGGTCGGCCCCTTTCCACCGGTGACCGGCCAGAGGCGATTTCTTATCATGGTCGTTGGCCACTTCACCAAGTTGGTAGAGGCGGAGCCCCTAACTACCATCACCGAGCATCAGGCTCAACAATTCATCTAGAAACACATAGTTTGCTGATTCGGGATCCTGCACGTGCTAATCACCGATAACGGAACTCATTTCACCGACAAAAACTTTCGAAAGTTTTGCGATGACCTCAGCATTCTACAATGCTTCTCGTCAATCTCTCATCCCCAATCGAACGGCCAAGCCAAAAACAGCAACCGTAAAATTCTTGATGGTCTGAAGAAGCGGCTGGATCAACCGCCTAAGGTTCTGTGGGTCAAGGAGTTGTCAAGCGTCCTCTGGTCACATCGGACTACTATGAGAATTTCGACCGGAAAGCCCCGTTTCAATCTGACATATGGGACCGAGGCGGTCATCCCACTAGAAGTCGGCCTCCCATTGCCGCGGTACATGGGCTTCAACGAAGAATCAAACTCAAGTGACCTCCGGGCCAACCTGGACCTCGTTGACGAGCTACGGGAAAGATCCAGCATCCGACGGGCCATTTACCAACAACGGGTCGAGAGGCTCTAAAACAAGAAATTTCTCCCAACCAACATCAAGGAAAGGGACATCATGCTCCGAAAGCTAGCAATCTCCCAGCCTACAACCAGAGGCAAGCTTGCCCCCAACTGGGAGGGCCCGTATAAAATCTCCCAGGTGGTACGTCCCGGCACATATCGCCTCGAAGGCTTGGGGGGCAAGATAGGTTAAGAGGCCGTGGAATGCGGAGCACCTCATCAAATTTCAAGAGGGAAAGTGAGGGAGAGTCCACTGTTGTAACCGCTACGCGCCAATTCTCTTGTAAGCAAATGGTCATGGTACAAAAGCAGCACATTTTTTGTTGATTCAAAGTTCGTACAAATCACACACCAACTTTCTCACAAGCTTGGATGCCCGACACTCGACATGTATCTCGAGCAAAGCACCCGCTTTCTCACAAGCCTGGATGGCCGACGCTCGGCATGTATCTCAAGCACGACACCAACTTTCTCACAAGCCTGGAGGCCCGATGCTCGGCATGTATCTCGAGTAAGGCACCAGCTTTCTCACAAGCCTGGATGCCCAATGCTCGGCATGTATCTGCAGTAAGGCACCAGCTTTCGGACAACCTTAGACGTCGAGCATCTTTCCTGGAAATATTAGTCACAAGACTGAAAAACAGCCAAGATAAGACAATCGTCTTCTCATATTATTTCATCAAAGGAAATTGCGTCATTACAAAGAGAAACGAAAATACATTGGTAAAACCTATTCCAAGGCTCCTGTGTCGGAACCACAGGGTCAAAGCAGACGAGCTCTAATTCGGCCGACCAAGTCGGCTCCTTCGTCGGGTCTCCCAGTCTCGCCAAGGTGGACAGACTGGCAACGGAGCTCTGTGCCTCACAAGGCCTTGCCGGACCAATGCTTGGGGTCGGCAACGAAGCACCATCAGGAGGAAAGGGGCCAATAAATGAAACGGACCGGGACCCGGACATCCCGAGCATTATCTTGTATCACTGCACCTCCAATTCCTTCTCTACTATAACCTCACGGAGGAAAGATTCAGACGAAGGCCGCTGGGTAGAGGTACTGGCCATCGAAAACGGAGCTCCAGTAAGGTCTAGGTCACAGTCGGATAACAACTTCTTGAACCTCGCCAGCTATACGCTGAGCCCCTCGTACTTGTCCATAAAGTACTTGACAGCGGCCTCACGGTCACGAGCATCCTTACAGTATCGAGCCAAATCAAACTCCATAGCCGAGATCTTACCTTTCAATCGGTTCACCTCTGAGCCCACAAGGTCCCCCGCTGGGGGTCACTGTCATCTGCCAAAAACAGAGGAATATCACTCCGAGCTAAAAACACTTGGCTAAAAAATCAAGCGAGAAATTCGTCGAAGTTAAGAGGTTCGGCCAAAAACGCTTTTCATTGCTAAAAATGTAATTTTACAAAAAGTGTGGTGGCCAGTCCGCTTTCGGCTATTACAAAAAATGCAAACAAAAATGAAACAAGGAAAAGAAACAACGATGACTACTACTGGCCCACCTCTTCCTCGGCTTGCTTTTCAGGGTGGAGCTCGTCGTCCGCGGCATCGTTATCATCCCCGGGAGTCAGCAGGAGCTCAGGCACGTCCAACTCATAATGAAAGCTGCTTAGGTGAATGAAAGTGCTTGACATGTCGGATCGCCCTTGCATAGACCACGTCCTGGGCCTCAATCACCCAGTCCATCCCGGCCGTCTCCATCTCCTGCACTCGCTCGTCGCCCTCCTTCCTTAGGCCAGCCATTTTCTTCATATAAGCATCCTCCTAGTTTGCCAACTCCGCTCGGAAAGCCTGAATTTGGCCCCCGAGCGCCGTCTTCTCTAGCTCGAGGTTCATAGCCTCCCGCTCCCAGCACTGGGTATTCCTCATCTCGTTCGCCATCTCCTTCTTCTGCAGCTTCGCCAGTTGAGCCCCCTCTACGCAAGCCTGCAACCGACGAAAACTAACTTAAGAAAATGCAAAATACTTCAACACAATCAACTGTCATTTTACCTGCAAACTCGCTAGAGCCCACTTCATGCATGAGGACTTGATGGTATCGCACTCCCAGGCCTTTTGATCTCAGGGCGGTGCAATCTTCTCGACTATCTCGATGGCCACCGGCCTGTCCGAGACGGTATTCCCAGCCTTAACTCCCCAATCCGAAGCCCAGGGCCGCTGACCCACCTCGCCGACAATCTGGTCGGCCGTTGGAGCGATGGGAGCAGGACCCGCCTTCACCACAGAGGCGACTGTCTGCCTACTAGAGCTAAGGCCCGATTTCGAGCTCTTGTGCTTCTTCGGCGATTAGAGTGGGGACTCCTCCACAACCCCCTCTGGAGGGGTTCTCCCATGCTTCTTGTGACGAGGAAGGTCAGCCTTCTCGGCCGCCTGCTTCTTTAGCAGCGCCCTCCTCGTGGAAATTGCATCATCATTCATACCTGCAAAGGGGAAAATCACGTAAGCCGAGCGAAAATACTTGAAAAAAAACTAGATAAAAAAGTGCTACAAAGGAAGATTTGGGAACTTGAGAGAAGAAAGCAAATGCGAGAAATGAGGGAGGGATGGAGGATATATAGCATGAGAGGTGACTCCTCGAATTTCGCGAAAAGCATGACATCATCATTTCCACGTGTCACCACCCTATTAGACCACAGATCGTCCGAATTCCCATGGCCCTCACACTTGAAACTTGGCTAACACCTAGGACACACCAAATGGTAAACCACACTTCTGGAAGAAGGATGGCCTCATAACGACCAAGTCTGGGTGGCTCAACGCTCGATAAGTACTGCGAGCACCCACCTAGTTTTTTCCAACAAAGCTGCCTAACAAAGGCCAAGTCTGTGGGGCTCGACGCTCGGCAAGTACTGCAAGTACCTACCTAGCTTTTTCCAACAAAGCTTTCCCTCAAGGCTTCAGGGCTCGGTGCTCGGCAAGTACTACGAGCACCCACCAAGCTTTTTCCAACAAAGCTACCTCTCAAGTTTGGGGGCTCGGCGCTCGGCATGTACTGTGAGCACCCACCTAGATTTTCCAACAAAGCTACCTCTCAAGTCTGGGGGCTCGACGTTCGGCAAGTATTGTGAGCACTCACTAGCATTTTCCAACAAAGCTGCCTCTCGAGGCTTCAGGGCTCAACTTTCGGCAACTACTGCGAGGACCCACCTAGCTTTTTCCAACAAAACTGCCACTCGAGGCTTCAGGGCTCGACGCTCGGCAAGTACTGCAAGCACCCACCTACCTTTTTCCAACAAAGCTGCCTAACAGTGGCCAAGTTTGGGGGGGCTCGATGCTCGGCAAGTACTATGAGCACCCACCTAGCTTTTTCCAACAAAGATGCCTAACAAAGGCCAAGTCTGGGTGGCTCGACGCTCGGTAAGTACTGCGAGCACCCACCTAGCTTTTTTCCAACAAAGCTGCCCCTTGAGGCTCAGAGCTTGGCAGTAACTTTGAAAACCCATTCAGCTTCTCACTGGAGTTGCCTCACTTGAAGCTCTCCGAACCGACCCTCCAAGCTCGGAGCTCAGCGGTGACTTTGAGCACCCACTCAGCTTCTCATTGAAGTTGCCTCACTCGAAGCCCCCCGAGTCGACCCTCCAAGTTCAGAGCTCGGCAGTGACTTCGAGCACCCACTCAGCTTCTCATAGGAGTTGCCTCACTTGAAGCTCTCCAAACCGACCCTACAAGCTCGGAGCTTGGCAGTGACTTCGAGCACCCACTCAGCTTCTCACTGAAGTTGCTTCACTTGAATCTCTCTGAGGCAACCCTCCAAACTCAGAGCTCGGCAATGACTTCGAGCACCCACTCAGCTTCCCACATAAGTTTCCTCACTCGAAGCTCTCTGAGTCGACCCCCCAAGCTCGGAGCTTAGCAGTGACGTCGAGCACCCACTCAGCTTCTCGCTGAAGTTGCCTCACTCGAAGCTCTTCGAGTCGACCCCCCAAGCTCGGAGCTCAGCAGTGACTTCGAGCACCCATTCAGCTTCTTACTAGAGTTACCGCACTCGAAGCCCTCCGAGCCGATCCTTTAAGCTCGGATCTCGGCAGTGACAGCGAGCACCCGCCTATCTCCTCTCACTAAGCTCCCCTCACGGAGTGCTCGGCACCTATCGGACGAATTCATCCCTCGGCCTTCGGCCCTCTGTCTCGACCCTCGGCCTTCGGCCTCCGACCTAAATTGCGACCAGTTCTAATAACACCCCTCAGGGATTCAGAGCAACAAATCTTTGCCAAATACTTCCCTCTTTTCTTCCCATAGAGATAGACTACTCCTACACGGCTGGGTTACACAGCCCTCCAGGAGTGGAGGGCTTATGATATGGTATAAATTATGTGGCCCCATCTGGGCCCTCAGATCTCCTCAAATTTTGCTCTCCTGTAATCATTAGGTCAAACAAACCTAACGGGCTTCAACCAGTTCAGGCCCATGGGCAAACATGTCCAACCCAGCCCGTTAGGATCTTAGACCTATTTGCCCTTGCCTATAAAGATCAGACCCCCTCCTCACTTTCAAAGGTAATCAATCTTTCTCCCCTTGAACTGTAGGTACTGTTGCTTTCTCAGTGACTGACTAGATCATCGAAGGGCCTGTCTCTGGGAACTCTCCCGTGGTCTCTAGGCATTGTGCAGGTCCGAAGATCCTAGCCGAGCTCCCAACATCTGAGCTGAGCTACGAGCCTCAACCTATCTCCTGCTACTCCCGATCCGGTCCTACAACCGGGGATCAGACCAACGTCAGTGTCATGTCTTCCACTTAACAAATTACAAGAACTCACACATATTGCCTCCACACCCAAAAACAAACAGCATCAAATATAGATATATAATAAAACACAAAGATAGTTATCAAGTGACTCTTCTTCAATCCCCCCAAAATCAAAGGCCCAGAATTAACCTCACAAAACACATTCCCCCCTCCCCCCCCCCCCCCCCCCCCCCGAAAGTTCCCCCCAAAACTCAAATTCAAATCCTCCAACCCAAAACAATTCCTTTATTTATTTAATTATTTCTCTCTCTTTCTCTTCCCGATTAAAAAAATTAAGAAAATAAAAAAAATTTAAAAATAAAAAATAAAAAATAAAAACTTAAAAACTATAAAACTTAAAAAATTAAAAATTTAAAAACATTAAAAATAATTCAAAAATATCAAAAATGTCAAAAAATTATATAAAATTTTAAAATTTTAAAAATATTTAAAATATTAAAATATTTTTTAAATAATTAAAAATTAAAATTAATAAAATTAAATATTTAAATATTTAAAATTTTTAAATTTTATATTTTTTTAATATTTTAATATTTTTAATTTTTTAATTTTTTAATTTTTGAAATTTTGAAAATTTAAAAATCTCAAAGCAAATCCAAATCCAAATCCAATGTCGAACCCCAATCAAGAGGTTGTCGCCGATATTTGATCCGCTGTTGATTCCGTATCGGTGACTTCCCTCCACCAAATCGAGCGCGAATATCAAGCGACTCCGTATCAGCGACTCCCCTCCACCGAATCCAGAGCCTCTATATGCGATGTGACAACTCTAATTTCATCTCATTAACCAAATTCTCATTCTAATTTTTATTTTTGTGTATGCAGGGGATTACTCAGTTTTTTACGGACTCGAATTTTGTGTGTGCATGGAATCTAAGTTCAGAGAGGTGTGATTGTTTTATTTTTGGGTTAAAAGAAATTTAATTTAGTGATTTATTTGATGAGTTTTTATTTGTTTTGATTTAAGGTGTACACAAGTGAGAGATGGATTATTTGATTGCCTCAATTTGGGCTTCCAAACCATAGCAGGATAGGTAAGCTGACCAGCAACCTAAAATAACTTAGCAAATATTCAACATTAATTTCTTTACTACAAGGGAAAATACTATCGTGAAGTATTCTCTTCACTAGTTATTAGAAACCATGGATAATATAACCTAAAAGAACTTTTAGTGTATGTTTGGATATATAGGATTGGGATGACTGAAGTTTACCAGTGAATGGTGCAAACTCTTCACTCAAGAAAGACATTTAAAGTAAATTTGTTATTTATCCATTTTGATTTTTTTTTATAAAGGTGCAATGGGGTGACAAAGTGGAGATAAAAGAAATGATTATCTTGGATTAGAGTTTTGAGAATTTCATGTATTTTATTTTGGTTGAAATAATAATAAGATGTATTTTAACTGCAAAGTGAGTCTCAGACAAACAAATATTTAGATTATTGGTATTGTAGATATCTTCACACCTACACTTTCGTTACCACTGTATTTAGACATGCTCATAGCGATTATGGGATTAGAGTAAGCTCTATAAAACCTATATGATAATGTCCTTGCATAACGATTACAAGTATCTAAAAGTGATGTTGAAGTTAAAAAAAATTCTATGCAATATTTCTAACAAACTATATGCATTCTAGGTAAGTTCAAGCTAATGATCAAGAAGGCGATGGTTGAGCTTAAAGGTAGATATACTGCTTCCTCATATAATATGTTTGCTACTTCAATTAATTTGTAAGACCTTCAAAACTATTTTATATAATCAAACCAGGTGCACCGTTCCGAAGACGTACCGTAGGCACGTGTCAACGGACAAACCTCGTGTGTGTATATATAATCTCTCTCATATATATATATATATACAATCTCTCTCTCTGCCACACTTTTAGTAACATTACTAGATAAGTTCACACAATATATATGTATATATATAATCTCTCTCTCTCATAATAGCAGAGATGCTACATATATTTTTACCAACTGCAGTTTCACCTTCTTAATTACATGTTCTTTTGCAGACAAGCATACACTCCTAAAGATTTAAAAGTTTAAAAAATAGTCAACATTTCATGAATTTAAGGTGTTCGAAAGTATAGAAATTCATTCACATCCACCGAAACTCTGGGTAATTATGATTTATGGCCTCTAAGAAGATTAAGCATGTAACCAAGTCATGAAAGCAAAATGATTCACAATTACCATATGTAACACCCCTTCTCACACTACTATATGCCTATTAAAATTCCAGGCCGCTTCTATAGTCGCAATCCAGTTTTTCACTGCCCAGCCACATAGTTAAAGTCTCATCTAAATCTAGCTAGTATTAAAATCAACTTACGATTCTTGACTTTATTATATAAACACCACCCATCCCTTCTCCTATTCGATGTGAGACTAATCCCACTTCTGCTTGAGCTTGAGCTTGGTGATTGGGCCTCCAATTAGGAACTTAGCATCCTCGCTAAGTTCAGGTATAAGCCACTACCCAGACACTTTCCTTTCTAGTCAATGTTGGCTTAACTGCCAACATACAGTTCCTGACTTTGCCAGTCTGTACACCCATTGTGGTATCACCATCAAGATCGATAGTAGTCGACTCTGATACTACTTTGTAATACCTCGGCCCACTGTAATGTAAATGAGGGTGCATATTAGGACTCCAGATCGCTTTCATAGTTTCAATCTGGTTCCTCACTACCCTGTTACAGAGCTAATATTTCACCTAAAAACTAAATAGTATTGACGACAACTTAGGATCCTGATACACCTCTCCACCCCTTTTTTATCTGGTCATTTGAATTCAACTTGAGCTTGGGCTTGATTGACTTTAACCATGAGTATTACACCAAGTAACTACAATTTTTTTATGTAACTACAATTTTGTCTATGGACCTCTTAACTAGTACACCATTTTCTGAGTAGCGTGGTTTGAAATGTTCGCCAATTCTAAACTCTACTGGCTATTTCATGTCGTGATTTTGCATCATGATACTTCTAATATGTCTGATATTATTGATTAAATTATCTCAACACCCAACTGCATTGAGGTTTTTCAATTATATTAAACAGCTAAATCTGATCATCTTCGTTTCATGAACTATTAATTCATTTTTCTTCAGTTTCATTATATATTCCAAAATACTCAGTAAAAAACAATTTAATTGGCATTATGACCTTCGAGGTTCAACTTCACATTATCGAGAAAGTCATTCCATATTTAGTTAAATATAATATTAATTAACTCATAAACTCTAATTGTAATTACAGCTAGTCAGCTACTAGCTCAAATACTTCACTGTGCCACTACATAAAGTAACATCAAAATCTGGAAAAAACTGAGAAAAGGGATGTCATCTGCTACATGAATCACCAAACAACTAAGAAGCACCACCAAACAACTAAGAAGCACGGGTACTTCAAAATAGTCAACATACCAATGTCTGGTATGTATCATGTGCCGAAACTTTTTGGGTACTCCAGGATGCTTACCTAACGAGCATACAATTTTACAACAACAACAAAGCATTTTTCCAACTAGTTGGGGTCGACTACATGATTCCTAGTTTTCTATTCTGCTCGGTTTAGAGCAATATCTTCTGTAAGGTCCCAAGCTATCATATCTTTTCTCACTGTTTTAACCCAAGTTAGTTTAGGACTTCCTCTACCCCTAAATCCACCCTCAACAAATCCTCTTTTTAACAGGGGCAACACTAGGTCTACGTCTGAGATGTCCAAACCACCTGAACCGATTCTCTCTTAACTTATCTTGGATTGGAGCTACCTTTAGCATGTCTCGTATATGCTCGTTTCTAATTCTATCCTTCCTTGTTTTACCACACATCCATATTAGCATCATCATCTCCGCTACTCTCATTTTTTGGACATGATGTTTCTTTTTTGCCCAGCACTCTACTCCATACATCATTGTTGGTCTAACATTCATCCTACAAAATTTTTCCTTCAACTTCAAAGGTGTACGTTTGTCACACAAAATAACACTGACGCTTCTCCACTTATGCTACCCTGCTTAGATCCTATGTATAACATCTTCATAAATCTCTCAATCTCAT
Organism: Hemerocallis citrina; assembly: GCA_017893485.1. Classification (NCBI taxonomy): domain Eukaryota; kingdom Viridiplantae; phylum Streptophyta; class Magnoliopsida; order Asparagales; family Asphodelaceae; genus Hemerocallis; species Hemerocallis citrina. The sequence continues at coordinate 169,246,811 of CM030362.1, read as the reverse complement.
TTTATAATCGAGCCTAAGTATCGGAAACGGTCTCTCTTAGGTATCTCTTGACCATCAAGCTTCATTACTTTCTCAGTTGTGTTTCGAATATTACTAAAATTACACTCCATATACTCTGTTATAGTTCTGCTTATCATAAAGCCTCTAGCTTTTAAAGTTTTTCTCCACAATTCAAATTTAGTATTGACTCCTGCTCTAGTCTCGTTCACTAAGACGACGTCATCGATAAAAAGGCATACACCAAGGTACATCATCTTATATTCCTTGTGTCAATCCATCCATAACCAAAGTAAAGAGGTATGGGCTTAAAGCCGAACCTTGGTGTAAACCTACTGTAATAAAAAAATTACTGGTCTCTCTTGTGGTTATTCTAATTGTGGTCGTTGTCCTTTCATACATATCCTTATTTACCTCAATATACCGAATAGTTACCCTTTCATTATTTAACACCCACCATATTATGTTTCTAGGGACTTTATCATATGTTTTTTTTAGATCTATAAAAATCATATGTAGATCTATCTTAGTCTCTCGATATTTTTTCATAAGTCTCCTCAGTAGATAAATTGCTTCTATTATTGACATCCTAGGCATAAATCCAAACTGATTCTTAGATATTGTAGTTTCCAGTCTCAGTCTATGATCGACCACTCTTTCCCAAATATATATTTCAACTTTTGGAGACAATTATGTTCAGTTCAATATTTGGGGCCCTATTATACTTTCAAAAACTTGATGTGTCAAGTTATGGTCACACAAAACAAGTGTAACCCCTATTTCCGATCTTTCGGATTTGCCTTTTGGTAATTCTTTTCTTCACATTTCTGTAAATCTGTTCATTGTAATAATAAATTTTGTTATTCATCTTCAACCAAATTATTTTCTTTTAATCAATGTCATTTTCAATTATTGAACCTTGAGATTCTTGTAAACTCTATTTCATTTTTCTTGGGTATCTTATTAACCCAATAATTGATTTGATTTTGAGCCCAATCCAATCTTATTTGATTATAATTAAACCCAAACCCATTCCTTGTTGGATCCTAACCCAAACCCGTTAACCCAAACCTAAACCCACTAACCCAATTTTCCTTAATCTGCTAATTGCCCAGTCTCCAACCCCCTCCACGTTCACCTTCCCCCCAATATCTCCATGATCCCCTACTTTACTGCCTAACCACTACCCAATTCCTCTAAATCCAAACTAAACCCCCTAATTTCTCAATTAACCCACTAAACCCCTCTTTAATCATCTCCTAGTCTCCATTAATTAACCTAATATTAATTAATCCTTCGATCAGCCTCTCTCTCTCCTCACTCTTTCTTCATCTTTATTCTCTTTCTCAAACCGAGACCCAACATCATCGCCCTTGTCGACCGCTATTGTCGCCCTCCCGCCATCTCCTTCCTCCTCGTCGAGCCACCCTCGACGCACCCCGGAGCCAGCACCGTCATTGCCATCGCCCTCCTCGCACACCCTCCCGCTCAAGCTCCTTCTCGACCCTCATCCCCGAGCCCGACCCCCGACTGCCTCACCACCTCACGACTTCCACCGCTCGAGCCCTCCGCTGTTGCCCTCGCCCTCATCCCCCTACTCCCTATCGTCGCAGTCACCCCTGAATCACCACCGTCGATGCCTCCCTACCCGCAACCAGCTGCACAGAACACCAACCACCGACGCCTGCAACCTCTGCCTTCATCGACCGCAGTCGCCACCACTGTTTACGCCACGACTGCCATCGATCAACCACCACTGCTACTGCCACCGTCACGCCACTTCACCTCATCACAGCCTGCACCTCCACTATCGAGCCACCCTCTACGCCCCTGTGCTCCTCTGTTCACTACCGAACCCCGCTCGCCATTACTACCCTCCTCGTCGACCACCATCAATAGCAAACCTCTGCAGCCACCTTCGACAACACCCGAGCCCCCTGCCATTGCTGTTCTCCTTCTCGCAGTCGACCACCGCTGCTCGACCTCCTGCACACCATCGCCACCAATGCCATCACCGATCACCTCGTCGCTCTTCATCGTAGTCGCAACCTTGCTGTCATCTCTTGTCGTTGTGTTGCTGCTGTTCTTACTGATGCGTCACAGACTCTTTGTCGTTCACTGTCGTGTTGTTACGCCGCACAACCAAGGCTTCCCCTCACAGCCGCATCGACGCCGCCATTGCCGCCTGCATTCCACCACCATAGAAGCCCTCCCTTGCGGTCCCACACTCACCGAGTCACTGCCTTACTTGCTACAATTGCTGTTGTCGCTGTTGTACTTGTGGTTACTTTTACTTTCTCTTGCTGTTCTCGCTGTTGTTACTGCAGTTGCTTTTGCACGTGCTATTTTCATCATTTGCGTGTGCTATTTCCGTTGTTTGCATGTGTTGCCACCGTCGGGATCTTCTCATTTCATCTTCGTTCATATTCATAATAATCATCTAAAAGGCAAGTACCTTGTACATTTCTATTGTTCCATACAAGAATTTTATTTGACCTCCCGCAATTAATATTTATATTTGATTATCGTACTTTGAAACCTGTTACATGAACCATCTTATTGTTCATACTTTGTGGTCTTCCCATGATTAAATCAGTCGATATATTGAATCAAATCAACCCATTTGCCTCTGTGATTTGATGCCCATTAAAAGATCATAAATATCAACTTGTATGTTTCTGCCCTGCTGCTTGTGCTGATTTGTACCGAGATTTTGACCTAATTACAGTTTAAATAAATTAGAACTTTATAAATGATTGTTGTATCCCTATGAATCTAGTTTCTGGAACTTCTTACGGATCTAGATTCTGAGATGTAGGTTGCAAGTTATCATATTTTTAGTACTGTTTGGTTTCTAATTTTCAGCTTACTGATTTGAAGTACACTACCATGATTTATTGACTAAAATATTGTGCTAACAGTAAAATAAAGTTTTTAAATTTACCATGTTGTTACTAGACATGATTAGGAGTCACTTTATAATTTTTATAATATTTTTAAATGATTTTACAGTTGATTTACATATATAATAACTTTGCACTGAGTTGCTGCCTAAACAGTAGTCCAGTATAGAATCGACTAATAGACCTAGCTATTTTATTTATAATGTATCGTGTGAATATGCGTTAGACGCCATGAAGTCTATTTTCTGGAACCTCTGGCGGTACCTGATCCATTTTCCTATATCAACGGTAGTGGGTTTTTGTACAACAAGATATTTCTATCCAGAATTGTAACTTCTTGTCCTTAATTGTAAACATGCTTATTTCTTACTTTTAGTTAATTGAACTTTCATATCATGCATTACATAGCCCTTGATACTCCTTTATCCTGTTCCAATACTCATTCTCATTATGCATGTTCATATTTAATTATTGCATAAGTATAACAAGTCAGGATAATAAGGGAAAGAATCTAGTAGTGGACAATATAGGAAAGTGGACTCGGAAGGGGGCCCATGTTTCCCATAATAGTGACTCTGTATATGTTTACATAATATGATATGATATGATATGATATGGTTACATGATATGATATGATTCCTGGTTACATGATACGATATGATATGATATAATTACATGATATAACACAATTCTTCTTATTGTCACTGGAAGACCCGAGTACATGACCATATAGAATTCACCACTAGAGTCTAAATGTTAATTTGATTGTATGCACCCGAATCTGTAGTATGGGACGTAGGATTGCGTGCATTAGTTAGGATCTATAATAGATTGCTAGACATGAGATTAACACTGAACACGTGCATAACTCATATTTACAGGTTACATGATTCCAATTACATGATTCCCGTTTTCAAGTTACATGATTCTGGTTTACAAGTTACATGATTTCTGATTATAAGTTACATGTTACATGTTTATAAGTTACATGATTCCTGTTTATAAGTTACATGTTACATGTTTATCAGTTATATGATTCCTGTTTATACGACATGTTTCCTGTTACATGATCCCTTGTTCCCAATTGGTTATATTTTGAGACTTGTTCCATTTGTCACTTGATTACACTTGATTATGTTGTATTACAATTGCATTGCTAGTTCTTGTTTCCCTTCTTGTTCAGTTTTATTTCTCCTTTGTTATATATATATATATTGTTTCTCGTTACCATGATTGTTCCATATTTGAATTGCCATTTCTTATTGCTTTCCCGGTTACACCTTGTTTCATGTTCCTATTTTGCTTGTTACTACTTGCGGCCCGTAGCTTTCTCTAACAGGTACCATCTATCTCTCTTTTGAGTTAATGTTATACAGGTACAGCGATGGGATACTGAAGGAACTTGGAGAACTACTTACTAAATTGTTTATTCTCAGACTGGTTGTAAGTTCTTGTATCTCAGATATTGGTTATTGTATTACATTCTAGTTCCTGTGATTATTATTGCATTGTTGAGCTTTCTGGTATTGTACAACTTATGGACGATATGAGTTGGTATACTCATACCATTTGCTGGGACTCAGTTATGTGCTCTTATTCCCGTATTTTGGGAAGCGGGGCGTGACAACAAGTATACCCAAAGTGTTGATAATTAGAATATCATCTTTTTTTTCCTCCAAAAATGCTCATAATTATAATGTATTCTTATAGTTCTACAAAATGGTTCATATATTTGCATTTTTAATATGATAAATATTTATTCATTTATATATATAACTGATAATGGTAAAAATCATAGCAAATCAGGGTCGTGCGATCCTAGCACAGATCTCAAAGCTTCTACAGGCAGATTAATCATAACGAGCCTTTTTAACAGATCTGGGCCTCTTCAAGCTCCTCTACAAGACATGAGCCTCTTTCAAGCCAATAAAATGTGACAGATTAGGCCCACTAAGATAAATCCGGCTCATGAAGACTGTTAGTCAAATCTCTTATCCCCAAGTAAGAGAGCTTATCTCTTAAGGGGAGATTCAGAAAGGAGATAAGGAATTCATAGTTAATATAACGGATTAATCTCAATCTCCTAAACTATTTCTCAGGCTTATAATTACCCTCCCCCCTCCTCAGTTAGAAGGTAATCAATAGTTTCTCTCTGGTTCTGAATTGAGCATCGGAGAGTCTATCGTCGGGGCCATCGCCGGTGTTTCAGGCTTTTTGCAGGTCCATCGGTCACGTAAGCAACCGTCAGATCTAGACCACGGTGTTCAATCAATAATCCAGATTCAATATCAGGAACACCAACCGCATTTCACGACAACGATCAAAAGTCTAATTTTCAGTAATTTCCATCAAATATTAACTCACTACCTGTTTGCTACCACACCAAAATAATCAGCAACAGATTAGCGTCGTGTAGCGCCGCGAATTTCCAATAAATAAAAATCAGAAATAAGTGGCACAATTTACAAAATCAACTTCAATGTAATCATAAACACAGTATCGAATACAAAGAAATTAAAACTTTTTATTACCTCCTTTCTTTTTACAAAAACTCAGCGGAATTAAATACATTAATTACAATCTTATTACAACACAGTGAATTTTCAACCTTCATTTATACTCCAAGCTTTATTTACATCGATGCTATTCATAACTGAAAACCCTGCAAAAGTCTATTCGAAGTGGGCACGTCAATTAAATGCAACTGATGTCAACTATAGTAATAGTGATACTTCTAAATCTCACAATCACAAACTTGATGCACATTAATAAAACTGTAATAAATTATACATAAACAATAGTAAATAGAACATAGAAAAATAATAAGTGAAGCATATTAACACAGCAATAATAAATGGAACATAAAACAACGACAAATGAAGCGTAAAACAATAAGTGAAGCTAGGCTTAAGTGTCAAGTGTATGAGATGAAAGCAGAATAGTAGATTGAATCCCGAACCCATTTCCTTTTTTTTTTGTATCCCCAAGCATGCATAAAACCAGTCATGAAACACAAATGCCTATGATGATTTCTAATGCATACTTGTCGGATTTTATGCATCCCATACTACATAGATCCGGTGCAAGCCCTTACCGTTCTCCACTTTATAAGGCTCAATCCCTCGTTATGCAACTAACCGACTACGGTAATTACTTTAAAATTTAGATTATTCTGTGAGTATATAGTGCCATGCACCGATCATTCTTGAGAATCAACTTCTCACCGCAAGTAATTTTGGGTACACTCCCTCACACCCCCGATCATTCTTGAAATAGATACTGTCACCGCAAGCCAAATGGTACCTTATCACACGAATATCCCATGAGCGTCGCCTCAATCCAGATAATTCTGAAGATGCATGTAATGCCCCGATTTTCATTTATGAAAATTTATTATTTATTTTGCACGTAGTGTGCACGTGCAATATTTTTGGTAATATTAAATTTTATTTCTTCCATGATGAGTATAGATATATGTATATGTGCTCTTTAATTATTTTTATATAAAGGCCTTTTTCAAATAAACATAGGCCTTTCCTTTTAAGCCCAAATCTAATTTATTTATTATTTTTTTTATAACTATTATTTTGGCCCATAAACTAAAGCCCATGAGTTATTTTTATTTTAAATACAACTTGTAATATAGAATATATTTTAAAGATTATTTTTTTATGGAAAATATAATGTACAATTTTTCTAAATGGAAGACTAATGCATGCATGTGCATTGCACGTACACGTGCAAATGCACCTTTGTGTGGCCGGTTTTGGGATTGGAGGGAAAATGAAAAGATGAGTGGAGTCATGGGTGGCGGTTACTTGATCATGGTTGGTTATTGTAACTCCTCCTTGAATCCTAGCCTTTTGTTTCTAACTCCTAGTTTGATCCTAGCCTTCTATTTACCCAAATTTTTAGTATAAATACCCCTCCCTAGCCTAGTTATTTTTGTACTCTTTAATTCTCCAAGACCTATAGTATAAAATACATTATTAGTAGTATAGCAAGTGAGTTAAAAGATTGAGAGTTGTGTGTGAGGAGTTTGTGTTTGCACCAAGGAAGGAGAGGACGGCAATCAAAGGAGCTCGGGTTGACATCTTGGAGCTCGTGTGCACATCGAGGAGGAGGAGGATCGCTCTCTTGGCAAGGACTTTTGTTTAGGAGGTGTTGCAAATTGTATTTCTCTCCAATTAAGATGGGTTATTTTCCACATTTCTAATTAGAAAGCATGCTAGAATTAAACTGAAATGATGATGTATGAAAAAGATTAATAAGAGTATATTTTAATTGGAAAAATGGCTTATTAATTGATTGGAATGTTAATAAATAGCTTGTATGTGTTTCCATCATTTAATTTAAGTTGTGTGTAAATTAATTATAGCTATGGATTGTTTGAAGAAAAATTCATTACTAGCATCAAGAACTATATGCAAAAGTTAGTGGATGACAATGTTGCTTTATATGCTTAAATGGACTTTTGTGATAATGTTGAAATGAATGACTTAAAATATAATTTGTGGGTTTGTGAAATGAATAAAAACAGAAAATTGATATAGAGATTATTGAGATCACAATTGGGTAAGAATTGTCGAAAAAGAAATGGGGTAGTAGTAGCTTATAATTTAACCAAATTGTATGGAAAATATGTGTTAATTATTGAGAAATTTATTTTTAATATACTGGAGTATAAATTATTATGGGAATAATTAATCTGGAAAGTTACAGTAAGTTTAGTAAAAACAAAATCAAATGAGAGCTTTTTGAACATCGAAATGTTCTATTAAACAGAAAGAATTGATTTAATTAGAGTTCGAGTTGTATTATGACAACCTGAGCCTATAGCTCAAGTGGTCGGGAGGCTCCTAATCACTACAGTGTTGTGCGGTGGGTCTCAAAGGTCGACGGTTCAATTCCCATTGGCATCATATATTTTGTTTTGTACATTTAAAAAATGATAAAGCTACAGCCGAGAGCATGTATAGCTCTCAGCCCCCTTTTATACCGCTTGGCGCGATCGGCCTAGTGGTCAGTGCTTGCGGCTTGGTTCCCTGTGGTTGTTGGTTCGAAACCTGGTCTCTGCCAGGGTTTAAATTGTGGGAAAAAATAATTTTTGGGGTGGTTTTTGATAGTTAAAAATTATGAAAAAAATATTATTATTATCCTAAAATTATGTGGGACTTATGAAAATTAAATTGGGATTTATTAAAATGAAATAGAGTATATTTTTTTGAGAACAAAAGTGTAATTGAAACTATGGTTCTACACTTGTATTTTTGTGAAAGTTGCACTTTGTAAAAGAACTTGAAATAAAGTGTTAGAAAAGAAATATGAATAAGAAGGGAAATATATGACGTGAAGTGATGCGTATTATTCTTATTGAAGAATAGTGTGACAATAATGAGTTGTGGATATTTCTAAATTTTGATATGATTTTTAGATGTGGAAATAAATATTGAGGAATTACTTGATGAATAATTGAATTCCATGTATGGTTATGGACTCATGAATAATTTAGAAATCATGTGATTGGAAAAGAGAAATATTATTGAGTATGAAAACTCAAACATATGAATTGTGAATTGAAATTGAAAATTAGAGTGTAGCCAAAACTCACACCGGTAAGTGAAAGTGATGAATTATGATTATTGACATTGAAAAGACCAGTTTGGGTCATTGTGAAATGAAAGAAATAAGACCGGTAGTAGTGAGAGGGCTAACTCTAATAGATTGGTTTTGTTCATGATTTTTATTAAATTTAAGGATTTAGTACATAGTGAAGAGGTGATGAAAGTGAGAGAAAAATACAAGTATGAGAGCTTCGAGTTTACGATGCTGGTGTGAGCCACAGAATGCATGCTTGATGTGTCAAGATATGGCGTGGCCACTACTCAGAATGATCGGACCTTGGCGACGCTTGTGGGATGTTTGGTGACTGCAAGAGGATCGTGTGCCATGAAGGAGGCTGAATTGCCACAAAATGCATGCTTGATAAGTCAAGACACGGCGTGGGATTCCCCTCCAGGTTTTCTGTACACGAGCTTGTACTCATAGATCATCTAGGATACTTATCGTAGTTACAGTAGTAGATTAAGTCATGACGAGGGATTGAACCCTACAAGATGAAGAACGATTAAGAGACTTGCCCTCGGACCTATGTAGTATGGAATGCATAGATACCGAAGAAGTGTGCATTAGTGTCATGTAATATAAATAATTGCATTAAGGACTAAGTACACAATCCCAACATGACATCATTAGGGTATTCCCTTTAGTTTGATATGTGACAAGTTTGTGTTTGTTAAATATGGAAAATCAGTTATACTATTTCCGGCATAGAGAAGATGGCCGTGTACAATGTTCGTCGGTTGAATAAACTGATGTACCCACAGTTTTGTATGCAGGGAAAATGACATGATAAAGATTAAAGAGGAACAGATGCTTAGAGATTATTCAAATGTTGATTATTCAAATGTTGATGTACATTTATTTAAATGTTGTAAATTTGCTTCCGCTGTAAAAATGTAAAGTGTAAAGTTTCATGTAACTCTGATGTAAAGTGAAAAGTTTAAATTTCCTTGTAAAATTGTACGAAAGAAGTGTAAAGATCCTGTGGAATCTCGAATTCAGTGTATTTTAGAATTCGGGGCGTTACAATGCATCCCACACCGCAAGTGATCACACCCCGATCATTCTTGATAATCAACTTCCCATCGCAAGTGATTTTGGGTACAGTCCCTCATACCCCGATCATTCTGGAAATTGAAAGCCACATCGTAACTAATTACACCCCGATCATTCTTGAGACCATCTCCCACCGTGAATCATATGAGCTCCCCCTACCCATATTTTCTCTATTTCATCACAACCTCACCTAGTGTCTGTCCTTATATTTATTATTATTAATTAAACCACAGTCCCTACTAGAGTTGTTGTACCCAACCAGACTTAACTCTACTAAATCAGTAACAAAAGCCCCACTGGCAGAATTCCACAAAAATCACATTTACCGGCATGCTAGGGTCCCACTCAACCTCTAGAGTCTCACAATTCGAAAACCGCAACAATATTTCTAGGGTTCTCATCACAACCCTAACTCTCAAGTCAAAACCCAACTTGGTTTAATATATGAAACTCTTTATTAATCACATTTCTTTTAATTAGCTCATAGTACCAAAAAAGACTCTTTCAAATATGGAAACATAATCACTTTACGAAAATTCTTTTAAAATCAACTTTCAAATCTCACTACCCAATCATCCATAAGTTCAATTTATTCAACTAGGAATTCAATCAATTCAAACAGAAATAAGCCTCTTAATTATACGGGATCTCGTCCCTAAAAATCTGAATGTTTGTTTTGAATAAAAATCTCGAGAAAACATGATGCCATTTAGAAGTATATGTTGTGCAAAAGTGTGCTCAAACGAAGAAGATATTATACCAAATCATGCTCGAGGAAGAAGTAAACTCCTTCTCCAACATTGACCGATAACAAACAACCCCACTCATACAAGTAGGTAATAATAAAGGTAGTGATGACTGACTTCATAGGGTAGTAAGGAAAACAACGATTGCTCCAGTAACGGCAGGAAAGTATGTATGCCTGAAAATGAGAAAACGAAAAGAATCAACTCCAGCAGGCAGTTGCAGTTGAAGTGCTGATGCGGTTGACTACCACAGCTGTTGCAGTCTGCAGCGGCAGCTGCGGTCGACTGCAGCAAGCAGCTGCAGTCTGGAGCAGGTGCTGCAGTCGACCACAATAGTTGCTGCAACCTGTAGTGATTATTGCAGTCGTTACAAGTGACTGAATCGATGAAAACCATACGAAATGTGCACGATGTTACACTCCCAAACATATGTACACATATAAAGGACCATTAATAAATCAAATGAGTGAATCTTATTCAATTTACCTTAATTTAACATCAACCCAAATCATTCAATAAAAGAAATCAACCTTCACAAGAAAACCCAATTTTTGAAATCTTCGATCTCCATATGCAGATCTGAAATTTTGCCTCATATTCAATGCATAAACAACTTCTTTGTTCAAGACAAATAAATTTCGATCCATACAAAAATTATTCAAACCCTAATATTAAACTTGGGTGTTTAATAAATAAAAACAACAGATAAACATGGAAAATCTCAAATTTAAAATCAATCAAGCAAGAATTTAAGAGCATCCAACAAGTTGTAATTATCTCTACAAATCTCCACCATCTATAATTAAATCTATGGTCATCCAATCAATTTTATAGAACCCAAATTAGATCTTTTTTCAATTTAGATAACGACTCATACAATTCTCATACAACATACAATAAATTTTAATCATCCCCCATTAAACCTATGAACAACCACTCAATTGTATGGATAAAAATTTGGATCCATCATACATCATTAATATCTAACATTCAAGATTAATAAAACATGACCATATCGCATAAAAATTGCATCTTTATTTTATATAAACATCTAAAATTTTATTAATCATGCATAGCAACCATCAACCCATTTTTAAATCAGGATCAAACTATCGAAACACAGATCTACAAATTCACAACAAGCCCTGGCATGATCTGTACTAGATTCATCATAATAATATAATAAAACACATCAAGAGACAAGAAGTAGCATCTACCTCAAAGAAGATCAATTGAAGAATAAAAATAATAGAAAGAAAGCTACTACTCCTTGCGAAAATCCAAAGGTCCAAGCTCCAAACTCCAAGAAATAATAATAAAAATAATAGTGTTTTGTTGTGAACAGAGGAGGGCAACTGCTGCTATCTATTATAGGCCGGGATCTGTTTTTAGGGTTTCGACGAAGATTTTACAAAAAAGATCCCTTAAGAAAATAAATCTTTACATATATAGATATTTCCAAATCAATTAGTTAAATCAAATCAATTAGAGTAAAAATCTAATCCCCTAACTCCCCTTATTAGGCCAGTCCTCAAGTGCAGCTCAGAAAACAAACTTTCAAAATTTTGCCTCCAAGTGCCAATTTTACACAAAAGCCCTTCACTTTGAAATATTTGCAAATATGCCATAAATTATTCATAAAAACGTTGCAAATTTAGAATTATTATCTACTAATAAAAATTAGTTTTCCAAATAAATTTTCTAACTTTTGTTCTCCAGGAGAATATTTTCAATAATGTCCCCAACAATTCCAAAATTGCATATATATATATATATATATATATATATATATATATATATATATATATATATACTCAATAAAATCAAATCAAATCAAATTAGAGGGATAAAATCTCGCCTCCCAGTCTCTCTCCTGAAAAAATCGGCCTACCAAAATAGCCCCATCAAAATTTGAATTCGAATTTTGCCCCCAATCGGCATTTTGCACGAAAACCATCTTCTTTCAAATTATTTGAAAAAAGAGTTTCTTTATTCAGAAAAATTCCAAAATTTAGGATATACTCAATTATAAATAGAGGAATTTATTCAGCAATTTAAAAATGGAAATTTGCACTTCAAAAATTGTTGCACATGTGAAAATGTCAATTTTACAAAAAATCAAAATAATCTAACAAATTGATTTTAAAAATTATTTATTAATTCAAAATATTGTTTAAAAATTACGGGGCGTTACACGCCGTCTTTGAGAAAGTACACAAATCAGCCTTTCCGCCATGCCACCAAGACTAAGAGCCAGAGCGGCGGCCTCAAGCCATCCTACCAACTCTTTTCGTCAACCAGTTCCTTATGTGAAAGATCTGATTCCTCCTCAACAGCCGCCTCGATAGCCTAGTCAAGCTCCTGTCAATGGAGAGGCACCAAGGAGCTTCAGACAAAGCTGTCATGAACAACATCCTTTTGTATGACCTTGTCTTAGTCCATAATGCTTCGAACGATTTAATGGCCTCGCGAGACCCCTGGGGATCTAGAGATCTCTGCCAAATCATCAGTTCCAGACAATAAGGAATTGATCTACAAATCTTCTTGGACGAGAGGCATGCCCGAACTGAGGCCTCCCGTTCTAAACGTCGGGTATGCAAGAGAAGCAACTCTTCAAGGTAGAGATCAATGTGTTCCTCCTCTCACAGGGGGCATACTACAATAAGAATCCAGAATCCTGAGAGTTGAAAGCTTCTTAAGTGGAACAAAGGGAAAGATGCCCCAATTACTAGGGCCAAATTGGAAAAATTCAAGCTTGACATCCTCCAAGCTATCTAGGGTAGTCAAGAACAGGGCCAACCATTCAAAGAAGTATCAACCGACTCAACTGGATCCAAAAGGAAGGATGAAAAAGTCCTCTGCCGTATTCGAGAGGTAGAATATCGTCTAGAACAGATGAAGAATGAAGGGAACCTCTTCGACAGGACCTACCGCCCCAGTCAACCTCCTTTAAGCAAAACCATCCTCGATGCACCCATCCCAAAGGACTTCAAATCCCCTCAATTCTAATCATACGATGGGGAATCGAACCCGACTGACCATGTCAAGAGTTTCAAGGCCCTCATGATGGTCTACAATGCCACCGATGCGCTCATGTGTGGAACATTCCCCACAGCACTGAAAGGACCAGCAAGGAAATGGTACTCCCTCCTCACTCAGGAGTCAATGTTCTCCTTTGACTAGCTCGATGAGCTCTTTATAGCACACTTCGTTACCAGCCGAAAGGTTGAAAAAATAAGTGTCACCCTATTGGAATTGAAGCAAAAGGAGGGGGAATTGCTGAAAGATTTTGTCAAATGCTTTACGACTGAAGCAAGGTTGACCTACTCCTTGAACTGTTCAGTGGCGACTGCAGCCTTCCGCCACAACATCACTCATAAAGAACTAAAAGCTTCCCTCACGAAGAATCCTCCAAAAGATTTCACTATGCTCCTAGAAAGGAGTGACAAATACATCAGAGTCAAGGAAGCTCTCAATCCACAAGCCCAGAAAGAGTCACCTTCCAGAAACAAACGGAAGAATGCAAGCGAGGAAGCACCCAAGAAGTTCAAGAAAAATGACGTTGGTCAACGCCATCCATCTCCAGCACCACACTTGGATAACTTTACTCATCTCAACACAAGCATATCAGCCATTCTCATGGAAGTTGAGAAGGACGGAATAATCTACCCTCCCCATAAGATGTCAACGTCTAGCAAGAGAAGGGATAGGAATAAGTGGTGCACATTTTATAGAAACCATGGACACACTACTGACAACTGCCAAGCCCTCAAAAAAGAACATGAAGGCCTGATTCGTTGTGACTATCTCTCTCAATTTTTCTGAGAAAACAACAACGTTGAAACCCCTCTAACAAGGGGGGACTAATAAGCGTCAAAAGAGGCCCTCTGAATCACGAGACTCAGAATATATGGTCATTCTCCACTCCATTCACGGAGGCTCGATAGGGGGAGATTCCAATTCCTCCCACAAAGCCTTTGTCAGGAGAGTCAACTCAGTACATAACGTCTCACCTGCCAAGCCGACAAAGACTTAGAAGGTATCTGAATGCCTCACTGCGACGCATTGGTCATAAACCTTTGCATGGTGAATTATGAGGTACGCTGCTCAAGACAGCCGGTTATAGACTTCAGGGATTCTCCAGTGTATCCGTTCAAGTAGAAGGAATCGTCACCTAGATGTGATATCTGGAAAATCCCCTGTTACTTGAATGGAAGCACTAGACCTTATGGTGGTCGATGTCAAAACCGCATACAATGCAATATTCGGTCGTTTCGGCCTAGCAGCCTTTCATGCAGTTTCTTCTACCTACCACATGAAAATGAAGTTCCCAACAACAGCAAGTGTAGGCCAAGTTATAGGGAGCTAGCAGGCAGCACGAGCAGGCTACACCGCTACAATGGAGGACTCGGCTCTCCCCCTCGACGCAAAAGAGCTACCGGCAGAAAGCAGTCACAGTAAATCCAAGCCCACAAACAAGCTTGAAGCTACTGCACTAGACAATCCCACACCTAGAACTTCCAAACCTACCAAATCATCTCCCACCAGGTCCACGTTCATCCTCATCAGAATACTACGACATACTTGAATCCCCTGCTCGAAGCCACTAGGCTCATTCAACGGAAAGAAATAGTTCTATCAAAATACATTAGCGAATCAAAAGATCTGCCCTTTCTCTCTGCAAAACAAGGGAGGTTCGCTCCAAAGTAGGCAAGTTCAGGCAAGGTCTACCAAGTTGTTCGCCTAGCGGCTCATAAATTTGAAGACTCGAGATGCAAGGAGATATCAGTAAGGACTTGGAAAGTAGAACAACTTATGAAGTTGAAAGAGGGCATCTAAAGCGTCCTCTCTTAGTAGTTGTAGAAATTTTCTCAATTTGTAATAAAGGTCAGGCACTAGAGCAGCCATTTAGTTTTACTTTTCAATAAAGACTGCTTCCACTACCGGTCACTACATGTAATAACGGTTAGCCACAAGAGCAGCTGCTTAGTTTTTACTTTCATTTTCCAATAAAATTTTGTATTAACTTTTGAAAAATTATTGTACAACTCTACGGATGCCTACAATGAGTTGAGTGCCAAACTTATACACAACAAATGGCACCAAGAACTCATTAAAAGCTCCCTTTAAGACTGGTTCAGACTCCATACCCATGGTTCGAAGTTACTCTAGCAATATACAACAAAGCAAGTTCGGAGTTCACTTCGCTATTTAATCTTCTCCTGCAATCCATCAATCCGTCAAAGCCTCGACGACAGGTTCGAAGTCCCTACCCATGGCTCGATGTTACTTTAGCAATTTGCGATAAAGCAATTTCAGAGTTCAACTCGACATTCGATCTGCTCCTGCAACCTGTTAATATCTAAACTAACAAGTTCAGAATCCATACCCATGGCTCAGATATACTTTAGCAACCTGAAATCAAGAACATTCAGAGTTCAACTCACCATTCGACCTGTTCCTCAAACTAGTTAAAATTCCTTAAAGATAGAATAGAGGTCCAAACTCTTGGATTGCAGTTACTTCAATAACTTGTAAAAGAATTACTTGGAGTTCAACTCACCACTAGATGTGACTCACAATTTTTTTGAGGACCCATTCAACAAGTTTGGAAAATAAATCTCCCTCAGAGTTGCTCCTACAACTAGCTGAGTTCAAGACGGATAAATTCTAAACTCTGTCAAATATTAAGCACACCATCGACGATTCGTTAGTTGTACCCAACAAATTTGAGGCCTTATTATTTAGCTACAAAGAACTCAGTCGGCGGCTTATAAATCTCCATGACAAGTGGCACAACAAGGATCAAACATATGAAAAGAATTCTCCAAAGCATAGAACTATCACAAATCTATGTAGTCAGATCCCGCGTCTCTACAAGTCTCATTACAACTGCAGAATTTCAATAAGTCTATGTTTCAGGCCTAAGAATTGAAACCAAAATTCTTGCAAACACTATACAACAAACTGTCTTGCAAGTCGTTCTTCCAGCTACACACTAGAGGGATGCTCCACCTATGAGACACAAACCTCTTCACAGGCTTCCTTCCAGTTAACAGCTCCCTAGGGCTGCCTTAACTCTTGACGATTAAAAACCAGGACAAGCCTTACATAGGTGGGCAAACTCCAAGTCTTTCCCACCACCTTCACCTGAGCAAGCTCCAATTCTGCCCCACATAACACGTGACGCAAACAGGCAAGTCTTAACTACGTCAAACACAACATAGTGCGAACAAGTGCAAACTCGGCATACCGAGAACATCATTTGGTGTACATGATGACTTGTCAACATGGAGAATAACAGAATTACTTCACTATGACATCAAGAAGACTCGGAACGAGCTCCACTAATAAATCGTTGACTCCAAACAACGAGTTCAATGCCTTGATCTCTGCACTAGCTCCATCAACAACTCGTTGACTCCAAACAACGAGTTCAATGCCTTGATCTTCGCTCACGCTCTATCAACAACTCATTGAATTCAAACAACGAGTTCAATGCCTTGGTCTTCGCACAAGTTCCATCAACAACTCATTGGCTCCAAACAACGAATTCAATGCCTTGATCTTTGCTCGGGCTCCATCAACCAATCGTTGACTCCAAACAATGAGTTCAACGCCTTGATCTTCGCTGAGGCTCCATCAAAAAATAGTTGACTCCAAACAACGAGATCAATGCCTTGTTCTTCGCTCAAGTTCCATCGACAACTAGTTGACTGCAAACAACGAGTTCAACACCTTGATCTTCGCTCAGACTCCATCAACAACTCGTTGACTTCAAACAACGAATTCAATGCCTTGATCTCCGCACAGGATCCTTCAACAAATTGTTGACTCCAAACAACGATTTCAACATCTTGATCTCCGCAGAAGTTCCATCAACAAACTAGTTGACTCCAAACGAGTTTAACTATAATGCCCCAAATTCCAAATACAGGCTATTCGTAGCAAATACATGATCTTTTACTTCATATTCGTACAAATTTACAAGGAATTTAAAACTTTTTCATTACACATTGTCTGTTACAAAATACACACCAGAAGTTACAACAAAATATACAACTTTAACATTCAACAACTTTAACCTCGAAGTATTCATCAATATCAACTCATCATAGTGACGTCAAGTCCATGCAAGGTCCAATCCTGCAACTAGGAAACTATGGGCACGTTAGTTGCATACAACTGACGCAATGTTATAATACAGCGATTCTTTTACTTTAGCAAACACAAACTTGAATGTACACAGGAAAAGTGACTATCCTAGTCATGTCAGTATATGATACGACTTAATGCCTAATGTAGATATTACACTAAGATGACACTTATGCATAATTGTTCGGATTCTATGCATCCCATACTACATAGGTCCGAGGGCAAGCCCTTATCGTACTCCTCATTATAGAGTTTAATCCCTAGCCAAGCAAAACCTACTATGGTAACAGAAGCAAGGTTTAGACATTCCATGGGTACGGATTCCAGTCCTGAAGTCCACTGTCAAACCATACAAAATCCTCGTCGTGTGAACATGTGCCCCACTAGCCCCGGTATATGCATATACATTGGAGATCGGCTTCCCATCCTCCCGACCATTCATGATCGTAGAGTCTACCGTCAAATCAATCGTAGTCCCAGATTTAATTAAGGCTCGTCTTACATCGCAAGCAACCACAATCCCGGAGTCTACCGTCAAACTGGGTCTATAGTCCTAGAGTCCACCATCAGACTATATAGAGGTGCCCCACTTACTTTGCCCAAGTTTTATCACATCTTCTCCTAGTGTCTATCCTTAGGTTTAATTACAATCATCACAACCTAGAGCAAGCTTACCCTACCAGACTTAAATCAACACATGAGAACATTATCCCATATGGGCTACTTCTCAAATTTCTTTATTCACAAATTGCCGGTCACAACGGGTCTCACTCAGCCTCTAGATTCTAACAACCATCTCAATATAGAGATCACTTAGGTTACATCTAACCTCAACATAAAAATCTCATTCATTATTCACCATTTCTTCTTTATCCACTTTCTTTATGTTTATAGATTATGAAGTATTCAACTTCTTATAGCAACATTCGATAACAATTTATCAAATCAAATTCTTGTAGACAATTTCTTGGTTAACCAAACAAACTATTCACTTTAATAATATTCAACGTTCTTGATTAATATAACCCTTTTCATGTTTTTCTATACTTTGAGTATATTCCTTAATACCAAAATCTTTGAGATTAAATCGACTAGAGATTCTGTATTTCATCTTAACTCTTTACTTAAAGCAATAGGTTAATATCCATGAAATTTCACATAGGAGAGTTCTAAATTTGCATATTACACAAAACCCTTAAATCTTCTTAGTTATATACAATCCCCTTTGAAATTGAAATAGAAAACTCATCTAATATATATTCAAAGTGAATTTTTTTAAAAAAGCTCTATTAATACTTTAGAATATTACGACATTTTTTCCAACTTTTAACAGCTTGAAAAACCCTAAAAATATTTTAAAAAAACACAATGCTGTGCATGGCCGGGGTTGAACCCAAGGCCAGTAGGCCGCCAACCGCAAGCCCAACCACTAAGCCAACTCTCTTTCGGTGATAAGAACCATACTGATTTCGTTTTATAACACAGTATCCTAATTCATTAAATTCCACAAAAATTCACAAAAGGCAGAGCCTCCCAGTCTTCGAACCCAAGACCAAGAAGTCCCCCAATACCCCGCACTTACCACTATGCCAAATGGTCTAACTGGTTATATAGGAGTTCGAAACCTTTTAACTCGACTCTCTGTTTTCATCTCATTTTAATTTGTTTATCTATTTTGATTTCTATCGTTTTCCATCATAATTTAATACTACTAAATTACATTTCTAAACATCCAGAAATGCTTTTTCCCTAATTTTATCAATAGTAACATGAAGTTTTTTAATTAAATAATCACTTTTAGAAATCTTACACTCATATGCTTAAATTTGTAAAATTGACTGCTCTATATAACAAACTAGTATGAGCATATTTTCTCTTAGCCATTTCTCTTAGTTTATGAAAAATCTCACCTCCCCATTAACTTATAGTTTACCCCTAATTGCACATGAAACTTAACAACTTTTTACACGCATACAATTTGTATATATGATTTAATCATGGCATACTAGCATACGCCTAACATTACTACAACACGCTCTAAATAGAATTTTAATTTGACAACATAACAATTCTATATTAAAATTTTCAACTAGCATGCATTAATTTCTTATATTTCATCTACTACTAAAACTCTAGATGTCAACACGACATGCATCATAACAAGTTTAGAACCTAAAGAACTCATGCCAAACTTTCCATTTCAAACACAATTTTTCTAAGCATGCATTCTACAAAAAACTAGAAAGTAAAAGATGCACTCACCTCTTTTTTGATACAATTAGTAAGTTAAACTCCTAGAAAAATGCACCAAAGCCCCCCCAAAATTGGCCTAATCCTCCTCTAGTAATGACCACCGAAATCTTCCTCTTCTCTTCTATTTTAATTTTGATTTTGAGCTTGGGTGTTGTTCATGTTAAAGGAGGGGGCTATTTAAAAGAATAATGTGTGGTTGAGATGACTCCCACTACCCAAAATAACTTTCCACTCACACACAACTCTCCCCCACTCTCCCTCATTCCCCACTATGGCCGGCCAATCCTCTCTGTTGCACAAACACGTGCACGTGCTGTGCACACTACTTCTCATATAAATTCTATTATTAATTGTTATTAAATTAGATATAGGTGTATGTTGCACATGGCAAGTGTACTAAATTTAAAAAATGTTCATTTAAGTGTAGAATTAATCATGGGCCTCAATTTGTAATTAATTTTTGTGGGCTTCAAAAAATGGATTTAGGCCTAATGAGTTTAATTAAAAATAAAATACACAATTGTGACTAAAAAAAGAGAAGAAAAATGTTCACGACTTTAGAAAAAAATTAGGAACCAGAGGTGCAAAAATTTTTATGTGCAATGCACGTGCAAAAATATTAAAAATTAATATTTTTTTCTGGAATGTTACAGCACTCCCTCCTTAGAATAGTTCCGTCCTCGTAACTACGTTTAAAGAGTGAGAAAAGCAAAAGAAATAAAATTACAGGGTTTAGGCAAAAAGTTCGGGATGGTCCCCTATCATCCTCTCATCTGATTCCCAGGTGACTTCTTCGACCAGTTGATTCCTCCCAATAACCTTGATCATAAGTATAGTTTTGTTTATCAAAACTTTTTTCCGTCGATCCACAATTTCCACTGGACGCTCCTTGTAGCTCAGATCTAACTGGTGACCTTCTGCCACTTCCGGTAAGTGATGACTCGGATTAGGAATGTAACCTCATAGCATAGACACGTGAAAAACATTATGCACTTGGGCTAGCTCTTCCAGCAATTTCAATCGATAATCTATCTTCCAATCCTCTTCAATATCTTCTATGGTCTTATGTACATTAGGACTAACTTTTTGTAACACTCCTCTATTTTATAATTTCAAAATAGTCGTTTGTATTTCTTTTATTCTGATTAGATATTATTGTTATTGTTATTATTATGCATAAATATGCAATTTTATTTTATATATATTCTTTAATTAATTTATTTATTAGGTGGAGCGGGTTTTATTGAAATATATTATGAAAATAGAACTAGAAGGACCCAAAAGTAATGAAAAAGTCTAAGAGGGGTTCATAGTTAATTTTTTCACCTTTTCTTCTTCTTCCCCTTCATTTTGTCAGACCGCAACATTTCTCCTCTCCTCCTTTCTGATTTTGGCCGAAACCCAGATAACACCCAAAACTAGGGTTTTTGAATCCACCCATTATGCCACTTCAAGCTTCAAATTTTTAGGGGATTATAGGAGATTTTAAGGTGCTCTTCAACATGGTGGTGTCGGTTTTTCAAGAGAGATTCATGAAGGTATACCAATTTGTATAGTTGTTTATGTAATTGTGTGCTTTTCATTTCTTTTCATAAAAATCGTAGTAGAAAGTAGTTTAGACTATGTAGAATATGCTAGAGGTGAAAGATTTCAATTTCTTTGGTAATAATATGGAAATTTTATTAAACCTAGGGTTTGAGTTTAGGAAGGGTATGGAGAATTGCATCAATGAAATGCTAATAATTATTTTGGATGATGTAGAATATTTTGGGATAATTTAGGAGTGTTTATGATAAATTTTAACAATTGTTTGATAATTATTAGGAATTTTTCCGGTATCGAGATATTATAAAAATAAAGTTTATTGGTTTAAAAATAGGATAATTATGGGAAATTATGTATAAAGATTAGACTTTATTCCCGAGATGCATATATGAGTTAATCTTGGGATACAGAAGTTAATTCGACGTATTTTACCCTTAAAATATAAAATGTTGATTAGAACTCCTCTGATTGAGGGGTAAAATTGGGAGTTGGTTATAAAACTAGATAATTGTTTATTTAACATGCTTGTGTAGGTTATATATGATGTTTGAATATGTTTGATATGCATTCGGGGGATAGATAATGTGTATTTTGAGTAAATGGCTTACGGGTTTGACAATTTTCTTAATAGGTATTAAAAAGTGAAGTTTGATTGGCGACCAGGCGAGCGAGTAGTATCTTCTTGCCGGTTTGTCAGGTGAGTATGATTATACTAGGTATATATTATGTTGTGACAAAATTTTATACGGATTCGATGTGATTTGTGTGAGTCATAGCCAGATGAGGATTTAATAGAAAATACATAATTTTTATATGTTGAAATTTTGTTAAATATTGAATTTGTGTGATTTTGAATATTTAGTATTATGGGTGATATATTGGGTATATGTATGATAATATGAAGTAATTGGGGTTGATATACGTATAATATATGATAAATAAACAAAAATGACATGTATATATGGTGTTATGATGTATTGACCTGTATGGTGTATGTTTGTGGTATATATGGGTGATAATGAGTTGTGGTATCATAATCGATAAAATTTATGAGTGCGTATATGTACAATCTAGTGATGTTCAAAGTGAAACTAATGAACGATAATATGATATAATCATCTACTTAACTTAGCATATTCATAATATATTATAACGTGACTATATAAATACTTAGGTGAATTCATAATATGATGTAAGAATCTTCTAAATTAAATAATCGGGTGTATGTGAATATGTGATATACTGAGGTAATAAATAGCATGGTATACACATAATGTGTGATGCTGTGACAAAATAAATAATGTGGTGCATTCATGATACGCAATAATATGAAGTGATAATTTTATAAGTTAAATAACATGGTGTATGCGTATATGTAAGACAATGAGAAGATAAATAATATGGTGAACACCAAATATGTGTTAATATGTTAAGATAAAATATGAGATGGTATGTGATAAAAAAAATGAGATAATAATTCTCATGGTTAAGGTCAAAGATGTGACAAGTTATTGAAATGAAAGATGAAATACTTTGTGGTGATAATATGAGATGAAAAGATGAAATGAAAATGATAATAACAGTTAAATTTTGTGGACCGAGTATCTACAGAAATTCTGGGGGTTTGGGCTAGACCTCCTAATACCCAAGGACGGCTTGGGGTGCGGTGTTTATTACTCAAACTATGTTTAGGGTGCGTATTTTTATCGCCCAAGCTCTCAGCTTGAGGCCCGGTTGGATGCATAAGACCCTTGGTGGGCAGTGATTTGTGTCTGACAGAGCTATCGACTCTAGTCTTGATGGATGCGTAAGACCCTTGGTGGGCAGCGATGTGTAAGACCCTTGGTTGGCAGAGATTTGTGTTTGACAGAGCTATCGGCTCTAGTCTAGATGGATGCGTAAGACCCTTGGTGGGCAGCTGTGTTTTCCTCACTAGCATAGGCTGGGAGGAAAACGTAGCCTCAGACGCGTAAGATCTTAGGGGGGGAGGGGGGATAGAGGTCCGCGTGTTTGTTGGGCCATTGGCTTTTATTATATTGGGATACTGTGGCTCACTGGTCAATAAATTAATAAAATGAAAAGGAAAATGAGAAAGTAAAGAAAGCATATGATGTGAAATGAGAATGGAAAATTAAAGCAAGTGTATTATGAGTTGAGAATAAAGAGTAAATAAGTTATATGATAAGATGAGATTGAGAAAGTAAATAAAGTGTATGATATGAAATGAATATGAGAAAGTATAGAAAGTGTATAATACGAAATGAGAATAAAAAAGTAAACAAAGTATGCTATGTGAATGAATATCAAAAGTGCAAAAATTGTGTTATGAGAATGAATATGAAAAGTAAAGAAAATGTGTTATGAGTATGTGAAGGAATATGAGAAGGAAAGAAAATATGTATGAGAATGAAAATGAAAAGTGAAGGAATCCTGTATGTAAATTAATATGAAAAGTAAAAGAAAATGTGTATATGAATGATGATGAGAATTGAAGAAATTGTGTTATGAGTATGTAAATGAATTTGAAAAAAGTAAGTAAAGTATTTATGAGAATGTGAATGAAAAGTGAAGAAATTGTTTTATGTGATTACATATGGAGAATAAAGAAATTGGGCTACGAGAATAGCTATGAAAATAGAAGAAATTATGTTATGTAATTAAATATGAAAAATGACAATATGGTATTATGTAAATGAGTATGAAAAGTGAAGGAATTATGTATGTGAATTAATATGGTGTTATGTATATTAGTATAAAAGTGAAGGAATTATGTATGTGAATTATTGTGAATAAATTGAAGAATTTGTGTTATGGAAATGAATATGAGAAGTAAAGAAAATGTGTATGTATTATACGAATGAAAAGTAAAGTCATATGTATTAGGAGTATGAAACATGATGTAAAATATATTATGTGAAGAATAATATATGTGGTATTAGGTGATGAGAATGGTTATGAGAATGGTTATCAAAGTAAAATATGGTGTGATATGAGTTGATGCACCTTGGAATTGTGTCGAGAAACTACTTGCCCGCTATTTTCATGGAAATGGTGGGAACTACCTGCCTTGGTACAACTCCCAGGGTGAATTGGTGGGTTGTTGATATGATAGTTGTATTGCGAGATGAAAATGAAAAGTAAAGTAAATTGTAAGATCAAAATGAAAATAAAGTAAAGTAATATTCCAAGCTATCTCCTGAGATGT
This sequence comes from Hemerocallis citrina, assembly GCA_017893485.1. Lineage (NCBI taxonomy): Eukaryota > Viridiplantae > Streptophyta > Magnoliopsida > Asparagales > Asphodelaceae > Hemerocallis > Hemerocallis citrina. Next base: position 169,222,329 of record CM030362.1, on the reverse strand, counting down.
GATGTTGTATTACCCAAGATCTACTTGGGGTGTGGTGATTATTACCCAGTCTATCTGGGGTGCGGTGTAATATCACACAAACTATGTTTGGGGTGCAAATTATTATCTGATAAGAATGAAAGTGAAGTAAATTGTAATCTAAGATGTAAATGAGAATGGAAGTAAGATACATTATCGATAAGAATGAGAAGCAACTAAAATTGTATGATGTGATGAAAATAAATTGTAAAGCAAAGTAAATGATAAACTGAGAATGAGCATTAAAATAATTTGTATGATGAAATCAGAATGAGTTGTAAATATAATGAGAATGAAAGTTAATGTATTACGAGTTGTTATGATATGTGTTATAAGATATGAATGAATGTGATATTATGAGATTGAATGCATATGAATAAGATGCGATAAAAACGGATGAATATGATGATATGCAATAAAATAAATACATGTGATGAGATGCTATGAAAATGTATGTGATATTATATGATGGAATGAATGTGTCATTATGTGATGAGAAAAAATATCAATATGTTATGAGATTGAATGAGTTTGATGTTATGCAACAATAATGATTATAAATATAGTATTGGACTGCATGACTGAAATGCTATGAGATTGAGTGACTGTGATGTTAGAGATGAGAATTAATGTGATATAGTATGCCTTGGAATTATGTCGAGGAATTACACGCCCGCTATTTCCATGGAAAGGGCGAGAACTACATACCGAGACACTACTTCAAGGTAGGGAGAGTGGATATCGATTTGTAACTGGGTTGGAGATTCAAAAGAGCACTTTAGTGCAAAGTCACTTTTATGATGTTTTATATTCAAATTTCAGGTTAACTTAATTATCAGAATATATTTAAGTTCTTTCAATTTTCTTTATATAATTTAATTTATTTGCCTAACTAGTAAATTATACTCATACTAGATATGGCTAACCCCTGTTATTTTCTGGGGGTTAGGGGGGTCCCTCCCTAAGGGTGGACGACCCTAACTCTCCTGCAGGTTTTGATAGCAGCGAGGTGAGATAATTGTTGAGGTTTTGTACTTATACTTTGCTCGTAGTAGATGATATATATATATATATATATATATATATATATATATATATATATATATATATATATATATATATATATATATATATATATATTATATATAGAAATGGGGGGAGAATGTTGTATTATTTTGCACTATGGAAGATTATGTGTATAACTGTAAGGCATAATGATATATATATAGTGTTGTGATGAAGTGTGAAAGCCCATACCCACCTCGCTGTGGAGTACTGGGTTCTATGGTTGGTTTTTGAAAGGTTTGACTAAAGTTTTTCTAAAAGTCATATATGTTTTCAAAAGAATTTTTTGTTTTTTAATTGAATCTTGCATATTATGAGGAATTATGCCCCCAAAGCCGTATATATTATTGCCTGTGTGATGTTGAATGACTTGGCCTGGGAGGAATGATATATATTACATGCACCTTGATTTTTGTGATTTGCAGAATTCCGTAAGGAATATCTGTAAAAGGGCTAATATTTCAGGAGAAACTCTGCCGAAACTTTTAATAAAAATCTATGAATATTTTTCTAAGTAAGAAATGGTGTAGATAAGTAATAGATTAAGTTAGTGAACATTTGAATAAGGAATAGTTAAAAATAAAAAATAAAATAAATAAAATAAAATAAAAAATTGGGGTGTTACACTTTCCTCCTTTCCCAAATCGGATCACACCCTTAGTTGGAGATACATTTAGGAAAACATAGTCACCCTCTTGAAACTCCAGATCTCTTCTCCGTTTGTTAGCATAGCTATTCTATCTGCTCTGTGCGTCAACCAACCTCTTTCTGATCAATTCGATCTTCTCCGAGGTCTGTTGTACTATCTCCGGTCCGTACATTTGCCTTTTCCCCAATTCATACCAACACACTGGTGTTCTACACTTCCTCCCATACAAGACCTCATATGGTGCCATACCGATGCTAGTCTGAAAACTATTGTTGTAGGCGAACTCTACCAGAGCTAAGTGCCTCACCCAGCTGCCACCGAAATCCATCACACAACACCACAACATGTCCTCCAACACCCGATTGACCCTCTCAGTCTGCTCGTCAGTTTGAGGATGAAAGGAAGTACTGAAGTCAGTCCTAGTTCTCAAAGTTGTCTGAAGACTTCTCCAAAAGTGCGATGTGAACCGTGCATCGCGATCTGACACAATCGATACGGGAATCCCATGCAGTCTTAATATCTCCCTCATGTACAATTCTGCCAACTTTTCCATCGACCAGGAAATTTTCATTGCCAAGAAGTGAGCAGATTTGGTTAATCGGTCCAATATTACCCAAATCGCATAATTCCCTTCGGGACTTATGGGTAGCCCCGTGATGAAATGCTTGCAGATATTCTCCCATTTCCACTCCGAAATGGGTAATGGCTGAAACAATCCTCCGTGTCTTTGATTCTCGGCCTTGATTTGTTGACAAGTTGCACACCTTGCTACAAACTCTAATACATCCCTCTTCATTCCCGACCACCAAAAATGCTACTTAATATCCTTGTACATCCTGGTACTCCCTGGATGTTCTGATAACAGAGTAGTGCGTGCCTCATGTAGGATGCTCTCCTTCAATTCTGCTTGATCAGGTACACACAACCTTTCTCCAAAGCACAGCACTTCATCCTTCACATGAAATTTTGACAGTTTGCTTGTGCCGACCTGCTCTTTCATCTTCTGAATTTTTGGATCAGACTTATGATCGTCGACAATCTGCTATCTCAGTATGGGCTGAAGTCTTAATTGTGCTCAAGACACTCCCAATCCTTGCAACACAACTTCGATTCCAGCTCGATCGAGCTCCTCTGCTAGTTTCTCCTGAGTCGTGATCAAACAAGATAAGTTGCTTGTAATGCCCCGCCCCCATACTCAGACAATTTATTTATTTATTAGTACAACTTCCCAACACAGGCTGCCTCTCAAAAGGTGGTAAACCAATTAGGTGAGTCTTGATCATAGGTAATTATATTTATTATTTATTAATCTTGTTAAACCCCTGATATGGGATCAGTTTTATCCCACATCCGCTGTTTCCTCTTTCTCGCATGCTAATACAAAGTCGGGCCTCCCCTGGGCCCACCCCACTTCACAAAATGCCACACAGAGGCGAAACCCCCCCGTGCTGCACCTGGGCCCCGCTCCGTGCCACGTCAACCACATGGCTGACGCACAGCAGTAACAGAGTCGTTGTATACTGGGGCCCCACCTCGCAGTCAACAACCCCCATGGGCCTCCTCCTATATAGTTTTCTATAGGACACACCTCCTCTATATATTATATTATACTATATTATATATATATATATATATATATATATATATATATATATATATATATATATATATATATATATATATATATATATATATAATTAATATCTCTTGAAATTATGGGGTGTTACATACACCCCCATTTAGAAATCAACGTCCTCGCCGAGTATGGGGCATGCAACCTAATGCAGGATCTCCTTTCTAGCTGATGTGGAGCGGGAGTACCCTGATTCAGCTAATTTCAGGCCAGCGCACTGACCTAAGCTCCGTCTCAGGCATACATCTCGCCGATGTGGAGTGGAGTACCCTGATTCAGCTAATCCTAGCATACTGCCCCTGGCCAAACTACCAGCGTACTGACCTCAGCTCCCTCTCAGACATACATCACACCCACTTTTTTCCCACACTTAGTGTCAAAAATCGACTCTGATACCATTTGTAACGTCTCGCCTCAGTACTCAGACAATTTTATATATTTATTAGTACAACTGCCCACCACAGGCTGCCTCTCGAAAGGTGGTTAACCAATTTGGTGACTCTTGATCAAAGGCAATTATATTTATTATTTATTAATCTTGTTAAACTCTCGATATGGGATCAATTTTATCCTACATCCGTTGTTTCCTCTCTCGCGCGTGCTAACACAATGTCGGGCCCCCCTAGGCCCACTCCACGTCACATCATGCCACACAGAGGCGAAAGCCCCTTGTGCTGCACCTGGGCCCCACTCCCTGCCACGTCAGCCACGTGGCTGACGCACAGCAGCAGCAGAGCTGCTGTCTACATGGCCCCACCTCGCAACCAACAACCCCCATGGGTCTCCTCCTATAGAATTTTCTATAGAACACACCATATATATATATATATATATATATATATATATATATATATATATATATATATATATATATATATATATATATATATATATATATATATTATATCTTGAAATTAAGGGGTGTTACACTGCTCTTCAGACTGAGCGCATCTGCCACCACATTTGCTTTTCCCGTGTGGTACTTTATTTATGGACGGATATCCTCTAGCACTTCCAACCACCTCCTCTGCCTCAAATTTAGATCCCGTTGCTGACAGATGAATTTCAGGCTCTTGTGATCTGTGTACACATCTCTCCATACACATCTCTCCATACACATAGTGCCTCCATACACACAGGCTCTTGTTGACCATCTCTCCATACACATAGTGCCTCCATTGCTTCAAGGCGAATATAATCGCTGCCAACTCCAAATCATGGGTTGGGTAATTTTTCTCATGCGGTCTCAATTACCTAGACCTATAAGCTATTACCTTTCCCTCTTACATCAGCACACAGCCCAGCCCTCGATGTGAAGCATCGTTGTAGACATCATAATGAATCCCTACTCGTGGCAAAGACAATATTGGAGCGGTAGTCAACCTCTCCTTTAAATCCTAGAAGCTTGCTTCGCACTGCTCCGTCCACTTAAAACTTACATTCTTCCTCGTAAGTCCTATGAGTGGCACAGCTATCTAAGCATAGCCCTGGATAAACCTCTGGTAGTAACCAGTCAAGACGCAGAAACTTCTGATCTTCTTCACTGATGTGGGTCTTGGCCAATCCTTCACTACCTCTATCTTCTGCGGATCAGTGGCCACTCCCTCCTTAGATAGGATATGACCCAGGAATGCGATTTCGGACTTCCAGAAATCACACTTGGATAGCTTGGCATACAAATTATGTTCCTGCATTTTCTTCAATACCTCTGCTAAATGCCCAGCATGCTCTTCTTCTGAATTGGAGTATACCAAAATATCGTCGATAAACACACTACGAAAGAGTCGATGAATGGACTCAGGACCCTGTTCATCATTTCCATGAATATAGGTGGTGCATTCGTCACTCCAAATGGCATAACTACAAATTCGTAATGCCCATATCGAGTTCGGAACGCATTATTATGCACATCCTCTTCCTTAACACGAACTTGGTGATAGCCCGACTGAAGATCTATCGTGGAGAAAACTTCTGCTCCTTGAAGTCGGTCAAACAAATCATCGATTCGCGGAATATGATACTTATTCTGGATGGTCACCTTGTTCAGTTACCTGTAATCGATGAACATCCTCATCGATCCATCCTCCTTCTTCACCAATAAAACTGGCGCTCCCCAATGCGATGCACTTGGTCTGATAAAACTCTTGTGCAAAAGCTCTTCAACCTGCTTCTTTACCTCATCCTGTTCCACTGGTGCCATTCTGTAAGGTGCCTTGGATATCGCTGCACTCCCTGGCTGAATGGAAATGCTGAATTCCACATCCCGATGAAGTGGTAGTCCAGGTAGGTCCTCCAAGAACACAGTTGGAAAGTTTCGGACTACAGGAATCTTCTTGACTTCCTCAGGAATCTTCTTCTTGGTTAAAGTTGTCATCAACTCCTTACACTTTCTCTTGCCCTGAATTATTACTGCTGGTCCTCCTGGTGCCATCACCATAACTTCCTTGTTCTTGCATTCGATACTAGCATTGTAGATCGACATCCAGTTTACCAATGATTATATCGACTCCCAAGACTGCCAACTTTATGAGATCAATTCCAAAAAATCTTCCTCCGATCTCGAGGTCACAACCCGCATAGTATTGATCAGTACTCAATGTTTCTCCTGAAGGGGTAGCTACTGCCAGAACCCTGCCAGGAAAAGTTTTCGGCTCAACCCCCAATTCTCTTGCAAATTTAGGAGACACAAAAGTGTGGGATGATCCAGTATCAAACAAAACATTAGCTTTTATTCCATTTATTAGAAGTTCCCCTGTTACATAATGAATATTATCTTTCAGTACATAACACTCTTCTAATTCAAGACTTGAAACAACAGCAGTAAACTCTATTCAGATGCTCCCATATCGGTGATGACATTGTCGGCATCCTTAGCGTCTACTTCTGTTAGAGCGAATACTCGTCCATGCCGGTATGATTTCTTCCCTGAGTCGGTCTGCTTCGGATTCTGCCCTCCCTATTGGAATTGTGGGCAGTCTGGCTTGATATGGCTCACCTTGCCACAGTGGTAGCAAGTCCTAACCCTCTGCGGTTTAGGACACCCTGTTGCGATGTGGCCCGTTTCTCCACATCTGTAGCAAGTGCTTAACCGTCCAGTTACAGCAACAGCATTTTCCCTGGTAGGTTTGAACCTCTGTGCTGGGGGCTGTCCTCTGAAGTTGCTTGATGTTGCTGGCCTCTTACCAGCACTCCAGTTGCACTTCTTGTTCTGCGCTAACTGATACTGCTCCATGTCTGCATCTGTGGCTACAGCTCTCCGTACCAGCATATGAAATTTCCTAATACCGAGGGGTATCATCCAAGACCTCAGACTTGGTCTCAGCCCCTGCTCAAATTTTCTTGCCTTCTTTGCCTCATCGATCACTAACTCTGGTGCATACCTTGAGAGCTGAGTGAACTTCGTCTCATACTCCCTAACTGACAAGCTCCCCTGTTGCAGGCTCAAGAACTCCATTGCCTTTTTCTGCTGCACATCCATCGGGATGTACTGGTTGCAGAACTCTTCCAGAAAGTCTTCCCAGGTAATAGGTTCATTTCCCAGGGTTCACTTCATGGCCACCAGACCCTGCCATCCTTTTCCAACTGAATGGTTGCTAGCTTCACCTTGCTAGCCTCTGGAGTCTCTAAGACCTCAAACACTGTTTCGATCTGCCGGATCCAATCATCTGTGGCATCAGGATTCGCCTTGCCCTAAAAAATAGGTGGTTTCATCTGCTAGAATTATTCCACCAATTTAATAGCCTCCGAGACTTGCACATCCAGCCCCGCTCTGGTGTTTCAGTTCACACTTGCGATAAATGTGTTGAGAGTTTGGTACACCCGGGCTAGTTCTGTCTCCAAATCAAGGCGGTTGCCTTCACCGCTGAATCCTTCACCATTTTGAGTTCTTCGTCCGGCCATTTCTGAGTCATAAAACTTCATTAATCACAAAAAACAGCAACAACATAGACTTTTCTTCCAACATAGTTTATTCATTTCCAAAAATAAACTTTATACATTCAGAAGAAAAAATTATCCATACATCCATACATAAAACACCAGAAAACTCCAAACATAAAATAGTCTAGATTCTACGGTTCCACTTTGCTTCTCTGAGCTTTCCTCGTAATTCATCTATTTCCTTTTGCATCTCCTCGGATCTTTGATGGCATTCTTGCTTTCCCCAACGAGTTTTGTTTTCTATCTGGGTGAAATGTCGTGCAATCCTGTGTCGACACTTCTCCAATACCCACACTCGCAGACTCAGAGCTGCGATGTTCTGCTTGTCCTCCGCATGATGAGCTTCCATGTGGTTTACTCTCCACTTATGAATGATCAATTGCTTCCAGAGAGAAGCAATGATGTGGTCCTTCTTGTCTCGAACCGGCTCTTCTTCAGAGGATTCATCTTGGGAATTAGGTGGAGGTGGAGTGATCTCCCGAGATTCGGGCAGTTCTTCCTCTTCCTCTTCTTCGGGTTCTTCTTCTACTTCGGGTTCTTCCTCTTCCTCTTCTAGGTATTCAAAGAACCATTCTACTTCGTCCATCAGGTCTTGGTTATCAGCCATCTTGTAGGAAAATGGAGGAGAAGACATCAGTGTATAGAGCAACAAAAATGTAAATCAACTTACATTTAAATCTCTATAAATTGAACTCACACTTCTAATATCCACCCTAATGTGTCCTCCTTGTAATTTTGTACTACTCATTGAAGTCGGCTCTGATACCACTCTGTAACATCCCGAATTCCAAATACAGGCAATTCTTAGCAAATACAGGATCTTTCACTTCAAATTCGTACAAATTTACAAGGAATTTAATACTTTTTCATTACACATTGTATGTTATAAAATACACAGCGGAAGTTACAACAAAATATACAACTTTAACATTCAACAACTTTAATCTGGAAGTATTCATCAGTATCAACTCATCATAGTGACCATGGCAGGTCCTATTCTACAACTAGAAAAATGTGGGCACGTCAGTGGCATACAACTGAAGCAATGCTATAATACAATGATTCTTCTACTTTAGCAAACACAAACTTGAATGCAAACAGGAAAAGTGACTATCCTAGTCGTGTGAGTGTATGATATGACATAATTCCTAATGCAGACATTACACTACGTTGACACTAATGCATACTTGTTTGGATTCTATGCATCCCATACAACATAGGTCCGAGGGCAAGCCCTTACTGTAATCCTCATTATAGGGTTTAATCTCTCACCATGCAAACCTACTACGGAAACAAAAGCAAGGTTTAGACATTCCACGAGTATGGATTCCAGTCCCGAAGTCCACCGTCAAACCATACAGAATCCTCGTCGTGTGAACATCCCACAAGTGCCACTCTAGTCCCGGTATACGCATATACATTGCAGATCGGCCTCCCATCCGCCGACTATTCATGATCCTGGCGTCCACCATCAAATCAATCGTAGTCCTCGAATTTAACTAAGGCTCGTCTCACATCGCAAGCAACCATAGTCCGGAGTCCACCATAAAACTGGGTCTATAGCGTGAAGTCCACCGTCAGACTATATAGAGGTGCCCCCACTTATGTTTACCCAAGTTTCATCACATCTTCTCCTAGTGTCTATCCTTAGGTTTAATTATAATCATCACAACCTAGAGCTAGCTAGCTTACCCTACCAGACTTAAATCAACACACGAGAACATTATCCCACACTTGGTACTTCTCAAATTTCTTTATTCACAAATTGCCGGTCACTATGGGTCTTGCTCAGCCCCTAGATTCCAACAACCATCTCAATATAGAGATCACTTAGGTTACATCTACCCTCAACATAAACATCTCATTCGTTATTCATTATTTCTTCTTTATCAACTTTCTCTATTTTTATAGATTATGAAGTATTCAACTTCTTACAGCAACATTCGATAACAATTTATCAATTCAAATTCTTGTAGACAATTTCTTGGTTAACCAAACAAACCATTCAGTTTAATAATATTCAACGTTCTTGATTAATATAACCTTATTCATGTTTTTCTATAATTCGAGTATATTCCTTATTATCAAAATCTTTGAGATTAATTCTACTAGAGATTCCGTATTTCATGTTAACTCTTTACTTAAAGGAATAGATTAGTATGCATGAATTTTCACATTGGAGAGTTCTAAATTTACATATTACACCCAACTCTTAAATCTTCTTAGTCATATACAATCCGCTTTGAAATTGAAATCGAAAATGCGTGGAATTATTTTTAAAGTGAACATATTTTTAATTCCCATAATAGATCTTTAAAATGCGTGGAATTATTTTTAAAAGCTCTATTACTACATTTTTTCCAACTTTTAACAGCTTGAAAAACCCCAAAAATATTTTTTATAAACACAATGCTGTGCATGGCCTGCGTCGAACCGAAGGCAAGTAGGCAGCCAACCGCAAGCCCAACCACTAAGCCAACTCTCTTTCGGTGATAAGAACCATACTGAGTTCCTTTTATAACCCAGTATCCTAATTCATTAAATTCCACAAAAATTCACAAAAGGCAGAGCCTCCCAGTCTTCGAACCCGAGACCAAGAAGTCCCCCAAAACCCCGCACTTACCACTATGCCAAATGGTCTAACTGATTATATAGGAGTTCGAAACCTTTTAACTCGACTCTCTGTTTTCACCTCATTTTAATTTGTTCATCTATTTTGATTTCTATCATTTTCCATCATAATTCAATACTGCTAAATTACGTTTCTAAACTTCTAGAAATGCTTTTCCCCTAAATTTATCAATATTAGCATGAATTTTTTTCTTAAATAATCACTTATAGAAATCTTACACTCATATGCTTAAATTTGTAAAATTGACTACTCTTTATAACAAACTAGTATGAGTATATTTTCTCTTAGCCATTTCTCTTAGTTTATGAAAAATTTCACCTCCCCATTAACTTATAGTTCACCCCTAATTGCACATGAAACTTAACAGCTTTTTACACACATACAATTTGAATATATTATTTAATCATGGCATACTACCATATGCCTAACATCACTACAACATGCTCTAAATAGAATTTAATTTGACAGCATAACAATTCTATATTGAAATTTTTAACTAGCATGCACTGATTTCTCATATTTCATCTACTACTAAAACTCTAGATGTCAACACAACATGCATCATAACAAGTTTAGAAACTAAAGAACTGATGCCAAACTTCCCATTTCAAACACAAATTATCTAAGCATGCATTCTACAAAAAACTAGAAAGTAAAAGAAGCACCCACCTCTTTCTTGATGCAATTACAAGTAGAACTCCTAGAAAAATGCTCCAAAGCTCCCCAAAAATGGCCTTCTCCTCCTCTAGTAATGACCATCGAAATCTCCCTCCTCTCTTCTCTTTTAATTTTGCTTTTGAGTTTGTGTGTTGTTCATGTTAAAGGAGGGGGCTATTTATAGGAATAATGTGTAGTTGAGATGACTCCCAATACCCAAAACAACTCCCCACTCACACAACTTTCCCCCACTCTTCCTCATTCCTAACTATGGTCGGCCAATCCTTTCTAGTGCACAAACACATTCATGTGCACCCTATGTGCACACTACTTCTCATATAAATTCTATTATTAATTGTTATTACATTAGATGTAGGTGAATGATGCACATGACAAGTGTACTAAATTTCAAAAATGTTCATTTAAGTGTAGAATTAATCATGGGCCTCAATTTGTAATCAATTTTTGTGGGCTTCAAAAAATGGATTTAGGCCTAATGTGTTTAATTAAAAAAAAACATACAATTGTGAACAAAAAAAGAGTAGAAAAATGTTCATGGCTCTAGAAAAATTTTATGAACCAGAGGTGAACAAAATTATACGTGCAATGCACGTGCAAAAATAATAAATATTTATTTTTTTCTGGAATGTTACATTAACATCCTGCTCTCCCTCGATCTCCTTCAACAAGTCAATGGCTCCAAACAACGAGTTCAATGCACTAATCATCGCTCGAGCTCCATCAGCAACTCGCTAGCTCCAAACAACTAGTTCAATACTCTGATCACCGCTCGAGCTCCATCAATAACTCGTTGACTCCAAACAACGAGTTCAACACTCTGCTTTCTGCTCGAGCTCCATCAAGCAAATCATTGGCTCCAAACAACGAGTTCAACACTCTGCTCACCGCTCGAGCCCTATCAATAACTCGTTGGCTCCAAACAACAAGTTCAATGCTCCACTCTACAATCAAGCTTTATCAATAACTCATTGGCTCCTAACAATGAGTTCAATGTCTTGCTCTTCGCTCAGGCTCCATCAACAATCGTTGACTCCAAACAGCAAGTTCAATGTCTTGCTCTTCACTTAGGATCCATCAACAACTCGTTGACTCCAAACAACGAGTTCAACGCCTTACTCTTCGCTCAAGCTCCATCAACAACTCGTTGGCTCCAAACAACGAGTACAATGCTTCGCTCACCACGTGAGCTCCGTCAACAACTCATTAACTCCAAACAATGAGTTTAACGCTTTACTCTCTGCTCGAGCTCCATTAACAACTCATAGACTCCAAACAACGAGAACAACGCCCTGCACTTTGCTCAAGTCCTTCCAACGACCCCTCACCTTAATGCAATAGGCTCGGCATCCAACATCAGCCTAGAATTGTCTCTACAAACTCGTTGTGCGTAAACAGCGAGTCCAAACATCGACTCCATCTCAGAGTTACCTGACAAAATTTGCTAACATCAAACAGCAAGTTCAACATCAACTTGATCAAAGAGTTGCCTCAACAAACTTGTTGGGCGCAAACGACAAGTCCTACATCCCACTCCATCATGGAGTTGCCGCTACAAAACATGCTAGGTGCAATCAGCAAGTTCAACATTCTACTTCGTCTCTGAGTTATCTCCAAACATATTGGGATCAAACGGTAGGTTCAACACCAACTCTGTCTTAGAGTTATCTCCACATACTCACTAGGATCAAACGGTAGGTTCAACACCAACTCCATCTTAGAGGTGTCTTCACAAACTCGTTGGGATCAAACAACAAGCTCTACATCAACTCGACCTCAAAGTTGACTCTATAAACTTGTCAGGATCAAAAGGAAAATACTACGACTAACTCTGCTTTGGAGTTCTCTTTACAAACTTGTTGGGATCAAATGGCAAGTTCTACATCAATTCTGTCTCGGAGTTGCCCCTCCAAAATCAATGAGATCAAACAGCAATACCTTTGTCCGACCGCCTTCTGAAATTCATTCCTGCAATAGCTCTTCTAGGTCAGCTACAGAACGCTCGTCCAATGATGAAATGCTTGGTCGAAAAAAGAGTGGTTCAGCAATATGAGCGACAAGATGTTTGATCGATAAGTACAGTACATAATAACTCAAAGCTTCAAGGAATATATGAACAAATTCTTGATACTTAGCACACTCAAGATGATTTATCTCATACCTTGGCTACCTAAAGCTCCAAAGCGATAATCAATCCACAACCCAAGCTCATTGTAACATTCAAGCTCCAAAATTTCCAAAAATCCCAACAAAGAAGGAGTTGAATTTTTTTTGGCATAAAAGAAAGAAAGAAACTACAGTTACACCATGACTTGGGGTTGTAACGCCTTAGCCCCAAACTCAGACAATTTATTTATTTATTAGTACAACTGCCCACCACAGGCTGCCTCACAAAAGGTGGTTAACCAATTTGGTGACTTTTGGTCATAGGCAATTATATTTATTATTTAATTACTCAAGCTCCCTACCGATGTGAGACTAAGAAAGCCCCACACGGCCATGACTAGCTCATGTGAGCAGCACAACATCGCAGGAGAGGGCCCCACATGGCAGCCAACTAACCTCCCCCCACGTCAGCACACACATGGCAGCCACGAACCACTTCCTCATCTCATGCATTAAATCCAATACACCACACCCTATAGAACACATCTATAGGTCAACCAACTAGTTCTCACTTTATATATATATATATATATGTATTCCCATATAATATTATATATATACCCTCTTAAATACGGGGTGTTACAGGGATTGGGTCAGGTTTTTAAACCAAACCCACCAACAAAAACCCAAAACTCAAAGGATGAAGGCTTAAACGGGTATGCAGGTATGCGGGTGCAAGCTCAAAACGCAAACCCAAAATGCTCTTCTTCTCCTTCAAACTCGTTCTTCAGAGCTCGACCATAAGAGCTCTCTCCTTCATCACACAACTCTGAGCTCTGCCTCAACGTCATCGCCACGCTCGCCAAACAAGAGCTATAGCTTGGAGAAATAGCTATCTTCATAGCTCGACGAAATAGCCGTCTTAATAGCTCGATCAACGTAGATTAGCCACCATAGCTCAGCCGCCATCTACAAAGCTTCATAGCTCAGCGGAATCGAGAGCTTCGTAGCTCTGCGGTGTTAAGAGCTTCATAGCTCAGCAAAAATTCGCTCGTGGCTCGACTACAACGGCCAAGCTTATAGCTCGGTGAGATGTATAGCTTGGCAAAGGAGTAGCTTAGCGATGATGAGCCCCATAGCTCTACGAGATAGCCATCTTCATAGCTCGACCACCATCTACGAAGCTTCATATCTTAGCGACAATTTGCTCGTAGCTCGACTGCAATGGCAATAAAGCTTCATAGCTCAGCAAAGCCGATAGCTTGGCGTTGAAAAGAGCTTCATAGCTTAGCGAGGCGATCCCGAAGCTCGACAACTCCAACTCCGCCTATGGCACGACTGGACGAGGTAGTTCGACGACCGAGACTTTGAAACAAAAGCAGCGCCAAAGCTCGACGCGGTAGTTCGAAACAAAAAAGATCCCCAAAGCTTGGTGAAACCAGTAGCTCAGCGAGAACGAGGTACCTATAGCTCGGAGACGAAGCAACGCCATTGCTCGACCAAGTTTAAACTCCCATAGCTTGGAAAAATTTTGGCCAAGCTAGGGTGTCTCCGTGAGCACCCGTTGGCCCTTGGATCAACAATCCAGATGCAGCCACGTCTCCCTTCTCATTCCGTTAGCTTCATTGCCATTCGATCTCACTCAGCGGACGAGCCCCTCGCTGATGGGCACTCTAGATCACGCCACGTCACCCATGATCATAGCGATCAGATCTCATCCACTCAACCGCAACAGCAGGGGAGCCAGCATCTAATCGACGCACTCGATCACTTAAAAATTTGCACGAGGCCTGATAATTCATTAAAACCCCTTAAAAAGTTATTAAAAATTCAAAAAATTAATTAAAAATCCAAAAATAATTATTTAAATTCGGAACATTAAAAAAAAATTTCCAAAAAAATAATTTAATTATTATTTTAAAAAAAAAAAAAAAGTGATTTTAAAATTGGGGGAAAATTATTTAAAAATCTAGAAAATTTTGGAAAAATTCGAACAAGAAAAAAAATACGAAAAATTTAATAGAAATTCAGGAAAATATATGCCGCCTTCAGAAGCCTTTGATCAGTTCTAGGTATCTCCAAAGCACCCTAAAAGCTAAGATTGTATTCCAGAATCCAAAAATAAGGCGAACTACTCCCCGAAAGCCAAGAAAATTGTCTCCCGGGAGTATGGGGCTTATGATAATGGTAAAATTGCAGCAAATCGGGGTTGTGCGATCCCAGCACAGATTTCAAAGCTTCTGCAGGTAGATTAATCATAACAGATCTTTTTAACAGATCCAGACCTTCTTTAGGCTGCTCTAAAAGACATGGGCATCTTCCAAACCCATAAAAAGTGGTAGATTAGGCCCACTATGTAACGCCCCGAATTCCAAACATATGTAATTCGGACACAAACAAAATCTTTTACTTCAAATTTGAACCAAAACACAAGGAATTTAAAAAAAAATTCCTTTACAACATTGTTCTTTACAATAACACAGCGAAAATGAATAAGTACAATTAAACAAATGATAATGGAAGCTCTTCAATCTTATGACATCCCTCACAGTGACTTCAAATCCATGCCAAATCCAATCCTGCAACTGGAAAACTGTGGGAACGTCAGTTGCATACAACTGACGCAATGATATAATCAACGATTCTTCTACTTTTGCAATCAGATGCTTGAATGCTGAAACAAAATGTGAAAAGTGACTATCCTAAACATGTCACTGTTGATATGACTTAATGCCTAATGCATACATTCACACCATGACGACAATAATGCATACTTGTTCGGATTCTATGCATCCCATACTACATAGGTCCGAGGACAAGCTCTTATCGTACTCCTCATTATAAGGTTCAGTCCCTCGCAATGCAACCTAACCTGATGACTTTACTCTAACGCGGAATTACGTGTGAGTTGCACCCCCAGGATATTAGACCTTACCAGCATACCCCTAGCCCACACATCGTGGATTTACCAGACGTATCCTCAGCCACGAACACCAACAAGTCAGTCTCCCGCAACTACGAATCAGGCCTACCCCTAGCCCACCTTAGTGGATTTACCAGGCATATCCTGTCCGTCTAGAACATTCCTAGGAACCGCAAGTTCTTTACCGGTATTTTTGCAAACAGAACAGGCATACCCCTTGCCCACACATGTAGATTTACCGGGCGTATCCTCAGTCGTGAACATTCCGATGGACCGCAGTCCTGTATCGGCCATTTCATCGACCTCACCGGCCTACCCCTAGGCCACACATGTAGATTTACCGGGCATATCTTCGGTCGTGTCCCGAACCCCTAGGAACAGCAAGCTCAGTACTGGACATGTTCATCATTGTTTTCAGCCGTAACTCCATCTAGTGCCTGTCCTTAAGTTAAAACATAAATAATTGCCACCTAGAGCTAGCATACCCTACCGGACTTAATTCAACACACGAGAACATTAGACCAAAGTGGCCATTTCTCAAACTTTCATAATCATAATTTTGCCGGTACCCTGGATCTCGCTCAGACTCTAGAATTCACACATTCCAAAATTCATAAACTTTCTAGATCATCCATAATCTCTTTTATAATCATTAAAAATTTTATTCATTCATATACTCAATTCATCTCTTGTTCATTCTATCCAATTAGTCATTCTCAAATAACTAGATAAAATCTTCCAAGCTGTTATAATAGGACTTCAAAAGCCTCAATTCAATGAACATCATCTCTATTCTAATACTCAAATATAATCATCAAATATGTACTAAAATTGTTAATTCAAATATGGAGTTTAATCCAAAACATTGTACCAATTTCCACCAAATCTTAATTCTCCAATATACTAATTTCCTTTAAAATCATCTCTATTCAAATCCTTCAAATCCAATCACCAAATATTTGTTCCATCCGTTTTCTAAGTGAGGGAATGTAACCTCCGTTCCCGCCAATACGTATTTTCTGTGTATTTTCAGAATTTCGATTCTTTGTAAATTATTTTCCTTTTTTAAAATTCTTTTTGTTGAAATTTATTGTTGTATCTCCTATTAAAGTCTATTTATAACCAATATTTGATTTGTGGCTACTTTCCAATGACTTTTATATTGTAATACAAATCATATTCTATTCTGTCGGTTAACCTGATTTTCTTATTTGACTAATTACTTATACTATGTCAAATTTCACTATTTGATCATTTATAATGTGTTAAACCTAAATCCTATTTATTATTATGTTTATGATTATTATGGTTATTATTATTATTATTATTATTATCATTAAATTTATTGTTTATTAATTTTTGAAAGCCTATAGATCTTGATCTATATTTTATTATTATTAGAGTACGGATTTTAAGTATACTATTTGATTTAATTAATTAATATGTAATACTATTTTGCTCCTTATTATATTTTAGCTCAATTCAAATCTAGTCTCATTTATTTTGTGAACCAATACATTCTACTATATTTAGTGGTATTTGAGTGTTAATTTAATTTACACTATTTGATTTATTTGTACTATGGTATTATTATTGATTTATTAATTTATTATTTTAATCTAAAACCCATTGTTATTGGATACTAAAACCATTAACCCGGTAAACCGTACCCGTTAACCCAAAACCCAATAATTTACTCTATAAATACTAATTAAATCCTTAACCTAAATTAACCCCATCTTAATCAGTCGCCTAAACTCCTACCCTGTTCATCTTCTCCCCTGATCCTCTATTCACCCATCGTCTTCCCCGATCGAACCCCTCATCCTGTTCTCGTCCATCCTTGACTGCCACCTCCTGTAATACCCCAGATTTTTAAATAATGCTTTTAAGATTAAAAAATGAACTAAAATAAGTTTTGGTGATTTAAAAAAAAATTCTGAAATTTATCTTTTACACTTGAAATATTTTCTTGGGAAGTTCAAAGTCAAAAATTATTTTGAAGAAACTCATTATTTATTATTAGATATTATTTGTGAAATTTTTGGATTTTTCTGATAATTATTGGACCTATTTGCAAATATTACAAAACGATGGACTTTAGTGCAAAATTACCACTTTCAGTGAAAACTCCAGATGGATTTTTGGGCTGGGAATGATGCCTAGTCAACTCAGAGGTAAAGAGTTTACTTTTTGTTTTAATAAATTTGGTTTATTTTGCAAGTTTTGATAAAGAAGAGTTTTTTTGCAAAATTACCACTTATGGGGGCAAAAGTGCAATTTCATTTTTCTGGGTTATCAAAATAGTGTTGGCTGATAATAAAGAGGTTATTCTTGTTTTAAAATCTCAATTAATATGGTTTTATTTAACTTCCAAGTATAAGGATTTATATATGTAAAGATATATTTAAAAGAGGTATTTTACAAATCTATTCACAAACCCTAAAACCCTATTTTTCCGGCCTATAAAAGGTGGGGTGCAACCGTATCTTTGCTGCAAAACACAAAGGGACTTCTTATTATTATTTTCTTGGAGTTTTAAAGTGAGGATCTTGGTTTTCTTGCAGAAGGAAGGATTTTCTTATTCTCTTTATTTTTCTTCAGTTGATTCTTAAATAAGGTGAGTGACATATGTTTGTTTTCTTTTGTTCTATGCATGTTGTATGTGATGATTTGTCTATTAGAAAATATATTAGGAATTGGATAGAGATATTGTGAGTTGTTGATAAGTGGATGAATAAAAATCGAATCTTTTTCATGAAACTATACTATTGATGTTTGAAACCCTAATTTAATGGCTTGAGATTTGTTAAAGAACCTAATAGAAATCGTGAGTATGATGTTTTCAATCATATTGTTGCTTATTTGAACTTATATATTAAGTTGTATGACATTAATGCGTGAAAGTAAACAAAAATTGATTAAAAATGAACTTTACTGTGTGTATGCATATATTGTTTGGTTCTTGATATTTCGATGGATAAAACTTGATTGTTTGCAAGCTATAGTTACATATATTCCTGAATTAACTGATTCAAGTGATTGGGTGTGCGTATAACAAGTTATAAGAGGATTTGTTGGATCAAAAAGATCATGTTTTGAGTATTAAAAAGGGGGTGTGCTTTGGGTATGTTTGTGTGCAGGCCAAATTGGGTTTTGTGAATTTTTTGTGAAGTTTTCAATTGAGTCTGAGTTGTTCAATACTGAATCGATTTGGAACCTTTTAATACTCTTATTTGATTGAGTTTTGATGATTAAACTGATGCACAAACACACACATATACACATATATGTATCTATATTCACTATTTTGAAGATTTCGATGGAATTTGCTTTTTTATGGATTTGACATGGTTTTGATTTGTTTTATAAACTCCTATATGTTATACAAGTTACATTTGATCATCTTAGGAAGTTTAATTTCGGTTTTACAAAGTTTTATTTTCGTATCAGTTTAAAATATGCACAGATTTTCAAACTGCAACCTGTTATAGTTGACAGTCGACCGAACTAAAGTCAACAGTCAACTAGTCAGTTACTGAATTTCAGATTTTGTTTGCAATAACAGTCGACTGCTTCGTCTTTGAACTGAAGTCGACAGTCGACTTTCGGTTTTCTTGAATTTGATATTTTTGCAAGACAGTCGACTGGTTATTCTCGACAATCGACTGTCACTGTGAGTTTTTGGATTTTTGCAAGACAGTCGACCGACCATTTGCGACAGTCGACTGTCATTATTCTGACTGATGGATTTCTTGAGTTTTCTGATGTTTTCTTTAAATGATTATTTCTTCGATTATGGATTATTAATCTAATGTTTTAAATGATGTTTTGCTACAGATTACAGTATTTTACAAAGAGTTGAATTTTGTTCATAATAGAATTTAAACTTGTATTTCTATAACTTCTTATAGTAAAATAAATATGTTTTCTTTGAAGTTATTGATGTTTTGTGGTGTTCTGTGATTTCAAAATATGATTTCCAGTTATTTAATGGATTTAATATTTTATTTCAATTCTAGAATTTTACGAGTATATTAAATAAATTCGGATTTTTGATTGATTGAAGAAGTTTTATTTGTATAACCGTTTTAATGATTATATTAAGAGTTTTATTGGAAGTTTTGGTTTTGTGAATCTCTAAGAGTTGAATGGGAATCTTGTGAACTAGCAAATGAGATTTTGTGAATTTTGACCAGTTGAGATCATTGGGGTTGTTTTGTCGAATTAAGTTTGGCAGGATACACTAACTCTAGGGAGGAGAGATTTTTGTGTTTTAATAATAACCAACTTAAGGACAGAAACAAGTGGAGATGTGATGGAACTTGGAAAAAGTAAGTATATGTTCTTGGTTTAGGTCCAACGGATGTGTCCCAGGACTTGTGTGTTGTTCTGTCTCGAGAGGACATTTGTATGTTTGCGTGTAGAGGGTCTGCAGGCCTATTCACGGAGCATGCAGGGTGCATTCGCGTGTTGAGGGACGGCGGGCCTATTCACGGGATGTACCTGGTGTATCTGCACGTCGAGGGCCTCGCAAGCCTATTCATGGGGTACACGGCAGGGAGGTGATTCTTCGGTTTTGTTGAGCTATTCTTACATGATGCTTGCGCGTCGAAGGTTGTGATGCCTATTCGCGGAGTATTCTGGATCTTGTTCTCATCACCGTAGTAGTATTAGCTGAATAACGAGAGATTTAACCCTATAAAGTGGATAACGATAAGGGCATGCACCGGACCTATGTATTGTGGGATGCATAAAATTCGATAAGTATGCATTAGAGAGTCAGTATATAGCATTGGTGTTTTCTTGACTAGTTTTATGCATGTTATTTTCTGTTTTCCAACACTCAACTCTTAGTCTAGTCTCACTTGATGTTTTCATATTTTATTTATTGTTATTTCTTATTTCATTTATTCTTGCTGTTAATACATGTTGTTTATGACTCTGCGACTTATGTTTTATTTATGTTGCTTTTCTTTTGATGTCACTCGTACCGTTATGACTGACCCCTGTAGTTTGGGGCGTTAGTGTTATCTCTAGCCTCATATTTTATAGGTAGGTACCTATAGCTTGGGATTTGGATGCATGAGATAGAATTGATGTTGTGGCTTATGTAAATTGTAAAAGAATGTATTGTAAAAGAAAAGATTGTAATTTAAGGTGTTTGTTTTCCGCTATGTTTTGTAAAGAATTAATGTAATAAAAGTTGAAAATTTTATCTGTGTTTTGGCTATATTTACTATTACAATTGAGGTTGATGCTAGGAAATGTGCCACGTATTTCTGAGATATCATATTGGAAATTCAGGGTGCTACAGTGGTTGGTATCAGAGCATACTTCAATAGTAATAATAAATATTGTGTAAAAATAAACCTAGGTGTGGACACTAGAGCATGAGTACCTAGGCATGAACATTAGAGTGTGAGTATCACATAGAGTTAGAACATGATGTTTTGGTTTGGGGTATGGCTGGGGATTTGCCATGAGGTATGGATATGAATATGAATTGGGTTGTGATGCTCTAACTTTACCCTCATTTTGCAGTATTCAGTATAATGGCAGGACCCAGGACCAGGAATGGTGGAGGTTCCCATGGGGCAGGACTTGATCTTGAGACTGAGATTGCCAGAGAGTATCAGACCATGAACACATTCATGGCAGCTAATATAGCACAGAATGAGAATTAGAATCAGGGGGTTGGACTTTTGTTTGTGAACGCTGATCCTATCAAGCAGGTTGAGTCCTTCAAGCGGATGAAGCTGCCAATGTTTGAGGGACAGTCTGATCCAAATGAGACTGATGATTGGATTAGACAGATGGAGATAGTCTTCGAAGTTCTGGTAATCCCAGCAGTTAAAAAGGTGAAATTAGCTACGATCCAGTTAGAGAAGGATGCTGGCGTCTGGTGGCAATCAGTGAAGAGGACTTTTGGAGATCAGCAAGTGACCTGGGAGGCTTTTCTGGATGAATTCAGGGATCATTTCTTTCCTCTGGATATTCAGGAGAAGAAGGCAACGGAATTCTTGAATCTATAGCAAGGCAATATGACAGTGCGTGAATATGAGACTAAGTTTGCTCAGATGTCAAGTTATGCATCGGAGCTGATTGTGGATGAAGCGAAGAAGACCAAGAAATTTCAGCAGGGCTTGAGGCCAAATTTGAGGTCGATGATGATTCCTTTGGGCATCAGAAGGTTTGATAAGCTGGTCAGGAGAGCAGCTATGACAGAAGAGGATATGGACCAGTTCCAGAAGAAGAAAAAAACCTAGAACAGGAACAAATGGCCAGCAGTTAGTCACAGTGAGAAGGAGTTCCTAGTGAAGCAGGGCAAGTTCAGTAGGCCAGTGCAGAAGGCACCCACAATTCAAGGTGTGACTTGTTTCAACTGTGGAGAGGCCGGTCATTATCGGCAAAATGCACCAAGCCTTATAAGGCGTAAGTTTGTTATCAGTGTGGTCGTGAAGGGCATCTCAGACCAAACTATCTGCAGTTGAAGAAGGATGGTGCAGGCGGAGGCAAATTTCAGAGGCAAGGGTGAGTGTTCGCATTGACTGAGGAGGATGCGGGTAACTCAGAGGATGTGATCCAGGGTGTGCAAGGATTTTTAATTCATTCATTTATGTATTAAGTAAAAACTTTGTTTAAGAATAAAATAGAGATTTGAGTATCATTGTCCATGTAACAAAATTTGGTTTGGTTAATGGAATAAAAGCAAAAGTTTTATTTGATACTGGTTCTTGAATACATTTGTGTCGCCCAATTTTTTGCTAAAGTCGTAGGTGTGGAACCTAAGTTGTTTCCAGGCAGAACCTTGTTGGTGGCAACACCGTCAGGAGAAGAATTGATTACCGATCGATATTACGAAGGATGTGATATTGAGATTGGTGGGAGATTATTTAGTTTTGATCTCATTAAGCTGCAAGTTCAGGGTGTGGATGTGATTGTGGGCATTGATTGGATGGCAATATATGATGCCACAATTGAATGCAAGAGGAAGATGTGTTAGTGAAAGCACCAGGTGGTTCCGTAGTGACTTTTTGGGAGAAGACACGGACCCGAAGGTGACTTCTACGGTATCTAAGTCGATGATTCCAGATGAAGTCAGAAGCAAGTTGAGGAATTGGTGAGTAAAGGGGTATCATCAGGTTCAAAGTCGGAGAAAGAGCATTCTATGCACTTGACAGAGGTGTTACAGAAGTTGCAGGAGCATAACTTGTATGCCAAGCTGTCAAAGTGTGAGTTTTGAAAGTTTGAGGTAGCTTTTCTTGGTCATATCCTTTCCAAGGAAGGAGTGGCCACGAATCTTCAGAAGATTGAAGCAGATTGTGGAAGGTCAAAAGTTAGATGCAGAGATTCAGAAGATGTTGCAGCAGGTTTTCGAAGGCAAGTTATCAGAGTGCGCAGCGGGAGCTACTTGGAAGCCGGAGGATCGCATGCAGAAGGTTTTTTCCTGAACTTTTTTATGATTATGTTCCTTTTGTATGATTGTATTTCTTTTGTTAGATTACATTCTCTTGTGTAATGCTATTTCTTAAACTATGTTTCCGTTTATGAGATTTCATTTTCTTTGCTTATATTGTGGGGACCCTATTAGTAGTAGTTCTGAGGACAAAACTATTCTAAGAAGGGAGAGATGTAATACCCCAGATTTTTAAATAATTCTTTTAATATTAATAAATGAGTTAAAATGATTTTTAGTGATTTAATAAATATTTTTCTCAAATTTATCTTTTTAGACATGCAAATATTTTCTTGGGAAGTTCAAAGTCAAAAATTACTTTGAGGAAACTCATTATTTATTATTAGATATTATTTGTGAATTTTCTGGGTTTTTCTGATAATTATTGGACCTATTTGCAAATATTACAAAAAATGGATTTTTGTACAAAATTACCACTTGGAGTGAAAACTCCATATTTTTGGAATTTTGGGCTAGGCATGAGGCCTAGTAAACTCAGAGATAAAGATTTTACTTTTTTTTAATAAATTTGGTTTATTTTGCAAGTTTTGATAAAGAAGGGACTTTTTGCAAAATTGCCACTTAGGGGGGCAAAAGTGCAATTTCGTTGTTCTGGGTTTTCCAAAACAGTTCCGGCTGATAATAAAGAGGTTAATCTTGTTTTTAAATCTCAATTAAGATGGTTTTATTTAACTTCCAAGTATAAGGATTTATATATGTAAAGATATATTTAAAAGATGTATTTTGCAAATCTATTCACAAACCCTAAAACCCTATTTTTCCCGCCTATAAAGGGTGGGGTGCGGACGTCTCTTTGCTACACAACACAAAGGGATTTATTATTATTATTTTCTTGGAGTTTTAAAGCGAGGATCTTGGTTTTCTTGCGGAAAGAAGGATTTTCTTATTCTCTTTATTTTTCTTCAGTTGATTCTTCAATAAGGTGAGTGACATATGTTTGTTTCCTTTTGTTCAATGCATGTTGTATGTGATGATTTGTCTATTAGAAAATATATTAGGGATTGGATGAAGATATAATTAATGAGTTGTTGATAAGTGGATGAATAAAATCGAATATTTTTCATGAAACTATACTATTGATGTTTGAAACCCTAATTTAATGGCTTGAGATTTGTTAAAGAACCTAATAGAAATCATGAGTAGGATGTTTTCAATCATATTGTTGCTGATTTGAACTTGTATATTGAGTTGTATGACATTAGTGCATGAAAGTAAACAAAAATTGATTAAAAATGAACTCTACTGTGTGTATGCATATGTTAATTGGTTCTTGATATTTCGTTGGATAAAACTTGATTGTTTGCATGTTATAGTTACATGTATTCGTGAATTAACTGAATCAAGTGATTGGGTGTGCGTATAACAAGTTCTAAGAGTATTTGTTGGATCAAAAAGATCAAGTTTTGAGTATTAAAAAGGGGTGTGCTTAATTTTGGATCAAAAACTCCTATATGTTATAAAAGTTATATTTGATCATCTCAGGAAGTTTAATTATGGTTTTACAAAGTTTTCTTATCGTATCAGTTGAAAACATGCACAGATTTTAAAACTGCAACCTACTATAGTTGACAGGCGACCGAACTAAAGTCAACAGTCGACTGGTCAGTTACTGAATTTCATATTTTGTTTGAAATAACAGTTGATTGCTTCGTCTTTGAACTGAAATCGATAGTCGATTGTCGGTTTTCTTGAATTTTGGATTTTCGCAAGACAGTCGACTGGTTATTATCGATAGTTGACTGTCACTGTCACTGCTGATGGGTTTTTCTTAAGTTTTCGGATTTTTGCAGTACAGTCGACCGACCATTTGCGACGTTCGATTGTCAATTTTCTGACTAATGGATTTCTTTTGTTTTCTGATGTTTTCTTTAAATGATTATTTCTTCGATTATAGATTATTAGTCTAATGTTTTAAATGATGTTTTGCTATTACAGTATTTTACAAAGAGTTGTATTTTGATTATAATAGAATTTAAACTTGTATTTCTATAACTTCATATAGTAAAATAAATATGTTTTCTTTAAAGTAATTGACATTTTGTGGTGTTCTGTGATTTCAAAATATAATTCTCAGTTATTTAATGGATTTAATATTTTATTTCAATTCTGGAATTTTACGAGTATATTAAATAAATTTGGATTTTTGATTGATTGAAGAAGTTTTATTAATATAACTGTTTTAATGTTGAAATTAAGAGTTTTATTGGAAGTTTTGGTTTTGTGAATCCCTAGGAGTTGAGTGAGAGTCCTGTGAACCGGCAGATGAGATTTTGTGAATTTTGACCAGTTGAGGTCATTGGGGTTGTTTTGTGAAATTAAGTCCGGCAAAATACACTAACTCTAGGTAGGAGAGAATTTTGTGTTTTAATAATAACCAACTTAAGCACAGGCACTAGTGGAGATGTGATAGAACTTAGGAAACGTAAGTATATGCTCTTGTTTTAGGTCCAACGGATGCATTCCAGGACTTGTGTATTGTTCTATCTCGAGAGGACATTTGTATGTTCGTGTGTCGAGGGTCTGCAGGCCTATTCATGGAGCATGCAAGTTGCATTCGCGCGTTAAGGGTAGGCGGGCCTATTCACGGGATGTACATGCTGTATCTGCATGTCGAGGGCCTCGCAAGCCTATTCGTGGGGTACACGGTATGGAGGTGATTTTCCGGTTTTGTTAAGCTATTCTTACATGATGCTTGCGCGTTGAAAGTTGTGATGCCTATTCGCAGAGTATTCTGGATCTTGTTCCCATCACCGTGGTAGGATTAGTTTCATAACGAGGGATTTAACCCTATAAAGTGGATAACGATAAGGGCTTGCACCGGACCTATGTATTGTGGGATGTATAGAATTCGACAAGTATGCATTAGAGAGTCAGCATATAGCATTGATATTTTCTTGACTGGTTTCATGCATGTTGTTTTCTGTTTTTCCTACGCTCGACACTTAGTCTAGTCTAACTTGATGTTTTCATATTTTATTTATTGTTATTTCTTATTTCATTTATTCTTGCTGTTAATACATGTTGTTTATGACTCTGTGCCTTATATTTTATTTATGTTGCTTTTCTTTTGAAGTCACTCGCACCGTTATGGCTGACCCCTGTAGTTTTGAAGGTTAGGGTTATCTCTAGTCTCATATTTTACAGGTAGGTACCTATTGCTTGGGATTTGGATGCATGAGATAGAATTGATGTTGTGGCTTAGGTAAATTGTAAAAGAATGTGTTGTAAAAGAAAATATTGTAATTCAAGGTGTTTGTTTTCCGCTGTGTTTTGTAAAGAATTAATGTAATAAAAGTTGAACAATTTATCTGTGTTTTGGCTATGTTTACTATTACAATTGAGGTTGATGCTGAAAAATGTGCCACATATTTCTGAGATATCATATTGGAAATTCGGGGCACTACACCTCCAGCCTCGTCTCCACCTCGTCTCCACCCGTTCTCCATCTTCTGCTGTCAACCGCACAGCACCTCCATCTTCGTCCTCATCGTCTGCAACTCCGGATCGCCCTCCGCCATCAGCTGCCACCGCATCCCGCATCCTCGTCATCCTCTACAATAGCCTCGTCATCCTCCTTCCTCTGTTTTCTCCTAAAATAGAGTGCCGCTGCCAACGCCCTCCTCCGTCATCCTCTCCATCACCCCCCTCATCGACTTCGGCACCGGCCATCGACAACCTCCTACCGTAGCCAGCCCCTTCACTGCCCTGTCTCTGTAGTCACCACCCTCACATCCTCATCGCCTCATCACCTGCACCTCGAGCTCCACCATAATCCTCCTTCATCCCCTATTGTAGATCCCTGTCGGCTGCAGATCCCCGTTAACCAGTGCATACAGTCCCCACCCCCAACTGCATGCCCTGTGCCGTCGCTACCGCCAGCAACATTGCGACTACCGCCATTGCTGGTTGCTGCAATGGCCGAAGTTGCTGCTAGTTGTGATTGGCCGAGACTTGCTGTTTGCTGTGTTGGCCACTTTTTGTTTGCTGTTTGGGATTTGGCTCTCGCTGTGTTCACTGTTCACTGGTGTTGCACGTGTTATTCTGTCTCTTGCACGTGTTTCTGTCGTCGCTCGTCTCACTTTCGTTCATCGTCTATCAGGCTAGTATCCGTGTACGAATCTTTTTGTTTCCCCGTACAAGCATTCTTTAAAATACCGCAAGTAGGTTTACAATTGTGATCCATTTCTCATGCCTTACATGTTGATGATCTTCACCCCTATCTGTTTTGATTTGTTTCTGTTAATTCTGAATTCATAAAAGATTATAGATATCAAATTGTATATTTCTTCCCTGCTGTCTGCTCTGACTTGTAATCAGATTTTGACCTAGTTACATTTTCAATCTGTTATGACTTTCTAAATAAGAGTTCTATCCTACAGAGTCTTGTTTCCAGAACTTTTGACGGATCTAAAATCTGATATGTAGATTATAAGATATTCTATTTTTAGTGTTGTGACATTTTCGATTCTAGATTACTATTTTGAAGTATATTTTCTCGATTGACTAATTTAAATATCATGTTTAAAGTATAATTAAGACCTGATATTTTTCTATATGTCACTTAACATGATTAAGAACCTGATTATAAATTTTATAGAATTTTAAAATGAGTCATTTACTGATTTATGAGTATAAGAATTGTACCCTAAGTTTCTGCCTGAACATAAAATTTGTAAAGAAAAAGAATTTGAACCTAGTTTCTGTGATTTTTATATATTGTGTGTATATGCGCTGGAACCGGCAGAGAGTTTAGTTTCTAGAACTTCTGATAGATCCAGATTTTCTTTTTTGTAGCAGCTGGAATTCTAGTTTTGGTGCAGCAACATCCTACTGTCCAGAATTGGAGTTCTTGTTGTTTCAATATTTATAATTTTGTTTATTGTACCCGAACATGTTTTCGCCCAGTCTGAGCCTAGTTTCTGTCCCTGTTATGTTGTTTGTCCTTGATTTTGCACATTCGTGTCTGTTTTGGTAAAAAGAATAAAAAACAAGCCAGGGTTTAAGGGAAAGATCTGGTGGTGGACAACATAGGCAAGTGTACTCGGAAGGGGGCCCATGTTTTCCATCTGTTTGCATGAATACATGATTACATCATGAGTCTGTTTATCCATTTCATTTTACCTATTTATATGATTACCTGACTGCATTCTTCCCTATAGGAAGGTGTACTCGGAAAGGGGCCCATAGGTCCCACCTGTTTGCATGAATACATGATTATATGATTCATGAGTCTGTTTATCCGATTCGGTTTATCTGTTTATCTGTTAACATGATGCCTGAGTACACGACCCTATAGAATTCACCATTAAATCTTAACGTAATTTGTTTGTACAGCAACCATGTGGTATGGGATGTATGAGTGGTACATTAGATAGGACTAAATAAAAAACTTACGAATAATATGTTTCACCTGCACATTCCTGTCACCTGTTTCACATGTTTATCTGATGTCTTTTACAAGTTTACATGTTATCTGTTACCTGTTACTAGTTCACATGACTCCTGTTACAAGTTTACATGTTTATCTGATATCTGTTATAAGTTTGCATGTTTATCTATTATCTGATCCTGTTATCTGATCCTGTTTACTTGTGTACCAGTTTATTTGACCATATTTTCCTGTTGTATTCCTTTCATGCTATGTTATGTGCTCTTGATTCTTGTTTTCTACTCTGTATTCTTAGTTACCTATTCCTGTACCATTTTTGCTTGTACTATTTGCAGCCTGTAGCTTGCACTAATGGGTAGATTGTTTTCCTATTTCTCTGTTTCTTTCGAATTGATATATATATATATATATAGGTTTTGGAGACCAGTTACCTGCAGGATAAGCGATCAAGTGTTCTAATCCTTTTGACTGAGATCTTTTGTGCATTAATTTATTTTTGCATCAATTTTATCAGTTTCTTTTGTTGATATTTGATACTTTGTAATTGGGCATGTTAGACCCAGAGTTTTATTATTTTTTCAGATCTTGTTTTATATGATAATTATGTATTTGATTTCAAGTAATTCTTGTGATTATAAGATTTGATTCATGCATGTGTGGTTGTATCTTTCTGTTTACTGTTGAGTTGATCCTTATAATTTATGAATGATAAAAATCATTCACTGGGCTTGTTACATACTCGTATTCAGTATTCTTTTGGGAAGCAGGGCGTTACAGGTTTTTAATGGTATCAGAGCCCAGGTTTTGGCTAATGTGTTAGTCATGTTTGGCTAATATGTTAGTCAGGTTTTGGCACTTGCTAGGTTAGGCTCCAACAGGTTAGATCTAAATATGTTGGAGTAGCCATGTTAACTCAACAATATGCACATTACATTAATCACATGAACATGTAATAACCAATTTAAAATCCGGATACTAGTCTTATTCCATTCATTCTGATCCCTTCATATTCAATTCCTTGATTCGTTATAACCTCCTGTCTTTTACAGTCTCCCACATTGTTGATTCCTTAGTGGGTATAAATTCATTCTTTCCGTAATCATATTCTTTTGATTCCGGTGCAGTCAATTCTTTTTATTTCCGCTTGTCTCGTCGATTCTTTCATATTTCAGTTCTTGCATCGTTCATTTCTTCCTGTGCATTGCATTCATCTTTATTTATTGATTCATTATTGAGTATCATATTAGTTATTTCTTCCCTACCATGTTCTCTTCAAATTCCGGTGCTACCATTCAGTTATTCTTGCTTGGTTCGTCGACTGGCTACACGCGATCCACAACGACTTGTTAGTGGCTTGGAACATCACCACGAGAGGAAGTGTTTTCGTTCGCTCCAAGGTGTGCATGCAGAGTCCCGAGATTCCAGGAAGTGGTCAGAATCCCAAATCGCCAAGAGTTCAAATTTCGTGCTAAAGATACACCGTTTGGGCGTGCCAGGATTCAATGAGGCATAAGATAAATTGCTGAAGCTCATGGACGCTATTGACAGAGTCTTCCCGATCTGAGTGGCGCAGCGGAAGCGTGGTGGGCTTATAACCCATAGGTCGTAGGATTCTCTTGGTTCTCCCTCCTTGCATTGTTTGCTTCCCTCTATCCCTTGCATTCATCCTCATCCGTTGACTCATTGATGGGTTCAACTCTTCCCCTATCCATTTTGTCTTCGATTCAAGTTCAACTTACTCCTTCATCTTCTTACTTCATTATCTCACAAGTCTTGTGTTGTTTCTTTCCTTTTGATACCGATTACTTCCTTCCATGTATTCCATTCGTCACCATGCATCAATTCACTATTTGACCCCAATTCTTATCCATGTTCTTTCGCATTCTGGGGCTATCACCATTTCAATTCTCTTCCTCTAGTTCTCTGTTTTGTTACCCCTCAAGTTTGCTTTTGCTTTGTCCTACGTCCCGCCTGAATTGAATTTTGAGGACGAAATTTTTTTGTAAGGTGGGTAGGATTGTAACCCCCGTTCCCGCCAATACGTATTTTTTGTGTATTTTGGAATTTCGATTCTTTGTAAAATATTTTTCTTTTTTTTTAATTCTTTTTGTTGAAATTTATTGTTGGATCTCCTATTAAAGTCTATTTCTAATCAATAATTTGATTTGTAGCTACTTTCCAATGAGTTTTATATTGTAATAGAAATCCCATTCTATTCTGTCGGTAAACCTGATTTTCTTATTTGACTAATTACTTATACCAAGTCCAATTTCACTATTTGATTATTTATAATGTGTTAAACCCAAATCCTATTATTGTTGTTATTATTGTTATTATTATTATTTCTGTTGTTATTATTATTATTATTATTATTATTATTATTATTATTATTATTATTATTATTATTATTATTATTATATTTATTATTTATTAATTTTTGAAAGCCTATAGATCGTGATTTATGTTTTATTATTATTGGAGTACAGATTTTATGTATACTATTTGATTTAATTAATTAATATGTAATACTATTTTGCTCCTTATTATATTTTAGCTTAATTCAAATCCAGTCTCATTTATTTTGTGAACTCATACATTCTGTTGTATTTAGTAGGATTTGAGTGTTAATTTAATGCATACTATCTGATTTATTTGTACTATGGTATTATTATTGATTTATTTATTTATTATTTTAATCTAAAACCGATTCTTATTGGATCCTAAAACCATTAACTTGCTAACCTGTACCACTTAACCCAAAACCCAATAATTTACCATATAAATATTAATTAAATCCTTAACCCTAATTAACCCCATCTTA
Source organism: Hemerocallis citrina (assembly GCA_017893485.1). NCBI lineage: Eukaryota > Viridiplantae > Streptophyta > Magnoliopsida > Asparagales > Asphodelaceae > Hemerocallis > Hemerocallis citrina. Next base: position 169,190,999 of record CM030362.1, on the reverse strand, counting down.
ATCAGCCGCCTAAACCCCTACCCTGTTCATCTTCTCCCCTGATCCTTTGTTCACCCATCGTCTTCCCCAATCGACCCCCTCATCCTGTTCTTGTCCATCCTCGACTGCCACCTCCAGCCTCGACACCACCTCTTCTCCATCCCATCCTTCATCCTCCGCTGTCAACCGCATAGCACCTCCATCTTCGTCCTCGTCGTCAGCAACTCCCGATCGCCCTCCGCCATCAGGCGCCACCGCACCCTGCATCCTCGTCGTCCTCTACCATAGCCTCGTCGTCGTCCTTCCTCTGTTTTTCTCTGAAAACAGAGTGTCGCTGCCATCGCCCTCCTCCGTCATCCTCTCCATCACCCCCCTCGACGACTTCACCACCCACCATCGACAACCTCTTGTCGCAACCAACCCCTTCACCACCCTGTCTCCACAGTCACTACCCTTACCTCCTCATCGCCTCATCACCTGCACCTCGAGCTCCACCAATCCACCGCCTTCATTCCCTGTTGCAGATCCCCGTCGACTGCAAATCCTCATCGACCTACGTCTACAGTCCCCACCCTGACTGCATCCCCTGTGCCGTCTCTGCCTCCGACAACATCGCCATAGCTGCCATTACTGGTTGCTGCATTGGCCAAAGTTGCTGCTGGCCGTGATTGGCCAAGACTTGATGTTTGCTGTTTGGAATTTGGCTCTTGCTGTGTTCGTTGTTCAAGGGAGTTGCACGTGTTATTGTCATTGAACGTGTTATTCCGTCTCTTGCACGTGTTTCAACCATCACTTGTCTTGCTTCCGTTCATTGTCTATCAGGCAAGTATCCTTGAAAGAATCTTTTTGTTTTCCCGTACAAGCATTCTTTGAAATACCGCAAGTAGGTTTATCATTGTGAACCATTTCACATGCCTTATATGTTGATGATCTTGAACCATATCTGTTTTGATTTGTTTCTGTTAATTCTGTATTCATAAAAGTTCATAGATATCAAATTGTATATTTCTTCCATGCAGTCAGTTCTAAATTGTAATCAAATTTTGACACAGATACTTTTTGAATATGTTATTACTTTCTAAATAAGAGTTTTAGCCCCCAGAGTCTAGTTTCCAGAACTTTTGACGGATCTGAAATCCGATGTGTTGATTACAAGATATGTTGTTTTTAGTGCTGTGACATTTTCGATTCCAGATTACTATTTTGAAGTATATTTTCTCGATTGAATAATTTAAATATCATGCTAAAAGTATAAATTAGACCTGATATTTTTCAGTATGTCGCTTAACATGATTAAGAAACTGATTATAAATTTTATAGAATTTTTAAAAGAGTCCTTTACAGACTTATGAGTATAAGAATTGTACCCTAAGTTTCTGTCTGAACATAAAATTTGTAAAGAATAAGAATTTGAACCTAGTTTCTGTGATTTTATATATCGTGTGTATATGCGCTGGAACCGACAGAGAGTCTAGTTTCTAGAACTTTTGATGGATCCATATTTTCTTTTTTGTAGCAGTAGGAATTCCAGTTTTGGTGCAGCAATGTCCAACTGTCCAGAATTTGAGTTCTTCTTGTTTCAATATTTATAATTTTTTTTATGGCACCGAACATGTTTCCGCCCAGTCTAAACCTAGTTTCTATCCCTGTTATGTTGCATGTCCCTGATTTTGTACATTTGTGTCTGTTTTGGTAAAAAGAATAAGTAACAAGCCGAGGATTAAGGGAAAGATCTGGTAGTGGACAACATAGGCAAGTGTACTCGGAAGGGGGCCCGTGTTTTCCACCTATTTGCATGAATACATGATTACATGATTCATGAGTCTGTTTATCCATTTTCGGTTTACCTGTTTATATGATTACAAGACTGCATTCTTTCCTATGGGAAGGTGTACTCGGAAGGGGGCCCATAGGTCCTACCTGTTTGCATGAATACATGATTACATGATTCATGAGTCTGTTTATCTGATTTGATTTATCTGTTTATCTGTTTATCTGTTTACATGATGCCTGAGTACAGGGCCGTATAGAATCCACCACTAAATCTAAACGCAACTTGTTTATATACAGCAACCATGTGGTATGTGACGCATGAGTGGTGCTTTGGATAAGACTAAATAAAAGACTTAAGAATAATATGTTTCACCTGCACATTCCTGTCAACTGTTTCACATATTTATCTGATGTCTGTTACAAGTTTACATGTTACTTGTTACCTGTTACTAGTGCACATGACTCATGTTACAAGTTTACATGTTTATCTGATATCTGTTACAAGTTTGCATGTTTATCTATTATTTGATCATGTTATCTGATCATGTTTACTTGCATACCAGTTTATTTGACCTTATTTAACTGTTGTATTCCTTTCATGCTATGTTCTGTGCTCTTGATTCTTTTTTCCTGCTCTGTATTCATAGTTACCTTGTTCCTGTACCCTTTTTGCTTGTACTACCCTTTTTACCTGTTTTATCAACTTCGATTCAAGGTACACCAAATATATATAATCCAATATTTGAATGCTCAACTTGAGACATCAACCCAATGGTACTGAAAAAAATCATCTAAATTCTAATTCTACTCCAAAAATTGATTTCTTTGTTTTATAGGAAACAAAAATGAGTCTAATACAAATTTGTAGTTAAGATCATCTAAATTCTTCCTCAATTACTTTGTCTAAATTCATTTCCAAAACAGTAGGTTCAAAATCGGTAAACTGTAGCTCATGCTCCTCGTAAAAATCACAGAAAATTCTATACTTCATGAAACTTCATATATTTTTAGATCAAATTAAAGGTATACAAGTCTACTATAACTTTGTAGTTATAAGTTTCTCGAAAATATTGTGTTTATAGCCCTGAATTCTTTGAAATCTACAGTCGGGTCGAAATGTCATACACACTGCCACTTGTTCAATCTTGTAAAATTCACTATAAATTCTATTCTTCATGGAAAATTGATTTCTTAGACTCTAAAGAAATGTTAATGAGTCTACTTAAACTTCTTAGATTTGAACTTTCTCAAAAATCTGCATCTAAGATGCCAAATGGTCAAAATCCGAAATGTAAACAAATTTTCAGCAACTAGCCAAACTGCCAACCAGTCCTAATTTTGGATTTTATTAAAATAGTAAACGAAATTCAAATATTATGAAATTTTAATGATATGTTCTTGACATATACGAGGGGCTCCTATAAAAATTTTAGCTCTAGATTCCATCTAGTTTAATAGATAAGATTTTCTGAAGTGCAACTAAAACTTAAAACAAAAACTTATGAAAATGCCCCAAAATCAATCATATCGTAATTTGAAACCTTTAATCAACAACACATACTCTAATCAAGAATACTCAATCTATACAATTATCATACATCTAACAATTCATACATATCTAACATTCTACTGAAAAAATTATATTAGATTTAGAGAAACACCCACCTCTTCGAAGAATTTTCCCAAGCAAATAAAACTCCTAAAAGCCTTCCACTCTTCCTCCTAAAAAACCGTGCTCTCCTCCTGGATTACCGAAAGCAACATGCAGCAGCCACTCATGGTTCACTATCTTTTGTTTGATTTATTTTTGTGTACATATATGGCTAATAGTGAGAGGGTATTTACATGGGAATTTAGGAGGTGGTTTAAGTAACTAACTCTCCACTAACCTATTCACATGCCCACTCACACACCCACTCACTCACTCACTCACCCCACTCACTCACCCCACTCACTCCTATATGCAGCCATTTTTGAAAGAGTGCACATTGCACGTGTGCACATGTACACGTGTTTTGTACACTTTTCATTTTATTTCCACTTTTATTATCTTATTCTATTTTAAATTCTTTTTTTTAATAAATACTCATATTATATTTAGTATAATTAGCCTAGTGAAATTTTTATAGTACAACTTTGTAATAAAATAGCACAATTTGCACGTGCTCATAAATATTCATATATAAAATAAATTCGAGAAAATAAAAAATGTTTATAACAATCGAAATAAAAAATATGTAAAATACATTTTATTAATTCTATATATGTATACAACAATATAATCAACACGCACATAGAAAACACGTGTGTTGCACGTACAAAATATATTTAATCAAATAGAAGAAAAATGAATTTCAATTTATGAAAGGAATCCGAACAAGTTATAGAATAAATAGTTAAACGCGTAGAAAATTTTATAATATCACATGTAACGGTAGAATATACGTAATGGACACGTATATTAATAACACGTGCAATGCACATAAAAACCCAAAGATTAAAATAAATGTTTAAGTTGGCTCTGAATAGGATAAAAAATGAATTTTGAGAGGACGGAAAATATATAAATAGTTGAATGCAGATGTACGTTGGATATTTATATTAAAATATGTAACATATATTACCCGCAACAGTACAAAATACAAGTGCGTAACACACGTGGAAAAATTATCATAACTCAATTTTGATGGGTGTTACAGTCTCCCTCTCTTAAGAACAGCTATTTCCTCAGAACTTACTAGGGTAAAAGTTGTATCTTGTACACACCAAAGAAAAAAATTATTATTGTATATAGAAAAGCTGTTAATACAAAGAATAGAAATGGAGTATGTAATGTGGAAAACAAGTAAACTTATATAAGGAAACTATGAGTATCAAAAATAATAAGAGCGAAACAAGAAAAACTAGAAAAATAGTTGAAAAGAAACGTGACCATAAGAGATTGTATAGATTGAAAAAAAAAAATCCAGACAAAATAATATTAGATGAAGTAATAGATAACATAGTATAATGAAAATACAAATTAAGTTATCAATTATGAAAGAAATTGGAAAGAATAAAGAGAAGCATAGTCAAATAGATAATTTAATAAATTATTAATAGGCTTAGTAAGCAAAATATATTAAAGTAATAAGCGGTAGAATGATTAAAATCGCAAACTGAACTAGTACTATATATTACGAGCTAAAAATGGAATTAGCAATTGAAGAGAATGACGTTGGATAAAAATCTGAAAATATATGAGTGTTAAATTTTAAAGAATAAACAATATAATATAAGTATAATAATAAAAATTATAATGCTGTATATATCGTAAAACATTCATTTGTAAAAGTTACATAATAATTTTATAGAATAATGATTAGTACATATCAAATTATTTATAAATTGTCAAATGTAACTGAAAATCCATATATAATATTTTATACGCAAATAAGCATAAAAACTGTATGATGAAACAATAATACTATAAATGTTATAATTATAAGCAACCAGAGAAACAAAATATAATAGTAGTAAAGGTAACAATACATTATTGAAATAATATAAAAACTATTTATATAGAGATAAAATATAAATCGTAAACAAAAGTATAAGTAATAAGATTTATGTTAGGTGAGTAGCCACCAAATCTAAAATAAGTTAGCAGTAAAATAAAATACGATGAAGTGGCATGATAATACAAGGATGCTAACTTATGTAAAGACACAAAATAATATGAAGAAGATGGCAAAAACAATTGATAGTAAGCAGTAATAATATAGGATGAAAAATAAAATTATGCAAATAAGATAGATATAGAAACCCGTAATATAGATTGAAAAGTAAATAAAATAGTAATAACACATATATGATAAATGTAGAAGCAAATATAAATAATAAGGTAATCAATTAAATGTGTATATAAGTATAACTGTATTATAAATAATAAAGTTGAAGTAGTATAAGCTAAGGTGTAAAACTTTATAAAATGGTATACACTAGTTAAAAATGGAATAGTGTTAAGTAATATATATATATAACTAAAAGTGGGGGGTTATTAAAGTAAAAAAATCTCTTTTGTTGTGGGTTTGCCTCATTGATCCATTGATGTCTAGTTGCAGATTTGTCCTCTCGACATCCGGTTGCAAAAGAAAATGGTGAATGGAATGATGTAATCTTCCATATGTACTTGGATATGGAATGCTTAATGATGTTATGTTTTGAAATTTGTGATATGAAAATAGATGTAAAAGTTGGGATGGTTAGAGGTGGAAATGAAGTAGAAAATTACAACGATAAAAATAGAAGTATAGATTTAAAATATCGAATATAAAGAATTAGTAGTAATGAAAAGGATTTATAACATTAAGAAAAAAATAGAATAAAATATCTGCATGAGCTTAAATACAAATGCGAATGAGAACAATGATTTTGTTGTGTAGTAAATTAAGATAATAAACATAAATAATTATATATATATATATATATATATATATATATATATATATATATAGTAATGTGGTAATTTGATAAGTGAAAAATGATATGTATAGTAAGTATATTGAAATACATGATATATATATATAAATCAGTGGAAAGTATATGTAGTAACCAAGAACGGAAAAAATATAAATAGTGAGTGTACATAGTACGTTAGAGAAGTATAAATCGACAAAATTAATAAGTAGCTATTAATAGTGAAAATTTAATATAACAAAACAAACTAGCAAATAATATGTAATAACAATAATATCGAATATACGCTATAAAACAAAAATAGTATGAAAAGAAGATTTATAATGGGTAGAAGTATGTCATATTTATATAAGTAAAATATTATAATCTTGTTAAAGATATACTGAAAAGATTAAGACAATGTAAAATAATGGAAAAATTATAGCATCGTAAAATCAAAACATATACAAAATGAAAGTAAATATGCAAAAAATCAAATTTTATAATATAATAGAAATAATAATGAAAGAAAATAATAGTAGCAATAATAACTTAGTACGTATTATTTTAAAACTTAATGTATTACGTAATAGTAATGGCAAAATAAATGGGTAACGTAAAAGCGCATGAAAGTAAAAAGGATAACAATATCAAGGAAGAAAATGAGTAAGTCAAACTTAAAAGATTAAGACTAAGGAAGATAAATAGAATAATAAATATCCAAGTGAATTAATACTATAAGAAAATATTTCTTTGAAAAAAATATTAAACGTTAAAAATGAAAAGTACTACGAGGAAAATACACGAAGGAAATACAAGAGACAATTTTAGTCTACGTATAAGGTATCATGAATGTAGGTTCAACCAACCCTAGCACTCGTGATACAAGATAAAACATGCTCGCATACAATATCACATCAATGTATACGAGGGGAGTTTCATGAATGCAAGTTCAATAACTACATCATTCATGACTCCAAATTGACACTCACACTTCTAATGTCCACCCTAATGTGTTTTTCTTATAATTTTATACTACTTATTGAAGTCAGCTCTGATACCACTCTGTCTAGACTGCTGCCTGCCACTTAGGACGGTAATGACCACAAAGGTAACCTCAGAGCTTGATTTATTACCATAGCCTCTCGACTATTTGTCTCGCCCCACTTTTCAAAAATACGGAATACGAGCACATGACATTAGCCCAGCGAATGACTAACATCACCCATAAACTGTTTATTCTATCAACTCAACAATATAATCAATACAGAACAATTATGCAGGCAATAATAATAATCTCATAAACAATAATATTTGAAATAAAACAATATAAAATATCCAAGTATAATAATCCAACGTCTAGAAACAATAATAAAATCTGGGACATAACCCCAATACAATAATAATCCAATCACAAATAATAATAAATCTCGATACAGTAAGTTCAATAAAATGATAAGCAACTAGAAAGCATTATGTCCTCAGAATCTTTGTTCTCCAATCCCAGCAGGCAATAATTCTCCTACCTTACCTGTGTACACTTCATCTAAAATGAGGAAAAAAATTGTCCTCAGAACAAGTCATGGACAGCAAGTAGAGGAAGCAAGGAACAATGGAATAACATATCACAATGAATTCAATGGATCAATAGGAGTCAATAACATGGGACAATAACAATAATCAATATCATGGTAAATGATGCAATGGTATAAACAATGATTCAATGTTCAATAACAAGATTCTATGATATCAATAAAACATAAACAATATTTGGTATCCATGGGAATAATGATGTACAATATGCAATATCGATGTCGTGTCAATCCTTATATCTATTAATCATTTTAATCCTAACTAATGTACGTACTACTGCCCCATACTATAGGTTCAATGCATACAATCAATTTTGTTTAGACTAAGTGGTAAATTCTATAGATCATGTGTCGGTACGATAATCACTGATACGATACAATATTGTTGCACGATACATTATGTGATTCACTGATTCATTGATACGATTCACTGATACGATTCATTGATGCAATACACGAAAGATTAGGGTTCTCAGTCAGCGCTCCATAATCAATCGATAAACACTGGCCGACACAGTCACTATATTATTTACTACTCAAGTCAATCCCTTAACCCCGGCTTGTTCATTATTTTATTAATGCAACAATACAATGTGCAATTTGAGACATTAGGTGAACAATTGAACCAATTGGAAAACAATAAGATGGTAAGCTATGACAATAACTCATTAGGATCATGCAATACAACATACACACTTTGATTCATGCAATACTACGATGTCGGAATAATTAATTGAAGAAAACTAAAAAGTGAAATTCTGGACAGCAAGAGTAGTATGTACAAAAATGCAGTTTCCTGCTGTTTCAGAACTCGAAAACTGAATCTGTTAGAAATTATAGAAACTAGAATTCCACACGGTTCCAACACATATTTAAAGATCAAAATCCGACAACAGTAGCTAGGTCAATCACACCATTTTTACAAATTTCATGTTCAGGCAGAATTTCGACGTCATGTTGTTAAAATTTTAGAATCAGCAAAAATTCAATATTAAATTCGTTAAAAATATTTATTAGACTCCTAAACATGATCAATAACAATCTGAAAATTATCAGAAAATATTTTTATCATTTGATTAGCCTTTTTACTGTTTAAACATGAAACGTACAAGAATCTGAGAATTTGGAATTAAAAACACAGCTATAGTAAAACGGGCATAACTTTTTCTACACAACTCGGAATTCAGAAATTCAAGATGTTCTGGAAACTAGAAAGATAAGGCTACAAATATTATTCAGAAAGTTATTCATTTTAAGATCATTTACTGGGTCAAAAATAGCAGTCAACATACAGCCAGCAAGCAAGATAAAGGTTTTAAGGTATTTTTCATGAAATAATTTAATTAAACATGATGGGTATCAATTCTATAGTCAGTAAATTATATAATCAACATGATGGGTGTAATAACAAGATGAATAAAATTAGAATACACACATACATCAATTTATCATCAACAAACATCAATCGATCAACCACATACAACCTAGCAATACTCTCTACAATAATTTATTTGTGCGACAATTATATGAACAACCCGATTATCAATTCTATATGCACACATGAAAGATTCAATCTTTGGACTCAAATGTGGCACAATGTCAAGTAAATTGGGGTTAGCTTGTGTAAACCCTCAATATACCCGACGAAAGAGATGAACAATGTATAATATGATAAACGAAGGGATCCACTTGCAAGAATTTCAACAAAACTTGAATTGATACAATTAACAATTCAAGAGGAAGTGACTTGCCTTATAGATGGTGAAAACGAATACCAAGAATAACGTGATAAGGATCCTGAAGCAACGAACCCACGAACTAACAAAATACAACACGTGTAATATATGTGCTTCAAAGAGAACACAGCAACAACAGCACAAGGGACAGCAGCAGCAACGTCATGGCAGCAAGGGGGCAAGGCCGGTGGGGGTCGTCGGCGTCGTAGGCGGCAGTGCGATGGGCACAGGGCATCGACGGAGGAGCTATCGACAGAATAGGGGAGCAGCGATAGCAACATGGGGTTGTGTCTTGGCACTACTGTCGATCGAAACAGAGCAAGGGCGAGGAGAGGGGTCGGGGGTGCTGTGGCGGCGCTAGGGGGCTAGTGTCGACGGGAGGTGGCGACAAGGTTGGAAGTCGCCGGAGAAGGTCAGGGAAGGTGATCGGAGATGGTACTCGGGGTTTGGGCGGGGAAGTAGAGGTTAGGAGAGAGAAACAGGATAAGAGAGGAAGAGGAGAGAGAGTAGACGGCTCTATGGTTTCAAATTGTGCAGTTTTTAGGGTTTGCAATAGAGTTGTATTTATAGGGTACAATTAAGATATTGGGTTAGTGGTTTAGGATCACAAAATAGCGGTTTTGGGTCAAGAACAAATGAAGTTGGGTTTTATGGTCCAATAAGAGATAGATCTAAAATAATTGGGTTCAAATAAAAATACCCACAATTAATAAAAGAAATTAGGATCAAAAAGAATAGCTCAATCAACAAGAACGAAGAATTTCATGAACAAAATCATATTTAAAATTATCAAGAAAGAAAAAAGGTAGAGTATTTTATTCAATTACAAATAAAATACTACAAAAGGGGGAAAATGAAAATAGCAAAAACGGTAGTTACAATCCTACCCACCTTACAATAAAATTTCATCCTCAAAATTTAAGGAAGTGGTAGTAGGGTAACCCCGAAGAAAAGAACACAACAAGAACTAAAAAGATGGGGAAACCTCTTCCGAATCACACTTTCAAGCTCCCAAGTCGACTCACAAGGCGAGTGAGGATTCCAAGCAATAAGAACCAACTTGATAACCTTATTCTTCAAAATCTTCTCCCTCCGGTCCATAATCGACACTGGATGAATCTCACATGACAAATCTGGTCGAACCGACATGACTATCATCCCGAACATACTTCCTGAGCTGAGAAACATGGAGGACGTCATGCACTCCTAAAAGAGTTGGCAGCAACGCGAGTCTATAGGTCACCTTGCCTACTCGCTCCACCACATTGAACGGACCAAAGAATTTAGGGCTCAACTTGCCCCCAACACCAAAACGAATCACACTTTTCCATCGAGACTCCTTGAGGAACACATGATCACCAACTTCGCACTCTAATAGTCTCCTGTGCATGTCTGCCCATTTCCTCTGTTGTCCTGTGCGGCTTGCAAATGCTTTCTGATCTGGGCCACTGTATCAATAGTCTTCGTGATCAACTATGGCCCCAAAAGCTTTCTCTCACCAATGTCATCTTAGCACACTGGTGATCTACAGTTCCGACCATATAAGATTTGATACGGAGCTAACTGAAGACTAACTTCATAGCTATTATTATATGAAAACTCCACCAAGTGTAGATGATCTTCCCAAGAACCTCCAAACTAAAGCACACAAGACCTCAACATATTCTCCAAGGTCTGAATAGTCCTCTCCAGTGTTCTAAAAAGCGGCCTAGGCGGCCGCCTAGGCGCCGCCTAGGCGCTAGGCGGCCCCCCAACGCCTCGACTAGGGCTTAGGCATTTATAAAAATCGGTTTAGTGTGCTGGGCGGCTTAAATCGGTCCTAGGCGCCGACTAATCGGCCTAGGCGGGTCTAGGCGGACTAGACCCGCCCAGGCCTTAAGTGTTAAAAAAAAAAAAAACCCGACCGCTTCTCGCCTAAGTAAAAAAAAAAAACAAAAAGTAAAAAACCATCAGCTTCCATCCTCATTCGCTGCTTTCTAAAAAAAAAACCCTAAATCGCACGATTCGCACCCCCAAATCGCAGCTCGACAGCTCCGAATCCTTCGCCTCCCTCCTCCTTCGCCGTCTTCCTCAACCTCCATCCTCCTTCGCTAGTCGTCCTCTGCCTCCCTCTTACTTCGACACTTTCGCAGTTCGCCTTCGCCAGTTCCCTCTTACTTCGGCGTCCTCCTCCTTCGCCGTCCTCCGACTCCGCCTCCCTCCGACTGACCTTCTCTTCTCTCTCAAACACCAAAGTTCACAGCTCCTCCTCCGACCGCCTCCCTCCGAATCGCAGCTCCTCCGACCGCCTCCTCCACCTCCCTCCACCTCCCTCTGAGTCTCTGACGTCCTCCGAGGCTCCGACAATATATGCAAAGCTTCTAAGTTCTAATAGTGACCTCGATAGATCTCCAAATTTATTGGTAATTGCTTATCTTATCTTTTTTTCCCTTTCACATTCTTTTGTGTGCTCTTAGACTCTTAGTACAGTTCACTAGTCGCAGTTGTATGCTTCTGAACAGTGAACAAGCTAATGTAGTTCAGTAGTTATTTATGTTTTCTTTGTTATTGATGTCTTCTTTGTTATTTATGCCCTTTGTATGTATGATTCTGAATTTCTGATACTGTTATTCTGTTTTTGTGAATTATAGTCAACAGTAGGTATGTTCAGTACAGTTCACTAGTCGCAGTAGCAGTATGTATGCGTTCACTAGTCGCAGTAGCAGAAAGTGAACAAGCTAATGTAGTTCAGTAGTTATTTATGTTTTCTTTGTTATTGATGTCTTCTTTGTTATTTATGCCCTTTGTATGTATGATTCTGAATTTCTGATACTGTTATTCTGTTTTTGTGAATTATAGTCGACAGTATGTATGTTCAGTACAGTTCACTAGTCGCAGTAGCAGTATGTATGCGTTCACTAGTCGCAGTAGCAGAAAGTGAACAAGCTAATGTAGTTCAGTAGTTATTTATGTTTTCTTTGTTATTGATGTCTTCTTTGTTATTTATGCCCTTTGTATGTATGATTCTGAATTTCTAATACTGTTATTCTGTTTTTGTGAATTATAGTCGACAGTATGTATGTTCAGTTCACCGGCCTTTGATTATTATTTTATGCTCTAATTAGTTAGGCTGTTAGCTAATGTATTTAATTTAATTTTGATTAATGATTATTATTATTTTGATTATTATTTTAAGAATACGGTGATATTCTTGTTTGTAGCAGTGTAGCACTGATTTTTCCTTCATAGAGATACAGTAGATGGCTGAAAATTTATCTTCTGCGGCATCTAATGCAATGACCGATGTGGAAGGTGTTGTGCTAAAGCGTGATTCCGAAGATGTTGGATGGGAGTACGGTGTGTTAGTGAATCCCAATAACTTGGATAAAATTCAATGTAAGTTATGCAAAAAGGAGATGAGTGGAGGAGTCTATCGATTGAAGCATCATATTGCGAACATTAGAGGGCAGGTGGCCCCATGCAGAAAGTCGACTGAGGAAGATAAAGCCAAATGTAAAGCCGCGATCGAAGAAGGAAGAGCTAAAAAGAAAAATAAGCAAAAGCACTTGGAGGAAGTTAGAGGAGAAGTTGTAATAACTGATGAAGGGCTTCAAGAAGAAACCGAAGAGGAAGGATTGAGGAAGAGGCCACGAATGCTTGGGCCCATAGATAGGTTTACATCGGGTATCAATCCCGATTCTTCTTCTGCTTCATTGGATGCAAGCAAGAAGACACGACAACAAAATATCCATGATGCAATTTCTAAAGAAAGATCAGAAGATGTGCATCAATACTTGGCTCAGTGGTTGTATGGAGCGGCCGTTCCGTTCAATGCCATTGATAATGATAGCTTCAGAAGATTTTGTGAAGCGGTCGGTCAATTTGGACCGGGTTATCAACCTCCTAGCCAACATCTTTTAAGAGAGCCTTTGCTAAAGAAGGAGTATGCACGAACAAAAAGCTTGCTTAAGAAGCAAGAAGATGAGTGGGCAAAGAATGGGTGCTCAATTATGACCGATGCTTGGACCGATAGGAAAAGAAGAAGTATCATGAACTTGTGTGTGAATTGTAAGGAGGGCACGACTTTTCTTTCTTCCAAAGAAGCTTCCGAAGACGCCCATACCGGTGAGTACATATATCAATATGTTAACAAGTGTATACAAAAAGATGTTGGTGGGCCAGAAAATGTGGTTCAAATTGTGACGGACAATGCTTCAAATAATATGGCGGCAAAGAATTTGTTATTGGCGGAAAGACCAAACATATTTTGGAGTTCATGTGCCACACACACCTTGAACTTAATGCTTGAAGCAATTGGCAAGGAACCCAAGTTCAAAGGAGTAATTGATAAAGCCAAAGCTTTCACTATCTATATATATTCACATCATGCCACCTTGTCAATGATGAGGAAGTGCACAAATAGAAGAGATATTGTGAGGCCGGGGGTCACTAGATTTGCATCTGCTTTCTTAACTTGCAAAGTTTGATGGATAAAAAAGAAAAATTGAGAAATATGGCTACAAGTAATAAATGGGAAGCTTGCAAATACTCAAAGACTGCTAAGGGAAAAGCGGCATATGCTACGGTGTTGAGTATGGCCTTTTGGAATGGTGTAACACTATGTTTGAGGATGTTTGCTCCTTTAGTGAAGGTTCTACGACTTGTTGATGGGGATAAAGAGCCATCAATGGGCTTTTTATATGGGGAACTAAAGCAAGCAAAAGAAGATATCAAAGTGGCATTCAAACATGTTGAGACTAACTATCGGCCTATTCTTGATATTATTGATAAAAAAGCCCAACATAGACTTGATAGTCCTTTACATTTGGCCGGCTATCTATTGAATCCCTTCTACTTTTACAAAGATGCAACCGTAGGAGAAAATCCTATTGTCATGAATGGTATATTTACTTGTGTTGAAAAATTCTTCCCCGATGATTTTGACATGCAAAACATTGTTATAAACGTGGAGTTGTTGAAGTATAAGAACAAAGATGGTGGGTTTGAAGAGCCTTGGCCGCGGCCGGGTGCTCCAAAAATGATGACAACTATGATCCGGGTATGAATTGTTAATAAGAAAAGTTATTAAGCGTTGAGTTTTTTTACTTTTTTTTAATACTTTATGTTTCCTTTACTCATTTGTGCTTCTTTAATTATTAGTCGGATGGTGGTCCAATTATGGCAATCATACACCTAATTTGCAAAGGATGGCGACAAGGATTCTATCATTAACTACGAGTTCATCCGGATGTGAGAGGAATTGGAGTACTTTTGAGGGAGTAAGTTCCTATGTAGTTATTATTTAGTAATTAAGAGTCAAGGTTCTAACAATTTCTTAATTTTTTTAATCTTTTGTTTTTTAATGTAGATACACACAAAGAAAAGGAATAGACTAGATACGAAAAGGATGGAGCAACTCGTCTATATTAAATTTAATTCTAGGCTCATGAACAAGAAGAGAAGGGAGAAAGAGAGACAAATAGAAGTACTACTTCATAGTGATGCGAGTCGTGCACAAGGATGGATTGTTGATGGCGGCGATGATGAAGAAATTGAGCCTGGATCAGGACATACTTGGGGATTGGTTGGAGAAGCGTCCGGAGCGGATAACACACTAGAACCTCGGAGAAGTGCAAGAAATGTTGAAGTAAGAGAGCTCCATGAAGAAGATTTTGAATCGGACGATGACACGAAAGACGAGGGAGGTGATGAGGAATACGACTTAGAATCAGATGGAGAGCAAATCTTGGATGGATATGGAGAATTGGAGTTAGAGACTTAGTTTCCTGTCATTAATTATTGCTTATTGCTGATTTTTGTGTTTTCTTTTTGTGTTTGCGTAATATTTAATTAGTTACTTTTCTTATATAGCTGATCTACATATTGCTGATCTATAAATAGCTGAAAGTAAATTTGCGTGTCTCAGTTGTTCAAAGTAATTAAAGTTTATCAGTTTTAAGTCTTGATTAATTATTGCTTCTGCAATAGCATATGAATATCATCTCAGTCTGTTTCATAACTGGCTTAGATTTGTTTATGTTTTTTATATTGCAATCTTATTAGTTTTTATATTTTGATTGTCCATTTTCCACAATCTAAAGCCTTAGATAACTTTTCAAATGTTCACTTGTTCAGGTTGTTCAGCTCTTGACTCTTCACTTGTGCAGGTTGCAGGATCCTCAACATCTTCAGCTCATAATGATGATGAGGAGATTCTGCAAGCTTATCACTTGTGCAATTTCAATTAGGAAAATTTATTCTTGATATGGTTTTATTTTATTTTATTTATTTTATGTCATTTCATGTATTTATATCTTGTTTGCATCCCCTTATCTATATAAAAAAAACTTCATTCTCTTCTATTCTGAAACCCACAACAAAATTATTTTCCGTATATTATCAAAGATATGTTTATTGCAAGATTTGTACCTGCCTTGCAGAAGTGATACTATCTAGTCAAACTCTTGATAAGATATTTAACTTTCTAATATTTGCAGGCCCACATAAGATCCAAGGAATTGGAGCTGGTTTCATTCCTGCTGTTTTGGATACTGATCTCATCGATGAAGTAGTTCAGGTGAGTTTGAGAATCTTCATTCTGTAATTGTTGTCATGTTTCATTATTGATGTGAACAAAAAAGCATCTTTTAGTTTAACAGTATCAAGCACGCCAACTACTTTTCACCAAGTGCAGCTTAGTTCACATATATTAGGATTTGTTACTATAGATTAATGTATGATGTGTATTATTCAGTAGACAAATAAAGCATAGCAGGTTGCACAATACAGAGAAAGAACAAATTAATATAGTTGCTGGATCCATTTGAGAGATCTGACTTCTGTTTGATGGTCAGTCGTATAGTTTGCTCAATCTGTGTCTGGAGCCTTCTATGTTCTAACTGAGGAGTTGTGCTCCATAGCCAAACTACACTGTAATTTGCATGGTGATACCAAGAAATTTTTAAATGTTCCAATTAGCCAGGAGCCTCGTAAATTTTTTCGAGCTGTTATACTCAAATGTTCACACATAAATTTATTTGTAGTTCCAGTCAACAATGATATAAAGTTGTATATACATTTCTACAAAAGAATTTGCTTTGAGTTAGTACTGACTAAAATTTCCATGCTTTAGAGGACTAAGAAACTTTTTTTCTTCAGTATTCCATTCCCTTTGATCCTCAAAAAAAATTCTATGACTCATTTATTCCCTGCAATATCCGGTTCTTTGAAAGCTGTACCAGACCCAAGAGAAGTGTACCAATCAGCCAATCTGCTCACCATCACCCTCTTTGCCCACCTGTGCTTCATGTCCTCCTTCCTTGGCATCAACAATTTTAGTTGTATTTGTGTTGGTTTGCAACTAATACTGTACTGTTCTTCTGAATCTTATTTATCTTAATGTAGTCCCATTGTCATGTGTAGTTTTGCATTTTTTCTTTCAGGCTTGGACGTGAGGTTAGCTTTTGGCTATATATAGGCAGTCACATTCATCTTGATGCCTTAACCATTCCTACTTACTGGAGTATCTAAAGCTAATATGCTAGATGTTCTCATAATTTATTATGTTTAATCTTCGAACTTATTTTTTTATTTCTCCCAGTTCTCCATATTATGATCTAACTGATACATTTGGTTAGAAATATAGTTGAGAATAAATAAACTGAAGAGCTTCTATCAAAATTAGAATTCGATCATCTAATTCCTAATCTTCTGTCCCTCCATTATTGTAGATTCTCCTCAAGGGTGCTAATGTCAATGAATTGAAGAAGGTTAAACATGTAGTGCAGTATGGAGTCTTTGCAGCTTATCACTTGGCTCTCGAAACTTCCTTTCTCGCTGATGAAGGTGCATCCCTTCCTGAACTTCTTATTTGCTTTGATTCTCTGTTTTTCAATTGTTCTTGCTTCTTGTTCAATTTGCTATTGTTGATATCATGGAAGGTAGAATGTTTGTTTCATGTTGCGTTCTTAATTTGGGAGATAAACATTCTTGCATTTGAACAACTTAGCAAGAAACTGATGGATATTTGTTTGTTTATATATTAGTTGAAATTACAAACAATTGTTCTGATATATCATATATCATATTATTAACACCTTTCAAATCATTCTATTATCCTGTTAAAAAAAATCAAGGATATAATTCAGTTATTTTGGTCCTATTGCAAGGAATACAATTTTTGGCTTTAATAATGAAAAATGCAAAACAATGTAGGCTACAAACATTATTTATTTCTTGATATAAAAATTATATTCCGAAGCAGGCAGTATTGATGCATTAGTAGTCCATGGATGGATGTGGAGAAGAGGAGTCAAATATTTTGTTGCCTTTGTGTTCATCGATACAATAATACATCGATTCGATTTTGCAAAGCACATCCTGCAATTGAAAGGAGGAATATCAAGAATAAGAATTAGTAATAACAAAACAAAAGTTACAAAACAAAACAAAATGATAAAATATATAAATAAAATATATACATAAATAAATAAATATATAAATAATATATAAATAAAACCGCCTAGCGCCTAGCCGCTTAAGCTCCGCTTACAAGGCCTAGGCGCTAGGCACCCATCGGCCGCCCGACTACCGCCTAGCGATTTTTAGAACATTGGTCCTCTCTTATTGACCATCTGTCTGCGGATGGAATGTAGTACTGAACTTCAGCTTACTCCCAAGACTATTCTGAAGACTCTCTCAAAATTGAGATCTGAATCTAGTATCTCTGTCTGATATAATACTAACGGGAACACCATGCAATCTCACAATCTCCTGCATATACTTCTCTGCAAGGCTCTCTTTAGACTGACCAATTCTGAATGGGATAAAATGAGCACTCTTCTTCAAGCGATCCACAATTACCCAGATGGCATTGTGGCCCTTGGGACTTCTAAGAAAAGCAGTCAAAAAATCCTTAGTGATATTCTCCCACTTCCACTCCGGAATCGGAAGCGGTTGAAGAAGTCCAGCAGTCCTCTGATGTTCAGCTTTTACTTGCTGACAGATCAGACACCGAGAAACAAATCTTGCAACATCCCTCTTCATACCTTGCCACCAGAAATGTAACGCCCCGAATCTCAAATACACTGAATTCGAGATGTTCTACAGGATCTTTCCGCTTCATTTAGTACAATTTTACAAGGAAATTTGAACTTTTCACTTTACATGGGAGTTTCCATGAATACATTACAATTTACATTGCACAGCGGGAGTAAACTTTACAACAATGAAATAAATGTACAACAACATTGAATAATCTTTAAGCATCTGTTCCTCTTTAATCTTTATCATGCCATTTACCTGCATATAAGACTGTGGGTACGTCAGTTTATTCAACCGACGAACATTATACACGGCCATCCTCTCTATGCCAGAAATAGTATAACTTATTTTCCATATTTAGCAAACACAAACTTGTCACATATCAAACTAAAGGGACTACCCTATTGATGTCGTGTTGTGATTGTGCACTTAGTCCTTGATGCAATTATTTATGTTACATGACACTAATGCGTTCGGATTCCATGCATCCCATACTACATAGGTCCGAGGGCAAGCCCTTAATCGTTCTTCACCTTTGTAGGGTTCAATCCCTCGTCATGACTTAATCTACTACTGTAACTACGGTAAGTATCCTAGATGTTTTCTGACCTACGAACTCATGTCTAGGCGCTCTGGAGGGAATCCCAACGTACTGACACATGACTCATCATGCAAGCATCCTGTGGTAATTCAGCTCCTACCATAGTCATGACACCACCCGTAGTCTTCAAACATCCCACGAGCGTCGCCACCGGGACGGTACTCTGGAGCAGTATCCTCGCCCAGACTCATCATGGGACATCCTGGGATACGCTCTCGCCGCTATCCAATGGCCTTTTTCTCTTACTTTCATCACGTCTTCACTATGAAACTAATCCTTAATTCTAATGATATAGAATCATGAACAAAACCAAAGTACTAGAGTTAGCCTCTCCACTAAACCGGACTTATACATTTGTTCAACATGACCAACCTTGGTCTTTCATATTTCATTTTATTTCTTTCCAAATGCCGGGGGAGACTTATCTACTCTTTTGTTTCAATTCCCATTCACAAATTCTAAAGTTGAGTGTTTCCAACTCATAAGTTTACATGTTGAGTTGTCATACTCAAAATATTTCTATTTTCAAATCATGATTTCCAAATCAATTCAATAGTCCATAATTATACACTAAATTCAACTATTCATCATGTAACTCATGCAATATTATTTCCACATTAAAAACCACATCACTAGTTATTCAATCAAAGGTGAATGTTTACATTTCATAATTTGTCGCACTATTCTCCAACGAGAATAATCCACATCACTTCACATAATTCACATCTTATTCGTATTTTTTTTTCTAAGATTCCATTTTAAATCTTTTGTAAAATACCACTTTATACAAATGCAAGTGTAGAACTATAGTTCTAAATTATACTTTTATTCCTTAAACATACTCCACTTCATACGAATAATCCTCAAATTATTTTTCATAAACTCCACATATTTTTAAAATAATAAATATATTTTTTCCCATATTTTTTTATCATTAAAACACCCCAAAAAACAACAGCCGAAGGCCACGGATCGAACCAGCGACCACTAGGAGAAACAACCAAAGCACAGACCACTAGGCCGAGTGCTGCCCACGCATAGAAGAGGGCGCGAGAGCATTAAGTGCTCTCGGCCGCACTGTTTTATTTAAAATGTTCGAAACTAAAAAGAATGGTGTCAACGGGATTCGATCCCTCAACCTCAGAGAGCCCGCATATATACTGTAGCGATTAAGAGTGATCCAACCACTCGAGCTATGGGCTCGGGTTGTCACTAGTACAAATCGAATTTTATTTAACAAATTATTCTCTGTTATTTAGAATACATCGATGTTCATCAACATCTTACTTCAATTTGCTCTTACTAATATACTGTAAAAATTCCAGATTTATCATTTCCATCATGAATTCTACTCCAGTATATAAAAATAATTTGCTCAAATAATTAAACATATTTTTCCCAATAAATAACACATTTCTATCATACAAATTGGTTAATTTGATATACTACCTCTAATACATTCCTTTTTCGACATTAAAATTTCATTAATCTCTATACTAATTTTCTGCCCTTATTCATCTCATAAACATAATGACTGTATCTTAATTTATTCGTTACAACGTCATAACAAAATTTCCAAAGCGACATAGTCAATATACTACTCTTGCACATAATTTTCATGCTACTAACGAAGGTTCATTTACACAATTCATAATCATATTCATGTTGCACCCAACTTGAATTTTAATAGTAGAAACACACACACTTTGCATATCAACAATTCAATCAATTATAGATCATTTTTCCAATTAAATGTGCACTCGTATTAATCATTTTCATGCATCATTTTTCTAATTAAATCTAGCATGCATTCTTATTTAGAAATAGGAAAAATTTACCCACCTTAATTTGGAGAGAAAAATACAATTTAGCAACCTCCTAAACGAATGTCCTTGCAACGAGAGTGCTCCTCCTCCTTGAACACGCACACACAAGCCTCCCAAGCACCAAAACCGAGAGCTCCTAGTTGATTGCCGGCCTCCTCTTCTTCTTGATGTTGCAAGTACAATCCCACACACTCTCAATCTTTTAACTCACAAAATCACTACTAGATAATGTAATTTAGACTATAGGTTTGGAGGGATTAATAAGCACAAGAATAACTAGCCATGGGGGGGGGGGGGGGTATTTATACTAAAGATCTAGGGAAATGGATGGCTAGGATTGAAGTAGGAGTTAAGAACAAATGGTTTAGATTTAAGGAGGAGTTATACTAACCACCCATAATCAAGTAACCGCCACACCATGATTCCCACTCAAATTTTCATTTCCCTCCAAGATGCAATCCGGCCTAGTGTAGGAATGTGCATTTTGCACGTGTAAGTGCAATGCATGTGCAAGCAACTAGGTCCAAAAATTGTACATTAAATTTTATATAAAAATAAACTCTAAATTGTATTCTACATGACAAGTTGTATTAAAAATAAATTAACTCATGGGCTTTAGTTTATGGGCCAAAATAATTATTTTAAAATAAAATAAATGAATTAGATTTTGGGCTTTTAAAAAAGAAAAGGTTTTTATCTATTTGAAAGAAGGCTTCATATAAAAGCACATATTTAAAAATCTATACTCATCATGATGAAAATAATCATAACATTTAATTCAACCAAAAATATTGCACGTGCACACTACGTGCAGAAATAAAATAATTTTCATTAAATGAAAATCGGGGCATTACAAGAAATGCAACTTCAAATCCCGATACATCTTTGTACCACCCGGATGAATAAAATATGGCGAACGGTGAGCTTCTTCATGTAACTTTTGCCTGACTTCTCCCTTCGGAACACATAGACGAGTCCCAAAGCGGAGAGATCCATCCTCATGAATCACCATATCAGTCCTTAAACCAACTTCAGCTTCAGCTCGAAACTGCTGCAACTGCACATCACCAGACTGTGCCTCCTTAATCTGATCTACCAAAGACGACTGCTGTAATATCCTAAATTTTCATATAATTAAATATAATTTTTTTCATTTGATTTCACGTGTTTCGCACGTGCAAATTAATGTGTACATTGGCCTTAATATTATTTTTAATGTCATGAACAAATATTTCATTTCTCATTTAAAAGCCTCTTATTAATTATTATAGAGTCCTAGGCCTAATAACTTAATCCTAGCCCACCCAAATTAAATTAAATTAATTAATTAAAAGCCCATAGAATTAGCCCACCTAGCTAGCCCACTAGTTAATTCATTTGTTAATTAAATAACTTGTATGGTAGACATTGTCATGTTATTTATAGGTGTGCATGTGGGGGCACGTGCATTGCACATGCACGTTCAAAATGAAGAAGGAGAGAACGGCCAAGCTTGGGAGAGTGGGAAGAGTGGAGAGAGTGGGAAGGTGGTTGTGTGCTAGTGGGTGGTTTTCTAACTCCCAAATGCATCTTAGCCATTCATCCAAACATATCTCAACCTTTCATTTGACCATAAATTGAGTATAAATAGACCCCATTGTCATTTTTTATCCTTGGCACCTATGATTTTTACAGAGAAAGAGAAGAATTGTGTGAGAAAGAGATTGAGTATGGGTGTTCTTTCATTGGAGGCCGGCTAGTTCAAGGAGGAGGGAAGCTCGATTTTGCACAAGCTTGAAGGAGAAGGCTCACGGCTAGAATCAAGGAGAAGGGAAGGCAATCGTGCTTTCGAGGAGTCTTTCTTTAAGAATTCTCAATTCGTTCTTCAAGAGGTGGGCAATTTCTCTACTTCTAGTCTAGATATCATGTTAGTAGGCTAAGTTTATGAATATGCTAGAGTAAATGATAAAATTTTCCATGTGATTGCTTAAAGAGGCCAGTAGGGAAAAAGAGAAAATCTTGATGGTCAATATAAGAAAATTCGTAGAATGGAATTGAGATTAGTGAATTAAATTTTATCATTGTGCCATATCATTATATTTCATGATAGAATATCTATTTTAATGAACCATGCTAATATGATAATTTTGCTTCGTGAATGACTTGTGTAAAGAATTGTGTAGAACGTAAAATGACCCCATGAATTGTTGAATCAAATGATTAGTAAAGAAAGTTGCAATAGATGTCGAATTTTATTTACATTGTATGAACAGTTCTATACCCACCTTATTGTCAAAATATGTTGCATTTGGAACTATAAGAGAAGAATTAGTCTCATGTAAAGGATAAAATTGATCTAAGAGAAATATTTATGTTAGGAATGAAAATTGTGCAAAAACTACGTGAATAAATATGGCGAACAAGTAGCTAAAGGATTTATTAAGAAAAGAAACTCCAATGTCAGTAAATGCATTAATTTTTCATTTCTCAAAAGAGATAAAAGGAATAATTTTTATTATATTGTTGAAAATAGGAATTTTGTAAATTTAAATGCATGCACTATATTGTACTTTCGAAAGAAAACATCCTGGAAAAGAATTAGATTTTTGAATAGTACAAATTTATTGGGAAATCGAAATTCTTAAAGAAAGAGTTATAAACAGACCGGTAGAATAAAAAATTTTAACTTATAATTATAATGGAGAATGGGTTTGGAAATACTGGTTTTCGGTGAGGGTATAGAGCGCTGTGAACAGTGCTTGTCTTCATGGGTTCGAGTCTTGAAAAGGCTCTGTTTTTATTAAATTTGATTTTTACCCAAATCACTGAAGACCAGTACATAAGACTTTTGAGTTTACCTTTAATCACTAGTCGTCTTTGGCCTTCTTGGCCTTCAGGAGCGCTCCGAGTTGGCACTGTATTACGGCAGGGGTCTTGGGTTTGAAACCGGCAGCCCTTCTTTTAATTCTTTTTGATTTTTTTTTTTGGTATTTAAGAGTTTTTAAAGAGCAATAAAAATTGGGAAAAAATTGTATTACTCTTCTAAGATTATTTAGACTTTATAAAAATATATTTTCATAATATTTTGACATATTTTGTGAGAATTGGAAGTGATTTTTATATTAAAACAATGAAATGAAGAACTTGATAATTCTTCTTAAAATATGACTCTTGTATAATTAAAGAAAGATGAAATTTTGAATGTAAAGAGTTTGTGTAGAGATCAAATTATGAGATTTCGACACGAAAGATTGAAGTCAATAAATGAAATTGGTGTTTTAATATACACAAGTGTGCATGGAAAATAAAATAAAAAGATCATGATGGAATATGGAATTTGTGAGTATGAACACCCAAATTTTGGTGAACATGAAAAGAGGTTAAAATCTAGAGCATAGCTAAATCCTTGCACCGGCATGAATGAATTCTTGAAGATAAATGTTGTAGAAAAAGGCCAAGAAAGGGTCGTTGTCATTAATTGATGTTTAAGACCAGTGTAAAGGAAATGCTAACTCTTTTACACATGATTCAAATACCTGAGGACAACACTATAGTGAAGATGTGATGAAAGTAAGAGAAAAACACTATGAGGGCCTCGGATTCACGGTGTGAGAGTTTTCACAAGCTATCTACATGATGCACCATGTCATGACGTGAATCCATCTCCGGAATTATCGGGATCGTGGCAACGCTTGTGGGGTGCTTGGTGACTGCATAGTGCCATCGTCCCATGATGGAGGAGAATTGTCCATAGACTGTCTACATGATGCGTTATGTCAGGACGTGGGATTTCCCTCCAAGCTGTCTGGACATGGGCTCGTAACTCATAAAACATCTAAGAACTTACCGTAATTACTGTAGTAGTTAAACTCATAAAGAGGGATTCAACCTTACAAGATGAAGTACGGTTAAGGGCATGCCCTTGGATCTATGTAGAATGGGATGCATAGGTTCGAACAAGTGTCCATTAGTGTCGTGAAATATTAATAACTGCATTAAGGCTAAGTGCACTAGCACACACTACATTAATAGGATAGTCCCTCCTTAGCTTTGTTTGTGATCAAGTTTGTGTTTTTCAAGTAAGAGAAATTGATGTATCATATCCTAGCGTCAGTTGTAAGCAACTGACATGCCTACAGTTTCTATGCAGGATAAAATAAATGAAAGGACTAAAGAAAGAATGCTTGAAATGTTTCAACTGTTATTTTATTCATGTATTATGTTTTATTTTACTTCCGCTACGTTGATGTAAACATTGTTGTATAAAATTTTTTAATTTCTTGTAAAATTGTACGAAGTGAAGTGTAAAGATCCTGTGGAACTTCAAATTCAGACTGATTTGGAATTCAGGGTGTTACAACTGCAAATGAAGCACCATACAACTCTGCTCGGAACCAGGCAATACCACATCCAATTCCAATCTCCTTATAGCTTCCACCAGTTCCTTCTGCTCTGTAAGAACCATAGCAACAGGTCTTCTGCTCAAAGCATCAGGTACTAAATTAATCTTGTCAGAGTGATACTGCAAACTGTTATCATAATTTGCCATCAATTCCAAACTTCGCCTTTGCCTCATATTCAGCTCCTTCTGAGTGAACACATACTTGAGACTTTTGTGATCAGTGAAGATTTCCACTCGGTCTCCAAGTAAATAATGCATCCACATCTTCAAGGCATAGATCACAGCAGCAAGTTCCAAATCATGTGTAGGATAATTCTTCTCATGCGGCCTCAATTGTCTAGATGCAAATGCGACAACCTTGCCCGTTGCATCAAAACATCACCCAAACCTCTACCTTAAGCATCACAATGAATTATGAAACCTACTGATCCATCGGGTATAGTTAACACAGGTGCTGATGTCACCCGATTCTTCAGTTCAACGAAGACTTCTTCACAGGAATCATCCCACACAAACTTCTGATCCTTCCCAGTCAACTTCGTCAACGGCCCTGCAATCTTCGAGAAATCCTGAACAAACTTTCTGTAGTAACCCGCTAGACCAAGAAAACTCCGAACATCTGATACTGACTTCGGCGTCGGCCAATCCTTAACTACAGAAATTTTGGACGGGTCGATAGAAAATCCATCACCAGAAATAATATGACCCAAGAAAGCCACACGATCCAACCAAAACTCAAGCGATTCTGTAACTTTAGCAAACAAAAACGTGCATGCACAACAAAATGTGAAAAGTGACTATCTTAAACATGTCAGTATATGATATGACTTAATGCCTAATGCAGACATTCACACTACGATGACACTAATGCATACTTATTCGGATTCTATGCATCCCATACTATATAGGTCCGAGGGCAAGCCCTTATCGTACTCCCCAATATAGGGTTCAATCCCTCGTCATGCAAATTCTACTATGGTAACAAAAGTAAGTTTTAGACATCCTACGAGTACGAACTCCAACCCTGGAATCCACCGTCAGGCTATACGAAAAATCCTCATCATGGAAACATCCCGCAAGTGCCGCTCTAGGCCTGGTATATACGTATATAATGGTGAACTACCTCCCATCCGCCCGACTATTTATGATCCTGGAATCCACCGTCAAATCAATCATAATCCCGAATTTAATTGAGGCTCGTCTCACCCCGCAAGCAACCACAGTCCAGGAATCCACCATCTGACTAGGTCTATAGTCCAGGAATCCACTATTAGACTATATAGACGCGTCCCACTTACGTTTACCCAAGTTTTATTACATCTTCTCCTAGTGCCTATCCTTAAATTTTAACATGAACAATAATACCACCTACATCTAGCTTGACGATCGCC
This sequence comes from Hemerocallis citrina, assembly GCA_017893485.1. NCBI lineage: Eukaryota > Viridiplantae > Streptophyta > Magnoliopsida > Asparagales > Asphodelaceae > Hemerocallis > Hemerocallis citrina. Next base: position 169,164,262 of record CM030362.1, on the reverse strand, counting down.
CATATTGGCTACTTCTCAAAATCAATTATCACTTTCATCGCTTTGTCGGTACTTTGGGTCTCACTTAGCCTCTAGAATCAACATCTTTTCATTTTCAACATCATGGGTCATTCATACCCTCATTATTCACATTTTCAATTTCATTCATTCACATCTCATTCAATTTTCCTCATCCATTCTCGTATTTATCAATCATGAAGTAAGCACTTCTTGGTTAATCAACCAAACTATTCACTTTAATAAATCACAAGTTCTTTTGATTAATATAACCCTTTCTTCATTTTTATCTACTCTTCAAGTATATTTCACAATACACAAGTTATTTAAGATTTTAAAACACAATCTCTTTAAGATTAATCACTAGGAATTTCTTATTTTAATATCACAATTATACTTGACTTTATTATAAACCCACTCTTAAAATCTTTTCTTCTTAACTCGATTTCAAAACCCAACCAATGCATGAATATGACTTTTAAATTCTCAAAATATCTCTTAGAACATTATAAAATAATTCTCAAGTGTTCTAATAATATTCTATAACATTTCTATGAAGTTTCCCAATTTTTAAAACTTGAAAAAGATCAAAATAAAAAATAAAACTCAAAAAGGGACACCTAGATTCAAACCCAAGACCAATCCAAAACCCCAACAGTCGCCCAACCAGTGAGCCAACTCGAGTTTTTGATAGAAAACTCTCTGAGTTGTTTTTATAACCCAACTACTCTTTGATTTTATCTCAAAAAAACACAAACATAAACCAAACCAACGCAGGCTCGATCCCGCAACCAAATAACTCCCCCCCCCCCCCCCCCCGCGGCACGTGGCAAGGCCATACGCGCTGGCGCCTGCGCTAGCCACAAGATCCAAGCACCATTCCTGATATCATAGGGGTTTGAATTCTTTTAACCCAAATCTCTGATATCATCTCATATTTAGTTCTTTTGATAAATTTCAATTTCTATTACTTTCCTTCATATTCAATGTTACTAAAATACATTTCTAAACTTCCAGAATACTTTTTCACAGATTCTATCTATATTAAAGTAAATTTTTACACAAATATTGTAAATAGTAATTTTTTTTAGATCCTTCACAAGCATATTTTTATTTATCATCAAGACTACATGAATATACTTTCTTTAGTCATTGTATGGAGAATTCTCATCTCCCTATTTAATTATAATCCTCCGCCAACATTTACACAATTTCTTATGCACAACTTAACAACTTTATACATACATATACACAATTCATATAATCTAATCTTGGCTTATTATTTGAGCCTAACAACATCAGCACATGCAAGTTTTGGAGCACTCTATATATCATAATGAATTAAGGTATGTTCGAATATACTGTTATGAGAAGACTCAGGAGAGACGGTAACAACTGAAGTTGGTCTTCCCTGCAACAATGGCCTCTTCCTGAACCCCTGAACCCTCTTCCCTGCAACAATGGCCTCTTCATTGAACCCTCTTCGTACCTCTCTTCCCATCCCTGAACCCTCTTCGTCTTGCTCCAGTCCAACCGTCCACCAATCTTGAACCCAACCTCTCTTCTGCCTGAATCATTTTTCGGCACCGTCTTCCCCCAACAACATCGCCTGCTTCATAATGCTTTCCAAACTCGAACTGAGCGGGTGCGGGCCCAATGAGAGGGCCCATCACCCCCTCGAACCTTCACCGTCAGAGGCTCCTACACCTGCTATACCCCTGCCACCCCCTCAACAACCGCCACCTCCTCACCCATCCCCAACTTCTGTACCCACTATTTTGCCCCCCCCTACTGCGCCCCAACACCCCCCTCCTCAACTGAACTCCCCCCCAGAGGAGGAAGCACAGCGGCTCAGACGAGCACACTCCTCGCCGCGTGCATACCATAGTACGCATCAATGACATGAGGGGAGGGACTATAGTCATCATCGCCGTGAAAAGGAGCCTTACAGGGGATGGGCCTAGAGAGGGAGTCCTCCTACTAACCTCGACGGGCATAAGAAACCCCCCCCCCCCCCACACACACATAGGCCAGCATCACCCACACAGAGTGGGACACAACCAGAGGGGTTACAGCTACGACCAACGTCGTCAGTACCAACCTCAGATCCATAACAAATTTCAGTACAAGCAAAAGATATCAGAAGCTTACATCAAAATTCCAGACTCTTCCTACCACCACAAACACCATACCTCATACCAGAAACCTCGACAAACCTCCCCGACCAATGTCCATCACCACAACCATCACGCTCCTCCTCCACCTCTGAAGGACCCTAACTCTGCACTTAAATCCTGCATCGAGCGGGCCCATGAGGGGGATCCACAAGACAGGATTACAGTGGAGGATGACCCCATCGAAGGTGAGGAACATTGGGTGCAAGTGACCGGCAAAAAAAACAAGAGGCAAAGTAATTTCCCCACCCCTCAACTTGAACACAAAAAGAAACAAAGGAAAAGGAAGCGTAAGCCGGAACCATGTTTCAACTGTGGAGACTTAGGCCATTACAGGAGGGAGTGCACCAAAGAAGTTCGATGTCTCAAATGTATGAAATGGGGTCACCTTTCGTACATGTGTACTAATGTGGAACGGAGTAACAATGACGACGATCGCCCGGTGAGCCGTGGTAGGTCTCCTGATAACCTGACCTTCATTCGGCTTGCAAAGAGCTTAGACACTATCAAAAATGAAGAGAAATGGATTCGTCAATAGTGTGCAATTGCCAGAGTAAAGACAAGGAGCCCATCAGAGATGCACCTCCTCCAAGCTCTTAACGCAAGGTGGCCATTGAGGGCCCACAGAGACTGGGTGGCAAAAAAATGTGTCACTTACAGTTCCTTGTATCATTCTCGTCGCCGGAGAAGGTGGTGGAAGTGACTGGCATGGGAATAGTAGACTTTGGCCACTTCAGTTTGGAATTCTCTTCTTGGTCACCTAGCTTCGGAGCGGAGCTCCCACAAGGAAATAGATACTGGATTTGGATCCACAATGTGCCTCTTCACTTTTGGAAGAGGGAGGCACTCCAAGAGATAGTCACCGACTTCGGTTCCATCGAAGAGATTGACGAAACGACAGTGCGCCGATCGGAGATTGTGTCGGCGAGGATTCTCATTAGGAGTGTTGATATCTCGTTGATGCCACGGTTCTCCAAGGTATTCTCCTTCGAAGAGTCATACCTGGTACGGTTCGTGCTCGATAAGCGAGCGGAGCCAGAGATAGAGCATTTGGCCATCACTTCCCCACTCCTTCATCGACGCTCAAAGACAACTGTTCTTACAAACAGGTGGTTTCGCCATAATGGGACCAGACCATAGATGGGGACCATAAAGTAGAAAGGGCCCACCGGGAGCTCATCAGAGCGGCGAGAGGGAACGAGCAAAGCCATGATCACACGGCGGAGGGATCAGATCCAGGGAGAGTGTCTCCGATCAAAGGTGGTCGAGATCGAAGCTTGACCATCAGATCCAACGACCCAGCACCAACAGATCCAACAAATCTAACGGACCCAACGGTGGATCTGCTAAAACTTCCAGATTTGGGTAGTAAAGTTGCTCATGAAAGGGCTCTTCGAAAGGAGGGGCAAAGGAAAGCTCAAAGTGGCAGTCAATACCTCGGGGTTGGTGGTGGGAAGCTGCGAGAGGAGCAAAGAGTGGAGGCAGACTGTGCAAAAGGTAAAAAAGGCAAAAGCACCTTGGAAAGCGACATGCTAGACATGCAGAGTCGATATCCAAAAGGGCAAGAGTTGGTGGCTTTGGGTTGAGATTCGAGAGGGGAGATTTCCAATTTGGGAAGAAGACGAGCAAAGGAAGGACCTTTGACAGAGACTCCGCCCAAAGTGAGAGAGGCACAAGGGTAGGGGCTGTACCTCAGGAAATGGGGAAAGCTCAAAGAGGAAAGGGAGTGGGTAATGGTAGGGAAGAGGAAAGCTCAAAGAGAGAGGAAAGCTCAAAGGGGAAAGGAGTTGGTGTCTGCAATGAAGAGGAAGTGAAAGAAACCACTTCGTTAGTAACGCCATCGATACCTACCCAAAACACTTTGAGCGCAATGCCCTCAGCTCAGATCGAGACACGTGGCGAAGGTGACAGACTCGATGCCATCCTGCTCATGCCACATGCCCCACTACCGCAAGCGGCAGACACGGAACTCGATAGAGGAGTTCTGCTTACTCCGAAGGAGAATCTGCCTTAAGTGAGTCTCGTAGTGGAAACGAGAGTATTCGGGGGGAGTTTTATAAGAGCGTTAATGGGCCCAAAGAAGGGCCCAACACGCACTTTATTGTAGTCGGGCCAAATGAAACAATGGATCTGTGTAATGAGCAACAGCTTTCGACGATGAGTGGGCCCATTGAGGGGTCCTTTACGGGAAACCCCACTAATCAGGTAAATACGACGACAAGTTGTGGGCTCATCGAGGGGTCCGTGACAAGAGAGCCTACTATACAGCTAGCAAACCAATGCGATGAAAACGATCATGAAGACAGGCTGAATCTTGAAGAAGATTTTGTCTACTCTGAGGGGGAGTGTGAAATCAGAAGATTATGATTTCGATGTTGATTTCCGTGCCACTTCCCCTAAGTTTGTTCCGTCCACCTACCCATCTTCCCAGCAGGACACAGGTTTCAAAGTTTAGAAAGTGGCGAAGAGGACTAATGAGGAGTCCCTAGATGATTATCTAGATATTGCAGCGGCCGCTAAATCCGCTAAGATTGGTGACGGAGGTACGCGTTCCTTCTTAGCTTCTATTTTTAATTTCATGACTGATAATGAAATTTTTAGTCTAGCCAATACTTGCGGTCTTGCGATAGGCGATACCAATCGGAACGCGTTTCTCCTGAATAAGATTAGAGGGTGGAAAACCGATAGGGATAACCTTAATTTGAACTCGAAGCCCAAAATGAGTCATGATCCCTCCCCTATCCGTAGTAATGGATACTCTATTCTAGAACGTTAGAGGCCTTGGTAGGGGGGCAAGCGAGAAATGGTTAAGGAAGTCATAGTCAGGACAAAAGCTAACATTGTGGGTCTCCAAGAGACCAAACTCTCTCACATGTCTAGACTTAATAAATTGGGGGGAAATCGAGTCTCCGAATGGAGAATGTCCCCATCTGTTGGGGCGTCTGGGGGCATCACTCTAGGTTTTAACCCCAACTCCTTTTGTTTTCTAGACGAGCTCCACGGACAGTTTTCTCTGTCGGTTTTGCTCCAGCAAAAATCCGACCAGTGGACTCAATCGATTACGGTGGTCTATGGACCGCATAATTCTACCACTAGAATGGCCTTCTGGGCAGAACTTAGAGCGGTCAAAGCACACTGGCCACAACCTTAGGTGGTGGGAGGCAATTTTAACATTATTAGATTCACCTTAGAATACAGAGGCAGAGGATCCAATGACTCCGACAGGGAAGCATTTAATGAGGTTATCACGGAGCTAGAACTGGTTGATATCCCCATCTCTGATAGGCTTTTCACCTGGTCAAACATGCAAGCGACACCCATTCTAGCAAAGTTAGATAGGATCTTGGTCTCCACGGACTGGGAGACCAAATTCCCTCTGTCTTTGGCTAAATCACTCCTTAAACCTACCTCAGATCATGTGCCTATTTTCTTATCTTCCGAGGAGGAACAACCCAGAAAACCCTCAAAGTTTCGGTTCGAGAAAGCATGGTTAGAAATCCAAGGCTTCCACCACATGGTCAACGAGAGTTGATCTCGCCCGACCATGGGCTGTGAGGAAACCGCAGTATGGTGTGAAAAAATTAGAAGACTCAGGAGCAAGCTCAGGAAATGGAACTGGACCAGATTTGTGCTGATTTGGAGAGCGAAGGAATCCCTTCTTGAAGGCATTGAGGAATTGGAGAAGACTGAAGAAACTAGGGACTTGCTACAGGAAGAGCGGAATTGATTGCTCCAATTAAGACAGGAAATTGACCAGCTCTACAGGATTGAGGAAATCAAATGGCAACAACGATCCAGAATGTCGTGGCTCAAAGAGGGAGACGCGAACACTGCATTCTTCCACCGAGTTGCCAGTGCCCGGCGCAGAACTAACTTCATTCACTCGATCCACTCGGATGTCGGAATGATACAAGGCGACGATGATATTAAAGTTCTAGTTCCACTTCAAGCGCCTCTTTGGGTGCAAAGCAGACGTGAGAGTCCCTCTCTAACACGATTTCTGGCAAGACCAGACTGACAACCCCGATCCTATGCTGCAGTCCCTCGAAACACCCTTCACCGAGAAGGAGGTCTGGGAGGCTTTCCAACAACTTGGAAAAGATAAATCTCCAGGTCCAGATGGTTTCCCGATTCTATTCTATCAGATATTTTGGGAGGAGATCAAAGGAAACTTACTGAAGGTGTTCGTAGACTTCTACGAGCATAAACTCAAATTAGGTAGATTCAATTCTGCGGAGGTAGTGTTGATTCCGAAGAAAGAGGACTCTCGACGAGTTTAAGACTTCCGCCCTATAAGTCTACTAAACTGCTCTGTAAAGATCATTACCAAGACTCTTGCTAACAGACTAGGAAAAGTAATGGATGGCCTCATTAGTCAAGACCAGACGGGATTCATCAAAGGACAATGCATCCAGAACAGTATAGCAATAGCTGAGGAAACTATCCATCAATGTCACATATCGAATTCTAAGAGCTACCTCCTGAAGCTAGATTTCGAGAAAGCCTATGACTCCGTTGGATGGGACTGTTTGTTGGAAGTGCTTGCTAGAAGAGGTTTTGGGGGGAAATGGATCAGATGGATCCACACATGTCTTACCACCAGCAGAACGGCTATTTTGGTAAATGGGGTGTCTAGACACCCATTCCCCTACAAACGGGGGCTCAGATAAGGAGATTCGCTCCCACCCCTTCTCTTTACCATTGTGGCAGACGTACTTCGCTCATGATGACCAAGTGTAGTAGAGCAGGGTGGATCGTACCAGTGGCCAAAGGAGTCAATCGCCAAGGTTGCACTATACTCCAATATGCGAACGATACTTTTCTTTTTGGCAATGGCAGCCTAGGGGAAACTACAGTCTTTAAAGGAATCCTGTATTGCTTTGAAGCTTGGTCTGGCCTCAGGGTTAACTTCCACAAAAGTGCTCTCATCTCCATCACCCTGACACGGGAAGAGGCACTTGTGCAGGCCACAATCCTCAATTGCTCCATCGAGGGTTTCCCCATTCAGTACCTAGAAATGCTAGTAAGACCCGGGAAACTCAAAAAGGCAGACTGGCTACCCATTATTGACCGGGTTGAGAAACGGCTAACAGGATGGAAAGGCAAAGCCCTATCTTTGGGAGGGAGAATCACACTTATAAATGCAGTCCTCTCAAACCTTCCTACCTATTATCTCTCCTTCTTTGAAATGCCATGATGGGTAATCCAGAGAATTGACCAGATTCGAAAATGCTTCTTATGGAAAGAGGCAGACCCAGACCGAGGAGGATATCACCTTATCAGATGGGAGAAGGCGTGCATGAAAAAGATTCATGGAGGCTTAGGTATTATTGATCTTCGAGATATGAATCTGGCACTACTGGGCAAATGGTGGTGGAAAGTGTTCCACCCTAATGGAGAAGGGTGGCAACAATTTGTTCCAAGGATATATGCATAGGAATGGAACGAGAAATCTTGGCTTCAGGATAGGCCCTCGGGTTCCCTGGTTCTGGAAAGGCATTACTAAGGCCTACGAACCCTTCAATAACTGTGTGAAATCGGTTATCGGTAACGGCAGACTCACCAGGTTTTGGTAGGATAAGTGGTGTGCTGATCATACCCTCAGAACCCTGTTCCCCAATCTATATGAGCAAGCATCACATCCACACTGCACGGTGGCCGCAGCCTGGAAAAGAGGTACCTGGAAGCCACCTTCCAAACAATCGCTTGATATAGGGTCTCGGCTTAGACTTACAAAACTTCAGGCCTACATCACCAATGCTAGAATTGGCTGCTCTCAAGGTCCTGATAGAAAATCCTGGAGATTGGAAAAGAACGGCAAGTTCACGGTCCATTCCATGTACAACCGCATTCATTTTAGAGGATGTATCCCAAAGTGGTCAGTCGTCATCTGGAGAACGAAAGCCCCACTAAAAATCAAAGCTTTCTTATGGTTGGTACTAAATGATGCGATCCTAACTAGGGAAAACCAAGTTAAGCGCCAACCGAGTGTGGACGCTCAATACAGGTTCTGCCACACTACCCTGGAGACTAGAGACCACCTCTTGCTGCAGTGTCCTAGGAGCAAAGCGGTACTTGTAGAGGTACTCAGCACTCTAGGGACGACTCAGTATCCCAGTGTTTACGAGGATCTGTGGGTAGACCCTAAGTTCGCGTCGGAGAGGGTTCTATGAGAGAAGTGTGGTATATCACCATCGCCACAACGATCTGGGTTCTTTGGCTAGACAGAAATAATCTTTACTTTCGTAGAACCTGCAATAGTATTTCTAGCAATTTGACTCACATCATGCATTTTATTTCATTTTGGGCTAATGTGGCCAGGTCCCAGGGGAGGATTGCGAGTGTATTCCAGGTCGAGGAGTTTGATGATGAGGAAATCGAGATCGGTCCGACGATCAACTGATAGCCTGCACTGCCGTCTCTGATCATAGATACCCACCACCCTAGGGTTTGTTGGGGGATATGATATATTTCTTTAAGGCTATTCTTGTTTGCTTTTGTCCCACCCTTCATGTTTGGGTGGAGTTTATGTACTTTTGCTCTGATTGTACGACTTTGTAGTGAGCTCAGTACTCTGAGTTTGTTTTATTAATCTCTTATTAATGAAACAGGGTAACCAGACTCCACCTTTTCTTAAAAAAAAAAACATCACCACATGCTTTAAATAAATTTCAATTGACAATCTATCAATTCTATGATGGAACTTTCCATTAGCATGCAATAATTCTCATTAATACTAACAATTCTAACACAATATGCATCACAAAAGTAATTGAAGAACTCATACCAATTATCTATTTCAAGCATAAATTTTCTACACATGCATACTACAATAATTTAGAAAGTAAAAGAAACACCCACACATATGAAGTATTGAAATATTCCCTAGCAATGAACTCTGAGAAGCCTTCAAGCCCCCCTCAAAATCCGTGTCCGAAAGGAGAAAGAAATCTCCAGCAAGCATTCGGCAATAAACATCAGGGTGAACATTCCTTTTCTTTCAAATTTTTTTTTTTTGATTTTTTTTCATTTTTTGTTGCTAATTAGAAGCAGGGTGGGTGTATTTTATAGGATTAATTAATTTAATTAATTACCCACTAACTACAATTAACCACCCACTACCCCTACTCACACCCCCACTCACTCATTCAAGTGCAGCCGGCCAATCACCATGTGCACTACACGTGCATGTGCACCCAATGTGCACACACATCTCATTCTCTTATTAATTGTTATTAAATTAAATTATAATTAATTTTGAGTGGGCTTAAAATTAGCTTTAGGCCTAAATAACTAAATAATACAAGTGTGACAAATAAAAAGAGAAGAAAGAATTTCTATGACTCTTAGAAAATTTTAGAAGTAAAAATGTGCATAAAATTTACGTGCAATGTACGTATCAATACAAAGATAAATTTGAGAGAACGAATAGTCAAAATACAAAATACGTAGAACATGTATATTAACAATGTAATGGATATTTCACTTGACAGTAAAACATACGTAATCGACACGTGTATTGAAAGCACGTGCAATGTAGGTAAAAATAAAAGGATTAAAAATAATTTTTAAGTTGGCTCCAAATAGGATAAAAATGATTTTTGATGAGACGAAAAATGTATGAATAATTGAAATGCCAAAAATACGTAGGAAAATATGTTACGACTATTACTCGTAACAGTACGAAATACACGTGCGTAACACACGTAGAGCAAAATTGTCATAACTCAATTTTGCGGGGTGTTACAACCTCGAACTAGAAGCAATGGTGATGTAATAGAAAACTCCAATGGGGGTAGACTTGACTTGGAAGCTGAGATTGCGAGAGTCTATCAGACTCTCAATGCTTTCATGAATGTTGGGATGGGTCGAAACCCTAGACCGGGACCAGCAAATCTAAATGCGGATAGCATCAGACAGGTGGAGTCGTTCAAGAGAATAAAGCTGCCTATGTTCAAAGGGCATGCTGACCTTAATGAGGCCAACGAATGGATTAGACAGATGGAGACTATCTTTGAAGTGCTGGAGACTCCCACAACTAGCAAGGTGAAGTTAGCCCCGATGCATTTGGAGAAGGATGCCGGTGTCTGGTGGCAGTCCAAAAATAGAACTTTCGGTGAGAAGCCGATAACATAGGATGCGTTCCTAGAGGAGTTCAGGGACCATTATTTCCCCATGGATATCCAGGAGAAGAAGGTGATGGAGTTCTTAAGTCTACAACAGGAAACTTGTTAGTGAGAGAGTCTGAGACTAAGTTCACTCAGTTGTCGAGGTATTCTCCTGAGCTCATTGCAAATGAAGCTAAAAAGGCGAGGAAGTTCGAGCAGGGCCTAAGGCCGAATCTAAGGTCTTGGATGATACCATTGGGAATCCGAAGGTTCGATAAGCTCGTCAAAAGAGCAGCAATGACAGATGTTGTCACGCCCCGCTTCCCAAAATACAGGAATACGAGCACGTAACAAAAGCCCAGCGAATGATTTATACATCATCCATAAGCTGTAATAGATTAACTCAACAATATACAGGAGAATACAACCATACAAGAAAAGAATAACCAAATAAATAATGAATAAACTCTAAAATAATTATGAAATAAATTCACCGAATAATATCCAACATCTGGGAAAAAGTAAACTTCGGGACACACAAGCCCGGAATACAAGGTACAATAAGAATAAAAATGTTTAAAGGAAAGATGGCATAAAAGATAATTCTAGTAGTCTATCCTCGGGCTCCATTCTCTGAAATTGTTGCTCACCAATTCCTTCTGGTAACTCATCTTCGATACTTGTAAACTCGTGATATAAAAATAGAGAAAATAATGTTCTTACAGCAAGTCATGGACAACAAGTAGTGGGAAAAAGAGAACAAAAAGGCATAGAGTATCAAAAATGAAGGAATGGATCAAAGTCAAGAACAAAAGCAAGGATTGGCAATAATATCAAGGGTCTATATTTAATCATGCAATAATCAATAACTTCAATTCAAGATCAATATCAATGACAATATACGGGATCAAGCATGCAATGTCAATTTAGAGTTGTTACGCATTTTATTAACCTAACTAATGCATGTACTACTGCGTTCCATTCCACAGGTTCGGTGCATACAATCAATGTCGTTTAGACTCTAGCGGTGAATTCTATAGGTTCATGTACTCGGGTCTTGCAATAAGAATGACCTAATGACCGATGACCGATGTCCAATGACCAATGACCAATGACCAATAACTGATGACCAATACACGATACAATCGGGATACTATAGTCAGTATCCACAATCGATCGAGGAACAATAATTAATAACATGTCCAATGATAATGACCAATACGGGAAACACGGGCCCTCTTCCGAATACACTCTTCTATATTGCCCACTACTAGGTCTTTTCCAAATTACCCCGACTTGTTAATACTTTATTTCATCATATGTAAGCATGCAAGAAGATTTTAAGGTTATGTAATGCTATGTGTGACTAATTCTACTCATTACAGACAAAGCAAGAAATATTTATATTAAGTCAACACAATTCATACAATCTGGACAGCAGGATGTTGTTGTACAAAAATAGGTATTCCCGCTATCACAGGAAAGAAAATCTAGATCCGTTAGAAGTTCTAGAAACTAGACTCTCTGCCGGTTCCAGCGAATATACACACGATATATAAAAATCACAGAGGCTAGGTTCAAATTCTTATTCTTTACTGATTTTATGTTCAGGAAGAAAGTTAAAAATCATATTCATATACATGTATCGGGTAAGAAAACTTATCAATTAAATATACAAAAATTCAGGGTGATTCCTAAGCATGTCTAGTCTCAGCCAAATTTATTTCACATTTTAATTTTACTGTTAACATGTTATGTTTATTAATAAATCTAGGTGATACACACATAAAAAAACAAAAGTTTTCAATTTGCTGAGTTCGGGATTCGAACCAGCGACCACAGACAAAGCCAGCGCACGCACTAACCAAAGGGACAGAGTGCAACCACGTCACAAAGACGGTTCGGATTCATTTGAGTCCAATCTCGAGTTCGAATTTTTCCAAAAAAAAATAAAATGAAAAAGTCTCTTGTTCGGTTTCGAACCTGAGACCAAGGCCAAAACCCACGCTACAGTAAACGTGCCCAACACACCCGCTAACCAATTAGGCTAAGTGGCCAACTGATATGAATTGGGTTTTTAGAAGGTTTGATCTTAGCTTCGGTTCATTCGAACTTTTTATGAAAAGTAACTAATTTTAATTTCGTTTCTTCTCCATTTTCTTACAAAAATTCCAAAACATAACTTTTATACCTTTCTAACATATCAGTAAATTAAATCTTGATTTTTGACATAAAAACATCACTTTTTCTATTTGACTACAAATTTGTCTATAATTTCAAATATGTACAACTAAAATCGTTTCTTTTGTAAATTGGCATTCAAACTTCTTGTATTTCCTTCTTATTATGACTATTAATATTACTTAATTATTTCAGTAACAAAAATCCCTTTTTTCTCATTTTTAACCATTGAAATAGCAAATTCACAACTAAGCATGATTAACATTTCGATCCAATTAAGCATACAATCATGTCTCCTTGAAATAGCAAAATTCATCAATTAAAGCATGGTAGAAATGTCAAGATTAAACTAACTATCAAAATTTACAACTAATTATTATTCTTTTCACACACAATCAAGCATTCTAATTTGTCTTATTCTTATAATATATGGCTAGAATAACTATGTCTCTTTTCAAATGCATCAACCATACTCTAGCATGAACCTAGGTAGAAGTGTAAGAGAATCACCCACCTTTGATGGAGAGAAAAACAAACAAACTCCTAATGATCTCCTACAACGATCGAGCGAAGCCGTCTCCTCCTAAATCAAGCCACCAAAAAGCTTCTCTTCCTAATGATGCCGCAACCGAGCCTTGCCCCTAGTGTAGTCCGGCCTTCTCCTTGGATGAAGAACAAAATAGCACACAATCTCACAACTCCTCAATCTTTTGTCTCAATCAAATTACTTCTCTTTCTTTTCTTTACTTTCAAAAATTCTAAGTGTGAGAATGAAGAGTATAGGGAGGGGTATTTATACAATTTTTTGGGGTGAATGTAGGGTGAGGATGTGATCAAATGGTTAAAGATCAATGGTCTAGATGAACTAGGGAGTTATAAAAACTACCCATGGTACACAACCACCTCTCCACAACTTCCATCTCTCCCACATCCCTCCATCACAATCCGGCCTAGGTAAAGGTGTGCAATGCACACCCTAGTGCTTGCACGTGCCAACTAGTACCCCCTCCTTACAAGTGTACATGTGCATAAAAATTTATTTGTTCATGACAAGAGTCTACAATAAAAGTTAAATTATTTTAAAAGAGAAATAAGTTAAATGGGCTCACTAATGGGCCAATTTAACCATGGGTTTAAATAATTAAAATAATTAATTAATAAAGTGGGCTTAAAAGACAATTTGGGCTTTAGATTTTAATTAGGCTTTAAAAGAAAAATATTTTTGGAAAAATAAGGGGGAACAAATACTATAAAAATATTTTATACGAAAAAATTATACAAATAAAATCATACGTGCAAAGCACGTAAAATCATAAAAATCTCATAAATCAAATCTAGGGTGTTACAATAGATCCTCATAGCAAGCAACCATTCACCTTTGGCTGAACAGCAAATAGCGGTTGTGATCCAACCCAACAAATAGCGAAAGCAAGGGCGACTACAGCGGTTCTGCGGTGGTCGAGGGAGGAGGATAGAAGCGGTTCGTGAGGCTGGAGTGGCATCAAGGCAGGGCGATGGGACTGAGGGGTGCAGTTGAGGAGGGAGGTGTTGCTCTGTTTTCGGTAGAAAACAGAAGAAGAGGGAGGATCGATGGGTTCGGAGGTAGGGGTTCGGCGACGAGAGGTTGATGGGTTCGACGAAGGCGAGGGATGAAGATGGTGGGACAATGATGGAGGATGGGTTTGCGGAGGTTGCAATAGGCGGTGGATGGAAGGTGCTCTATTTTCGGAAGGAAATATGGGAGAGAGAGGATGACGGAGTGGGCGGCGACTGTGGTGGCAGAGTTCGACGAGGAGGGGGTGAGGTGGTTGGAAAGGTGGCCGACGAGGAGGGACGATGAGGGTGATGGTCGTTGGTGGTGTTCAGGGCGACAAGGAGTGATTGGTTCTCGGTTGGCGGATAGGCACTCGACGGGACAGACGATGGATGGAGGAAGGCAATGCTGTGCAGGTGGGTTGAAGACGAGAACGAGGATGGACAAGGGTGGTGCTAGGGGTGATCAGAAGGCGATCGGAGCGACAGAAGACGAGGCGGATTCGGTTCAAATGAAAACAGGGGGTGAGGGAAAGGGGTGAGCGGCGGGAGGTAGGAGAGAGAGGGATTAGAATAATATGGTTAATTAATAATTAGGGTTAAGGGGTATTTATAGGGTTTAGTTGAGATACTGGGTTATTGGGCAATTGGGTTAGAATCTAGTAGGAGAAATAGTAGGGTTTGGACTTGGAGATCCAATAAGTAAGTAAAATATCCAATAAAATATAATTTATAACAAAATATAATTCGTATTACATTATAGAAATTTATTTGAAATAACTACAAATACAATTATTAAATAGAAATGGATTTTTAAGAATCAATCAAGAGTAATAATAATAATAATAATAATTATTATTATTATTATTATTATTATTATTATTATTATTATTATTATGATAACAAGGATAATAATAATGATAACATTAACAATAATAAGATTGTATAACAAAATAAGAATTTAGGTTTAACAAATTCAATAAAATAATCTAAATAGTAATAATACATTTGATTTGGGCTCAAATATAAATAATCGATCGATTAGGATTATAAAACAAAGTTAAAGTACACCACTATTGGAAAATATATATAATTGTCATTTAGGAGATACTTTAATATAAAATCCAAACCGAATTTAACCCATAATGAATTTAGAAAAAAATTGAAATACAGAAAATATTTAGGAAATATGTATTTGCGAGAACGGGGGTTACAGAAGCAGATATGAAAGTGTTCTAGTTGAAGAAGGAAACCCAGAAACAAGAGGTCGGCAGGGGTGACTAACAGCAGAGGCAAGTTCCCAGAGAAGAGGGGCAGTTTCAGTGAGCCCAACAGAGGTGCAGCACCAGCTCAGGGAGTGACTTGCTACAATTGTGGAGAGATGGGCCATATTAGGACCGCATGTCCTATGCTAGCAAGGACCCAGACTTGTTTCCAATGCGGCGAAGAAGGGCATATCAGGCCTAATTTCCTGTAGCTGTAGCGGGGTGGGGCAGGTGGTGGCAAGAAGCAGAGGCAGGGGCGAATATTCGCGTTAACAAAGGAGGATGCCGACAACTCTGAAGATGTGATTGCAGGTATGCAAGAGTTTTAGATTTATGGCTGAAGTGTATTGAACAAAAACTTTAGATGAGAATAATATTGAGAATTTCTCATGTAATAAGACATGTTTTGTTGAATGGAATAAAAGCTAAAGTTTTGTTTGATACTGGGTCTTCGCATACTTTTGTGTTGCCCAAGTTTGCTAAAGTATTAGGTCTTGAGCCTAAGATGTTTCCAGGCAGGGTTCTGTCGGTGGCACACCGTCAGGAGAGGAGTTGATTATCGATCGATATTACGCAGGATGTGATATCGAGATTGGAGGAAGATGTTTTGAGATTGACCTCATCGAGCTGGACGTCTTGGGTGTTGATGTGATTGTGAGCATCGACTAGATGACAATCTATGTTGCCACAATTGAGTGCAAGCGTAAGGAGGTGGTGGGGAAGCCCCAGGAGGATCCGTGGTGACTTTTCAAGGGAATAAGGAGAGCACGAATGGGTTGCGAAACTAGCAGATACGGGATTTTCGGAGGAAGTCAGGGCAATTCCTGTAGTTCGAGATTTTCCAACAATGTTCTTGGATGAGCTACCGGGGTTACCATCGCAGCGTGATGTTGAGTTTTGCATCAATGTTTAGCCAGGTAGTGCTCTGATATCTAAAGCTCCTTACAGGATGGCGCTTGTAGAACAAGACAAAGTGAAGAAGCAGATTAAGCAGTTGTTACGCAAGGGATTCATCAGGTCGAGTGCTTCGCCTTGGGGTGCATCGGTGTTTCTCATGAAGAAAAGGGACGGGTCAATGAGGATGTGCATTGACTATCGAGAACTGAACTAGGTGACGATTCATAATAATTATCCGATTTCAAGGATTGATGATCTATTCGATCGACTGCAGGGTGCAGGTGTGTTCTTGAAGATTGATCTACGGTCTGGATACCACCAGGTCTGAGTCAAGGAGGAAGATGTGCACAAGAAAGCTTTCAGGATGCGGCATGGGCATTATGAGTTTTTGGTGATACCTTTTGGAGTGACAAATGCGCTAGTGATATTATGGAGTTGATGAACATGGTTCTACGGCCGTTCATCAACTCTTTCCTTGTGGCATTTATCGACGATATCCTGGTGTACTCAAAGTCGGAGGAGGAACATGCTGAGCATTTGGTAGAAGTTCTGAAGAAGTTGTAAGAGCAGAATCTGTATGCCAAGTTGTCGAAGTGTGAGTTCTGGCAGTCTGAGGTAGCATGGGGGTCACATCCTTTCTAAGGAGAGAGTGGCTACTGATCCTCAGAAGATTGAGGCAGTGTAGAGTTGGCCTAAACCGATGACCATGAAGGAGATCCGAACTTTCTTGGGGTTGACTGGATACTTTCGGCGTTTCATTCAAGGTCATGCGTAGATAGCAGTTCTATTGACAGGATTAACAAAGAAGAATGTGGAGTTCAAATGGACGGATAAGTGTGAAGCTAGTTTCCAGAAGTTGAAGGAGAAGTTGACGACATCACATATTCTTGTATTGCAGCGAGCTTGTGTAGATTATGATATCTATAGTGATTCATCTTTATGAGGTTTGGGTTGTGTTCGGATACAGGAAGGGAAGTTCATTGTGTATGGGTCAAGGCAGTTGCGTCCTCATGAGAAGAACTATCTGACGCATGACTTGGATCTTGCAGCTATAACTTTTGCCTTGAAGCAGTGGAGGCATTATGTGTATGGTCAGAAGGTCAACATGTACACTGATCTCAAGAGTTTGAAGTACATCTATCAGAAGGATCTGAATCTACGTCAACACGGTGCTTGGAAGTTTTGGAGGACATTCTTCCTGAGATCAAGTATCACCCAGGAAAAGCGAATGTGGTGGTTGATGCACTTAGTCCGAAGGTTTGTCTGTCTTGTCTGATTACGACGCAAAAGGTGTTGGCGGAGGAGCTGGATCAGGCAAGTATTGAGGTGGTATTGCAAGATTTGGGGGCATCATTGTCTAAGTTGAGACTTTAGCCTACTTTGAGGGAGCAAATCATTGAGGGCCAGAAGTCAGATGCAGAGATTCAGAAAATGTTAGAGCATACTTCCATCGGTAAATTGCCAGAGTTCTCTGTCAAAGATGGGGTGCTTTGGATGGGAGAGATGTTATGTGTGCCAGAAAGAGAGAATTTGAAGGAAATCATATTGAAGGAGGCACATACAACGTTATTGTCCATACATCCCGGAAGCACGAAGATGTACAAGGCCATCAAGCAATATTTTTGGTTGCCAGGCATGAAGATGAATGTTGCAGGCTTGGTGGCAAGGTGCTTGACGTGTCACCAGATCAAAGTCGAGAATTAGAAGCCTGGAGGATTATTGCAGCCATTGCCCATTTCGGAGTGTAAGTGGGAGAACATCAGTATGGACTTTGTGACTAGTTTACCGAGGAGTCTGAAGGGCAATGACTTGATCTGGGTCATTATGGACAGGTTGACCAAGTCGGCACATTTCTTGTCGATGAGGATTACATGGTCATTGGAGAAGTTGGCCGAGGTGTATATTGGAGAGGTTGTGAGATTTCATGGAGTTTCTGTGACTTTCATCTCCGAAAGATATGCAAGGTTCATATCGAGGTTTTTGAGTAGTTGCAAACCGTTTTGGGGACCAGGACTGAGTTTAGTACAACGTTTCATCCACAAACAGACGGACAAACTGAAAGGATGAATCGAGTATGTAACACCCCGAATTCCAAATAAGTCTGAATTCGAAGTTCCACAGAATCTTTACACTTCGTACAATTTTATAAGGAATTTACAACTTTATTTACATCAGAGTCTTTTATATCAACATGCAGAGAAAAGTAAATAAAATACAACAATGATAAACGTACAACTGTAATAACTTTAGCATTTAAGTAATCATCAGCATCAAATTCATCTTTATATCTTTTTGTAAATTTCAAGTCCTGCATATGAAAATGTGGGCACGTCAGTTGCTTACAACTGACGAAATATTATACACTGTCATCCTCGCTATGCCGAAAGTATAACGATTCTTTAGTACTTTAACAATCACAAAATTGATCACAAATAAAGCTAAAGAGGGACTATCATGTTGATGTCGTGTGTGCTTGTGCACTTAATCCTTAATCCAGTTATTTAATTTAAATGACACTAACGCACACTTATTCAAACTTATGCATCCCAGTCTACATAAATCCGAGGGAAAGCCCTTAACCATTCTTCATCTTGTAGGGTTGAATCCTTCGCTGTGAGTTTAACTACTACGGTAACTAAGGTAAGTATCTTAGATGTTTTATGAGTTACGAGCCCATGTCAAGACAGCCTGGAGGGGAATCCCACGTCATGACATGACGCATCATGCAGACAACCTATGGACAATTCGCCTCCATCATGGAACGATGGCACTACGTAGTCACTAAGCACCCCACAAGCGTCGCCACGGTCCCGATAATTTTGGAGATGTATCCACGTCATGACATGACGCATCATGTAGATAGCCTGTGAACACTCACACCGTAGATCCGAGGTCTTCATACTTGTGTTTTTCTGTTACTTTCATCACATCTTCACTATAGTGTAGTCCTTACATTTTTAGTTTGTTTTAGAGAAAAATCATCACAATCTAGCGCAAGCTTACCCTACCGGACATAAACC
The DNA here is from genome assembly GCA_017893485.1 of Hemerocallis citrina. Taxonomy (NCBI): domain Eukaryota; kingdom Viridiplantae; phylum Streptophyta; class Magnoliopsida; order Asparagales; family Asphodelaceae; genus Hemerocallis; species Hemerocallis citrina. The sequence continues at coordinate 169,145,087 of CM030362.1, read as the reverse complement.
AAACAAAAGAGACAGCCAACCTAACCTAGCTACTTCTCAAGAGATGCTCAACCCACACTGGTTAGCTCTCAAACTCATTAATAAATACTGTCGATTTCTAAGGGTCTCGCCTAGCCTCTAGATTCCAACAACTATCTCGTTCTGGAGATCAATAATATGTTACATTCAATCTCAAAATAGTAATTCAATTTCTTTATTCACAATCTCTTTCTCAAAGAGAAACTTTTCTTCATAATCTCATAACATTAAATAATATAATTCAACTTCTTTTATCAATTTAATCACTTATAACGTTGTGTGCAATTCAAATAATTTTAATCAAAATAAAGTCTAGAGAATCTCAACGAGAAGCAAATCCAATTGTAAACCAAATTTTTATCTTCCTTTAATGAAACAAAATTCACATTTTTAATTAAATCCTCGAGTTCTTCAACAAATTATTTAATGTGAAATCCACTTCCAATTATCACAAAATACATCAAAATATTGTGAAAATTGTCTAAATAATTTTAGAAGAATATATATAATAAAACACAAAGAAAGCTATCAAGTGGCTCACCTTCAATCCCCCCAAAATCAAAGGTCTAGATCTAACCTCACAAAACACATTTTTCCTCCAAAATTTCAAACCTCAAAACCAAATTTTTCCCCCCAAAACTAAAAAACTCATTACTTTATTACTATCTCTCTCTTCTCTCTTCACTTTTTCATATTTCTCTCTTTCTCTCTTTCCCTATCTCTCTCACATTCTTTCTTTCTTTATTTACTTAGAAATTTAGATTTTAAGAGATCAGGTTTGTAAGTTTTCAGAATTTATATGTTTTTTTATTGCACATGTTATATTGAAAATAGCAAATATCTCTTCAACAATTAAATTTCATCATTTTCCACAATTAAAGTTCTAAGAAGTTAGATTTTACACCCCCAATTATAATTATTTTTCAACATATACTAATGGAAACATGGACTTTTATTTACAACTAATTATTGTCATACTATTCAAACTTGAGCTACATAATTGTTGTTTTATTGTTTACAGTGCTTTTCGTGTTTTGTATCGTTCCGAAGACGTGTCGTAGGCATGTGCCCACGGGCAAATCTAGTAATACAAAATTTTCCAATTTTTTTGTACTCTTAAAACTATTAAAATACTCAAGAAATCATAATATGTTAAAAAAAATAACCACAAACAAAGTGGCAAGGGTCGGATTCGAACCCAGACCAAACACCCCCGCCCATGAATAGTAACAGATCCAAAGCGCACCCGAAGACCATTAAGTCCAGAGTGACTAACCGATATAAGTTGACCTTGAATTATAGTTATATATATACTTTCGGTGATTTGATTAAAATCGAAAATTCAATAAAATAGAGCCCCTTTAAGACTCGAACCTGTGACCAAAGCCTCCGCCCATGAACAGTAACAGACCCAAAGCGCACCCGAAGACCATTAAGTCCTGAGTGACTAACCGATATGATATACAGTTAAATTCTATAAGTATCCAGTCTCAGGTCTAATTCATTTATTTAAAACATAACAATCAACCGAACTTCGATTCATTACGCCAATTTTATTTACTCATACCACACATTTCAAAAGTACAGTAACAAATATTTACTGATTGTTCATGTATCAAAGCAAAATCCGCAATTTAAAGATATGTAACAAAATTAAGAACATCCCATACACCATACGTGTTCGCTAAATTGTAAATTATTATTCTACTACACATTCGTAGAATTTTTTGTATTTTTAATGGCAATTAACATTGTCAGAATTTTTTCCAAAATTTCAATATCAATTCTAATCAAGCGAAATTTTAGTTTCTTTTTCACAATTTTCCTAAAAATCTTCTTATTCAAAAATTAGAATTTTTCATGGCATTCTATCTACTATTTTGCACAATTTTAATTTCTAATTTCACTTACAACCTACTTCATAAAATTTTCATCTAACATGCATTTTTCCATCAATCACAAATTTTTAGCTTTTTCTTACAACGTGCATCACATCAATTTTTTTTAAGAGTAAATTAAGCAATCTACATTTACCATACCAATCAAGATTTAACAATTAAAATATATATCATCTAGCATGCAACATACTCCTAAAATTAGAAAGGATTTAAGAAACACGCACCCAAAGAGCATTGAAGTATTCAATTAATTCCTCGAAATAAAACTCCAAGAGAAGCTCCAATCTGCCCGCTCAAAATCCGTGCACAAGGAAAAACCCCAACCTCCACTTTGGCATCAAACAGAGAAGCATCTTCCTTCTCATTTCCATATATATATATATATACTAGATTTGCATGTGGTCACATGCCTACAGCACGTCTTCAGAATGATACAGCATATGAAAAGTATTGTAAACAGTAAATCAACAATTATGTAACTGAAGTTTGCATAGTATGACAATAATTAGTTGTAAATAAAAGTCCATGTTTCCATTAGTATATGGTGAAAAAAATTAAATTGGGGTATAAAAGTCCATGTTTTCGTGTGTGTGTGTGTGTGTGTGTGTGTGTATATAAAGAGAGAGAAAGAAATAATTGAATAAATAAATGAGTTGTTTTGGGGAGAAGTTGAATTTGAGTTTTAGGGGGGAAATGTGTTTTGAGAGGTTAGATCTGAGCCTTTGGTTTTGGGGGGATTGAAGGAGAGCCACTTGATAGCTTTCTTTGTGTTTTATTATATAGATATGTGTATACACATACGATAAGATATATTATAAGTGAATGGAGGAACAGTGAGTGCTGGTGGGTGTTTCGGATATTGACAGAGAAGGAAAGAAGGAGAGATGAGGAGAAAGTGTGAAGATTTAGGGGCCATTATATAAGAGATTTAGGAGATAGTTAGTATAACTACTTCCTACTAACCCCACTAACTCCACTATCTAATTCAAAACTCTATTCTTTCCCTCCATCCTAAACGCAGCTGGTTGTCATTTTTGAGTGTGCACGCGCACGTGCTTTGTGTACACCACAAAATAAATTATTTATTTAAATTAACACCTATGTATATATATATATATATATATATATATATATATATAAGATGCATATAAAATTAGTTTAATTAAAAATTATAGTTTCATGCATGAATAAAATAGAAATGAACACACTTCAAAATTTATTTTGAAAATGAATACGCCTAAATACGTGCACCGTAAACACGTGTGTCGCACGTAAAATATCAAAATACGAAATCAACTTTATCAACGAAAAAATATTTAAAGATAATCGAAATACAATAAAAAAAATATATATTTATTAATTTATATATATTCTACAACGTAATCAATACGTACATAGAAAACACGTGCACCGCAGGTATAAAAGTATTTTAATCAAAATAGGAGAAAAATAAATTTCCGTTTATAAAAGGAATTCGAACACGTTATTAAATAAATAATCGATACACGTAGAAATTATCACACGTAGCAGTGGAAAAATACATAATTGATACGTGCATCGGTAATACGTATAAAGCACATAAAAATACAGAGATTGAAGTTTTATATTTGAGTTGACTCAAATAGGATTTTAAGAATACGGAAAATTCATAAATAGTCGGAATCCAAAATACGTAGTGAAAGACATTACGGATATTATCCGTAATGGTACAAAATACACGTGCGTGACACACGAGGGGCAAAAATTGTCATTTTCAATTTTGCAGGGTGTTACAGAGTACTAGAAGATTTATTGAGGGCATGTGTTGTGGACTTCAACGGAGGCTGGGAGAAGTACTTAGCACTGGTGGAGTTTGCCTACAACAATAGCTATCATGCGAGTATTAGCATGACACCGTATGAGACTTTGTATGGGAATTATGCAGATGTTCAATGCCGAGACTTGGAATTTGAGGTTGGAGATGCAGTTTTTCTGAAGAATCGCCTACGAAAATAATCACTAGATTCGGAATAGGAGGAAAATTGACACCAAGGTACATTGGACCCTACAAGATTTTGAAGCATATTGGGAACATATTGGATCTACTGGAAGAGTTGGCATAGGTACACAACATATTCCATGTGTCTATGCTGAGAAAGTACGTACCATATCAGAATCATCAGCTACCAGAGGTACCGGAAGGCTTGCAGTTGAATTTGAGCTATAAGGAGCAACCTGTGGAGATCTTGGATCACCAAGAGATGGTTCTGATGAATAAGTTCATACCGATGGTCAAGGTGTTGTGGAGGAACCAGCAATTCGAGGAGGCCACATGGGAAGCTGAGGACCGGATGAAGACTGATTTTTTTGGAATTGTTTGTGTAAATTCCGTGTTGTTTTCTTTTTCTTTTCCCCTATTAGCAGTAGTTCTGTGGACAAAACTCTTCTAAGGAGGGAGTGATGTAACGCCCCATAATTTTTAAATATAATATTTTGAATTAATAAATAATTTTTAAATGAATTTCTATGAAATGGTCATTTTGCACGTGCAAATATTTTTGAAATGCAAGTATTATAATTTTGAGTTGCTAAATAAATTCTCTTATTTATAATTGGATATATTTTAATTTTTGGTATTTTTCTGAATAAGAGAAACTACTTTTGTAAATACTTCAAAAGAAGGAGATTTTTTGTAAATGGTCGTTTGGAGGCAAAAGTTGAAATTTAAAATTTTTTTTGGTTGCATTAGGCCGGCCAATTGAGGAGGATTTGAGGGAAAATCAAATCCTCATTGATTGGGCCAAACATAGAATGTAACAATAATTGATCTCCTAAATTATTAGATTTTGTGATTAAGGACTTTCGAGGGGTTTTTATTTGTAAATTGTTCCAAGAAACCCTAGACATCAATCCCGGCCTAATTAGAGGGTAGCAAGCGTTCGGACACCTTTTCTTTGGAATTTTTGGTGAATTTTTAGATTGGAGAGCTAATCTATTGCTTGGAGGAGGAGGCGACTCTTTTGTATCAATTTTCTTCTTGAGATGGGTAACACACTCTCTCTCTTGTTATGATTTTATCTCATGGATGTGTAGTATCATGCTAGGGATGATTTCTTATTAGTTTTTTATTGTATGTTAGCATGATTGTGGTAATTATTATGAGATGCTTGTGGAGATGTATGTTTGATATGAGATTGTTGATTATATGACATAAAAATTGAATCTTAATTGTATTTTGATAAAAAATAAGTTGTTCTTGAAGTAATGAAGTTTCTATGCATGAAAGACCTAGTCTTCATTTGTATAAAGGAATATAATGAACCCATAAATTGTTGTAGATGATTAGAACTTGTCATATGTTCTTAAAATTCATATTGATCAATCTAAAGATGAGTTTTCTTTATGTTTGATTCACTGTTTAATAGAGTAAAACTTTTATAAATTGAAACTCATTGATTGGAGCATGAAAAAGTGTGATTTTGCATTATAAAATAATCAAATATTGGAGGTTAGGGTTTCGACCGCTAGAGCTGGGGTTTGGTCGCTAACCCTAGGGGTTAGGATTCGGTTTTGGAGGTTGCAAAGTCTCCGAGGTTTCACAGTGCCAACCCGATCAATGTGCAGACCCAAGGCTGCTGCTATTTTGGTTTTTGGGTTTCGGCTTGGGGCCTTGGGGCTCGGTGTGTGTGGTGTTGTGTGTTTGGGTTTGCGTGTTAGGGTTTGAGAACCCCAGTGTGCATATACACGAGTATATGTATGTATTTAAATCTAGTATTTGCATGAAGTTTAATTGATTCTTTTGATCAAGTTTCGAATGTGCGAATTTCAGATTTTGTGGGAATCTAACTTCATATTTTAATGTATTCAAGTAATAAATTTGAAGGTGCAAATCTATATTTTTGTAGATAAAATTCTCAGTTTTTAGAGAACATATGTTTCAGTTTTGACAGATGAAAGCACAATTTCTAACGGTTTATTTTTAGTTTCTAAAGAGGTGATATTTCAAATTTTTAGGTCTAAAGAACTTCATATTTTAGGGATGAGATCTCAGATAATAAAAAGACTTGTTTTAGTTTAAGTTAATTGGATTAAAGAGAAATTTATTGAGTTTGATGTATGTATGAAAAGTGAGATTTAGAAGTGAAATTTAAAGGATTTTGTGGAGTGAATTTTGTTTCCATATAAGAAAAGTCTTTTATGGTAGTAACGGTTTATTAAAAGAAGATGTGAAGAATGAAGAGATTTGTGGATTTACAAATGTTTATTTTTGGAATGAGATATTCCTATTTGAGATTTTGATTCACAGCCGTGGTGTTATGGGAAAAGTTTTATTTTCAGAAAAGAGAACATAAAGAATATTTTGAATGATCGAACCAAGTGGGATTTTTTATTGTGAGAACCCTGGATGACATTTGAGGTGTTGAGTTGGGGGCACTAGATACAGAGCGAACCCAAGAGTACCGGCAGTAGATATTTTGATTGTAGGAAATTAGCCTGAGGGGCTAGTGTTCCTAGTTTGGCAAGTGAAGTCCGGTAGGGTAGAGCTAGTTCTAGGTGCCTCAAGTTGTTATTATTACAATCTAAGGACATGCACTAAGTTAGGAGTTGTGACGGAACTTGGGCAACGTAAGTATGGGCTCTGTTTTCTGTCGAACGGATGTATTCCAGGACTTTTTATTTGTTGTGTCTCTCTAGTATGTTCGAGCGTCGAGGGTCGGCAGGCCTATTAGAAATGAGACGGATTTGGTATGTTCGCGCGTCGATGGTCGGTAGGCCTATTCGTGGAACATACGGTATGTTTGTGTGTTGAACGATAGCAGACATTTTTGTGGAATGTACAGTGTATCTGCACGTTGAGGGTCGGCATGCCTATTAGCAGGATATACGGCAGGGAGGTAATTCTCCAGAGTTAGAGCGATGCTTGCAGGATAATTGTGTGTTTACACTTGTACAGCTTGGCGGGTTGCGTACCGGGGCTGGGGTCTATTCACGGAGTGTCTAATCTTGTAATGCCCTGAATTCCAAACACAGGTAATTCTTAGCAAAAACATGATTATATACTTCAATTCGTACAAATTTACAAGGAATTTAAAACTTTTAATTTACAACATGATTTTTACAACAGCAGAGCAAATTAAATGAATACAATACAATCTATAATAATGAAAATTCTTCAATATTGTAACAACTCATCATAGTGACTTCAAGCCCATGCCAAGTCTAATCCTGCAACTGGAAAACTGTGGGCATGTCAGTTGTATACAACTGATGCAATGCTATAATACAGTGATTCTTTAATTTAGCAAACACAAACTTGAATGCAAACAGAAAAGTGACTATCCTAAACATGTCAGTGTATGATATGATCCTAATGCCTAATACAAACATTCACACTACGATGACACTAATGCATACTTATTCGGATTCTATGCATCCCATACTACATAGGTTCGAGGGCAAGCCCTTATTGTACTCCTCATTATAGGGTTCAATCCCTCGTTATGAAATCCAATTATGGTGACTAATTTAAGGTTTAGATATCCTGTGAGTATCTAGTACCGCCTCGATAATTCTTGAGAATCGCTCTCCCACTGCTAGTCGTAACCCCGATAATTCTGGAGGAAAAACCCACACCGCTAGCCATGACCCCGATAATTCTTGAGAGTTATTCTCCCACCACGAGTGATTTTTGGACGTCATGCCTCACATCTCGATAATTCTGGAATTGAGAAAATATACTTCAAAATAGTTATCTGGAATCGAAAATGTCATAGCACTAAAAAAACATATCTTGCAATCTACACATCGGATTTCAGATCCATCAAAAGTTCTGGAAATTAGACTCTGGTGGATAAAACTCTTATTTATAAAGTTCAAACATATTCAAAATGTAACTGGGTCAAAATATGACTACAAGTCAGAACAGACAGTAGGGCAGAAAATATACAATTTGATATCTATGACCTTTTACGATTACGGAATTAACAGAATAAATCAAAACGGATAGGGGTTAAGATCATCAACGTATAAGGCATGAGAAATGGATCACAATAAAAAACCTACTTGCAGTATTTCAAAAAAAATGCTTGTGCAAAAAAACAAAAGATTCGTACAAGGATACTTGCCTTGCTATGACGATGATGATTACGATAGAATAACAGGACGAGCGTCCCGATGGCAACCCGTGCAACTTACATGCACTGAACACTTGTTATACTCGTACTCCGCAACAATGGTGAAAGCAACAACACGGACGACAATAACAACAGGAACAAGGACAACAAGAGACGTGGCCACAACAGCAAGGAACACAGCACAACAGCAAGGGCGCAGTAACAACAGCAAGGGCGCGGCCACAACAACAAGGAACACAACATAAGCACGATGGGGGAAAGTTGCTATCGGTGTTGTGTAGCGGCGGCGGGAGGCAGTAGGGGGCTGGCTGCAGCAAGGGTCTCGATGAGGGGTTGCAGGGTCGAGTGGAGATGGTGGGTCAGGATGGAGGCGACGCTGGAGGGCGACGGAGGAACAGAGTGGCTTCGGCTAGAGGAGGGTATGGCGCTCTGGAGGGTCGCGACCGAGGGATGATGGGTCTCAGTCTAGGGTCTGTCGACAGAGCAGGGTGGCGACAATGGAGGATGGTCGAGGATGGTCGAGGAAGGTCGTGGTGGACAGCGGGATGGGTTTCAGAGGTAGGTGAGTCGAGGTGTTAGCGCTCGAGCGGTAGGGCTGAGCGGTGGAAGAAGGGAGGAGGTACTCGTCGAGGAGTGGTCAGAGGAGGAAGGCGACGGGGTTGGGTTTCGGGTGGCGGTTGAAAATGAGGAGGGAGGGAGATGAGGGCGGAGGGAGCTGGATGAGATGGATAGAAGTTCTGTTTCGGTTTTGGGGAAAACAGAGGAGAGAGAGTAACGAAAAAAGAGAACGGTACTGGTGGGGGGGGGGGGGTTAATTAATTAGGATTAAGAGGAGTTGGTTAGGCTGATAATTAGGAGATGATGGGGGTAGTTAGGGATTTAGTGGAGATTGTGTGGGATTATGCTGTTATGGAGAGATTTGTGGGTTTGGGTTGTATTTGGGTTACTGGGTTAACGGGTTGATATAGGATTTGGGTTTCATATTGGGGTGTGGATATGGTGAAGTCGGGTTTTGAAAATAAATCAAATATAAGATTGACTTGGATAGGCTTTGAATGGCTTAACATGTAATTAAAATAATCAAAATATTATGATACTATGGATTAAATTGGGCTTCAAATAAAATAATAAATTAATTAAACGTGGGCTAAATTTTGGCTTTTAGAAAAATGATAACAATGATAATAAAATGAAACTGGTTTGGTCTTCCAATCTTAATAAATAATACAAATATAAAAATATAAGAATTGGCTCTAGTTATATGTTAATAAATAATGCAAATAGAATGATTATAGAATTGAGCTTTAGATGATGGACTTTATATTAATAAATCTATATAATAAAACACAAAAAAAGCTATCTAGTGGCTCTCATTCAATATAAACAAAATCAATGGTCCAGATTGATTTTCACAAAATACATTTTCCCGCCCAAAATGTCAAACCCTAAAATTTCAAACCAAAAAAACATTTCTCTCTCTCTCTCTCTCTCTCTCTCTCTCTCTCCTATTCAGATTAATTAATTGGGTGTAATTCTCGGTGTTTCTCTCTCTCTCTCTCCTATGAGAATCAAGTTTCAGTTCTTCTTTTCTTAATCAAATCATATATTTGATTTTCTTTTGATTTTGTTTTTTCCCAAATTTTTGAAAAACTCTTTATGGATTGTTGTTTTCTAAATATTAATTGCAGCCACTTACGAATTCATCAATTAGATTCTCCACTCTTGACTACTTCTAAATTTGCCATCTTTGGTTTCAAAATTTTCATGCTTCAATTAATTTGCTGGACCTCTAAAATTATTTTATATAATTAAACCAGGTGCACCGTTCCGAAAACGTGTCGTAGGCACGTGTCAACAGAAATAATCAAACCAGCACCGTTCCGAAGATGCGTCGTAGGCACGTGTCAACGGGCAAACCTAGTAGTAAGTAGTAGTAGTTAATCTAGTAGTAGTAGTAGTAGTAGTTAACCTAGTAGTAGTAGTAGTAGTAGTTAACCTAGTAGTAGTAGTATTCGTCGTCGTAGTAGTCGTAGTCGTAGTAGTAGTAGTGGTAGTGGTAGTGGTAGTAGTAGTCGTAGTCGTTGTAGTCGTGGTAGTGGTAGTGGTAGTGGTAGTGGTAGTAGTGGTAGTGGTAGTGGTAGTGATGGTAGTCGTGGTAGTCGTAGTGGTAGTGGAAGTAGTGGTCGTAGTGGTAGTGGTAGTAATAGCGAAAATAATAATAAGCAAAAATAATAATAATCATAGTAATAATAATAATAATAATAATAATAATAGTAGTAGTAGTAGTAGTAGTAGTAGTAGTAATAATAATAGTAATAATAATAATAATAATAATAATAATAGCAGCAGCAGTAGTAGTAGTAGTAATAATAATAATAATAATAATAATAATAATAATAATAATAATAATAATAATTGTTGCTACTAAATCTAGTATGGGGGCAAACAGATAGTATTTGTGGATTCTTAGGAAAACTGAATAGCCAACCTGTATACCTGTTCCGTCGAAGTTTGACGCTGACTCCTGCCGTACACCTGCAAAAAGTGCAAGACACCGGGGTTGTTCCCGGCGACGCACCCTCCGACGCTCAAGTCAGTAATCAGGGAAGATTATGAAAGAGCGTGAAAACTGGAGAAAGATTGATTACCTCTTAATGGAGATGGATGGGGGGTATTTATAGGCGTCTTAGGGATCAGATTAGGAATGTAATCCCCGTGATCTGATAAGAAATATACTCCTCATAGATTAGGAATGTAATCCCTAATTCCCAGTGGAGGGATAGGTATGAATCAGGGCCGTTGATTAGGATTTAATCAGGAACCCTAATTCTATCCCTCTAGATCGGGTTTTCTGCTGGTTGAAACCCGCACCCAATTGAGGTGGATCCGTTCGCGGGTTAGTGGGTTCCCAAGAAGGAGAACCAGTACCCGCTTCAGACCCATTGGTAGGTGAAATTACCGTTTTACTTCTGGGCTTCAAGATTCGTGCCCGATTTGGACGGTTCCGATTAAACCCCATTTTTAGCCATATCACGAGCCCCCCACTCCCGAAGACTGAGTTTGATCTGCCTTTGAGGAGTAGTTTTACTGTTTTAATGGCTAACGGAGTTGTATCGGAGTTAAAATAGAGGGTTTTTGAATCTTGAAGGAGGTAGTATGGGGATGTTTCAAGTTGGTTGAACTCTGAGTTGCTCCTGAGCTCTTATGGTCATGTGGTGTTCTCGCAGGAATATTCTCTTAACTTTGCGAAGTGTCAATTCATCGTTCGGGGGTTTTAAAGGTTTGTTCTTGGTAACAATTATTTGTTTGGGGATTAGGAAATGTTTCCCTAACTCTATAATTATTTTCCAGGAGTTTTTCCTTAATTTCCCGAATTTTTAATTATTTTTTTTGCAACTTTTTGGTGAATGGTTCGGCCGTTTTCCTTCGTTGTGCGGCCTACATACTCGTGCCACACTTCTGACCCCTTCCGGCGCTCACTGCCTAGGAGGCCGAGGTCTGTAGGTGGTTTGGCACCTTCTTTCGAAGTAGAAAGGGACCTCGGCTAGGTTGCGAGTGCTGAGAGGGAGTTCGGCGAGGTCCGAGGTCCAACTTTCCCTGTAACATGGTCGATGTCAAGAGCGCTCGGCAGCTGATGCCGAACCCCAAATTTTCCCCGTAACAGGGTCGGTGTCAAGAGCGCTCGGCAGCTGGTGCCGAACCCCAATTTTTCCCTGTAATAGGGTCGATGTCAAGAGCGCTCGGCAGCTGGTGCCGAACCCCAACTTTTCCCTCTAACAGGGTCAGTGTCAAGAGTGCTCGGCAGCTGGTGCCGAACCCAAAATTTTCCCCGTAACAGGGTCGGTGTCAAGAGCGCTCGGCAGCTGGTGCCGAACCCCAATTTTTCCCTGTAACAGGGTCGGTGTCAAGAGTGCTCGGCAGCTGGTGCCGAACCCCAACTTTTTCCTGTAACAGGGTCGGTGTCAAGAGCGCTCGGCAGCTGGTGCCGAACCCTAATTTTTCCCTGTAACAGGGTCGGTGTCAAGAGCGCTCGGCAACTGGTGCCGAACCCCAACTTTTCCCTGTAACAGGGTCGGTGTCAAGAGCGCTCGGCAGCTGGTGCCGAACCCTAATTTTTCCCTGTAACAGGGTCGGTGTCAAGAGCGCTCGGCAGCTGGTGCCGAACCCCAACTTTCCATGTAACATGGTCTGTGTCAAGAGCGCTTGGCAGCTGGTGCCGAACCCCAACTTTACATGTAATATGGTCGGTGTCAAGAGCGCTCGGCAGCTGGTGCCGAACCTCAACTTTCCATGTAACATGGTCGGTGTCAAGAGCGATCGGCAGCTGGTGCCGAACCTCAACTCTCCATGTAACATGGTCGGTGTCAAGAGCGCTCGGCAGCTGGTGCCGAACCTCAACTTTCCTTGTAACATGGTCGGTGTCAAGAGCGCTCGGCAGCTGGTGCCGAAGTTCTTGACTTGTCATTTTTTTGGCGGAGAATGCCCTGCGGAGTTGGTGGCTTCTGCGCTCCTGGCTGACATGGCAGCCATTAAGTGTGATGGCTTCTGAACTTCTGACAGCTCTGACAGATGAGATGCTCATTTAATGCAGTGACCTCTGAGCTTCTGTCAGATGGGACAGCAATTAATGCGATGTACGGCTTGGCGTGGTAAACAAGGCGACGATTGAGGTCGTTTTTGTCGTTTTGGGTGAATGGGTCGGCAGTACAGGCCCATTAACCTCGTTTCGCGCGCCTCGCTCTATATAACCCCACCCCCCTCTCTCATTTTTCACTTCCTTTCCTTTTTCTCAAACGATCTTTTGTGCTCAGCAAGTGTTTCCGGTGATCGCCGTTCATTTTCTGGTGGACTTTCCGGCAGCTAATCTTTTCGAGGTAATTTATACGTAGTTTATTTTATAAACTATGTCTCTTGCTTCTATCTCCGAGTCGACCTCTTGGTCCGAGCCCTCCCCTGAAGTCGTCGAAGCCCACACTCCGATCCGACCGGACAAGGGCAAGAAGGTGTTCAGCAAAGATTCGATCGTGGAGGAGCCAAAGCGTATGGGGGAGTTCGGCAGATTGCCGGGGCAACTGACGGGACTCCACAGGGTTCGGGAGCTTCCAGAGGAGCACGCCGAGCGGATAGTTCATTGGAGGGGGAGGTCCTTCGAGGAGAATGCGGCGAGGGAGACGACGGAGGCGGACGAGACGGTGTCGATCCTTCGCAAAGAGGACTTGGGAGTGATCTGGGACTGTTTCCAGATCCCGGAGGAGTACGAGCTTATGCTGCCGGGTCCCGAGGTTAGGGCCAACTCGCCGCTGCCAGTGACCATGTGTTGCTGGCCGGTTGACGCCTTTATCGCCGGGGCTCGGCTACCTCTCCATCCGTTCGCTGTCCTTGTGCTGAATTGGTTCGGGGTCAGCCCCATCCAACTCATGCCGAACGCATGGAGAGTCATAAACGGCTTCGTACTACACTGCCAAGCCGCAGGGATCGAGCCGGAGCTGAACGTGCTTCGGACAATCTATCGGCTACACCAGGGGAACAGGTCGGAGTACCGATATTATTTGGCTCCGAGGCACGGCGCCAGGCTCGTCATATGCCCCGACTCCATCAAGCACTGGCGTGAGAAGTTCTTGATAGTGCGGAGTCCGGAGGCCTGGCCGATCCCCTCCAGTTGGGTGGAAGGGGTGCCGAAGAGGGCAAAGGCGCTGCCCAAGCTTCGTCCTGAAGAAGAAGAGGCTGTTCGGACACTTCTCGACCGGCCGAAGTATGATTGGAAGGAGCTGACTGAAGATGTCCTGTTCAGGGAGGGCTCTGCCGCATAGATCCCAGTACGCAGCTTCTTTTATGCTTTTACGCTTTGTTTTTCATACTTTACATCTCATGACTTTTCATCATGCTAACAAGCTTCGTTTTTAATGCAGAGGCAATGGACTACGATGCAGTGTTGGCTCTCAGGGCTGGGCTCGCCAGTAAGGCGCCGAAGAAGCGCAAGAGAGTGGTCGCCAAGTTGCCGAACCCAAAGACTCCGAGGGTCACGGAGGTGGTCGAGGAGGGGGAGACACTTCGGAGTCCGACCGTTGGCGATGCTGGCGCGTCGGCATCAACCGGGGTTGGCGACTTCCCCATAGCCGCAACCCTCAGGATGACGATGCCGCCGCTGACGGTGGTGGCCGAGGAGCTCCTGACCGAGGAGCACAAGAGGATCCACATTCCGGACTGGCAAGTTCGGAAACATGATGGGTTCCTCGGCAATTCCTTGGTGAGCATGCAGGCCGTCAAGCACCTGGTGACGCCGAAGGATCGCGCCGCCATGGAGGCCGGGCAAGAAGGTGACGACGTCATCGAGATTGCTCGTTCGGCCGTCTCGGTAAGTATTAGATTTTTGCCTTTGTTGAATTCATTTTCCTATAATTTTTTTAACTCTTTTAATTCTTCTTCCCTTGTCGCAGATCATCGTCCATTTTGGACACCTCACCGAGAGGTTGGCGGCTCTGGAGAAGGAGCTGAAGCAAGAGTCCGACCAAGCTCGGAAGGAGAAGGCCCGGATGGGGAACGAGCTTGACAAGCTTACGGTCGAGTTCGAGGCAAAGTCGACGAGGGTCGACTACGTCGACTACCTCGAGGGGCAGGTGGCGAAGCTGGAGAGCGACCTTCTTCGCCAGAAGGAGGAAGCGGCCAAGCAACTGGCCGAAGCTGAAGAGGCCAAGGCTGCGGCGGTGAAGGGGGCAGAGGATGCGACTCTGGCGAAGGCGCAGGGTTTCCTCGCCCAAAACATGGCTAAAGCTTATGCCGAGGCCATCGCCCGGGTGACGAAGACGTACCCCAATGTGGACTGCTCGGGGTGGAGACTGTTCCCATGCCACGTCGAGGGCTTCGACCCCGAATCAGAGGGGGAAGAAGAAGAGGGGGAGGGCGAAGCCGAGACCGAAGTCGAAGTCGCCGGCGAGATCCCGAGCTCTGTGGTTACCCCACTGGCGGTGATAACCCCCTTAGAGGCATCGTCCCCCACCCCTTCTCGTCGCCCCGAGAAAGAGGTCGCGCCTTGACTCCATTTGATTTTGCTTCTGTTCTTCTTCTTTTTCTTTTTTGTAACGCCTAATCGCGGACTGGCCACCGCTTTTTGTTATGAATGAAAATGACTTTTTGGGCTCGACTCTGTCTCTTCTTTATATTTCTTACTTATAGATTTTTGAAATTTTCGCCAATGTAGTAGTTCGGCACTGTATTTGAGAATTTTTTGCTTGCTTCGGCTTTTTTTTTCCGCTAGCGGTGGTGACTCAAGCCGTCGAGCTTACCGGCTCGGGGGACAACACTCGGGCCGAGGCTGGCTTAGGGGCGACAAGGCTGTGTTTGGCGAGGTGCCGAGAGCGGCTCTATGAAGTCGAGCTGGGATTGCGCCGAGCCGAAAGCGAGCGGAACCATCTTCAACTCATCCTTGGTCGGCGAGACATCGAGATCCGACATCTGGAGAGCAGGATCGCCGAGATGACCCCTTTAGTAGAGGACGAAGGTTCGTCGACCGCCTTCAGCTATGGCCTTCGGATCAAGTGCATTCGCCACAACTTATCGAAGATAACAGAGGAGAGGGACGATCTGCTTTCTGAGATCCGCCACTTGCAAACAGTAGAGACGGAGCTTCGGACTGAGGGAGAGGGGCTGAACGCCGAGGTGGCCAAACTGACGACCGAACGGGACGAGCTGTCGGCCGAAGTCGATGCACTGAAGAGAGCCACGGTAGACAAGAGTATTGAAGTCACTCATCTTCGACGCCTTATCGCGAGTCGCTCCGGCATCCCGAGCTCCGCGATACCTCCCCGCTTCGAGGTCGATGTTAAGGACGACTCTCTGAGGGAACGGATCTCAGAGCTGGAGGCGGAGGTGGCTCGTCCCAAACCGCGTTCGGGGCCGATCAATGTGAGGAGCACCTCGTGTACTCGTGCGGAGAGCGATCGGGGCATCACGTTTTATGAGCTCGCGACCCGTACCCACATCGGTCATCCTAGTCCGGGGGATGCGCAAAGTGCTGTGGCCATTTCTTCGAGCAGAGCATCCGTCGGAGCGGCTACTAGGAGTAGCGCCGAGGACACGTCCCAATTCGCTGGTTTGGGATCGAGCTCCGGAGGCAAACATCGTCGACCTCGAGTGTCCTTGAAGAGGAGCATCCCTGCGCCGCGGAGGCATTGATGATCATTTTTGAAGCCTTTGTATACTAAGTGTAGTGAGTCAGCGATGTAATTTTTGCTCTTTAAGGCCTTGTACACTCGTTGTATGGAAGAGTCGCTTTGTACTGCGTCCCAATTATTAATAATATCTCTTTCTCAAACTTGTGTGTCTTTCGTAGCACTGTGTGGCTGTTTTGTTTGTGACTGTGCTCGTTGTGCCGAGGTCCCTGAGCAGGTCTTAAGCTCGTTCGAGGGTCGGCGTCAAGAGAGTTCGGCCAGTGGTGCCGAGCTAGGCTCCGGCCATTTAATCTTGCAAACTCGGGAGACGAGTCGAGATTGCTTGACGGTGAGCTCGCGGAGTGCGATCGAGCCAAGTGTTGGACTCCGCACCATCGTTAGAGTAGTTCAACGGTTGTGAGAACAATTCCGAATGGCGAACTACCTCTAGTTCGCTTAGGAGCGAACTTGCAAAGTAGAATCGAGCCAAGTGTTGGACTCCGAACCATCGTTAGAGTAGTTCAACGGTTGTGGGAGCAATTCTGAATGGCGAACTACCTCTAGTTCACTTAGGAGCAAACTTGCGAAGTAGAATTGAGCCAAGTGTTGGACTCCGAACCATCATTAGAGTAGTTCAACGGTTGTGGGAGCAATTCCGAATGGCGAACTACCTCTAGTTCGCTTAGGAGCGAACTTGCGAAGTAGAATCGAGCCAAGTGTTGGACTCCGAACCATCGTTAGAGTAGTTCAACGGTTGTGGGAGCAATTCCGAATGGTGAACTACCTCTAGTTCGCTTAGGAGCGAACTTGCGAAGTAGAATCGAGCCAAGTGTTGGACTCCGAACCATCGTTAGAGTAGTTCAACGGTTGTGGGAGCAATTTCGAATGGCGAACTACCTCTAGTTCGCTTAGGAGCGAACTTGCGAAGTAGAATCGAGCCAAGTGTTGGACTCCGAACCATTGTTAGAGTAGTTCAACGGTTGTGGGAGCAATTCCGAATGGCGAACTACCTCTAGTTCGCTTAGGAGCGAACTTGGGAAGTAGAATCGAGCCAAGTGTTGGACTCCGAACCATCGTTAAATTAGTTCACCGGTTGTGGGAGCAATTCCGAATGGCGAACTACCTCTAGTTCGCTTAGGAGCGAACTTGCGAAGTGGAATCGAGCCAAGTGTTGGACTCCGAACCATTGTTAGGGTGAAGAGTAAAAGCAGAGAGATGTAAACAGTTTTTGCAAGTAAAATATGAAAGAGCTTTCTTTATTGATGACTAATGGTCGGCTGCTTCTAATGTTGCAAGTCGTTATTACAGAAGAGAAATAGAAGAAAAACAGTACAAGCAATAGGAGAGGAACGGTTCGATATCTTGAAAATACTTAGAGAGGTGTTGGTGTTCTCTCTTGGTATTTTAGAAGATGATCGGCATTCCAGGTCCTAGGGATCTCTCTGCCTTCGAGGTCTTCTAGTCTATATGTCCCGGGGCAGACTACTTTTGCGATCTTGTAAGGTCCTTCCCAATTTGGAGCCAATTTGCTCTTCTGACCTGGGAACGAGATGGCTAACTTTCTGAGGACCAGGTCCCCTTCTTTGAGGTCCGTAGGGCGGACTCTCTTGTTGTATGCCAACTCGATCCTTCTTCGGTAGTTTGGTTGACGAATGGAAGCTCTTTCTCGGATCTTATCTATCAGGTCTAGATCTGCTCGGAGCTCTCTGGCATTTTGCTCTTCTTCATAAGCTGTTAGGCGAGGAGAGGGTATTCCGACTTCTAGGGGGATGACGGCCTCGGACCCATAGGTGAGATTAAATGGGCTCTCTCCTGTGGGGGTCCGTTTTGTGGTGCGGTAGTTCCACAGCACGTTGGAAAGCTGATCGACCCATAAGCCTTTGGAACATTTATCCAATCTCTTCATAATGCCGGAGAGGATTTGACGGTTAGCATTTTCGGCTTGGCCATTCGACTGGGGATGAGAGACGGAGGAGAACCAGTGTTGGATGGCAAGGTCTTCGCATAGAGCTCGGAAGGCAGCCCCGGTGAACTGGGTTCCGTTGTCTGTTATCAGGATCCGAGGGACGCCGAATCGGCAGATCATGCTCTTCCAAAAGAACTGAACAACCTTGTTCTCGGTGATCGTGGCTAGGGGCTCGGCCTCTATCCATTTTGCAAAATAGTCGATCGCCACGACTAGGAATTTGAACTGGCCGGAAGCTGGTGGGAACGGCCCTAGTAAATCCATCCCCCACATTGCAAAGGGGATCGGACTTGATAGGGAAGTGAGCGGAGCTTGTGGGAGGCGTCGGATGTCGGAGTACTTCTGGCAGGAGCCGCATTGCCGAACGTGCCGTTCGGCGTCTCGTAGTAGAGTGGGCCAGAAATATCCGTAGTTTAACACTTTGCGGGCTAGAGCTCTGGACCCCGAATGTGCCCTGCCGATGCCCTCATGAAGTTCTTGCAGGGCGTAGTCGGCTTGCCTGGGGGAAAGGAATCTGAGGTACGGCCTGCCGTCTACCTGTGTGAAAGAGCATTTATATAGGATACCTCCGATTAGTGTGTAACGCTCAGCTCGGGTTCTCACTCTTCGAGCTTCCTTGGGATCCTTGGGGAGGAGTCCGTCCCTTAAGAATTCGATAAGGGGTTTCATCCAGTTATCCTCAAGCAGGACAGGCAGCGACTCTAAAGAGTCAGAAGTTTCATCCTCAATACTTGGTTTCAAAAAAACCTCTATCAAGACGGTCTGCTCGAGGCCTTGAAGGGAGGAAGAGGCTAGTTTGGAGAGGGCGTCGGCCTGAGCATTTTCTTCTTGGGGTATTCGTTGGATAAGGGCCTCTTCAAACAGTGCCATGAGGCTCTTGACCTTGGCTAAGTACTTGATCATCCTGTCATCACGTGCTTCATACTCGTCGAGGACCTGATTTACGACTAGCTGAGAGTCGTTAAAGATCCGGAGCCGTTGCGCCCTTGCATTTCGAGCCATTTCAAGGCTGGCTATGAGTGCCTCGTATTCTACTTCATTGTTCGAGGCCTTGAAGTTGATACGGAGGGAGTATTGGAGGATGAAGTCATCTGGGCCTGCCAGAATGACCCCGGCTCCGCTTCCCTCGTTACAGGAGGATCCTTCCACATAGACTGACCAGACAGGTGGTCCCTTCATCGCTTGGCTAAACTTGGGGATGGTACTTTCAACTATGAATTCTGCTAGGGCCTGAGCCTTGATCGCAGTCCGAGGCTGATAAGTTATATCATGCTGGCTCAGCTCGATAGACCACTTCATAAGGCAACCCGAGGTCTCTGGCTTGTGGAGGACCTGCTTTAGCGGTTGGTCGGTAAGAACGACCACCGAGTGGGACTGAAAATACGGGCGGAGCTTTCTTGCGGCCATCACCAGGGCATAAGCCATCTTTTCTATTCTCGGATAGCGGAGCTCGGCATCCCGAAGTACCTTGCTCACATAGTAGATGGGCTTTTGAGCCCTTTCTTCTTCCCTCACTAAAACAGCACTGAGGGTCTGCTTGGAGGCTGCCAGGTAGAGGTAGAGGGGTTTCGCCAGGGATTGGTTTGCTGAGGAGAGAAGGATTGACGAGGTAAGCCTTGAGCTGGTCGAACGACTCCTGTTGTTGTTGTCCCCATTCGAAACCTTTAGCCCCCCTAAAGGCCTTGAAGAAGGGGAGGCGTTTCTCCCCGGACATCGAGAGAAAGTGCCCTATGGCGGCTAGGTGGCCTGTTAACCTCTGAACTTCCTTAACATTCTTCGGAGGGGCCATGTCTAGTATGGCCTTGATTTTCTCAAGGTTAGCTTCAATTCCTCATTGGCTGACCATGAAGCTGAGGAACTTTCCTGACGAGACTCCGAACACACACTTGTTCGGATTGAGTCTCATGCTGTGCTTTCTCAGAACATCAAACGCCTCCTGGAGGTCGGTTACATGATCGGCACCTCGGATGCTTTTTACAAGCATGTCGTCAACATATACCTCCATATTACGGCCGATTTGAGCTTAGAAAACCTTGTTGATGAGGCATTGGTATGTGGCGCCTGCATTTTTCAAACCGAAGGGCATAACCCTGTAGCAATAGAGGCCCTGGTCGGTCACAAATGAGGTCTTCGGGATATCCGGGGGGAACATCCGGATTTGATTGTAGCCTGAGAAGGTGTCCATGAAGCTGAGGAGTTTGTGACCCGAGGTGGCATCAATCAAAGTGTCTATACTCGGAAGAGGGAAAGGGTCCTTGGGGCAAGCCTTGTTGAGATCGGTAAAATCGATACAAATCCTCCAAGTTCCATTGGACTTCTTCACCATTACTACATTTGACAACCACTCGGGATAGTTTACCTACTGTATGAATTGCACCTTCAAGAGCTTATCTACCTCCTCTTTTATAGCCAGTTGGCGCTCGGGGGCGAACTTGCGCCTCTTCTGTTGGACCGGTTTGGACCCCCGGGCAACACTGAGGTGGTGGACTAAGAGCTCTTCGGAGATTCCGGGCATGTCTGCTGATGACCAAGCAAAGAGGTCTTGGTTCCTTCGGATGCACTGGACTATGTCGGAGCATAGGGCGGATGGGAGGGTCTTGCTAACAAAGAACTTTTGGCTTGGATCTTGTTCAGAGAAGAGCACTTCCTCCAACTCATCCACCGGCTCGGATGTTGGTCGGGCGACATCTTGAGGGATTTCCAGAGTTTCTAGGGAGAGGACTGGACCGAGGGTAGAGGTCATGTAGCACTTGCGGGCTGTCTCCTGATTGCCCTTTACTTCTCCTACTCTGGCCCGAGTGGAAAACTTCATCTTGAGATGGTACGCCAAAGGAACGGCTTCCAGAGCTGCTAGGCTGGTTCGGCCTAGGATGACATTGTAAGCTGCAGGGACATCCACAACCATAAAATCCATCGACTCCGTTCGGGTAGTAGGAGTCTTGCCAGCGGTTATGTCGAGGGTGATCACCCCTTCGATAGTCACTGGCACTCCCGTGAACCCATGGAGCGTGTAACCGGCGGGCTTGAGTCTATCTCGGGAGAGTTTGAGGCCTTTAAAAGCGGCGAGGAAGAGGATGTTAATGGAGCTGCCATTGTCCACTAGGATCCTCTCCACCTTGAAGTTCGCCATGTGGAGGTTGATGACGAGTGCGTCACAGTAGGGGGGTGCAGGACACCTTCAAGATCTTCGTCTGAGAACGTGACGGGCACTCCGAGGCCTTTGGGAGAAGGGGTGGTGCGGACCGAATTGACTTCTCTAATGAACGCCTTTCGGGAGGAGTTTGAGGAGCCCCCCATTGGGCCCCCATGAATGAGGTGTAGGACATGCTCCTCTTCAAAGTCGGGCGCTTATTAGCCCCCCGAGGGAGGGGAGGTAGGTCGGCTCGGTCCTTTCTCACAAATCTGGTCAGCTGCCCCCTCTGGATGAGGGCTTCTATCTCATTCTTCAAGGCCCGACAATCATTGGTGTCGTGGTCGTGGTCCCGGTGATAGCGGTGCTCGGCTTCTTCGGCCCGAATATACTTTTCACTTCGGAGGAGGAGGTCAGAGAAGTTCTGTGGGGGCTTCTTGGCGAGGGAGGAGCGGAGGCTGGAGTTGAGGACATTGGATTGAAATGCTGCCGCAGCGACCGACTGGTCGAGGGATGCTATGGACCTGGCTTCAGCTGTGAACCTCTTTACATAGTCTCTCAACTTCTCACCCTTCTTCTGGTGGAGGTACAGTAGCGAGATGCTGGTCTTCTCAGTTCTACGGCTACTTACAAAATGGGTGACAAAAAGGGTTTCGAATTGCTCGAAGGAGAATATTGAGGACGGGGCAAGGCGAGAGTACCATTCTCGAGTTGGACCCTTGAGAGTTGCGGGAAAGGTTTTACAGAGCAGAGCATCGGAGGCTTGATGGATGAGCATCAGGGTCTTGAAGCTCTCGATGTGATCGACAGGGTCAGTCTCCCCTGTGTAGGTCTCAAATTGAGGAGGCTTGAAGTCGATTGGTACGGGTGCATCCATTATGGTTCGGGAAAAAGGAGGTCTGCTAGGACGAAGGGTCCTTCCTCTAAGCTCTTCTTCTCGGTCTAACTGACCCAAGCGCCTCTCCATCTCATGGAGACGGCGGTACACAACGTCATCCCTTCGTCGATAATCAGGCGAGCCTCTAGACTCGTCTTCATACGAGGGAGAGCGGGGGCTACAGCGATGGTAGCTCCTGGAGCGGCGAGGACTTTGCACATGCCGGGAGTTGCTGGGAGCTGGAGGAGGAGATGGAATCCTCGGAGCATTGGTGTTATTGGGACGGAGGTTGAGAGCTTGTAGGACGGTTGCTTGGAACTTCTGGAACTCGGCATGAGTGATGTGTGCCTCATCGTTCCTAGGGTGTTGCCGACCGGCGGGGGAATGTGGTCTTCTTCTGCGATGTTCGGGGGACTCTTTCCACTCCCTCCGGATCGGGGACCTTCTGTAGTCTCGGCGGTGAGGACTTCGCTCATCCGGACGTTGTTGGCGGGAGGCTCCCTCTCGGGCCTGCTTTTCATCCAGACGGTGGCGAAGATCCACATCTTTCGGCCGATTGGGGACTTTTTGTTGGAAGTCGGAAGCTCGGGGATTATGGGAAGCCATAGAATCCGAAGAGGCATTGTGGATGGAGACATGGTCCGGATGGAGAGGCTGTTTCTGAGGGTTAGGACCCTTAGGAGGTTGTTGGTTCTGAGGAGGAGGAAGGTCCTGTTGGAGTGGGTCTTCCGCTGGAGGGGGAAGTTGCCCCCTGCTGTTGAGCGGGTTGGATGGGAATTTCTTACTGCTGATCAGGGTTGGGTCCTCGGTTGGACCCTCTGGATCTGACTTTCCTAGGAGGCATGGCTGGAGAGGAACTGACCAACGGGAAGAGAGGAGGTTGCTATTCGTTAGTTTCCCACTGACGGCGCCAATCTGTTGCCGCTAAATCAGGTGTGGGGGCAAACAGATAGTATTTGTGGATTCTTAGGAAAACTGAATAGCCAACCTGTATACCTGTTTCGTCGAAGTTTGACGCTGACTCCTACCGTACACCTGCAAAAAGTGCGAGACACCGGGGTTGTTCCCGGCGACGCACCCTCCGACGCTCAAGTCAGTAATCAGGGAAGATTATGAAAGAGCGTGAAAACTGGAGAAAGATTGATTTCCTCTTAATGGAGATGGATGGAGGGTATTTATAGGCATCTTAGGGATCAGATTAGGAATGTAATCCCCGTGATCTGATAAGGAATATACTCCTTATAGATTAGGAATGTAATCCCTAATTCCCAGTGGAGGGATAGGCATGAATCAGGGCCGTTGATTAGGACTTAATCAGGAACCCTAATTCTATCCCTCTGGATCGGGTTTTCTGCTGGTTGAAACCCGCACCCGATTGAGGTGGATCCGTTCGCGGGTTAGTGGGTTCCCAAGAAAAAGAACCAGTACCCGCTTCAGACCCATTGGTGGATGAAATTACCGTTTCACCCTGGGCTTCAAGATTCGTGCCCGATTTGGACGGTTCCGATTAAACCCCATTTTTAGCCATATCAATAATAATAGTAGTAGTAGTAGTAGTAATAACAACAATAATAGCGAAAATAATAATAATCATAGTAATAATAACAATAATAATAATAATAATAATAACGATAATAAAATTATATAACAAATAGGAATTGGGTTTAACAAATTTATTAAAATTATTCAAATGGTAATAATATGTTTGATTTGGTCTAAAATATAAATAGTCGATCAATTAGGGATAGAAAATAAAGTTAAAAATGCACCATCGTCCGTAATAAATATAATTTTTTATGGAAAAATATTTTAATGGAAGATCCAAAATGAACAAAATGATTTTATAATTAATCGAAATATTGAAAATATTCAAGAATTTGTATTTGCGGGAACGGAAGTTACATGCATAGCCGGGTTCGAACCCAGGCGCAAAGCAACCCAGACCACAACCCAGTGCACCCAACAACCAATATGCCAACTCTCTGTTGGTGAAGAAAACCCACTTCAATTGTTCATATGTTCACTCTACGATTATTATGTAAAAAATCAAATTTTTAAAAAAGAAAAAAGCCTCCCAAGACTCGAACTCGGGCACACCCAGAGCGCCAACCGCACTCACGCACCAACCAAGAAGTCCAAGCACCAATTCTGATTATAAGTCAATTAAATTATTTTTATACCCACTCTTTGTTTCTCGATTATTTTTTATCTAATCCTATAACTTCAAATTTCCTTCTTCTTGCATTATTTTCAGGATCATTACTATACACAACACCTTTAAAATATCCAGAATGAAAAATCTCTCTAACTTAATATATTTTACTTAGAAATTATTCAAATCAATTTAGATAGTGTAATCTTTCACTTTTACATTCTTGTTTCTTATTAATGCAAGTTAGACTACAATTTGTTTTAAATTCATAAAATTGGCATGAACGCCCTACCATTTATTATAAGATTAGGAAATATACCCGTACCCCCAATCTACATGCAATACAAGCCATTCTAACATAAATTACTCAATTTTGCAAATTGCTATGCACTCTCAATTTTGTATATACAATTTAATCATGGTGTAGAAAAATCTAATATGAACCAACATTCATGAATTAACATACATGAGCAAACACACATGATATTAACACACGAGAAATCTTATGCACATTTATTTAGAAGCATGAAAAGTCAATTTCTATGTTGTGTCTTCATCCATTCATCTAGTCGAGCATGCATTCATACTCAAATTAATTTACCAATCACATTCTAGACTACACAAGGCAATCATCTAACAATTTCACGCATCAAAATAACTAAATTCAAAATTAAAGAGACACCCACCTCAAAAGTAGAATTCCTCGTGGTAGAAACTCCTAGCAAATGCCCCAAAAATCCTCTACTCCAAAAAATTCCTCACTCCCGAAATGCTAACAGCAAGGCCCAATCTTGTTCCCATTTTTTTTTCCAATTAGAAGTAGGATGAGGTGTTTATAAAAGGGATTAATTAATGGGATTTAACTAATTACCCACTAAAACAATTAACTACCCACTAACTCCTACTCACACCCCCACTCTCTCAAGCACTCCCGACCAGCAAGCAAAAGGGTGAGAAAACACGTGCATGTGCGTCAAATGTGTGTGCACACTATTTATTAAGATTTTTTATTTAAATTAATTGCATATGTTATAATATGTAATATATATTTAATAGAACTAGTTTAATTTAATTATAACTAGAGTTTTCATGCAAAAATAAAAATAAATACACACACACACTTCATAAATTTTATTTTGAAAGAGAATACAACCAACACGTGTTGATTTTATGAGTCTTTTATCATTGTTTTATTTTATGTTGTGCGACAAGTTTGTGATTGTGAGACTTTGGAGGGTTACTATTTTTATAATATTGCGTCAGTTGCATTCAACTGGCATGCCCACTTTTCTGGTCAGTTTTGCATGATTTGCGAGTAAGTGGCTTGAGCAAGGGTAAATCTTAGACATCGAGATGACTGAAGTCAAATGTTGAGATATGTTGTAATAAATATGTTTAATTTTCTGTTATGCACTGTAATAAAGAACTGTTGTAAAGAGAATTTGTAATTTTCCCTGTGTTTATATTGTGTTTGGATTACATTGAAGTAAAAATTCTAGAGTTGTGTCTTTTATTTCTATTATTGAAATTCGGGGTGCTACATTAGTGAAATGCTTAGTGAATATCATATGGTTGCTTCCTAGTTAATCAACCTAGTCTTTTTATCCAAACATAACTGTCCCAAGTGGAATCCAACCTGGCCTCCAACCAGGCCCAAGAGTTGGCCCAACTTGGCCCCAACTTGACCCAATGACATCAGCAATTCGACCTTCGTCGATCGTCGATCGTCCTCTTGCTTGGATCTTGACCATGTCTCCAGCCCGCGATCAATCCTTCCTCGAATAGCGATCCCTTCGGTGCACAAAGAATGTCTTCATTTGTTGCACTGGAGGTGACAAGGGCTCCTAACTACCTCAATTAGCATGTAATTTTAATAGGTCCTTGGGTACAATTCCCCAACCCTCAACATCAGCAAGTTATTAGCACTCTTGGGTAATAGAATCATCCCAACAACAATTTAAACAACCAAAAACTATTCTAACTTTAAGCAAGTTAGAAGAACTGAATAACAAGTGTTGTGCAATCAAGATGATCTAGATAAATAGATAATCTGGACACAAATTAAAAACCTCGCAAGTATACGAATCATTTATAGAAGCATAGTGACAAGCAAGGGTCGATCCCACAGAGATTTTAGAAATTAACTTACTAACCAATAAAACAGAAATAAGAATCTTAAAGTGTTGTTCTAGAAGAAATGACAAGATGAAGATTAGATCAAGTAGTTCTGAATTACAAATATCTATTAAGTAGTTGGGCTTTGATTTCCACCTATAGTCAATAATACTAAGTCACCTTCTATACAACTCTAATTACTCATGATTGTTCCTTTAAGGGCATGGTATCCACTCCTTAAAGTTATTGTTTCCCTAAGCCAAGAATTAGGCATGGTATCTACTCTAATTCGTTTCTTTCCTTAAGTATTTAGCATGGTATCTACTAAGTTGCACTTAAGGAAAACATAGGATCAATGAAAATGAACAAACACTTGAAGTTCTAGAAATTGGTATCAGATCTAGATCCTTCAAGTTGATTAAACCAGGAACCCCTAGAGATTCCTGTGTTACAAACTATGAGCACGAGATACGGGTCGTCTCTATGCTCATATAACAGATCCAGACTTATAATACGCAAACTTGGTAAACTCAGGTTCTGCATGGCAGTCGACTTGCTGTCACTCTCATTCGACTTCTCTTAGAACTTCTGGACAAGTTTGATTATTATAAATCTATACCAACTCAATCAGGTTTAATCAATAAGTAATAGAGTAGCATTCAGAAGAATATAGCATTACATGACTACGGTTTCAATCTACCCAACTATGAAATTAGTTCCACATAATAAGACTTTTATTGACTAACAGTTTTGAATACATGATTAAAATTAAAACTAGAAAGAGAAGAAATAAACTGATGATGTTCGGCCAGATAAGTCGACTGGCTGTCACTCAGTCGACTGGCTCGTCCCTTTCGGTGTACTTGATCTCCTTCTTCCTTCGATTGCTGAGAGAACAATGTCTGGGGTTGATGCTTGATTCAGAGATTCCGTGATACCTTTAACTTCTTATTCCAGCCTTTTTATAACTTCTTTTGCCCACATCTGCAGATTCCAATTCTATCTCTTTACATTGAATATAAGTTTGAGTCGATCTTCTCACTTGCCAACCCTGGTCTCCTATCTCGATTAATGGAAAGTTGTTATTCGCAGAAGCCCTGGGTTTGGATAACTTTAATCTTGCTTCGGATTTGGATGAGGACGAATCTTCCCTGTTCTTATCTTCTAACTCTGCTGAATACCAGTCGACTGGTTTTGGAGTAAGTCGACTGTGCCGAGACATCCGTAGATTCATGATTCATCAGTCAAGTCGACTGGTGTTGGAGTAAGTCGACTGTGCCGAGCAGCTTCGGCCTCTCTGTCCAGTTGCCTGTTTGGAGACCCAGTCGACTTATGCTCTGCAGTTTCTGTGTATCATCCTCAAAATCCTGAATCTGCTTCGTTTTGCTGTTTTAGGCTGTTTCCTGTGGAAAAGAGAAAATAAGAGTAAAATACCACATATAGAGCATTTAAATGTCCAAATACCCCCAAACTTAGCTTTTGCTTGTCCTCAAGCAAAATTAAACTACAAGCATCTCTTGAACATCTTGACCCTTCCAACATTTACCTCAGAGAACTTGCTACATTAGATGTCAAGGTTAGAACAAGCATTAAGATAGGTCTAAACAGGCTTTTAATTTAAATGTTAATCACTTATTCATAAGAACACTTAACTTGAATATTAAATAATAGTGTGGCCAATGCCTCTGCAACATAATCATGATTAAGGCCAGCAAGCTCAACTATATTTCAACTCCAAATTCTTACCATGGCATACACTCACAAAGAAAATATAGCTCTCATTGACATGGGACATTCAAGTTAGATCTCGTGAAAACTTTCATTACTTGGATGAAACCATATGCTTGACCGTGCTACTACATCTTCACACCATTGATTTTCACACTACTTGGATCAAATGGTCTTTTATAGGTTGTAATGGGGCCTTGGGTGAAGGTTTAATCAAGGAAGGGAAAAGGAATACAAAATTCTAAAGAGTTAGTAGAGCAACTTGCGTTGTTCTAAGAGAAAGATTTTTTTTTTTACATGGCAATTTACACCTTTTCATATTTTCTTATGGCAAATCCTCCAACTCTTCTTTATATTTTCATCACCTTCATCTTGACATACCACATCTCTTTACAATTCTTGCTCTACTAACTCAATAGATATAGGTAAGGTGACCTATTCATCTAGTCTTTGGTTAAGGATGATGTGTCTTACAAAAAGAAAGCTTTTATAGGCTTCAAAGGGGTAACTAGTGGATAATTGATGTTGGGTAGGCTATTTGTCTTTGGTGACAGAATTTTAGGTGCCTTAATCATTTCCAAGTTTTTATGCAAAAACCAAAAATAAGTTTCGAAAAGTAGCAAAAACAAGTTCTAGATCATCTCAAGAATGCAGTCAACTGAGATCTTCAAGTGTGTGACTCTCTCAAAAGAAATATTTAAGGCTCAAAAACTCACAATTTGTGTAGTTAAGTTTACTCACAGTTGAACTTGCTATTCTCTTTCACAATTTGTTAAATTGACATAGCCACATGAATGAAAGTTTCAAGTATGATCCCTATGATAAGTTATTAACATTTTTAAAGATAAAGACCACACTTAATACTCGTTCTCCACTCTCTACCTATAGTAACTGAGCTCATTTCTCATCATTGTTGTTAGAAAAGACTCAACATCAAAAGACTCCAAATGTGAATAACTACCCCCAAACTTAGATGGAACATTGTCCTCAATGTTTGAAATAAAAATTTAAAATACGCATAAGTTACCATCCGGTTTGAAGGAAAGAAAAAATAAAATAATAATAAAAAAAATGGATAAAGAGATTAAAAAAAAAGACATAAAGAGAAAGTTTAAATACTCCCCTGAAAATTGGGTTGCCTCCCAATAAGCGCTGTGTTTCCTGTCTTCAGCTAGACTGGATGTGTAGAACCCCGTATTTTTAAATATTATTTTTATATTTGAAAATAAATTTAAATTGATTTTTGGAGATTTAATGAATATTTTCAGAAAAAATTTATCTTTTGCACACGTGCAAAACACGTGCAAGTACTTTTGAGAAGTTCGAAAAATTAAGTTTTATTCATGAAAAATCATTATTTAATATTAGAGATTTATTTAGTATTTTTCCAGATTTTTCTGAAATTAATTGGAACTATTTGCAATTTTTGAGAAAAGAATGACCTTTTTGCAAATTTAACATTTTTAAGGGTTAAAGTGTAAAATGTATATTCTGGACGTTTTGGATCAGTATTGGTTGATATTTAGAAGTATATTTTCTTTTAAATCCTAATTTAAATGAGTTTTGATGGAATTTCCAAGGATAGAACTATATATGTAAATTGTATTTTGGAAAGGATTGTTTTGCAAAAGTGTGGGTAAAACCCTAATATTCAATCCCGGATATTTAAGAGAATTTCTCCAGCCGTCATTTGAGAAATACAGAATTTTTTGGAGATTTACTTTGGTGGAGAAAGGAATTCTTGGATCTAGCAAAGGGGAGACTTTTCGTGGACTATTCTCAATCCAAGGTGAGATATATAAAAATTGTTTTGTTGTTTGATTCATGTGAGTGACTTTGTTTTGTTTGTTTGATTTTGTGAATGTTATAAATTCGTCTTGTTGTTGATCTATGTGTGCAAGTATCAATGATGCATTGATTTGATGTTGTGAACGATTTAGACCTTGTATTGTGGTATGAATCATGTGAATAATTGTGGGTGAAATAGTAGATCTTTATTATTAAAATTGTGTTGCTAAAAGCATGTTGAGATTTGAGTATGAACATCTGGACATTAGATTATAAATCAGATTTTGATTTAAATTTATGAAAGAAATTTAGTCTTATGAAACCCTAATGAAAGAATTTGTGATTTAGATCATGAGACTTGAATTTTGACATATTGATGTTTTGAGTAATATATACAAATACCTGGTGAGGATTCGTTGAGATTTATCATTTTTCCTGAATACGAACTATTTTCATAAACATTGAATCATTAGAAAACTCTAGATTTGATTTTGTAATCAGACCTAAATTTTGGAAATCTGTAGGCCGACAGTCGACTGGCCTACCGTACAGTCGACTGGTACGAGCCTAATACTGTACTTTTAGAATCTTTGAAAAAGTCGTTCTGGACAGTCGACCTAGCTCATAGGCAGTCGGCTGGTCCACTGAGGAATTTATTTTTGTAAAATTATTAGTCCTTCTGGACAGTCGACCTATAATCTTTTGAGTCGACTTATATACTTAGAATAATTTTGAGAAGATTATTGGAATTTACCTCGGGTAAGTCGACTGATTCCTTTTCTTAAGTCGACTTATATGACTTAGTTTATTTTTGTAAAATTTTGGAAATTCGTCCTCTGGACAGTCGACTTACTACAGTATAAGTCGAATGGCACTGAAGGATCTTTGTAAACTTTAGTGCTATTTCGAATGATTGGTTTTTCAGATAATTTAGTCTATACTTGACATTCAGTTCAGTGTTTGATTAAGCATTTGACTTTGAGATATTCAGTTAAGTATTTCATTTGAGACTGTTTAGTTGAGCCACTTTGTTTAGTGGAACTTTGTTTTGACATTTGAGTTGAGTCTCTAGAGGTGTGTGACCCTAGTATACCAGTGTTGAGTAATTTTATTGAGGCCCATTGAGGCATTTCAGTTATTGAGTTTTGAATTTAGGCCTGTAGGGTATACCACTCTAGGAGATTCGTTAAGTAATCAATTAACCCAAAATGATAAAGACAGGCACTAGTGGTGATATGATGAACGGGAACATGAGTCAAGAACCTCAGTATGGCTTTCGGTGTGGGATTTAATCTCCGGAATTATCACAGTAGATTATTAGTGGTGTGGGATACGTCTCCGGAATTATCACAGTCTTGTGGTGTGGGACAATCTCCGGAATTATCACGATAACTACTTATGGTGTGGGATTGATCTCCGGAATTATCGGAGTCGAGGTGAAGCACGTGTGGTATTCGTGTGGTGATGTGTCAATGTTTCGGTGTGGGATGATCTCCGGAATTATTCAAGTAAAATATCTTGGGTGTGGGATCCATCTCCGAAATTATCGGGCATGAGATACTATCCGTAGTTTATCTTTATCTCGTAGTAGTCATCGTGTTAGGATTAGTTCATAACGCGGGGATTGAACCCTATGAAGTGAAGACGTTAAGGGCTTGCACCGAACCTATGTAGTATGGGATGCATAGACTTCGACAAGTACGCATTAGAGAGTCTGCATCTAGAACTTGTGTTTTCTAGGCTTAGTATTATGCATGTGGTTTTCTTGTTTTATACACCTGACACTTAGCTTAGTGACACTTGATGTTTTATGTTACCTGTCATTTCGTACTTTCCATATTCTTATTTAGTACTTGTTGTTTAAGAATTTATGAGGTATGATCTTTTATGTTGTTTGTTTGTTTTTATATCTCTCACACCATTTATGGCTGACCCCTTTAGTTTGGGGGTTAGGGATTATCTCTAGCCTCACATGTTACAGGTAGTTGCTTAGAGTTGGAGATGGAATGCTTGAGTGGTTTTGAGATATAATTGACTCATAAGAGATTTGTGTAAATTTGCAATAATAGTTTTGAGATAAATTGGTGTTGTAAATAAAGAAAATATTGAGTTGAGTTTGTTTAGAATTCCGCTGTGTTTTGTAGAAAGATTGTTGTAATAAAAGTTTGAAAAATTTAGTAGTGTTGGTTGTGTTTGATATTATATTGAAGTGGATCACTGGGATTGTGCCACGTATTTTCTAAGATATCTTATTAGAAATTCGGGGCGCTACAGGATGAGTTCATGCAATGTGTTGAATGGTTTGAAGATTCACATCTTCCTCTTGCGGCTCAAGACTCATCTCAATATAAGGTTTCGCCCTATGCCCGTTCACCTTGAATGTTTGATTTTTCTCTTTTCTATGAACCTCCAATGCTCCATGTGGAAAGACTTTTGTAACAATGTATGGGCCATACCATCGTGACATAAGCTTGCCTGGAAAGAGTCTTAATCTTGAGTTGTATATCAATACCTTCTGTCCTTCATAAAACTCCTTCCTTGCTAGCTGTTTATCATGGTACATCTTGGTCCTTTCTTTGTACAACTTTGCATTTTCATATGCGTCGTGCCTCAATTCTTCAAGCTCGTTCAGTTGCAATTTTCTTTTGTCACCTGCTTGTTTCATATCAAAATTGAACCTTTTAATGGCCCAATAAGCTTTGTGTTCCAACTCCACTGGCAGATGACAGGCTTTTCCAAAAACCAGACGGTATGGTGACATGTCGATGGGTGTCTTGTATGCTGTTCTGTAGGCCCATAATGCATCATTCAAGCGTAGCGACCAATCCCTTCTCCTTGTATTTACTGTCTTTTCCAAAATGCTCTTGATCTCTCTGTTGCTAATCTCCACTTGCCCACTGGTTTGAGGATGATATGGAGTACCCACTTTATGTGTAATCCCATATTTCTTCATCAATGAAGCAAATGGAAAATTATTAAAGTGGCTCCCTCCATCACTAATTATTGCTCGTGGTGTACCAAACCTGGTGAAGATGTTTTCCTGCAAAAACTTGACAACAACTTTGTGATCATTAGTTTTTGAGGGGACAGCCTCGACCCATTTAGACACATAATCCACACCCACAAGAATATATAAATAACCAAATGAGTTAGGAAAGGGACCCATGAAGTCGATTGCCCAAACATCAAAAAGCTCGATTACTTGGATGTTTTGCAGTGGCATTTGATTTCTAGAAGAGATGTTGCCTATCCTTTGGCATTTGTCACAATTCCTGCAAAAAGAAAAAGCATCTTTGAATACATTAGGCCAATAAAAACCATATTGTAATACCTTAAGTGCTGTTCTTTTTGGTCCAAAGTGTCCTTTACATGCATATTGGTGGCAATGTTGTAGAATACTCATTTGCTCTTCTTCTGCCACACATCTTCTTATAATTTGATCAGGGCAGAATTTGAATAAGTAAGGATCATCCCAATAATAGTGCTTGCACATGGCCACTAGTCTATTTCTTTCTTGACTTGTCATACCTAGAGGGAAAACATGAGCAGTGAGATAATTTACAATATCTGCAAACCATGGAAGTTGTATATTTATTTCAAATAAATTTTCATCTGGGAAATTTTCATTCAGTGGTGGCACAATTCTTTCTTCATCATGCAGTAATCTGGACAAGTGATCCGCCACAACATTGTCACTTCCTTTCTTGTCTCTAATCTCAAGGTCGAATTCTTGAAGCAACAGCACCCATCTGATCAACCTAGGCTTAGCATCCTTTTTAGCAAACAAATATCTCAAAGCTGCATGGTCAGTGAAAATAATGACTTTAGAACCAATCAAATATGATCTAAACTTCTCTACAGCAAAAATGACAGCTAACATTTCTTTTTGAGTAGTGGAATAATTAAGCTGTGCATCATTTAAAGTTCGAGAAGCATAGTAAATAGCATGGGGTACCTTATTTATTCTTTGACCCAAAACAGCTCCCAAAGCATAATCACTTGCATCACACATAAGCTCGAAAGGATGGTTCCAATCTGGTGCCATGATGATAGGTGCAGAAATGAGAAGATTTTTCAATGTAATGAAAGCATTTGTGCACTCTTCTGTCCATGCAAACTCAACATCCTTAGCTAACAATTCACAAAGGGATCTGGAGATTTTGGAGAAATCTTTTATAAATCTTCTATAGAACCCCGCATGTCCAAGAAAACTCCTTATACCCTTTACTGTAGTAGGAGATGGTAGCTTTGATATGATGTCAATTTTTGCCTTGTCTACCTCTATGCCCCTTTTTGACACCACATGTCCCAAGACAATACCTTGTTGTACCATAAAATGGCACTTTTCCCAATTCAGCACTAAATTGCATTCTTCACATCTCTTAAGTACAAGCTGCAAATGGTTAAGGCATTCATCAAAACAAGACCCAAAAACACTGAAATCATCCATAAATACCTCGATGAACCTTTCCACCATGTCTGAAAATATACTCATCATGCATCTCTGAAAATGTAGCTGGTGCGTTGCACAATCCAAAGGGCATCCTCCTGTATGCAAAAGTACCAAAAAGACATGTAAAAGTGGTTTTTTCTTGATCTTCTGGAGCAATAGCAATTTGATTATAGCCACTATAACCATCTAAAAAACAATAATGACTATATCCTGCTAATCTTTCTAACATTTGATCAATAAAAGGAAGAGGGAAGTGATCTTTTCTGGTTTCGTTATTCAGCTTCCTGTAGTCAATGCATACCCTCCATCCTGTGGTCATTCTTGTAGGGATAAGCTCATTCTCTTCATTCTTCACCACTGTGACTCCACTTTTCTTAGGCACTACATGTATAGGACTCACCCATTTGCTATCTGAGATAGGGTAGATGATGCCAACATCTAGTAGCTTCAAGACCTCTGTTCTTACCACTTCCTTCATGTGTGGATTAAGCCTTCTCTGTGCTTCCCTGCTAGGTTTTGCATTGTCTTCAAGAAGTATTTTATGCATGCATTTGGACGGACTTATTCCCTTGATGTCTGCAATGGTCCATCCTATTGCACCCTTGTGTTCTCGCAGTACCCTTAGCAGCTTATCTTCTTCTTGCACACTCAAGTTTGCAGCAACTATCACAAGTAGCGTCTGGTTCTCACCCAAATATGCGTGCTTCAAATGTGCAGGCAGCGGCTTAAGCTCTACGTCTGGTGTCCTGGTAACAGTCGACTGGTCACAAAACCAGTCGACTGGTATAGAGGAAACAGAAGTGTTATCAGACACAAGATTTTCAAATGCAGGTACAAACTTACCTGAATATGATTTTGGAGTTTCAAGGTAATGTACTGTCTCTGCAATCCTCCAGTCATCGTATTCCTATTCAACATGAGACAATGTTAGAGATTGTGTAATTATGGCTTGTAGTGGTTCAACACTATGTACCTGAAATGTTTGATCGACAATCTCCTGTACCACATCAATATTATAACATTCATGATCATCATGTGGTAATTTTAATGCATCAAACATTTTAAATTCAACCTTTTCTCCATTTATTTTCATACTTATAGTACCCTTTTTAACACAAATTTTTATATCAGCTGTACTCATAAAGGGACTACCTAGAATGATCGGTAAAGAAGATAGCATTGAAGAGTCCTCCATATCCAAAATAACAAAATCTGCAGGCAAAATGAAATCATTTACCTGAACTAGGACATCTTCCAAAATACCTCTAGGTCTCCTGATGCTGCGATCAGCCAACTGCAAAGTGATGGATGTTGGTTTGAGTTCCCCCAATCCTAGCTTTTCGTATACAGAGTATGGAAGAAGGTTGATGCTTGCCCCCAAGTCTAGCAGTGCCTTTTCAAAGAAGTGCTCACCAACCTTGCAAGGAATAGTAAAACTACCTGGGTCCTTCAGTTTAGGAGGTAATTTCCTTAACAAAACGGCGCTTACTTCCTCTGTCAAAGCGACATCTTCCCTAACCTGAAATGTTCTTTTGTGAGTACAACATTCTTTCAAAAATTTGGCATAAGAAGGAATTTGTTTAATAGCATCAAGTAGGGGGATATTAATCTCTACCTTTCTGAGAGTTTCAAAGATATCAAATAAATGTTGTTCTTTCTTTTGCTTGACTAACCTTTGAGGGAATGGTGGCAAAACTGTCCTTTCGTTTTCACTTACCTTGTTGGAACCCAAAGCTTTTGATGGTTGTGTATCTGATTCGTCTGCGTGTGTTCCAACCTTGCTGTCAATTGTCTTACCACTTCTCAGAGTTGTTACTGATTTGAGCTGTTCTTGGCCTCTAGGGTTTGGTATAGTTTGTGATGGAAGTTCTCCTGCCTTTCTTTCACTCAACTCCTTCGCGATTTGACCGATTTGGGTTTTCAATTTCTGAATTGCCTGTCCTTGTTGGTTACTTGTTTGATGTTGCTGTTGGAGCAATTGAAGAACGGTGGATTCGAAATCCTACTTCTTCTGTTCTTGTACTGGCCGATCAAACCCACTTCCCATCTGGAAGTTCCGTGCATGTCCTTGCGAAGATTGAGTGCCTTGATTGTTGCTCCATGAGAAATTTAGATGGTTCGTCCACCCTGGGTTGTATGTGTTCGAGAAGGGGTTGTTCTTTGGTGGAAACACTCCTTGTCCCACATAGTTTGCATGCTCCTGATCTGTGAAAGAAAACATGGGACACGTGTCAGTTGTATGATCAAAATGAGAACAAATTGCACAAATTTCTTTTGTTTGACTTTTTACACCGCCCATTGTCGTCATTGCATTAACAAGCATATCAATTTTTTTGTTCATGTTTACCATTTCTAATTGTATGTTATTACTACCAGAAATTTCGTAAACTCCCTATTTTTAGAAATGCCTCTTCCCCTTGTTGAGAATTGCTGTGAGTTCTCGCTGAGTTCTTCAAATAATTCGATGGCCTCCTCACCACTTTTCCTCATCAAGATCCCGTTGCAAGCTGAATCCACAATTGCCTTGTTAGTATCATTTAAACCTTCATAAAATGCTTGTACCTGATCATCCTTAGGCATGTTGTGCGTAGGACACTTGAGAAGCTTGTTCTTGAAATCCATCCATGCTTCGAAGAATAAATCTCCATCTTTTTGTTGGAAGAGTTGAATCTCCCTTTTTAGTTGTTTGGTTTTCTGGGCTGGAAAGAATTCTTTCAAGAATTTCGTTGCCAATTGCTCCCATGAATTAATTGATCCTGGTTCCAAAGAATTATACCACAATTTAGCATTAAGTTTTAAAGAGAATGGAAACAAGATTAACCTGATTTGTTCAGGGGTAAGCCCTTGGACGCTTTGTGTTCTGCAAAGATCAAAGAAGTCTTGCAGATGGAGGTGAGGCTCCTCGTCTGGTTTGCCACTAAAGTGGGGAACCAT
The DNA here is from genome assembly GCA_017893485.1 of Hemerocallis citrina. Lineage (NCBI taxonomy): Eukaryota > Viridiplantae > Streptophyta > Magnoliopsida > Asparagales > Asphodelaceae > Hemerocallis > Hemerocallis citrina. Next base: position 169,107,768 of record CM030362.1, on the reverse strand, counting down.
GCTAAGTAATTGGGGAGATAGATGCATATTCCCTGTGACATTAGGTTGATAAGCAATGCAGGAAGGTTACTCAATATTCTTAGGCGTGAATTTATCCTGCATTGGTACTCGATTTGGTACTTCCTCAGCCATTGTTGTTCGTGAATTGGGTCTCTGTGCAGTCGACTTGTTCCGTGAACCAGTCGACTGGTTTGTTGCAGACAGCCGACCTAGTCTATGCAATGTCCGTTCTGTTTCTGCGTCAATAGGTAGTAACTCTGGACGAAGTGATCGTCTACCGTGCATTCACCAGAATCCTGTAACCTAAAAGAAAAATATTTATTAATAAAAGAAAAGAAAAATAAACAAGATTTACTGATTTGTAAGTTAAAATACTAAACAATCCCCGGCAACGGCCAAAAACTTGTTGTGCAATCTAGATGATCTAAATAAATAGATAATCTGGACACAAATTAAAAACCTCGCAAGTGTACGAATCGTTTATAGAAGCGTAGTGACAAGCAAGGGTCGATCCCACAGAGATTGTAGAAATTAACTTACTAACCAATAAAACAGAAATAAGAATCTTAAAGTGTTGTTCTAGAAGAAATGACAAGATGAAGATTAGATCAAGTAGTTCTGAATTACAAATATCTATTAAGTAGCTGGGCTTTGATTTCCACCTATAGTCAATAATGCTAAGTCACCTTCTATACTACTCTAATTACTCATGTTTGTTCCTTTAAGGGCATGGTATATACTCCTTAAAGTTATTGTTTCCCTAAGCCAAGAATTAGGCATGGTATCTACTCTAATTCGTTTCTTTCCTTAAGTATTTAGCATGGTATCTACTAAGTTGCACTTAAGGAAAACATAGGATCAATGGAAACGAACAAACACTTGAAGTTCTAGAAATTGGTATCAGATCTAGATCCTTCAAGTTGATTAAACCAGGAACCCCTAGAGATTCCTGTGTTACAAACTATGAGCACGAGATACGGGTCGTCTCTATGCTCATATAACAGATCCAGACTTATAATACGCAAACTTGGTAAACTCAGGTTCTGCATGGCAGTCGACTTGCTGTCACTCTCATTCGACTTCTCTTAGAACTTCTGGACAAGTTTGATTATTATAAATCTATACCAACTCAATCAGGTTTAATCAATAAGTAATAGAGTAGCATTCAGAAGAATATAGCATTACATGACTACGGTTTCAATCTACCCAACTATGAAATTAGTTCCACATAATAAGACTTTTATTGACTAACAGTTTCGAATACATGATTAAAATTAAAACTAGAAAGAGAAGAAATAAACTGATGATGTTCGGCCAGATAAGTCGACTGGCTGTCACTCAGTCGACTGGCTCGTCCCTTTCGGTGTACTTGATCTCCTTCTTCCTTCGATTGCTGAGAGAACAATGTCTGGGGTTGATGCTTGATTCAGAGATTCCGTGATACCCTTAACTTCTTATTCCAGCCTTTTTATAACTTCTTTTGCCCACATCTGCAGATTCCAATTCTATCTCTTTACATTGAATATAAGTTTGAGTCGATCTTCTCACTTGCCAACCCTGGTCTCCTATCTCGATTAATGGAAAGTTGTTATTCGCAGAAGCCCTGGGTTTGGATAACTTTAATCTTGCTTCGGATTTGGATGAGGACGAATCTTCCCTGTTCTTATTTTCTAACTCTGTTGAATACCAGTCGACTGGTTTTGGAGTAAGTCGACTGTGCTGAGACATCCGTAGATTCATGATTCATCAGTCAAGTCGACTGGTGTTGGAATAAATCAACTGTGCCGAGCAGCTTCGGCCTCTCTGTCCAGTCGCCTGTTTGGAGACCCAGTCGACTTATGCTCTGCAGTTTCTGTGTATCATCCTCAACATCCTGAATCTACTTCGTTTTGCTGTTTTAGGCTGTTTCTGATGGAAAAGAGAAAATAAGAGTAAAATACCACATATAGAGCATTTAAATGTCCAATTGCATTAAGATTATTGCTCCTAAATGTGAATATTATTGAGTTCATCAACAAGCAAGTTGCACCAATGCAAGAGTAAGACAAATTGTTATCCTAATCTTTAGAACACCATACATGTATACACGCATAACTCTAGACAGGATCAAACATGATTCAAGAGTTAAATAAACATCATTCTAAGTCCATTCTAAAGCTTTAATATGATGGAAACTTATAAACATTCAAATAAGCAAGCTAATTATTCAACCTGCAACTTGTGTTCTTTGAAAAAAATCATCATTAGTCACATACTCAATGAAATTTTAAGTTCTTAGATTCTAAAGAAAGGTCATCAAGTATACTATATTTTCTCAATTTAAAACTCTCTCATAATAGTTCATTTTATGGGTGAAAATGGCCTCAAACTGATATGTGTGTAAAATTCCAGAATTGACAAAAAGTTGTCAATCAGTTGTACATTAAACTCAATTAAAAATAACAAATGATCTAAAATAATTTATAAAATTTGGTAGGCATGTTCCAGACACATAGAAGCATTGCATATCCAAAATTTAGTTAAAAATTCCAAGTACTCAGGAAGATATGATATTTTAAAAAGGGTATAATTTACAAGACAACATGTACACTATTTCTTAACAACAACAGCAAGTTGTACTTTATAAAAATAACAAATGTTACTTAAAAATCATGAAAATTTGTGTGGATGTCCTATACTGGTTTGAAATACTACTGTAAAAATTTCAGTCTTAAATTCATTTTTATCATAGAGATATAACAATCAGTAACTAAGTGTGAATAACAAATCAGAAACATGAAATAAATCTGCCCAGCAACATTTTTTGTATTTTATTAAAATAGTAAACACTATCCAAACATTATGAAAATTTGTGGAATTACTATAGACATGTATAAGAAGATACTGTAAAAATTCCAGTTCTAACATGAACAACATAGCATAATAGAAAAATAAATTATTTTCAAGCAATAGATTTGGATTTTATTAAAATATTAAACCTTATCAAAAAATTACGAAATTTTGTGTGGTTATCAAGGACATAATTAGGAGGCTACTATAATAATTTAAAGCCTAAATTCTAAAAGATCACATAGATATGAATTTCCTAACTAATATTTGCAAAACTACCACGAGATCAAGGCTTTTCTAGTAATTAGTACACCTACTATTTTTATCAATTGCAGACACGCATATAATCTCAATTCCCACCATCATGTAAGACAAATTAGAACATTTCATCTCATTTTGAAACAAAACAAGCATGCAAAGAGTTTAGAAAGACACCCACTTAAGAAGATGATTTCTTCTTCTATCAAGCTTCCTTCTTCTTCAATTTCTTGTCCTCCTTGTTGGGCCTCCTCCTCCTAGCTTCTTGCTTGCTTTCTTCACTCCTTCAATTCAGTAGCTTAGGAGGTGTGGGGAGTGGTTTGAGTGAAGAGATGAAAAATTTTGGGGAATAGGAAGCATAAATGGGCAAATGAAGAAAATGAGCAATTTAAACCAAAATAAAAAATGAAGCAAATGAGCTTCTTGATCTTATTTATCTTGGACAGACACCAAGAGAGAGGAAAGGAGAGTGAGATGGGATTTGTCTTGTGCTTAAAAAAATTTAAATCTTGGGACTTTGAATTCATTATGGCTTTAAAACTATGGATTTTGACCCATGGTTTGGCTTTCTCATCATGAAAAATGGTCATGTTAATCATGGTTAGTGTAGGTGAATTAGTATAGGGTAATTTTAATATACAAATAGTGTGCAATTGTACATATATGTATTGTACAAATAATGAGCTGTATATAATTGATACAACACACACAATCAATTAAGACAATTTCACTAACACGTGCAATCACACTCAATTGTCAAATATTATCATGCAAAAAAAATTTAATTATTATAGAAATAATATTTATCCTCTCTCAATTATAGTTGAGACAAATATATAATTTAATTGAGAAAATACCTTAATTCTGGTTCACAAATGCACCTTCGTTGACTTCGAAGAAATAAACATTATTTACACAATTAAAATTGAGAAATTTTTTATTAATACGTGTGACTCTCAATGTGCACGGATTAATATACAAAATAGTTATATACTATTTTTGCGGGATCATTTACTTGAACTCGATATGACCCCGGGCAGATCACTTGGGAGACCTTGTCTGGTCCCTCCCAGTTGGGAGTGAGCTTTCACTTCCTTCACAAGTTTGAGATTTCGATCCCCCTCTTTCATACTAATGGGGCGAACTTTCTTGTTGTAGAACTTTTCGAACCTTTGTTGATAGACGTTCCTCCGTATGGCTGATATTTTCCGTACCTCTTCAACAATGTCGAGATTGGCTCTAAGATTGTTGGAATTTTTTTCTCCGTTGAAGGAGAGAAGACGGGGAGATAGTAATCCAACTTCCAAAGGGATGAGTGCTTCCAAGCCATAGGCGATGTTGAATGGTGATTCTACTGTTGGGGTTCACCTTGTGGTTCTGTAGGACCATAATACACTTGGCAGTTCATCAAGCAATAATCTTCTTGCAGCTTCTCCTAGTCTCTTTTTTAGGCCATCCAAAATTTGTCAATTTGCAATTTCAACTTGGTCATTAGTTTATGCATGTAAGATAGAGGAGAAGCGTTGCGTGATCCCCAATACTGAATAGATTGGTGAAAGCTTTTCCCAGTGAATTGTGTCCGGTTTTCTGAGATTAATATGCGGGGAATCTCAAATCTACAGAAAATATTCTTCCAAAAGAATTGTTGGATTTTCTGCTTGCTAATAGTTGCTAGCGGCACTACCTCGACCCACTTTGTAAAGTAGTCGATGGCTACCACTATGAAATTTCTTCGACCTGCTGCTGGAGGAAACGGTCCAAGTAAGTCCAGTCCCACAAGACAAAAGGGAGGCTTGACATAGAACCGAGGATTGCGTGAGGTCCTCTGATAAGGGTCACATTAGCGAACATATTCTTGTGCATCGTTGGGTAGCGTGGACCAATAATACCCATGGTTGAGTATCTTTCATGCGAGGGACCTTGCTCCTTGATGGTAACTGCATATTCCTTCATGCTGTTCTTTGATGGCATATTGTGCTTCTTCAAGAGTAAGGCATCTCAAATAGGGCATGTCATTAACTAAAGTGTATGATCATCTTTACATGAGCTCTTCCACGAGAGTGAACCTTTCAGACCTTGTCCGAATTTTTCTTGCTTCTTTTTTTAGTTTTCAGGGAGGATTCCCTTGTCGAGGAATTCGATCAAGGGTTTCATCCATCATTGTTCAGACATCTGGGGTGTGACAGTCATGAGCTCCAACTTTTCCTCCTCGATTCTCGGCTTGAGAAGGACCTCAATGAGGACTGTTCGGTCAAGCCCATCGAGCACTGAGGAAGCTAGCTTGGAGAGGGCATCTGCTTGCCCATTTTGCTCGTGGGAAATGCGAATGACATTGGCTTCTTTGAACATCGTGAGGAGTTCCTGCACTTGTGATAGGTACTTGGCCATACGGCCGTCTTTAGCTTCATATTCACCTTGGATCTAATTGACAACTAATTGGGAGTCACTAAACATGTCGATTTTTCGTGCGCCTGCTTCACGTGCTTACCGGAGACCGGCGATCAGTGATTCATATTCAGCTTCATTATTGGAGGCAGGGAAATTGAGGCGCAGTAAGTATTGAAGGGTGAACTTAACAGATCCCAATAGGATGATCCCGGCTCTGCTTCCTTTGAGGCAAGAGGAATCATCTACATATACCTTCCAATAATGAAGCTGGGTCGGGAATGGTGGTTTCCACGATAAATTTGGCCAAGGCCTGGGCCCTTGGTGGCCATTCTTGAGCTGTAGCTAATGTCATGTTAACTCATCTCGATGGACAACTTCATTATTCTTCTAAAGCTTTCGGGTTTGAGGAGGACTTACTTGAGTGGCTGGCCGCTCAGGACGCATAGGGAATGCGTTTGGAATTAGGAGTGGAGTTTGCGGGCGGCTGTGACCACGCATATGTCATCTTTTCCATCTTAGAGTAATGTAGTTCTGTGTTATGGAGTACCTTGCTCACATAGTAGATCGGTTCATAAACCCTATCTTCTTCTCTAACCAGGACGGTGCTGAGAGTTTTGTCTGAGGTGGCTAGGTAAAGGTAAAGGGTTTCACCTGACTCGGACTTGCATAGGAGCGGAGGGTTGACGAAGTATGCTTTGAGTTGTTCAAAGGTAATTTACTATTTTTCCCTCCACTCGAAACCTTTCGTGCCCCATAGGACTTTAAAAAATGGCAGACATTTCTACCCCAACTTAGAGAGGAATCGGCCGATGGCGACCAAGCAGCCGGTGAGTTTCTATACTTCCTTGACATTGGTTGGGAGAGACATGTTGTGAATTGCCTGGATCTTCTCGGGATTGGCTTCGATTCCCCTTTGACTAACCATGAAGCCAAACAATTCACTAGAGGATACTCCAAAAGCACATTTTGAAAGGTTCAGTTGCATGTTATGCTTGCGTAATTCTTCGAACGCTTTTTGGAGATTGGTGACGTGGTCTTCTTTTTGTAGACTTTTGACTAACATATCATCCACATACATTTCCATGTTTCTGTCGATCTGACTTTTGAAGACCTTATTTACCAGACGTTGATAAGTTGCACTGGCATTTTCAGGCCAAACGGTATTACTCAATAGCAGTATAGACCCTGATTTGTGATGAAGGACGTCTTCAGAGTGCCAGATGGAAACATTTGGATTTGATTATACCCGGAGAATGCATCCATGAAAGTTAGGAGTTCATGCCTCGATGTGGCATCGATCAGTGCGTCTATGCTTGGGAGAGTGAATTAATCTTTCAGGAACGCCTTAGTGAGATCTGTAAAGTCTATGCACATTCTCCACTTACCGTTAGCTTTCTGAATCATCACCACATTTGCTAACCACTCTAAGTAGTTAACTTCTTGGATGAAGCGTGCAGCTATAAGTTTGTCGACTTCTTCTTTAACTGCTTGTAGCCTTTCGGAAGCAAATTTGCAGCACCTTTGTTGGACAGACTTGGCATCCTGGCTCACACTAAGGTGATGCATGATTAGGTCTCCAGGGTTTCCTGGCATGTCAGCTGCAGTTCAGACGAATAAGTCTCGATTCCCTCTTATGCAGGCAATGAGATGCTCCTTGAGTTGAACAGGAAGGGTCTTGCTGACACAAAAGCTCTTGGTTTAATCCTCTTGAGAGAAAGAGATCACTACCAATTCATCCATAGGTTCTGAGTTTGTGTGGCTCCTTTCTGGCAGCAGTTCAATGGAATGAGTGGAAGAACGAAGCCCCCCATTGTGGCAGTGTAGCATGCTCGTACTGCCTCTTGGCTTACGACAACTTGGCCTACACCTGATGATGTGGGGAATTTCATCTTCATGTGAAATACGGAGGCAACTGCGTGAAAAGCTGCTATACCTGGGCGACCGAATATGGCATTATATATGACTCTGAAATTGACTACCATGAAGTCCAATACCTATGTTCGAGTTGCGGGGGCTTTTCCAGCTGTTAAATCAAGCATGACGAATGGGAGCACCTGAGAAGTTGTGGAGCGTGTAACCGGCTGGCTTGAGCCGGTCCTGTGGGGACTTGAGAGCGTCAAATGTGGCCATGAAGAGGGTATGTACAGAGTTTTCATTGTCTACAAGGAAACGTCGTAACTCATAATTTTCCATGCACATGCTTATGACCAATGCGTCGCAGTGAGGCATCTTAACGCCTTCTAGATCTTTGTCAGAAAATGATACAGAAATACCCATGCCCTTGGTAGGCGGAATATTGTGCACTGAGATAACCACCCTCACAAAGGCTTTGCAGGAGGAGTTGGAATCTCCCCCCAATGGGTATCCATGAATGGAGTGGAAAATGACCATATGTTCTAAGTCTTGGGACTTGGTAGGCTTCTCTGGACGTTTATTAGCCCCTTGGACCGGGGGGTTTCAGCATTATTCTCTTTCTGAACAAATTGAGAGAGGTGGCCACAACGAATCAAACATTCCAATTCTTCTTTGAGGGCTTAACAGTTATCATTGGTGCATCCATGGTCTCTATGAAACATGCACGACTTGTTTCTATCCCATCTCTTGCTGGATGTGGTCATCTTGGGAGGAGGATGAACTATTCTGTTTTTTTCAACTGACATGAGGATGGTAGGCACACTTACATTCAGGGGAGTGAATTTGTCGAAATGTGGCATTGGAGGAGAGCGGCATTGTCTTGCATCATCTTTCTGAAACTTCTTGTCCCCTTCTTCGCTTGTATTCTTCCGTTTGTTCGCAGAAGATGACTCTTTCTGCTTTAAGGATAGAGAGTTTCCTTGGCCTTGATGTGCTTGTCCATTCTCTCCAGGAGCTCATTGAAATCTCTGCATGGCTTCTTCGTAAGGGACGCTTTCAGTTCTTTGTGAGTGACATTGTGGCAGAAAGCGGCAGCTGCCACTAACGAATCTAGGGATACCTTGTTTCGGCTGTGAAGCATTTAATAAAGTCCTTCAGTAGTTCTTCATCCTTTTTCTTTAATTCCAACAGGGGAGCACTTATTTTTTCAGCAGTGTGGCTAGTAACGAAGTGAGAAATGAAGAGCTGGTCGAAGGAGAGTATTGACTCTGGAGTTAGACGGGAATACCATTCCCTTGCTGACCATTTCAAAGTTGTGGGGAAATTTCAGCACATGAGTGCATCGGTGGCGTTATAGACCATCATAAGAGTTCGAAACTCTTAATATGGCCCAACGGATCAGATTCACCATCGTATGATTCGAATTAAGGATCTTTGAAGTTCTTCGGAATTGGCGCATCAAGGATGGATTTGTTGAATGGAGGTCGACTAGGACAATAAGCCCTACTGGAGCGGTTCCCTTCATCCTTTATCTGTTCCAAGGGATCTTTCACTTCTCGGATGCGGTGAAGAACTTGATCGTCCTTCCCCTTCAATCTAATTGAGTCATTGGATCCTTCTTCTCTTGAAGGAGTAGAGTGGAGACTCCATGAGCGTCAACCATGTTCATGAGGACCCGGATAGCTCAGACGATGTCTTGCTCGAAGTTTTCCAGTTGGGCAGTAGCGACTGGGGCCTCTTGCTACTTGTTTCTCTCAAGATGCTTTCAACTCTCACGAGTTGGGATCCTTTCTATAGTGCACCCCGTGTGAGAGGAGGAGTATCTTGATCTCAACCTTCAGGGAGAGTTGCTTCTCCGATTCACCTGGCGTTGTGAGCGGGAGGCCTCGGTTCGGCCGCACCTCTCATCCAAATGAATTCGTAATCGGTCCTTGTTGTCTGGAATTGATGATTTGGAGGAGATCTTCCAACTGCTGAGGACCTCGTAAGGCCATTGAATCGCTGGAAGGATTATAGACTGAGATATGGTCGTGCAAAGGGTGATGTTCATGATGACTTTGTCGGGAGCCCTTCGGTGCCTCTCCGTTGATAAAAGCTTGATTAGGCTATTAGGGTTGATCTGGCTGATGAGGAGGAGTTAGGTCCTCCACGGGAGGAGGAGCTGGTTGATAAAGAGAATTGGTGCAACGGCTTGAGGCCGCCGCTCTACCTTTTAGTCTTGGTGGTGTGATGGTATGTCTGAGCTGTGTAGTTTCTCACAGACAGTGCCAATCTGTTACCGTTTATTTTAGTGTGGGTAATTAGAGCTTCCGAGAATAAATTTGGATCGTTGATTGAACACCGTGATCTGAATTCGACGGTTACTGATGCGGCCGATGAACCTGCAAAAAGTCTGAAACACCGGAGGTGGCCTCGGCGACAAACCCTTCGACGCTCAAATCAGAACTAGAGAGAGAAATACAGTTTGAAAGAGAAATTGTGAATTACCTTCAACTGAGGGGGGGGGGTATTTATTGTTCTGAGAAACAGTTTAGGAGATTAATATGAATCACTTATCTCCTATTGATTCTCCCCCTAAAGAGATAAGACTCTCTTGTCTGGGGATAAGATATTTAACTTACAAACCTCATAAGCTGGGTGCCTCTCCAGTGGGCCCTGTAATGCCTCGAATTCCAAACACATTTAATTCGTCACAGAATACATGATCGTTTACTTCAACTTTGTACAAATTTACAAGGAATTTAAAACTTTTTATTTAGAACATGTTCTTTACCACATCACAGCGGAAATTAAATAAATACAATATAATCTACAATAATGAAAATCCTTCAATCTTGTAATCAACTCATCATAGTGACTTCAAGCCCATGTCAAGTCCACACCTGCATCTGGAAAACTATGGGCACTTCAGTTGCATACAACTGACGCAATGCTATAATACAGCGATTCTTTAACTTTAGCAAACACAAACTTGAATGCAAACAAAAAAAGTGACTATCCTAAACATGTCAGTGTATGATATGACCTAATGCCTAATACAGACATTCACTCTACGATGACACTAATGCATAAATGTTCAGATTCTATACATCACCTACTACATAGGTCGAGGTCAAGCCCTTACGTACTCCACATTATAGGGTTCAATCCCTTGCCATGCAAAACCTACTACGGCAACAAAAGCAAGGTTTAGACATTCCACGAGAATAGATTCCAGCCCCGGAGTCCACCGTCAAACTATACAGAATCCTCGTCATGCGAACATCCCGCAAGTGCCCCTCTAGCCCCGGTATATACATATACATTGGAGATCTTCCTCCCATCTGCCCGACTATTCATGATCCTGGAGTCACCGTCAGATCAATCGTAGTCCCGAATTTAATTAAGGCTCGTCTCACCTCGCAAGCAACCATAGTTCTGGAGTCTACTGTCAAACTGGGTCTATAGTCCTAGAGTCTACCGTCATACTATATAAAGGCGCCCCACTTACGTTTGCCCAAGTTTCATCACATCTCCTTCTAGTACCTACCCTTAAATTTGAACATGAATAATAATATAACCTAGATCTAACTTACCCTCATACCGGTCTTAAACAATATACTGAGAACGATAGCCTATATTGGTCACTTCTCAAATCTTAATAATCACTTTCGTCACTTTGCCGGTACCTGGGTCTCACTTAGCCTCTGATATTCACACATAATGGATTATTCATACCCTCTTTATTCACATTTTCAAATTTCATCCATTCACATCTTTTAACTTCTTTTATCCATTCTTGTTCATCAACCATGAAGTAGCCAACTCCTTATAGGAACATTCAATGACACTTGATGAGTTAAATCCCTTATAAACATTACATGTTTAATATTCCAACTTCATCCTTTAATTACCTCTTAATTCCTCATAAGGTACATCTTACTAACATTCCAAATTTAAATCCAATTTTATACGTTGTAAAAGTTTTAGGACAACTAGCTAAAAGACATCAACCAAATGGTATTGTAAAATCATATAAATTTCAATACTACTCCAAAAATAGATTTCTTAGTTTCATAGAAATCATAAATAAGTCTACTACAACTTTGTATCTAAGATCATCTACATTTATCCTCAATTACTTCGTCTAAATTTATTTGCAAAACAGTAAGTTCTAAATCCGAAAACTGCAGTTTATGCTACTTGTAAAAATCATAGAAAATTATATACTTCATGAAAATTTGTGTTCTTTAGATCAAATTAAAGGTATACAAGTATAGTATAACATTGTAGTTATAAGTTTCCCTAAAATATTATGTCTATAACCCTGAATTCTTCGAAATCTACAGTACGGTCAAAATGTTATAAGTACTGCCACTGTTCAATCTTATAAAGTTAATTATAAATTCAGTACTTCATTAAAAATTTATTTCTTCAACTTTACAGAAAGGTTAACGAGTCTAGTTCAAGTTTTTAGTTTTGATGTTTCTCAAAATACTGCATCTAAGATTCCGAAATGATCAAAATCCGTAAGTGTACAAATTTCCAGCAACTAGCAAACTGCCAACCAGTCCTAAGTTTGGATTTTATTAAAATAGTAAAAGAGATCCAAATATTATGAAATTTTAAGGAGATGTTCTTGACATATATACAAGACTCTCCTATCAACATTTTGGCTCTAGATTCCATCTAGTTTAATAGTTATGATTTTTCTGAAGTGCAACTAGAACTCAAAACATATGCTTATGAAAATGCCCCCAAATCAAATATATCATAATTTCACACTTTCAATCAACAACAAATAATCTAAACATAAATGTTCAATCTATATAAGTTATCATGCATCTAATAATTCACACATGTCAAACATTTTACTAATAAAACTATAATAGAAAATTGAAGAAACACCCACCTTAAATGTAGAATTCCTAGTAGTAGGACCTCACAAAATGCTCCAATGCTCCCAGGAAAAATTTCGCCCAAGCTCCTCCTAAGCCTCAATCCGCAAGCCTTCTCCCTCTTTCTCTCTTTTGATTTTGTTTTGAGTTTGTGTGTTGTTCATGACAAAGGTAGGGACTATTTATAGAAAAATTGTGTGGTCAAAATAGCTTCCCACTACCCAAAATAACTCCCCACTCTAACACAACTCTCCCCCACTCTCACTCACTTCTTCTAATTAGCTGGTCACTCTCTAAAAGGGGAGAAACATGTGCACGTGTATCAAATGTGCACACTTTTCTCATATAATTTCTACTATTTATTTTTATTAAGTTAGATGTATGTGTGTGGCACACATGACAAGTGTGCCACTCTAACTAGACTTTAAAATGTATATTTAAGTGTAGAATGAATCATGGGCTTTAAATTTGTAATTAATTTTTAGTGAGCTAAAAATTAATTTAGGCCTAATGGATCTAATTAAAATAAATTACATAATTGTGACAAAAGAATGAGAAGAAAAATGTTCATGACTCAAGAAAAATTTTAGGAATAAAAATGTGCATAAAATTTTACGTGCAATGCCCACGAAAAAATTAATAATAATTTTTATTTGGGGATGTTACAACACTCTCTCCTTAGAATAGTTCCGTCCTCGGAAGTACGCTTAAAGAGTGAGAAAAGCTAAATAAACTTACAGGGCTTAGGCAAAAAGTTTGGGATGTTCTCTCATCATCCTCTCCTCTGATTCCCTGGTGGCTTCCTCGACCAGCAGATTTCTCCACATAACCTTGTCCATGGGTACAGTTTTACTTCTCAAAACTTTTTCCCGTCGATCCACAATCTCCACTGGACGCTCCTTGTGGCTCAGATTTATCTGTAGACCTTCTGGCACTTCCGGTAAGTGATGACTCAGATCAGGAATATAGCCTCGCAGCATGAACACATGAATGACATTGTGCACTTGAGCTAGTTCTTCCGGTAATTTCAACCATTAAGCTGTTTTCCCAAACCTCTTCAATATCTTACATGGTCTTATTTACCTTGGGGCTAACTTTCCTCCTTTCCTAAACCAAATCACACCTCTAGTTGGAGACACATTCAAGAAAACATAGTCACCCTCTTCGAACTCCAGATCCCTTCTCTGGTTGTCAGCATAGCTCTTTTGTCTGCTCTGTGCCTCAACCAGCCTCAACCTGATCAACTCGATTTTCTCTGAAGTTTACTGCACTATCTCCTGCCCGTACATCTGCCTTTCTCCCACTTCAAACCAACACACCGGCGTTCTATACTTCCTCCCATACAAAGCCTTATATGGTGCCATACCAATGCTAGCCTAAAAACTATTATTGTTGGCAAACTCTACCAGAGCTAGGTGCCTCTCCCAGTTGTCATCGAAATCCATCACACAATACCACAACATATCCTCCAATACACGATTGACCCTCTCAGTCTGCCCGTCAGCTTGAGGATAAAAGGCAGTACTAAAGTCAGTCCTGGTTCCTAAGGCTACCTAAAGACTTCTCCAATAGTGCGACGTGAACCATGCATCTCGATCTGACATAATCAATACGAGAATTCCATGCAGTCTTACAATCTCCCCGATGTACAATTTCGCCAATTTCTCCATTGACTAAGTGATCTTCATTGCCAAAAAGTGAGCAGATTTGGTTAATCGATCCTCTATTACCCAAATTGCAGCATTCCCTTTGGGACTTCTAGGCAGCCCTGTGATGAAATTCATGCTGATGTTCTCCCATTTCTACTCCGAAATGGGTAACGGCTGCAACAATCCTCCGGGTCTTTGATTCTCGGTCTTGATTTGTTTACAAGTTGAACATCTAGCTACAAAATCCGCTACATCCCTCTTCATTCCCGACCACCTGAAATGATGCTTAATATCTTTGTACATCTTGGTACTCCCTGGGTGCACTGATAATAGAGTAGTGTGTGCTTCCTGTAGAATTCTTTCCTTCAATTCTGCTTGATCAGGTAGACACAACCTTGCTCCAAACCACAGCACTTCGTCCTTTACTTGAAATTCTGACAATTTGCCTGTGCCGACCAACTCCTTCATCTTCTGAATTTCTGGATTAGACTTCTGACCGTCGACAATCTGCTCTCTCAGTGTGGGTAAAAGTCTCAACTGTGCGAAAGACGCTCCCGGTCCTTGCAATACTATTTCGATTCTAGCTCGATCGAGCTCCTCTGCTATTCTCTCCTGAGTTATAATCAAACAGGATAAGCTGCTTTTCCGACTGTGCGCATCTGCCACCACATTTGTTTTTTTGGGTGATATTTTATTTCTAGACGGATATCTTCTAGCACTTCCAACCACCTCCTCTACCTCAAATTCATATCTCTTTGCTGATAGGTGTATTTCAGACTCTTGTGATCCATATACATATTGACCTTCTTTCCATACACATAATGCCTCCACTACTTCAAGGCAAATATAATTGCTACTGACTCTAAATCATGGGTTTGGTAATTTTTCTCATGTGGTCTCAGTTGCATAGACCCATAAGCTATTACCTTTCCCTCTTGCATCAATACACCGCCCAAATCTCGATGTGAAGCATCACATCCCTGCTCGCGACAAAGCCAGCATTTCGACATCTCCTTCAACTCTTGAACTCTTGAAAGCTTTCTTCCCGCTGATTCGTCCACTTAAAACTTACATTCTTCCTTGTAAGTCTTGTGAGTGGCACAACTATCTGAGCATAACCCTGAATAAACCTCCGGTAATAACCAGTCAAGCCCAAAAAACTTTTGATCTCCTTCACTGATGTAGGTCTTGGCCAATCACTGCCTCGATCTTCTATGGATCAGTGGTCACTCCCTCATTAGAAAGGATATGACCCAGGAACGCGACTTTGGACTTCCAGAAGTCACACTTGGATAACTTGACATACAACTTCTGTTCCTGCAGCTTCGTCAATACCTCTGATAAGTACCCCGCATGATTTTCTTCTGACTTGGAATATACCAGAATATCATCGATAAACACCACGATGAAAGAGTCAATGAATGGTCGCAGGATCCTGTTCATCATATCCATGAATATGGCCGGTGCATTCATCACTTCAAATGGCATAATTAAGAATTCGTAATGCCCATGTCAAATTCGGAACACAAACCTATGCACATCCTCTTCCTTAACATGAACTTGGTGATAACCCGACCGAAGATCAATCTTGGAGAAAACTGCTGCTCCTTGAAGTCGGTCAAGCAAATCATCGATTCGCAGAATAGGATACTTATCCTGGAAAGTCACCTTGTTCAGCTCCCTGTAATCGATGCACATCCTCATCGATCCATCCTTCTTCTTCACCAATAAAACTGGTGCTCCCCAAAGCGACGCACTCGGTCTGATGAAACCCTTGTGCAAAAGCTCTTCAATCTGCTTCTTCACCTCATCTTGTTCCACTGGTGCCATTCTGTAAGGTACCTTGGATATCGGCGCACTCCCTAGCTGAATGGAAATGTTGAATTCCACATCCCCATGAGGTGGTAGTCCAGGTAGATCTTCTAAGAATACCGTCAGAAAGTTCCGGACCACAGGAATCTTCTTGACTTCCTCCTGAATCTTCTTCTTGGTCAAAGATGTCATCAACTCCTTACACTTCCTCTTCCCCTAAAATGTTACTGCTGGTCCTCCTAGTGCCTTCACCATAACTTCCTTGCTCTTACATTCGATACGGGCATTGTAGATCGACATCCAATCTATGCTAATGATTATATCGACTCCCAAGACTCCAAACTCTGTGAGATCGATTCCAAAACTCTTCCTCTGATCTCGAGGTCACAACCAGCATAGTACCAATCAGTAGTCAATGTTTCTCCTGAAGGGGTAGCTACTGCTAAAACCTTTCCGGGGAAATTTTTTGGCTCAACCCCTAATTCTTTTGCAAATTTAGGAGACACAAAAGTGTGGGATGATCCAGTATCAAACAAAATTGTAGCTTTTATTCCATTTATTAGAAGTTACCCTATTACATAATGTATACTCTTCAGTACATAACATTCATCTAATACAAGACTTAAAATAACAACAGTAAACTCTATTCAGATGCTCCCATACCGGTGATGACATTGTCGGCATCCTCTGCGTCCTCTTCAGTCAGAGCGAATACTCGCCCCTGTCGGTACGGTTTTTCCCTGGGTCGGCTTGCTACGGATTTTGTCCTCCCCACTGGAATTGTAGGCAGTCTGGCTTGATATGGCCCTCCTTGCCACAGTGGTAGCAAGTCTTGACCTTATGCGGTTTAGGACACTCAGTTGCGATGTGGCCCATCTCTCCACATCTGTAGCAAGTGTTTAACCATCCATTTACAGCAACAGCATTTGCCCTGGTAGGTTTGAACCTCTGTGCTGGGGGCTGTCCCTTGAAGTAGCTTGATGTTGCGGGCTTCTTGCCAGTATTCCTGTTGTTCTTCCTGTTCTGCACCAACTGATACTGTTCCATATCTGCTTCTGTGGCTACAGCTCTTCGTACCAGCTTGTCGAACTTCCTAATACCGAGGGGTATCATTCGAGACCTCAGACCTGGCCTCAACCCCTGCTCAAAATTCCTCGCCTTCTTGGCCTCGTCGATCACTAACTCCGGTGCATACATTGAGAGCTGAGTGAACTTCGTCTCATACTCCCTGACTGACAAGCTTCCCTATTGCAGACTCAGAAATTCCATATCCTTTTTATCTGGCACGTCCATTGGGAAGTAATGGCTACAGAACAACTCCAAAAAGTCCTCCCAGGTAAATGGTTCATCTCCCCGGGTTTGCTTCATGGACTGCCATCAGACCCCGACATCATTTTCCAACTAAATGGTGGCCAGCTTCACCTTGCTAGCTTCAGGAGTCTCCAAGACCTTGAACACAGTTTCAATCTTCCAGATCCAATCATCGGCTACATCAGGATCTGCCTTGCCCTAAAAAATGGGTGGTTTCATCCTCTTGAAAGATTCTACCAATTTGATAGCCTCCGGAACTTGTACTGCCTGCCCTGCCCTGGTGTTTTGGTTCACACTTGAGGCAAAGGTTTTGAGTGTTTGGTACACACGGGCCAGTTCTGCCTCCAGATCAAGGCGGTTGACTTCACCGCTGGATCCTTCACCATTTTGAGTTCTTCGTTCGGCCATTTCTAGGTCATAAAATTTCATTAATCACCAAAAGCCGCAACAACATATACTCTTCTTCCAACACAATTTATTCATTTCCAAAAAATAAATTTTATACATTCAGAAATAAAATTTGTCCATACAAAACACCAGAAACTCCAAATCTTCCTACAAACATAGAGTAGCCTAGATTCTACGGTTCCTCTTAGCTTCTCTGAGCTCTCCCCGTAGTTCATCTATTTCCTTCTGCATCTTCTCGCATCTTTGATGGCATTCTTGTTTTCCCTAATGAATTTTGTTGTCTAGCTGGGTGAAAGTCGAACATTCTTGTGTCGACACTTCTCTAGTTCCCATACTCGCTGACTCAGAGCTGCGATGTTCTGCTTATCCTTCGCATGATGCACCTCCATGTGGGTTACTCTCCACTGGTGGATAATCAGCTGCTTACGGAGGGAAGAGATGATATGGTCCTTTTTGACTTGAACCAGCTCTTCGTCCGAAGATTCATCTTGGGAATCAGGTGGAGGTGGAGTGATCTCGCAATATTCGGGCAATTCTCTCTCTTCCTCTTCCGGGTCTTCCTCTTCCGGGTATTCCTCTTCTTCGGGTTCTTCTTCTCCTTCTTCAGGTTCTTCCTCTTCTTCGGATTCTTCAAAGAATAATTCCTTTTCCACTTCATCCACTGGGTTTTGGTTATCAACCATCTTATAGGGAAAGGAAGGAGAAGACATCAGTGTATAGAGCAACACAAATGTAAATCGAGTTACATTTAAATCTCTTAAACTGAACTCACACTTCTAATGTCCATCCTAATGTGTCGTTCTTGTAATTTTGTACAAATTATTCAATTCGACTCTGATACCACTCTATAACGTCCCAAATTCTAAACACATGCAATTCGTAGCAAAATTCAGGATCGTTTACTTCAACTTCGTACAAATTTACAAGAAATTTAAAACTTTTTATTTACAACATGTTCTTTATAACAGTACAGCGGAAATTAAATGAATACAATATAATCTATAACAATGAAAATCCTTCAATCTTGTAATCAACTCATCATGGTGACTTTTAGCCCATGCCAAGTCCAAACCTGCATCTGGGAAATTGTGGACACATCAGTTGCATACAACTGACGCAATTCTATAATACAACGATTATTTAACTTTAGCAAACACAAACTTGAATGTAAACAAAAAAGTGACTATCCTAAATATGTTAGTATATGATATGACCTAATACCTAATATATACATTCACACTACGATGACACTAATGCATACTTGTTCAGATTGTATGCACCCACACTACATAGGTCTGAGGGCAAGCCCTTACGTATTCCACATTATAGGGTTCAATCCCTCACCATGCAAAACCTACTACGGTAACAAAAGTAAGGTTTAGATATTCCACGAGAATAGATTCCAGCCCCGGAGTCCACCGTCAAACTATACAGAATCCTCGTCGTGCGAACATCCCGCAAGTGCCCCTCTAGTGTAATACCCCAGATTTTCCGAATAATGTTTTTAAGATTTATAAATAAATTTAAATAATTTTTGGGTATTTAATGAACATTTTCTGAAAATTTATCTTTTTATACGTATGAAACACGTGCAAATATCTTCTTGAGGAGTTCAAAGTTAAAATTTTATTTTGGGGAAACTCATTATTTATTATTAGATATTATTTGTGAACTTTCTGGAATTTTCTGTTGATTATTGGACTTATTTTCAAATATTACAAAATGAGGGACTTTTGTGCAAAATTACTGTCATGCCCCGATTCCCAAAATACGGGATTACGAGTCCATGACTGAGGCCCAGCGAATGATGCGAATACACCATTCATAAGCTGTACAGGTGACTCAACAACAAGATAACAACAAAACCATGCAGGCATGTAATAATCACAATAGGATAACAAAAGTACATGACATAGTACATGACATAACCAATAACTGTGAATCAAAAGTAGTTACGGGTCAAACACGTCCAAAATACAATAAAAAGTACATGAATAAAACATGAACTAAAGTAACATGAAAATAAACAAGACTAAAATACTTGCTCAGCAACACCTTCGGGTAACTCTCCATCAGGACCTACAAGTACATTATTACAAAAAGAAAAAAGAAAAAGATACCCGTTAATACAAGTCACGGGTCGTAAGTGGTACAAGCTAAGGGGACAAGTACAAAAACGAAACAAGAAGCAGGAAAAATATCATGGAGTCAAGAATCATGTAATAGGAGAAATACAATATGTAAACAGGATCATGAACAAGGCATCATGAAACAAGTGCCATGCATGTAAACAAGTAAACAGATCAATAGGAACATGTAACATGTAAACAAGTAAGTCAACAGGAACATGTAACATGTAATTGGATCATACAAGTGCACGTATTAATTTCATGTCTTTTATTAACCTAACTTGTGCAGAAATCATGCGTCCCATACCGCATGTTTGATACACGCAATCAAGTGAACGTTTAGACTGGTGGTAGATTCTATAAGTCACGTACTCAGGAAAACATGTCAATTGTATCTTGTATCGAGATACGTGCAATGTGGAACATGTAGAGTGTGAACTTGTAACGTGAACATGTAAACTTGTAATTCGCAAACTTGCAACTTACATTGGAAAACCACGAGCTCCCGTCCGAGTACGCTCTTCTATATTGCCCACTACTAAATCTTTTCCCTTATACCCGGTTTGTTATTTTTTTAACTTCAATCAAACATGAACATGAGGTAATGAGAACGATGTCAAGATATGATTTGGGAATATTAAGGAATTATGCATGGAACATGTTCTAACTCATGAGATGCAAAAACATGCAGTTTGATGTCATTTACTGGTTCAGGAGCATTTCAGAGATTATAAAACATGTTGTAACTACGATGTGATCAATAGCATATGCAAAACTTAATCAAGAATAAAAGAGATCATAACATCATTCAAACTACTATAACGGGTAAAACAATCATGCACATAATCATGTATAATCCTAAGAGTACATATGTGTGTATCAATCGTGTTCATGTAATGCATGTGGCAACAAGGTATTCGCGATCATGTACGAATACAAGATCAACAGATTAAGTATAGCAATAGTTTTCAATTCGATCGATAAATATAAATTATAGTCAAAAAATATACTTGCGGTATTTTTCAAAAAAACTTGTACGAGAATAAACGATTTGTACAAGGGGATACTTGCCTGTTAATCGACGATGATGATACCGAATACAAGAATAACGGGATCTAAATCCCGGGCAGCGACGCACGTGCAAGATACGTGGCAACAACAACAGCAAACAACAACCAAACAATCCAAGCAGCAACAAAGTAATCCAATCCCTTCTCCAAAACAACAAACACCCCCAACCCAAATCCACTTCACCAAACACCAATATAATTAGATTCCTCTATACCAACACAACAGCAAACACCCAAGAGCACTCTGAGTTTCTTCTCCTTCTTCCCAAGTTACGAGAAAGAGAGAGAGAGAGAGAGCGATGGCGGGAGAGTGAATGGCGACGGGGTCTGGCAACACTGGTGTGGCTGGCACGACTGAAGGTGATAGGGGCTCGGCAATGGTTGGCGGTGTGTACGGGCGGTACTCCGATAGGTTGTAGAGCTCGGTTTCAGGAGAGGTAAACAAAGGGGGAAGAGAGAGGGTGAGCTTCAATGGGTTCTCGGGATTCTTCGATGGAGGTGGTCGAGCGGCGGGGCAGGCGGTTGACTGGGGGCATCGAGAGAGTGCAGCGAATGGCGGGGACGACGACAAGGGCTCGACTGTGGCTACTGAGCAGAGACGAGGAACAGGGTTGGAAATGGCGGTGACGAGGTGCTTGAGCGAAGGCGGAGGAATGGCGATGACTTGGGCGTGGGCGGTGCAATGACGGGGCGGGGTGATGTTGATGGTGCTCGTCGAGGTCGCGGTGCAGTGGTGAGGCGAGCAAAGAAGACAATGTAAGGAGGAAGAAGGAGGAAGACGACGGAGCGCGAGGACTCGACTGTGGTGGTGTCGAGGCTAGAGCTTGGAGGAGAGCAGCACGGCAATGGCGATGGGTAATGGCAGGCAGTACTGAGTGGCGAGGGGGAGGCGGTGCTATGCGACGTGGTCGGGAAGCGACGGCGGTGCAAGTCGGACTACGAAGATAAGGTGGATGGTGGCAATGGCAGGCGGAGAGCGACCGGGTGGATGAGCGGTGCTGCGAGGCGCGGTGGCGGAGTTGAAGGGGAATGCGGGGGGTTGGGGATGGCAATGGCGGGCTGAGCGGAGACGAAGGGGAAAGGTGCTTTGGGTTTTCTGTTTGGTTTGGAGATAGAGGAGGGAGGGGGAGACGGGGAAAGGGATAGTGGACAGGGGGTTAGGAAATAGAGTGGGAGAGAAAAGAGTACGGGGGGGATTAGTTTTATAAAAAAAAACTATTAAAGTAATGGGGTGAGAAAGTGGGGGGTAGTTATGAGGTGGTGGGGAGTTGGAGTACGGGAACTGAAAAGTGGGGGAGTGAAGATATTGTATAAGGGTAGGTGAGTATGATTAATTTGTACAAATATATGGGTACTGAGTTAGTGGATTTGGGCTAAACTTTGGGCTTCAAAATATTTAAATATATCAATTAGGGTATTGGGCTTATAATAACAATTGGGCTCAGATTAGGGATACCTATATAATAAAACACAAAGAAAGCTATCAAGTGGCTCTCATTCAATAAGGTTGAAATCAATGCTGCAGGTCTAACCTCAAAAAAAAAATATTTTTCCGCCCAAAAGTTTCCCCCAAAACTCAAATTCAAATCTCCCAAATCAACTCCTTTATTTATTTATTTATTTACTTTCATTCTCTCTCTCTCTTTCTCTCTCATTCTCTCTCTATTTACTCAGGAATTTATATTTTCGGATTTCAGGTTTGTAAATTTTCAGATTTTTTATGCATTTTTTTATTGCTCATGTTACAATGAAAATAACAGATATCTCATCAACAGTTTAATTTCATCATTTTCCACACTCAAAGTTCTAAGAAGTTTGATTTTACATCCCCATTTATAATTAATTTTCAACATATACTAATGGAAAATTTGACTTTTATTTACAACTAATTATTGTTTTACTATTCAAACTTGAGCTACATAATTGTAGTTTTACTGTTTACAAGACTTTCATATGCTGTATCATTTCAAAGATGTGTCATAGGCACGTGCCCACAGGCAAATCTAGTAAATAAATCATGCAGAATGAATAGAAAGTGGGTTTTAAGATATAAATTGGGCTTTAAGAATAAATAGTTAAACAATTGAATAATTGTATATTGTGCTTCATAAAATAGTTTGAATAATATAATCAATTAAGAAAGAATAGTTACAAGACACTAAGGATTTAAAATATGGAAAAATACTTGAAAAATACGTATTAACGGGAACAGGGGTTACAATTACCACTTGGAGTGAAAACTTCATATTTTTGGATTTTTGGGCTAGGTATGATGCCTAGTCAACTCAGGAGAAAAGAGTTTACTTTTGGTATTAATAAATTTGATTTATTTTACAAGTTTTCATAAAAGATGATCTTTTGCAAAATTGCCTTTTAGATGGGCGAAAATGCAAATTCGTAATTCTGGGTTTTTCAAACAATGCCGGCTGATATTAGAAGAGGCCATTTTGATTTTTAGTCTCAATTAAATTGGTTTTATCTAATTTCCTAGTATGGGGATCCATATATGTAAAGATGTACTTTAAAGGAGTATTTTGCAAATGTCTTCAAAAACTCTAGATCCCAATCCCGGACTATTTAGGGTGAAGTGCAGCCGTCTCTTAGCTGCACAACACAAGGAATTTCTTATATCTTATTTTATTGGAATTCTAAAGCGAGGATCTTGGATTTCTTGCGAAGGAGGGATATTTCTTATTTTCTATTTGTCTTCGTTCAATTTCTTCAACAAGGTGAGTGATATAATTTGTTTTGTATTGTTCTTTGAATGTTGTATGTGGTATTTCATCTATTAGAAAGCATGCTAGGGTTGATATGAATATATATATGATGGATTGGATGAATTGATGAATCAAAATTGGATCTTTCATGAAAACCTAGTTATTTATGAGTAGAAATTGCATGTGGATGATTTGAGATTGTTAAATAACCTAATATAAATCATGAGCAAGCTATTTTTTTGGGGTTAATGCTGATTTGATTGAGTATGGTGAATGTTATGCCTAAATTGATTAAAGAAGAGATTTTGACTATTAAAGAGTTTGGATGAGTGCAACTTGATTATGATAATGTTAAATTTATTTATGTTCATGAGTTAAAAATGGTGAATGAGTTTCAGGAATTTCGAGAAGGACTAATGAATTAAGAGACCATGTCTTGAGAATTGGATTTGTGATAATTGAATTGTGTTTGCTGCAATATGATAAATTTGGGATTTTGTGATTTTGTGAAATATTTTACTTGAATTTGGATTTCTCAAATACTAAGATTAAATCTGAATATTTTGTTATTTCTAATTGATGGAATTGTGAATTTTCTTTGGTGCACAAACATGCACAAACATTTTACATGAATATCGTATTTCATTGCTTTTGAAGAAATTGAGTCTTTGTGTGTTTTCGGAGGATTTGACTATATCTCAACTTATTTTTGTATTGATACGGTTTGGAACATAATATGAAGTTAATTTGATGTATGATCGATTCTTAAAAACTCTATTTTTTTGGATATATGCACAAATTCATGTTCTAATTGGAGTAAATCAACAAATTGTGATTCTTATTAATTCAAAGTGGTTTTGATTGTTTTTATGGACTTTTATATATCCTACAAGTCATATTTGATCATATCAGAAATATGCTTTTCACAGAATTCGTTTTTATAAAGTAAAACTCTGTATCAATTGAAATGTGTACAACTAAAAACTGCAGTCTGCAGGTCGACAGTCGACCGGTTAATTTATACAGTCGACCGTTGCTACCTGGCTGTTGTATTTTCTTGAAGCTTTAAAATTTCACGCAGAACAGTCAACTGACCCATTTTTACTGTCGACTGACTCTACTCTGTTTTGATGTTTTATCGAAGTTTTGGATTTTCGCTCTGGACAGTCGACCGATGACTTTTACAGTTGACTGCCATTACTTAGAATTATTTTTCTTGAAGTGTTGGGTTTTCGCTCTGGACAGTCGACCGATTATTGTTTATAGGCGACTGTTACAGCTCTGACCGATGTTTTCTTGAGTTATTCCGATGTTCTTTTAAATGGTTGATTCTTTAAATGTTTTGGATCTATAACTTACTATTCTAAACACTATTTTCTACAGAACATCTGTTTTCAAGTTGTTTTATTAAAAGTTTTGATTAATGAAAGTTGAGTGTAAGTTTCTAGAGGGTGTGTGGAACTCTAGTATACCGGCAGTTGAGATATTGTGTTTTGGCCTGTTGAGGCACATTGTTGATCAGTTGTTGAGTTAAGTCCGGTAGGGTATACCAACTCTAGAAGATTCGTAAATTAATTAATTAACCTAACAAAGATAAGGACAGACACTAGATGGTGATATGATGAAATGAGAACATGGGTTATGGACCTCAGTATGGCTTGCGGTGTGAGATAATTCTCGGAATTATCAAGGTGTGAGTAAAATAGTCTTCGAAATTACCTGCGGTGTGGGATTGATCTCCGAAATTATTGGGATCGAGGCGACGCTCATGTGGTATTCGTGTGAAGAGGCGCCATTGCTTGCGGTGTGGGGTATTCTCGAAGATTCCCAGGTGTGAGTGAAATAGTCTCCGAAATTATCTGTGGATAGAGATTGACTTCTGAAATTATCGGGGCATGGACTAATACTCACAGTTTATCTTTATCTCGTAGTAGTCATCCTGGTAAGATTAGTTGCATAGCTGCAGATTAAACCCTAACAAGTGCAGAATGTTAAGGGCTTGCACCGGACCTTTGTAGAGTGGGATGCATAGAATCCGACAAGTATGCATTAGAGAGTCAGCATATAGCATTGATGTTTACTTGACTTCGTTTTATGCATATTATTTTCCGGTTTTCTACACTTGACATTTAGTCTAGTTTCACTTGATGTTTTAATTATTGTTGTTTCTTATTTCATTTTCTCTTGCTATTGATACATGTTGTTTATGATACTATGTTTCATGTTTTACTTATGTTGCAATTATTTATTTTTATGTCACTCATACTGTTATGGCTGACCCATGTAGTTTTGGGGGTTAAGGTTATCTCTAGCCTCATGTTTTACAGGTAGTTGCTTGTGGCTTTGGATTTGGATGCTTGAGTTAGAATGAAGTTATGGCTTATGTAAAATTGTAAAAGATGTGTTGTAAAGAAAAGATTGTAATTCAAGGTGTATGTCTTTCCGCTGTGTTTTGTAATTAACTAATGTAAAAAAGGTTGAAAAAAAATTATCTGTATTTTTGGCTAGGTTTACTATTATAATTGAAGTTGATGCTGGAAATTGTGCCACGTATTTCTGAGATATCATACTGAAAATTCGGGGCGCTACATCTAGCCCCGGTATATACATATACATTGGAGATCAACCTCCCATCTGCCCGACTATTCATGATCCTGAATTCACCGTCAAATCAATCGTAGTCCCATATTTAATTAAGGCTCGTCTCGCCTCGCAAGCAGCCATAGTTCTGGAGTCTACCGTCAAACTGGGTCTATAGTCTTAGAGTCCACCGTCAGACTATATAAAGGCGCCCCACTTACGTTTGCCCAAGTTCATCACATCTCCTTCTAGTGCCTACCCTTAAATTTAAACATGAATAATAATACAACCTAGAGCTAGCTTACCCTCCTACTGGTCTTAAACAATATACCGAGAACGATAGTCCATATTGGCCACTTCCCAAATCTTAATAATCACTTTCATCACTTTGCCGGTACCTGTGTCTCACTTGGCCTCTAGTATTCACAATTCATGTTCACACATCATGGGTTATTCATACCATCTTTATTCACATTTTCAAATTTCATCCGTTCACATCTTTTAACTTCTTTTATCCATTCTCTTATTCATCAATCATGAAGTAACCAACTCCTTATAGCAACATTCAATAACACTTGATGAGTTAAAACTCTTATAAAAATTATATGTCTAATATTTTAACTTCATCCTTTAATTACCTCTTAATTCCTCATAAGGTACATCTTACTAACATTCCAAATTTATATACGTGGTAAAAGTTTTATGACAACTAGCTAAAAGACATCAACCAAATGGTATTGTAAAAATCATATAAATTTCAATACTACTCCAAAAATATATTTCTTAGTTTCATAGGAATCATAAATGAGTCTACTACAAATTTGTAGTTAAGATCATCTACATTCATCCTCAATTACTTCGTCTAAATTCATTTGCAAAACAGTAAGTTCTAAATCTGAAAACTGCAGTTCTTGCTACTTGTAAAAATCATAGAAAATTCTATACTTCATGAAAATTTGTGATCTTTAGATCAAATTAAAGGTATAAAAGTATACTATAACTTTGTAGGTTTATGTTTCCCCAAAATATTATGTCTATAACCCTTAATTCTTCGAAATCTACAGTCGGGTCAAAATGTTGTAAGTACTGCCACTGTTCAGTCTTGTAAAATTTATTATAAATTCAATACTTCATGAAAAACTGATTTTTTGGACTTCACAAAAAGGTTAACGAGTCTAGTTCAAGTTCTTAGTTGTGACTTTTCTCAAAATACTGCATCTAATATTTCGAAATGATCAAAATCCGAAATGTGTAAAATTTCCAGCAACTAGCCAGTGGCCAACCAGTCATAAGTTTGGATTTTACAAAAATAGTAAATAACATCCAAATATTATGAAATTTTAAGGAAATTTTCTTGACATATACAAGATGCTCCTATAAAAATTTTGGCTCTAAATTCCATCTAGTTTAATAGTTATAATTTTTTTGAAGGGAAATTAGAACTCAAAATAGAACCTTATGAAATTGCCCTCAAATCAAACATATCATAATTTCACACATTCACTCAACAACAAATAATCTAACAATTTCACACATTCACATTCACACATTCAATCTATATAAGTTATCATGCATCTAACAATTTATATATATCAAGCATTCTACTAATAAAACTATATTAAAAATTTGAAGAAACACTCACCTTAAATGTAAAATTCCTAATAGTAGGACCTCACAAAATGCTCCAATGCTCCCAAGAAAAATCCCGGCCAAGCTCCTCCTAAGCCTCAATCCGCAAGCCTTCTCCCTCTTTCTCTCTTTTGTTTTTGTTTTGAGTTTGTGTGTTGTTTATGACAAATGTAAGGACTAATTATAGAAAAATTTTGTGGTCAAAATAGCTTCCCACTACCTAAAATAACTCTCCACTCTCACACAACTCTCCCCCACTCTCCCTCACTTCTTCTAATTGGCCGGCCACTTTCTAAAAGGGGAGAAACACGTACACGTGTATCAAATGTGCACACTCTTCTCATACAGTTTCTACTATTTATTTTTATTATGTTAGATGTAGGTGTGTGTTACACATGACAATTGTACCACTCTAACTAGACTTTAAAATGTACATTTAAGTGTATAAATAATCATGGGCTTTAAACTTGTAATTAATTTTTAGAAGGATAAAAATAAATTTAGGCCTAATGGATCAAATTAAAATAAATTACACAATTGTGACAAAAGAATGAGAACAAAAATGTTCATGACTCAAGGAAAATTTTAGGAATAAAAATGTGCATAAAATTTTACGTGCAATGCCCGTGAAAAAAAATAAATATAATTTTTATTTGGGGATGTTACAGTCCTAGTCGCTTTTAATGGGCTTGAAAGCAGCCCATATCTTGCAAATGATCCTGAAGTAGGCCCGGACCTGTTAAAGATGTCTGTTATAGTTAATCTGATTGTAGAAGCTTATGATATATGCTAGTATCGTACGACCCTAATTCGCTAAGATTTTTACCATTATCAGGTTGCTTGTGGTAGTTCTTTCCTGTTGTTAGTTTTTACTGGTCACTGTGGTAACCTTGTGTGTGCATAATAAATTCCACACAGCGGTGGCCTTGTAAATCCATGAAGACATGGTACTCAGATGCATACACTCAGAGAGAGACGAGACCGAGTCTGAAAGAATTGGAGCCACACTACGATTAGAGCATCTGTAGTTGGCTTTATTTCCAAATTTTGCAAAATTTGGCAAAAAATGTCCTAAAGTCGTTGGCTAAATACCCAAATTTTGGGTTTGAGGAGAACAGTAGCTGGCTATATTTTGGAAGTGATATAGGAATTTGGAAAATATAGCTCATAGGAGATCATTTGTCGTCCATCAAAAATTTCATCTCTAAAATGTATCGGACGATAGACGATTTATCGTCCCATAATTTTTTTTAAAAACATATATTAGACGGTAAATTATTTTTAAAAAAAATATATCAGACGGTAAATGATTTACCGTCCGATCGTGTTTTCTAAATAAAAAAAATCTCGGACAGTAAATGACTTTTCGTCCGATGCATTTCCCTCCCAAAAAATTTCAAGAATATTTCTATGGAATTAGGTCTATAGGAATTATTATGCATCGTATTAGGTTTGAGATTTGTGTAAATTTTGATATCAAGGGCTGAGATGGAATGAGCCTATAAAAATTGTAATGCTGCTAATGCATATATATGCATACATTTTTTTTTAAAATCTTTCTCAAAAGTTTTATTTTCCGTCCATGTAAAGAAATATATATATATATATATTCAAAGGGTGAAAGATAACCCCTCATTCGTTACTTTTTTTTAAAAAAAATTTACAAATTTTTGCTTTCAAATACGCGTTTGTGCTCCCACTTCGCCGATTTCCCGCTCGTATTCTAATCCCTCCCTCCACCGGCGTCTACACATCTGTCGTACGGCCTGCTTCCCACTTTCTTTTTATATTATTATAAGTTCAAATTAATTCGTCCGTAGCTGCACGCCTACACAGACAACCCTGTTGTGGCTTGTGCGTGGGGTCCAATACAATTGAGTGAGCCGGAACATGTGATACGAGTCCTTTTTGTCCTTGTGCTAATTCTACTCTTTTATTCATTGTATGATTCTGACTTCTGACATTTCTCATACCCTATTCATGAGTTTTCAATGTTGTGTTTG